>OY728153.1:1601454722-1602704722 GCA_963277665.1 Viscum album | reverse complement strand
CAGTGTCCCGTGAAATGAAAATTATCCAAATGACAAATTAATTTGGGAAAAAAACATTTCACAAAATCACTGGGTTTTACATTCTACCCCCATAAAATGAATTTCACCCTTGAAGTTCGTATGAGTTATCAATGGTTTAATAATTCGATGTTTAGTTCATAGAATCCACCATATTAAAAAATGAATACTAAAACATCCCTTAGATAGGGAATGTAAGAACTATAACATTTACTAAACTTAACTAAAAATGAGAATCCCATATAAGAGAACATTGGTGGAAAGTGAAAACATGGACATAGAATAAAAATATAACCATTATGTTCTAGAGGCGTGTTATAGGGACCTTTGTCAGGGGAAAGTTAATAATCACAAATCCCTCAATCTAGGATTATCTATGAGGCAATTTGATTCATCAGAAACAAATTCACTAGGATAACCTTTTCGATTTCATGATCATTTATCTATGGTTGAAGAATTTTCCTGAAATTCATACTTACTATATTTCACTACAATTCGTAAGCAAATTCCAACCCTTTGGACATGTGTTGACATATTTATACTTCACCTATCTCACAAAAAATGGTTAATTTTTCATTCCTAAAGAACTAACAGATCATGAGATCAATGACATGCCATCCCATCAGTTATGATCAACACCACATTTTTATAACAGGTTGTCCAATATGTATAAATCATCATGTGGAGTGATAACACTTTAATCATACTTTCTTCATCATATGTTTAACCGAAGCTTTTCATAATTTTCAAACCTTATAAGATTTCTTAAAGATGAAAATCCAAAACATTAGAATGAAGCCACAAATCGGCATAACATTGATTCCCCATATATGACCATGTATCATTTGTTTGTCACATTCCAAACATGTAATATGATCATCATATATTCTCTTGAAACATGGTTATAACCCTAATTACCATAAGTACCTTTGGAAAACATGCATGATGCCTTATTCCAAAGAGTATTGGCTATATTCCTTAAATCCAAAAATTATATAAACTTTATTAGTTGTAGCATAAACCTCCTATAAACAAGTCCTTATTTAGTTCCAAGGTAATATATATTATCTTATTTACTTATATATATCCCAGGTATCTTTATCCATACAACATTATCGTAACATAAAGAACCTATTAAGGGTTACCTTCCCTTAGTCTAAATATCACTGTGTCATTAAATCAATCCACCAGTCCATAGTGAACATTCAACATAAACTTTTAAATACTGAGTGAAAAACATAAGTAGAATAATCCTTGTATTTTTAACCATTTATAACATTTGAATCTTAGTATATAAATACTTTGATTAATTCACACTTAATCCATTAACAATAATACCTCTTTCCTCTCATATTTCACATGTAGTCTCATCACTATCCACAATGTAAGAATTACTCACACCACCTTGCAGATTCTCTTCATGAAAGTTCCTCTTTGGGATTTGGGCTGCATAATGACAATTTTCTCCACACTTAAAACACTTAACCTTTGATGACGACTTAGGGAGGCCAAAATTCCAATAAATTTCATTACCCGAACTCTTCATTTTTACCATGCAGTCACTTGGTTTGTGTTATTCTTTTACACTGTCAAAACATCTTCTTATTCCTCTAAGACATTCATGTTGGTGATTCGTTCCCCATTATTTACATAAAGGAAACTTAAACTTCATTCCTCCATGGTCTCCATTATCTAAACATTCAGCGAACTCCTTATTTTTATTCCTTGGTGAGTCCAAGAGTTGGTTAAGGTGGATATTTTTAATCATATTCTATGAAAACAGATTAGGCATGATCCTGACATATTTCAATAAAATGATCAACCCCACATAAATTATCATAAAAAAACCATTTAATTAAACATTAATATTGTTCCTTTGAGTTCCCACGATTGGGTAAAACCATAAGCATAGTGTGATCATTACTTATCATAATAGAAAACCACAATGCCATGAAAATAATTTCTTATAGGATTTCTAAATCATAAAACCATCCATAATATATGTCACCATGGGTTTATCCAAGGTTATTTATTGCTAAATTATATCTAAATACTTAATGATGGTTTGTGAAGAGTTTGTGAATTTCCAAATCATATCCTCCAAGAGTGTCAAACTAGGTGTGCATCAAGGCCCGTTGTTGTGTACCAGACTACCCCAACTAAAATATGGAACAACTTATTAGAGTTTTTACCCATAGGTAAATCATTTCTAGATCCATATATAGTTATAGTATCTAGAAAGTGATTTGTTTCTAGGAAACCAAACTTTATATCCTTCACCAAAATACCAGTACTTTTTCTTATACGTTAACTCAACCTTATACATATCTTGGGATACCTCCCTAGACATATACATTGAAATATAACAAGGGATATCACTAAGTGTTTGATATCCTTGTTTCCATAGGTTTACTAATCCTTTCGCTTGATACTATCTATAGTGACCTAGACTTAACAAAAATAGATATTAAATCATTTTAGAGGAATATTTAGTACATTTCAAAAATTAATGCTTGAGGAATATAATAGATTATTCTATATGGAAACATGGAAACAAAATCATCTATTATAGTGACTGCTCTTAATCATCTCCCAGAAATAACAACTCCATTATAACTTCTACCTAAAAACTTTTTTCATAACATGGTGAGAGGAAACATAAGAAAGGGGTGAGCATATATGCTCAAAAGGGTAAATATTGAAATTTAAAAATAATAACATAAACAAAATGATATGGAACATGATCATAACATTTGAATGTCATAACCTACATATCATAGCTCATAAGAATGATTGGAACTTTTTTAGTCATGAATCATAAGGAAATATTGAACACAATCCATCAGAGCATAACATAGGAATAAAACATGGGATTTTGGATAACACCTAAATAACCAGAAGTCAATGTAACCTACCAATACCTTTATAACATGTTAATATTATGTTAATAACCTATTTAACTATTATAGGCTTGATATTCCCTCCCATGTAACCTCTTGTTTCGGTATTTGGATGTCCTACTATATACCCTCCTGTTTCGAGATTGTGTTGTTCTCCCATGTTCCCCATTATTGTGGGATTGGAATGTTTTGTTGTATACCCTCTTATTTTGAGATGCGTATGTTGTACACTATTCCCTACAATTTTTTGGATTGGGATTTCCTCCCATGTATGCTGTTGTTTTCGAATTAGGATGTCCTCTACTATTCCCTCTTTTTTTGGGATTGGGATGTTATCTAATGTCCCCGCTTATTTTGGGCATGGGATATCCTCCCATGTACCCATTTGATCTCATAAAACATTTATCATTACCCAATGCATTGGATGGCGAGATAGGTCCCACCCATCACATAATGAAATCATACATGCATATGCCACAAATCATTTTTTATATATCATTACCCATTAAAAGTCATGGTCACTATAAACATCAAATAATAACCTAAAAATGAAATAGGAATCAATAACAAATAATCTCATCATAACCTATTAAAAATATATAGGTTTTATAATCATTTCATCTAATCAAAACATTGAATATAAATAGGTTTGAAAAGAATATAACTCATTAAAAGAAACATATTTAATAAATACCATGACATTAAGCATTACACATTTATACATACGATATGAATGGATCCTTTAGATCATTCCCTAGAATGAACAAAGTAACATCAAGAGATTTTACCCTAGACGGAAAATATATTGTAAAACATTTCTTGAGGAAAATATCCTTTGTTGTATGAAAAATAAATTTAATACATAAAACCATATGAAAATAATTTTCTTATAAAATACCTTTAAAACATATGAAATCCTTTTGAATCATTTTTCTTTAAAACATATAAAATAAAAAAAATATTTTAAAAAAAGTTTTCATTGAATTTTCTTTGAAAAATTATAAATAATGATTAATTTTTTTTAAATCCATTTCATGGAAAATAATTTTATTACATATAAATAAATCTTGAAAAAATCTTGAAACCCATTTTTGAAAATATTTTTTGACAACATAGTCTTTTTAATAAAATATATTTCTAACTGAAGAGAGAGTTGGTCAGATTTTACATGAAACATTATCTTAAGTATCTAATAGAGTAGTGATGTTACTAATACCTGGATATATTTTTGATAAACACAGAATAAGTAAACTCAATATTGTTCTTGAAATATGGATCATAATTTTTCCTAAAGGGAATAATAAACATAAACAATCTTGAAAAATGGTGAAATTGTCTCACCAAACCCTTATATATTGATAAGTTGGGAAAAATTTTAATTGTTAGAAAAGGAACTTACAAGAAGATTAAAATATCATGAAAATAAGTATATTCATGATATTAAACATTAAATGAATGTATATACACCTAGAAAATTAATTTAGGTGCATATCAAATCATGAGTATCAAAGAAGGCAATTTGAGACAAAATTACTTTACCGATTCAGTAACTTTTGAAACATATACCCTTTCAAATAAATATAATGATGTAGAAATGTGAACAACCATAATGTTATGTATAAGATACATATAATACAACCATGGGACGTACATACACCACACCAATGGAAATAGTGGTGAACATAACATGTATCTCACAGAAATTAAAAGTGATATGAAATCCCATTACCTTGTGTCTTGACTATATCCATACTCATACAAGATTCTAATATAATAAACATAAGTTAATTATGAATATTTGAAATAAGAATATTCGTATATCTATCATCATGACTGGTTTGATTATGACCACATATTACCCTCTTGTTAATGCTTCAGTGTTAAGGTTTCACTTTAGGTAATATTAACTTTGTTTTTCGCATGTGTTTTAATTTCTTATATCATTGATCAATATAATTATATCATGATTACATAATTTAGAACATTATTTAAATATCCATTATATAATGTATATTTATATTACAATAATCTATATCATAAAGAAGAAAATAATGGATTACACCATCCAGGGGGACGGTTACCTATACGTATGCATGAACATTTTTTCCGTTTTTATTATCGCATTGAAAGATTGTATGTAAATGACATAAGTATATATATTTATAAATATATATAATTATTATTTTATAATTAATATATCATATATATATATATAATATAATTTTTTAAATTCATCCTTAATACATTCTATGTGGTGTATCAATAAATCAAATCGGTTCAAGGGGGCTGTAGTCCACACTTCCTCAAACACGATTATCATATTAACACCAATTGGATAGTAAAGAGATGTGTATTATAAAATGAATAAATAATATTAAATACATAATAAATAATATATTTGACATATATATACATAGTTAACATCATAAGTTTTACCATGATTTGTGTTAATGTAGAATTGATCATTCATTTTTTCGTGAGGAATTAGTTCGTCGCACACATATATAGAATGTTCAACATCCATTAGATGAATGCGTTTGTAAGTGTAGATAATGAAATATTCATAAAATCATCCTATTATATGTATTATAATTGTTTTTCACAAAATATTTGGATAAATATAGTGTAGTGGGTGATGAATAGAAATAAAGGAAATGAGCTTGAGAAAAGACGTTACCTCTAAATCGGGTAACTCCTTTTGGTTTGTGCCAAAAAGATTCATTGAGAAAATTTCGTCCCAAAGGTAGGATTAAAGGTAGAAGGGAGGATTTTTGGAGGGATATCTTGGAATATCATGGCCTAACATAAATATTTTGAGATGAGTGAGGAATGGGTAGAGGTAATGTCCTTTTATAGAGAAGGAAAAGGACTCAGTTTGAATTCGTAGAAACAAGTCAGGGGTGCACATGTTCTTACCTAAAAAAGTCATAAAAATCATAAAAACTCAATAATTGATGTTTTATGGACGAACTATGGACATAAAATGGTTTTGAAAAGTTTCTATATCATATTTTCCATTAATATTAATGTTTAACCTCTAATTAATCTAAATTTGGTTGTAACTTCTATGATTAATTTTAATCACATTTATTAATAATTTTTCCTAAAAATAACAGGGACTTATTAGCCACAAAATATTAGACTAAATGAAATGGTGTATTTTTTAATTTTTAAATTCAATTCCAAGAAGATACAAAATTAAGATTAGTGTTAATCCCATAGATGGGATGGAATAATGAGGTTTTAATGTAGGAAAAACTTCAAAATATTCTTAAGATTATATATTTTATTTCAATGAAAATTTGATTCTAATGAATTAAATTGTATTAATTGAGGTATTATTTATATATTTTGCCCATAAAACAAATTTATAATATCATTTATCATTAATAATTAATTAGACAAAAAGTCAGTTTTTAACTGAAAAGCAGTATTTGTAACTATTCATCAAGAAATGAAGATTCTTAGAAAAATCCCAAAAATTAACCCTAGGATAATTTTTATGCCCTGAATTAAAAAAATAATTTTATTGTATCAGATTAAATTTATAAATGTTACTAAAATTAAAATTATAATTTAAATTAGTTCATTCAATAAAACAGTATTTTTAAGATAAAAGAACTTTAACAAAACTATTATCCTTTATTATTAATATGTTTTATTTATATAATTCGTTTATAAAAAATATTTGACTAGTATTTATTACTACTCCTATAGCTAATTCTAATGGTTAGGTTATAATTATATAATTTAATATATATATATATATATATATATTGTAACACCCGAGACTTTTATGAGAAATTATTTGATTTTATGTTATATAAATATTCAAAGGAATCTTTCGCTGCACGCAATCACGACCTTCCTCGATAGCGTGTGTAGTACGCAATACCGAGTTCCACTAAACAATGATATATTATTATAATATTATAAACTAGCCGTTTTTAATAGTATTAACTGAATTTTAAATTTTACAACATTATTATTTATCTTACACATTTTCTAGAACATGGTAAGAGAACAAAATAATTTTTTTTGGGTAAAATAATTATTTATCAAAAAATGCAGTTTTGTCGCCTTTTGATGGAGCACCCACATTAAATCTAGTTTTTGACACAATTTTAAGTCCAATTTGAAAAAATAAAATTCTTATTTTTAATCATGATATAAAAATTTACTTTCGATAACTTTTTGATATTTTTCGGACAACTTTCATATTTTGATGAATAGTAAGAATACGCTAATTTTTAATTAAAAACAACTTTTTTCATTGAGATAATTTATATGGTTAAATTATAATATTTAATGGTTTTAAAGTATATATAGAATATATTTTTACCATTTAATATAATTTAAGTCATTAGCATTAATTTCACATTGAATTCATAGGTAAAAACATTTCAATCTTTGGAAATGTTTTAACTTCTAAAACCCGTTTTCTTAACAACAAGATTTATTTTAAATTAATTACTGCAAATTATATGTTTTGAATTTTGAAAAATGGATTCCATATTCAGAATCAGTGGGTCCAAATTATGTTAATAGGTTACTTTTTATTTTTGGGCATTTTGAATAGTAACTACGGTAAATTTTAATTACCATAGTTAAAGGTAAATCGGGTAATTAAGGGTAAATATAAGATTATAAAATTACCCTAACACCTGAAAAAATCTTATTGGATGACTAAAGGTTGACCCATATCACCTAAGAGTCTGATTAGATTCATTTAATAGACTTTTTCCATGAAAATAATTTAATTATTATTACAACCAAAGAATGTGACAACATGTCACTTTCTTAAATCTTATAAGTATAATAATTTTATTTTGGTGATAAACATAATTAAATTTCGAACATGAATAGTATACAAGAATCTAATACAATTATCTAAATCATAGGAATTTATTTATGAGTTTTAGGGATTAAATAAATATCATTAATTATGACACAATAGTGATGTTGAAATTATTTTATTAATTAAAATATGAAATAAATGGTTTTAAAATATTAAAATAATTATTATATGCACTATTTAATGTGCTCCACTAATTTTCTAGATACATATGACATCTTATTAATATATTAAAGCTTTTAGTTTGAACATATCCTCTGTTAATAGTTTATTTAAATTCAAATAAATGAATAGTGTCAAAATTGACACTATTGTTATTTAATAAAAATAACATATTATAAAACCGTTTAAAATTCACAAAAATATTTAAAAATTATAAATTAAAATTTATATGGTCTAAAATGTCATAAAGTGTCAAATTATGGAAAATTCACAACACATATGTAATTATTAAAAATAATTTAAATTTTAGAATATTATTACCGTAAATAAAATTAAATTGATAAATAAGGATAAATCAAGTTGGTAATGTTTAAAATAAATTCCTAACATGTCTAAATTTTATTGTATGATGCTATTACAACCCTATCGCATCTTATATTCGGATATGAGTCATTTTGGAAGTTTTTATGTGGGGTTGGGATTTAATATAAACTAATATTTCTTATATTTCCAAAGGTGCCTCTCTCACCCCTTATAAAAGGGAACCTCCTCCCTCTCCTCCTCACACCAATTTGATACTTCCATCTCGGCCAAACCCTGACCATTTGACTTACCCACTTCCCTAGAATCATCCTAGAGGTTCTGGTCTTCTTCAAATGCCAACCCTAGTTCCCTAAGAGGAGGTTAAGAAGAGGCGCATCAAAAAGAGGTAATATCCATTACCGAACCATTCCAAATTGTTTCTTCTTCAACATCTTCTTCTTTAGTTGTTTCATTATGAAGTAATAACATCTGTATCACTCATATAATGATATGTTATTATAATTATGAAACAACCCTATTTCAAAATCTATCCATCCTATGGAAAACGAAATCACCGCGCGTGCATACGTACGGAATACCGTCTCCACACCGTGGTGTAATCTATTTTCCCCCACCACCTTACTTGTATGGGTATAATGGTGTAGATAATTACTATATATGATTATTTTAAAGTGATATTTATTCTTAAATAGTATACATACACTCCAATACAATTCCACGATCATGGGAACGATATCATCGCTTGTGCGTACGTACAGAATACCGTCTCCACGATGTGATGCGATTCATTCTGCATGATCTTCATTGAATAATGATTATATAAATGAATTGAATGAATAAATATGATATATAGTACATTAATACCATTCTGTAAATGATGTATCTATAACCTAAAGAGAATAATAAGAATTTATTTGACAAAACACGCATAAGAACAAAAAGTTATAAACACCCGAATAACAAGTAGCAATGAAATATTACTTCTAAGAAGATAAGAATATGACCATATATGATATCATAAAAATAATTATGATTCTGGAATAAGTCAATAACATTATTTAAATCATTATACATGCGGTTCAGACACTTACGAGGCAAATCGGACCTAAGGTAAGGGAAATATCACATTCTCATTTTTATCCGAGATTGTTTATACTTTGGTATTTAATGGGGTGTATTTTATCATCCACATCCATGTTTCCTCAATATGTAATATTATTTCCATCCACCTAAAATTTTTTAAATCCAATTTTACCCTTCGTTGAGTTTTTAGTAAAGGATATGAAAGGAATCTTTTGTCATTTTTCGTACGAGGTACTTATTGACTTTTTCGACAAAAGTACGAAGAATGTTTTTTTAACTTATACGGCATGAATGGACTTTTAAAACATTATTTCCAAGAATATTAATTTACAATTTTTCATGTTTATATTCAATAAAATTCTTTTATTTTAGAATTGTACGACATGTTAATAAAGGAAAAGTGTTTTTGAAGCAGAAAGGATACTTTCCTCAAGAATGGAGTTCAAGTGTTTTATCAAAATTATTTTTCCATCTAATATAATAAAGGGTTCTGTTTCTATAGCTATTATTACATTGATTTGATTATGTTGTGATGCAATTACATTTTTATGAATTCCTTTATCTTATATGAATTGTTTTATGATGTCACGATGTTTAAGATTCCCATTTTTATTACATGGGTTATGCTATAATGTATGGTTTCTGATTTTGTGGAAAACATAAGAATGGTATCATTATGAGATGGGTGGGACCTATATCTCCCTCCAATGCATTGGTTAAAGATTTTATATCTCATGAGATAGACATGGCTGGAATGGCAGGTTAAACCGGTTCAGCGAAACAGGACTTAAATGAGGAGTGAACTCGGTTCAGAAATGGACTTTGTCCACTAAGATAGTCTTGGTAATGAGTCTTACCTTACAAAAAATTATTCTCTATGATTATTTGTGTATGCCAAAAAGTTTTATGTTTTAAGTTATGATTATTGGGATTACATTTCACTACTATGATTTATCCCATGTTATGAAATTATGATTTCTTTTGCAGGTTATGATTTCCAAAAGTTATGTTCTTATGTATATGATGTGATTGATATTTCTTTTGTTTACCCTTACGGAGCATTTGAGATCAACCTTTTGTATGTTTTATTTCCCCAGGTCAGGAAGAAGGTTATTAAGTAGGATATTCCAAAAAGGGACTCTAGATATGATGAAATAAATGGGAGGAAAAGTAGATGCTTTATGAACCAGTTGTTTATGAATCCCAGTTTATAAAGACTCTATAACTATATGGTCCATTCCTGGTTTTGTTATATGTTGTAATAAGTGTGCTTAAATTCTAAAGTAATGACAATGTATATAAAGTATGGGTCGTTATATTTGGTATCAGAGGAAAGGTATAGTCATCATTTGGAAAGTAGGATGTGAAAGCCTTAGTAAGAATCCTAATGATAAGTCTAAGCATAGAACACAATCTTAGTGTTTTAGAAATGGCCATGAACAACCTATGATAAGACCTTAAGTGTGGTGTTTTATTCTTGATTATGTGGTTTTCCTATTATAATTAGTGTTTCTCACACTATTCTTCTTGGATTTAGTCAATGGCTGGAACCTGAAGGAACCGTGTTAATGCGGAATGCGACGGGCAATGCAATGATTGTCCCCTTGAGCAACCAAACGTTATGGGAGCTAGAATGAAAAATCTTGTAGCCATGCTCACACAACTTTCTCAAGCTATGAATCATGCAGGACTTCCAAACGAGCAAAGGAAGGAGCAAAATTCTGTTGAATCATTCATGAGGCAGCGTCCACCTTCTTTCAGCGGGTCTACTGATCCATTAGTTGCTGGAAAATGGATTAATACTACTGAAAAGATATTTTCAGTTCTTCAATGTTATGAACATGATAAATTCATCCTAGCAGTGTATCGTTTGGAAGGATATGCTGATCAATGGTGTAATCTTATTAAGAATACGAGGCAAAGGGATGAAATTGAGTCCATGGAATGGGACGAGTTCAAGAACTTATTTTTCAATAAGTACTTCCCTCGTATTCTCCGAACAAAGATGGAGAAAGAGTTTCTTGAACTGAAGAAAAAGGATGATGAATCTGTTGGTACTTATGAAGCAAATTGTACAAGACTTTCAAGGTACGCTTCTGGTATTATTATCCAACCTGGGAGTAAGATCGATCGATTCTTTAGTGGCTTAAAACCAAGTCTTCTAAGGGCGTTAGCCATAAGGGACTTCAATAGCTACGAGGAAATCGTTCGATGTGATCTCAATGTCGATATGGAGATTGGAGTAACCCATCAGTCATATGGGTTTGATAAGAAGAGGAAAATGGAATTCAAAGGAAAATCTAAAGAGCACACAGAAAATAAGATGAGCTTTATCTTATGCTCAAAGTGTGGAAGGAAACATGGATGGAGTTATCTTAAAGGGACAAGTAAATGTTTCAAATGTGTAAAGGAAGTTTATCGAGCATTTTAATTCCTCAATTGTGGGAAGAAGATGTCTAATGATGCAAACAAAGGAAGGGACACACAGAATGAACCTACTACACTTCAATGTTTCAAGTGCAAGGAGATGGGGAATTATGCCAATCAATGCCCAAATCCAAGGGTTGATGATGATGGTCGACGTCAACAAAATCTTAAGGCTGAAGACAAAGGAAATGTAACACCCCAAGCTTCCACTTTACGTTTCCTTTCGAATAATGCAATACCGTGCATTGTACGCAACTTCGAGAATTTAACACACCATAACCAATCAAACTAGCCGTATGAATAGTGATACCTACTTTTTGAAATTTTATAAATTCTATCTCTCAAAATGGACATAATTTTTGGATTCATAATATCGAAATTAGCCTAGGGTGAAATTTTGGTACTTTTCGGATAACTTTCATATTTTGATGAATAGTGAAAATTACTAAATTTTAATTAAAAACAACTTTTTTAATCAAAATAATTAATAGTGATAAATTATGAATATGAGTGGTTTTAAAGTATATATAGAATATATTTTTATCATTTAATACAATGTGGGTCATTGAACATAATTTCACATTTAAACCAGACATAAACACGTGCCAATCTTTTGATAGTTATTATCTCTTAAAAACACGCTTTTTGTTTTAACAACGGGAATTAATTTTAAATTAATTTCTGCCACTTTTGTGTTTTGAATTTATAAAAATGGATTCCATATTTGGAATCTGGATGTTCAAATTGTGTAAATAGGTAACTTTTATTTTTAGACATTTTGGATAATTACTTCGGTAAATATTTTATTTACCACGATTAAAGGGTAAATCCGGTAAACAATGGTTAAAAAATAATATTATAATAAAACTAAATTACCCTAAAACGTGTCTTAACCCTATTGGTTAATAAATTGTCGACCATGGGTATCTTTGGGTCGATTTTGGGACCCATGGATCCACTTGTAAGTGATAATGACACTTTATTTTAATTAAGTTAAAATAGATACAAAAATAACACAAGCATATATCTTTTAGAAACACAATTGTTACATAGGGTTATATATGTTGTATTTTAGACTATAAATATTCATTAGAAAGATAAAAATATTTCCTACATAATTATATTTTATTTATAATTTTTAGACATTATATAAGTTAATTTATTTATGACATAATGGTGATGCAGTAATTACCATAATAGGGAACAATTAGAATAATTGATATTATAAATACCCAAATAAATATAATTTGAGACTTTTATTGAATTAAACTAATTTTATAGCTTAATATGACATATTAGGATTGATTTAATTAACTTTGTTCTAAGTAATAATTCTTTTATGTGTTTCAAAAAAATCAATTATTGAATAGTGTCAAAATTGACATAAAAGAGTTTTTAAAACAAATATTATATTATTAATTGATATTAAATTCCTAAATATCTAAGGTTCGTCCAAAATACTTATATCATGATAGGTATATCATTAATGGACCACTTGGGGGTCTCTTGGATGTATATATAAAGTTTATTAACCATATAATATAAAAATACAAAGAGACGTTGTAAAAGTGAAACTAATTAACTAAGAGTTAACACTTAAAGATAAGGTTAATATAATGACCCAAACCTATATAAATTCTATTGGATGAGTTTTTTGCGACCCATACCCACCTTAAAATCTAAATAATAAACTTTGGATCCATTAGAAACCGAATATGAATTTATTATAAATTAATATTTCTAGCTTTTCCAAAGGTGCCCCTCATCCCTCTTATAAAAGGGCACTCCTCCTTCTCATTTTTTCACACATTCAAAGCCTTTTGGTTCGGCCAACCCCTACCCAAATACTCTATCAACTTCCCTCACTACAACCTAGAGGCCTTAGTTTGATCATAAAGCCAGCCTAAGGAGCCTTTTTGATCAAATCAAAAAGGAAGAACCCGAAGATGAGGTAATGTTTTCACCACCCCTTTTCAAGTTCCTTTCTTATTCCACTTTTTCTTTCTTTGTTTTTACCACTATAAAATAATACCTGAAGTATAATATATATATACTGTGATGTTATTATAAATATGGTACAACCGTATTCAGTATTCTATCCATCCTTTAAATAACATGTCACCATACGTGTGTACGTACGGCTTACCGTCTCCACGTCATGGTGTAATTGTTATTCAATATATTATTATTTGGATGGGTATAATAATGATGTGTAACTCATTTAAATAACAAATATAACATGATAATGATTCTCTATATATGATATAACATCCAATTATATATTATTTTATTATCAAAAGAGTGATATTGTCGCTCGTGCGTACGTACGGACTACCCTCTCCACGAACGCGATGAGATTCATTATCCATCATATCCATTCAAGTATAATTATAATTTGATGATTTAAAAATAGTATCTAAGGACATGATATAATTCTGGATATTAATAATATACATCCCATTAATAACGAATATGGCTCACATAACAAAGAATATAAAGTAAAATGAACCCGTTAACACCCGAAATGACGATAATTCTAAGATACTATTAACAAATAAATGTTAAAAGATCATATATGATATCATATTAAAGTAACTTATTCTTGTATAATTAAATAACAATTATTTCACCATTATACAGGAGGTAAACCTACCATCAACCAAGGAAAAAGTACAAAGTAAGGGGTTTCTTATCTCACTCTTAATTTCGTGATAATTCCATTGTTCACCACTTATTTATTGCATGTGGTGTATGTGTACTTCCCATGATTGTATTCATTGTGTAATATACTTTAATTTATGGGTATTTACATCATCATTGTATGATCCTTCTTTCATGGGTGCATGTTTCGTAAGTTACCAAATCTATAAGGGAATTTGAGATTTCAATTTCCACCCATTCGGCTTTACGCATATTTCATTGATTATATTACTCCAAGATTATGTGTGGAATCACTATTAATTTGATTATGTCATAATTTACACTCCACTTCCTGTGGATATACCTTTGATACACATAATCACTCCATTGATAATTTCTCAAGTCATCGATATGAATTTGATAAGAGTAATTTTAACTCATTCTCCATTAGTTGAGTTAAACATCAAATTCATTGGTGTTGTTTTTACAAGATTATGTGTGAATGTCCTTTGATTGTTTTACAATAAATATCCAATCATATTTAGTGTATTTATATTTGTCACACATAACTATGTCGTTGATTTATCCTTAACCTAAGGATACAACCTTTATGAGAGATTTCATCTCAACTTAAATTCCATTGAGACTTTTTTGTTGTTATATACCAAATCACTTTTATGTGGTGTATATAATGTACTTTGACATAGTATATCTTGAATCCCTTTATTCTCATGATATTACAAAGTTTTTATTACCTCAATTATTTGTATTCAAGTGTCTCTCTTTTGGTTAGAATCTCTAACTAAAATACCATTTTTAAATGTTTTAAAGACTTATTCATCTAAAACTTTCTCATTAATGTTCATGTTTTAAAAATGGTTTGAAGGATTTATTTATATGGAAATTAAAGTTTTAAAATTAAAACTCCATTTAAAAAGTTTCAAAGTGGTATGGGAGACTTTGATTTCAAAAATATATTTTTAATGGCTTCTTGACAAATAGTGTGACTTTTAAATGATTTCAAGAAAAAGGGGGATATTCTTCTCTAATAGTTTTGATGATTATTTTAATCTATGTCAATAATCCTTCATCATTATCGATTGAGGTTACTATGATACAATACAATCTTCCATATTGTATCGAATGAGTTATGATTGACTGTGGATGTGCTATTTTTATACCATTCATGGTTTGTGGATAAAGTATTTACTTTTCGTATGCTAGTTTTAATACAAATGTTTATGTTATGTTTAAAACTTTTCATATGAGGAATACATTGGACTTAGTAAGTGACGGGTGGAGCCCGCTATAGCTCCTCGATGCATCGGTTGGTCTCATGATACAAACTAGTGCCTTGGCACAAGGCCTTGGCAAAATCTTATTTTTAGTCTTGGCGTGAGGCCTTGGCTATGTGGTTATGATAGTCTGGCATTATGCATTCCATCATTACGAAAGTGGTTATTGATATAGCTTGGGATTGTTCGACTAGTATAATATCCATGTGAGTAAGTAAATGGAATTATTTTATTTTATCTTTGCCATTTTATGCTGAATTTCAAGCTTAAAAGGCTTTTCTTTTAGTTATAAACTGCCTTATGTGTTTATGCTTATCTATGAAAGCTTCTGCTATAATGTTATCCTTAATGAGCATCTGAGCTCACCCCTTTCAATGTTTTATTCTTCACAGGATTATGAAAAAGTAATTTATGAATGACCTACATGGATAGTATGAGGGGATATGAAGACAAGATGTTTTTTTATGATGTAATGTAAAACATTATGGATGTATCTAGTTATTCCAAGGCTACTAAATGAATTGGTCTTTCGAGACTTGATCTTTCTCATTATCATGACAATGTTATGTGATAATGCACCGATTCTAGGTAACTGGGGTCGGGGCGTTACAGTTGGTATCAGAGGAAGTTTAGTACAAACCTTGGAAGCTAGATTTAGATAAACTCTGATTAGAGCACGTAGACCTAAGATGAACTTTGAGGATTAGTATAGAATAACTTCCTATAATTTTGGTATTGTAGAGATTTTGTGAGTTTTCCGAGCAATACATCCCTGTCTGGATACGAGCAGGTAGAGGCGGCTCTGGCACCGATGTACCTAGGGGTAAAACCCGAAAACACCGCTATGAGCTAGACTCGAACGGGAACTGGTGCACGACAACGGGCCTTGCTGCACTCTTGGTTACGACAGTCCCGGGGGATATGCTGAGGATAATTTACATTTTCTTTACAAACTAATTTAAGTAATATATATATAAGATGAGTGTAAATGACCTTGGTTAATCCTAATATGTTTCAAATTGAGAATATGGTGACATTTTAATCTCTAAATGATTTTACGACTACTGTTACTCACACAATGATTTCTGGTTTTAGTCAATGGCTAGATTCCAAGGAAGTCATAGTGATTTTGAGTATGATTTACAAGGTGGGAACGGTGGTGGCAATGAGAAAAAAAATGGAATGTTGATAGGCGTAAAAGATATCGTCTTTATGCCAAATCAGTTTTCCAAAAATATGACCAACAACATATATATTAACCCACTCCCAGACTCAACCAGGAAGAGAAAGGTGATAAATGATAAGACCTCCAGCAATGGAGACCATGGAGAAAAGAAACCTCAATTTTTATCATGCAGGAAATGTGGAAGGAGACACCCAGGAAAGTTTCTCAATGGGACAACGAAATGCTTTACGTGCGGGAAGGAAGGACATAAAGTGAAGAATTGATGAAGAAAAATGAAGAGTACTATGGAAGAAGATAAAAATGGTCCCAGGAGTCCATTTACAGTCATTTGCCGTAAATGTAGGGGACCTGGCCATTACCCGAGTGAATGTCCTATTCTATAGGATATTTTCTTGGTCAAAGATGAAGCTATGTGGAAATAAATGGTTGGAGAAATGTTTAAATAGTATTAGCGCTCCTTGTTGATTGTTTTACTTGGGAATAATTTTCTCTTGTATTTTTAACCCCACAGTTTGCCATGTGAGAATGATATTTGAGGAAGAATTGTCTCTTCTCTTGTGGATATAGGTATAAATATCCATTTGGTTTTATATGATCATTGGGGTTTGAGAAAATTAAAAGTTATTATAATTTGGGATGAAAATGCAAGGTATGATATAACATTTGTGGTTAAATTAGGTTATTTTGAGGAATTTATCTCATTTTGGTAATATTATAAAATATAGTTTTTGAAAAAGGACAACACGTAGACCATGTGACAACCCGTCGTGTCGGACGAAGCTGTGGGAATTGAACCCACAACCAAAGTGCGATTTGGATTTATCGCCTACCACTGGGCTAAGTGAAGTCCCTGGTTAGTGTGACTATTTTCTTTAGTTAAATGATTTTATTGATCAATAATATGTTGATTTGGGTTCTTATGTCTTATCAAATGAATACCCATAGTATAGGAAAATGATTTGGTGATTAAGTGAAAAATGTTATTTTGGAAGATGTTCACTTTGTTGGGAACACTATATGTCCAAGGAAAATAGAATACTATGGGATGTCAATAGAGGAGTAATGGTGGATTTTTATCTATGTTTTTATTGTGGATCTATAGTGATTTGGGTTATTTATGGAAATGATTAACCTATAATAAAGAATATGTGATTAGGTTAATTACTTTTAAGTATGTTACTTTAAGGGTAGATGATGCCATTTGGAGATACAATTTAACGTGGAAGACTACATTCTTATAAGTTTTGGGTTTAAATATTAGTTTGGATTATATTGAAGGATTTTAAGGAGAATTTATTATTTAACTTTGGGGTATTGTTTGTTTAATTTTAGAAATTAAGATTAGTATTTTTTTTCTAATGGAATATACATTTGGGGGATCATCAGATCTTATACTAACCATTTTGGTTTTGATTAATCTCTAAAGACAAGTTAAATATATAGTTTATCCTACATGGATCATGTATTTCTATAGATGTTTATTCTAGCTCTTTTATTGTGACCAACTCTTCTTGAATACACATTGTTCAAAAAAAATACGTTAGTGGTAAAAAGTTATTAAATAATGAAACTATACTTAAAAAGTAAGTATATCTCTTTATGTTTTTAGTCAATATCATAAATGAATTACTCGTCCTCATGTAATGTAACTTAAAACAAAAAAAATGTTGTCCGTTTACTTTCCTACTAGAAGACTAATGGTCGTTTGTCCCAACACAAGTTTGTGGTTTTATTATTGTTAACTTTCTCCTAATAATTATTTCTATCCCTCTCCATCAGAACTTGACACTTAGTTTATCATCCATATCCATGTTTTCCTACATGGAATCCGAGTATGGGTTATCTTGGATGACCTTTATACCTCTCTTTCTTTCTTTTAAAGTGATAGTTTTATTGACTATTTTTCTGATGTGAGACTTTCCATTATATTCCCAAGCACAATTTTAAAAATTTCTAGGATGCAATTTATTGAAGTAGAGGAGAATGTAACACCACAAGCTTGCACGGTACGTTTCCTTTCGAATAATGCAATAGCGTGCATTGTACGCAACTTCGAGATTTTAACACACCATAACAATTCAAAGTAGCCGTTATTAATAGTAATACCTACTTTTTGAAATTTGATAAATTCTATCTCTCAAATTGGACATCATTTTTGGATTCTTAATATCGAAATTTTCTTAGGGTGAAATTTTGGTACTTTTCGGATAACTTTCATATTTTGATGAATAGTGAAAATTACTAAATTTTAATTAAAAACAACTTTTTTAATCAAAATAACTAGTAGTGATAAATTATGAATTTTTGTGGTTTTAAAGTATATTTAGAATATATTTTTATCATGTAATACAATGTGGTTCATTGAACATAATTTCACATTTAATCTAGACATAAACAAGTGCCAATCTTTTGATAGTTATTATCTCTTAAAAACACGCTTTTGGTTTTAACAACGAGAATTAATTTTAAATTAATTTCTGCCACTTCTGTGATTTGAATTTAGAAAAATGGATTCCATATTTGGAATCAGTATGTTCAAATTTTGTAAATAGGTAACTTTTATTTTTAGACATTTTGGATAATTATTTCGGTAAATATTTTATTTTCCATGGTTAAAGGGAAAATCCGATAAACAAGGGTTAAAAAATAATATTATAATAATAATAAATTACCCTAAAACGTGTCTTAACCCTATTGGTTAATACATGGTCGACAATGGGTATCCTTGGGTCGATTTGGGGACCCCATGGATCCACTTGTAAGTGATAATGACACATTATTTTAATTAAGTTAAAATAAATACAAAAATGACACAAGCATATTTCTTTCATAAAAACAATTGTTACATAGGGTTATATATGTTGGATTTTAGAATTTAAATATTCATTAGAAAGATAACACGATTTCCTACATTAGGAGATTTTATTTATAATTTTTAGACATTAAATAAGTTAATTTATTTATGACACAATGGTGATGGAGTAATTACCATAATAGTGAAAAATTAGAATAATTGATATTATAAATACCCAAATAAATATAATTTGAGACTTTTATTGAATTAAACTAATTTTATAGGTTAATATGACATATTAGGATTGATTTAATTAACTTTTTTCGAAGTAATAATTCTGTTATGTGTTTCACAAAAATCAACTATCGAATAGTGTCAAAATTGACATAAAAGAGTTTTAAAACAAATATTATTTAATTAATTGATATTAAATTCCTAAAAATCTAAGGTTCGGCCAAGAGACTTATATCATGATAGGTATATCATTAATGGATCACATGGGGGTCTCTTGGTTGTATATAGTATGTTTATTAACCATATAATATAAAAATACAAAGAGACATTGTAAAAGTGAAACTAATTAACTAAGAGTTAATACTTAAAGATAATGTTAATATAATGACCCAAACCTGTCTAAATTCTATTGGTTGATTTTTTTGCGACCCATCCCTACCTTAAAGGCTAAATAATAAACTTTTGAGCCATTAGAAACCGAATATGAATTTATTATAAATTAATATTTCTAGCTTTTCCAAAGGTGCCTCTCACCCCTCTTATAAAAGGGCACTCCTCCTTCTCATTTCTTCACACCTTCAAATCCTTTTTATTCGGCCAACCCCTGCCCAAATACTCTCTAAAATTCCCTCTCTACAATCTAGAGGCCTTAGTTTGATCATAATGCCAATCTAAGGATCCCTTTTGATCAAATTAAAAGGAAGAACCCGAAAAAGAGGTAATGTTTTCACCACCCCTTTTCAAGTTCTTTTCTTCTTCCACTTCTTCTTTCTTTGTTTTTACCATTATAAAATAATAAATCCAGTATCATATATATATACTATGATGTTATTATAAATATGGTACAACCATATTCAGTATTCTATCCATCGTTTGAATAACATGTCACCATACGTGCGTACGTACGGCTTACCGTCTCCACGTCGTGGTGTAATTGTTATTCAATATATTATTATTTGGATGGGTGAAATAATGATGTGTAACTCATATAAATAATAAATATAACATGATAATTATTCTGTATATATGATATACCATCCAATTATATATTATTTTAATATCAAAAGATTGATATTGTCGCTCGTGCGTACGTACGGACTACCGTCTCCACAAACGCGATGAGATTCATTATCCATAATATCCATTCAAGAATAATTAAAATTTGATGATTTAAAAATAGTATATAAGGACTTTATATCATTCTGGATATGAATAATATACATCCCATTAATAACGAATATGGCTCACATAACAAAGAATATAAAGTAAAATGAACCCGTTAACACCTAAAATGACGATAATTCTAAGATATTATTAAAAAATAAATGTTAAAAGATCATATATGATATCATATTAAAGTAAATTATTCTTGTATAATTCAATAACAATTATTTCACCATTATACAGGAGGTAAACCTACCGTCGACCAAGGAAAAAGTACAAAGTAAGGGGTTTCTTACCTCACTCTTAATTTCGTGAGAATTCCATTGTTCACCACTTATTTATTACATGTGGTGTATGTGTACTTCCCATGATTGTATTCATTGTGTAATATACTATAATTTATGGGTATTTACATCATCATTTTATGATCCTTCTTTTATGGGTGCATGTTTCATAAGTTACCAAATCGATAAGGGAATTTGAGATTTCAATTTCCACTCATTCAGCTTTACGCATATTTCATTGATTATATTACTCCAAGATTGTGTGTGGAATAACTATTCATTTGATTATGTCATAATTTACACTCCCCTTCCTGTGGATATAATTTTTATACACATAATCACTCCATTGATAATTTCTCAAGTCATCGATATGAATATGATAAGAGTAATTTTAACTCATTCTCCATATGTTGAGTTAAACATAAAATTCATTGGTGTTGTTTTTACAAGATTATGTGTGAATGTACTTTTATTGTTTTACACTAAATATCCAATCATATTTACTGTATTTATATTTGTCACACATAACTATGTCGTTGATTTATCCTTAACCTAAGGATATGGCCTTTATGAGAGATTTCATCTCAACTTAAATTCCATTGAGACTTTTTTTTATTGTACACCAAATCACTTTTATGTGGTGTATATAATGTACTTTGACATAGTATATAATGAATCCCTTTATTCTCATGATATTAAAAAGTTTTGATTACATCAATTATTTGTATTCAACTGTCTTTCTTTTGGTTAGAATCTCTAACTAAAATACCATTTTTAAATGTTTTCAAGACTTATTCATCTAAATCTTTCTCATTAATGTCCATGTTTTAAAAATGGTTTTAAGGATTTATTTATATAGACATTAATGTTTTAAAATTAAAACTCCTTTTAAAATGTTTCAAAGTGGTATGGGACACTTTGATTTCGAAAATATATTTTTTAATGGCTTCTTGACAAATAGTGTGACTTTTAAATGATTTCAAGAAAAAGGGGGATACTTCTCTCTAATAGTATTGATGATTATTTTCATATATGTCAATAATCCATCATCATTCTCGATTGAGGTTATTATGATACAATACAATCTTCCATATTGTATCGAATGAGATATGTTTGACTGTGGATGTGCTATTTTTATACCATTCATGGTTTGTGGATAAAGTATTGACATTTCGTATGCTAGTTTTAAAACGAATGTTTATGTTATGTTTAAAACATTTCATATGAGGAATGCATTGGACTTAGTAAGTGACGGGTGGAGCCCTTTATAGCTCCTCGATGCATCGGTAGGTCTCATGAGACAAACTAGTGTCTTGGCACAAGGCCTTGGCAAAATCTTATTTGTAGTCTTGGCACGAGGCCTTGGCTATGTGGTTATGATAGTCTGGAATTATGCATTCCGTCATTATAAAAGTGGTTATTGATATTTCATGGGATTTTTCGACTAGTAGAATATCCATGTGTGTAAGTAAATGGCATTATTTTATTTTATCTTTTCCATTTTATGCTTAAGTTCAAGTTTAAAAGGCTTTTCTTTTAGTTATATACTGCCTTAAGTGTTTATGCTTATCTATGAAAGCGTCTGCTATAATGTTATCCTTACTGAGCATCTAAGCTCACCCCTTTCAATGTTTTATTTTTCCCAGGATTATGAAGAATTAATTTATGAATGACCTGCAGGGATAGTATGAGGGGATATGAAGACAAGATGTTTTTTATGATGTAATGTAAAACTTTATGGATGTATCTATTTATTCCAAGGCTACTAAAATAATCAGTTTTTTGAGACTTGATCTTTCTCGTGATCATGCCAATGTTATATAATAATGCACTGACTCTAGGTAACTGGGGTCGAGGCGTTACATGAAAGTAACATGAAATATCTATCAGCAATGTGGAGTACAATAATGATGTGGTGAAAGGTAAACTTACCATCCACTCTAAAGTAGCAAATGTTTTCTTTGATTCTGGATACACCCACTCCTTTATTTCTGAAGAATTTTCTAAGGATATCACCGTATTACCTCAACATTTAGATGTTGAGTTAGCTATGAAAACCCCTAATGGCACGACAGACGCATCAAAAGTTTATAATTCTTCTCCGATTGATGTTTGTGGTAAAGTGCTTCCTGAAAATCTTGTGATCCTTCCTATAGTGGAATTTGATGTGATTATTGGCATGGATTGGCTTTCTCTACATGGAGCTCATATCTATTGCCAAAGAAGGGAAGTCACATTTCATATTCCAGATCAATCTATGATCGTCTATCGATGAAAGGATGAACATAACCATTCAGTGGAAATTGCTTCCATTTTATGGGTATTGATTCCACTAAATGAAGGTTATTAATCTTAAATGGTTGGTGAGAAACTCACGATTAAGAATATGCCCATTGTATGAGAGTTTGATGATGTCTTTACAGAGGAATTACCAGGTCTCCCACCAAATCGTGATGTTGAGTTTTCAATAGAACTCGTACCAGGTGCTTTGCCTTTTTCGAAGACACCTTATAGAATGTCCCCAATTGAGTTGCATGAATTGAATAAGCAACTCCAAGAGAATCTTGATAAGGGGTTCATACGCCCTAGTGCGTCACCTTGGGGAGCACCTATTCTGTTTGTTAAGAAGAAAGATGGATCAATGAGACTCTACATTGATAATCGAAAACTTAACAAGATCACTATCAAGAACAAATATCCTCTCCCACGCATTGATGACTTATTTGACCAACTACGAGGAGCTCAATACTTTTCCAAGATTGATCTTCGTTCAGGGTATCACCAATTAAGGGTCAAATGGGAGGATATACCTAATACGGCTTTCCGTACAAGGTATGGACACAATGAATTTATAGTGATGCCATTTGGTCTTACTAATTCCCCTGATATCTTCATGGATCTGATGAATAGAGTCTTTAGAGACTATCTTGATCAGTTTTTGGTAGTCTTTATAGATGATATTCTTGTATATTCAAAGAGCAAGGTAGAACATGAACATCACTTGAGAATTAGATTGAAGACCTTGAGAAAGGAGAATCTTTATTCCAAATTTACCAAGTGTGAATTTTGGCTTCAAAGAGTTTCATTTTTGGGTCACATAATCTCAAAAGAGGGGATATCTGTGGATCCAGAAAAAACAGAGGTTATCAAAAGATGGTCGAGACCAACAACAGTAACTGAGATCCGATGTTTTCTTGGTTTGGCTGGATATTATCTACGTTTTGTGAAAGATTTTTCACGATTATCTAATCCACTCACCAAGTTGACTCGAAAACGAGTTAAGTTTCTTTGGAAGGAGGAATGTGAAGAGAATTTCAAGGAGTTGAAAAGAAGATTACCCAGTGCACCTATGCTCACACTACCTTGTAGTGTAGAAAGGTTTGGGATCTACACTAATGCATCCAATAAGGGTTTGGGGTGTGTTCTTATGCCAAATGATATGGTGATAGCTTATGCCTCACGACAGTTGAAAATACATGAGCAAAATTACCCAACTCATGATTTGGATTTAGTTGCGGTAATCTTTGCATTGATGATTTGGAGGCATTACCTTTATGGGGAAATGTGTGATATTTATACTGATCATAAATGTTTAAAGTATATTTTCACACAAAAGGAGATGAATATGCACCAAAGAAGATCGTTGGAGCTGATTAAGGATTATGACTGCTCAATTCATTACCACCCTGGGAAAGCAAACAAGGTGGAAGATGCATTAAGTCGACAAGACCATGCCAGTTTATCCTTGATGAGGATAAAAAAAGATCCAATATTTAAGGATTTACAAAGGATGGATCATGGAATTATAATGAAAGGGGAAAAATCGTATCTTTCTCCAATGAATGTTCAACCATCTATACATGTGATGATTAAAGAGGCACAGAAAGAAGATGTCGATTTACAAAAGAAGGTGAGAAATGTTCCTGAATTAAACCTTGATTGTGATGGGATAATAAAGTTCCATAATCGGGTTTGTGTTCCTCCCATCCCTGAACTAACGTAGGAGCTGCTGGATGAGGCTCATAGTTCTTCATTATCTATTCATCCTGGAAGCACGAAGATGTATAGGGACCTTAAAGAGTACTTCTCGTGGGATGGCATGAAAATAGATGTTGTTGAATATGTCTCTCGATGCTTGGTTTTTCAGCAAGCTAAAGCTGAGAGACAGAATTCTATGGGGTTGTTACAACCATTACCCATACCCTAATGGAAATGGGAAAACATCACTATGGACTTTGTCATAGGACTTCTTAAAACATGAAAAGGCAATAATGCTATCTGGGTCATAGTTGATCGTCTTACAAAGTCTGCACACTTCATCGCTATTAGAGAGGATTTCTCTCTAGATCAGCTAGCCAGGATATATGTGAAAGAAGTGGTAATATTTCATGGAGTACCACTTTCTATTATATCTGATCGGGATCCGAGGTTTACCTCAATGTTCTGGCAAAGTCTTCAGCATACTCTGCATACAGAGCTGAGTTTCAGCACTACTTATCATCCTCAGACAGACGGTCGGTCTGAGAGAACAATTCAAACTCTAGAAGATATGTTGAGAGATTTCTCTATGGATTTCAAAGGTGGTTGGGATCAACACCTACCTTTGGTGGGATATTCTTATAATAATAGCTTTCACTCCAGTATTCAGATGGATCCTTATGAAGCTCTCTATGGAAAGAAATGAAGGACTCCAACTTGCTGGGATGAAGATGGGGAAAGAAAGCTATTAAGACCTAATATTGTTGATGAGATGGTAGAAAAGGTCTGATCTAATCAACAACACATTGGAGGAGATCAGAGCTGACAGAAAAGTTATGCCGACAACCGAAGAAAAGACCTAGAGTTTGAAGTGGGTGATAAAGTGTTCTTACAAATATCTCCATGGAAGAGGGTCATGAGATTTGCAAATAAGGGGAAGTTGAGCCCTAGATATATCGGTCCATTCGACATACTATATCGTGTTGGGAAGGAAGCTTACCGATTGGCGCTTCCACCGAATCTCTCTCAAGTTCACGATGTGTTCCATGTATCTCTCCTGAGAAAGTACATACCTGATCTTTCACATGTACTCACCTCAGAAGTTGTACCGCTGGAGAAAGATCTTTCTTATGAAGAACAACCGATAGAGATTCTAGATCATAGTGAAAAAGTCCTACGAAACAAGACCACTCGCTTGGTGAATGTTTTATGGAGGAACCACCAATTAGAAGAAGCCACATGGGAGCGTGAGGATATGATGAGGGAGAGGTATCCTCATCTGTTAGTTACAAAGTGATGAATTTCAAGGACGAAATTCATTTTAAGGGGGGTAGAATGTAACACCCGAGACTTTTATGAGAAATTATATGATTTTATGTTATATAATTCATCAAAGGAATCTTTCGCTTCACGCAATCGTGACCTTCCTCGATAGTGTCTGTAGTACGCAATACTGAGTTCCAATAAACAACGATATATTATTATAATATTATAAACTATCCGTTATGAATATTATTAACTGAATTTTAAATTTTACAAAGTTATTATTCATCTGACACATTTTCTAGAACATGGTAAAAGAACAAAATATTTTTTTTGGGTAAAATAAGTATTATAAAAAAATGTAGTTTTGCCGCCTTTTGATGGTGCACCCACATTAAATATAGATTTTGAAACATTTATAAGTTCAATTTGACAAAATAATATTCTTCTTTTGAATCAGGATATAAAAATTTACTTTGGATAAAGTATTGTAATTTTTCTGATAACTTTCATATTTTGATGAATAGTAAAAATACGCTAATTTTTAATTAAAAACAACTTATTTCATTGAGATAATTTATATGGTTAAATTATAATATTTATTGGTTTTAAAGTATAGATAGAATATATTTTTACCATTTAATATAATTTATGTCATTAGCATGAATTTCACATTGAATTCATAGGTAAAAACATTTCAATCATTGGCAATGTTTTAACTTCTAAACCCCGTTTTCTTAACAATGAGATTTATTTTAAATTAATTACTACAAATTATATGTTTTGAATTTCAAAAAATGGATTCCATATTCAGAATCAGTGGGTCCAAATTATGTTAATAGGCTCCTTTTTATTTTTGGGCATTATGAATAGTAATTACGGTAAATTTTATTTATCCTAGTTAAAGGTAAATCGTGTAATTAAGGGTAAATATAAGATTATAAAATTACCCTAACACCTGCCAAAATCCTATTGGATGAATAAAAGGCGACCCATATCACCTAAGGGTCGGATTAGATACATTTAATAGACTTTTGTCAATGAAAATAATTTAATTATTATTAAA
Organism: Viscum album; assembly: GCA_963277665.1. Lineage (NCBI taxonomy): Eukaryota > Viridiplantae > Streptophyta > Magnoliopsida > Santalales > Viscaceae > Viscum > Viscum album. Next base: position 1,602,677,049 of record OY728153.1, on the reverse strand, counting down.
ACCAAAGAATGTGACAACATGTCACTTTCTTAAATCTTATAAGTATAATACTTTTAATGTGGTTATAAACATAATGAAACTTCGAACATGATTAGTCTCCAGAAATATAATACAATTATCTACATCATAAGAATTTATTTAGAATTTTTAAGGATTAAATAATTATCATTAATGATGACACAATAGTGATCTTGAAATTATTTTATTAATTAAAATATCAAATAAATTGTTTTAAAATATTAAAATAATTATTATATGCACTATTTAATGTGCTCCACTAATTTTATAGATACTTATGACATTTTATTAATCTATTAAATCTTTTTGTTCGAATATATCCTCTTTATATATTTTATTTAAATTCAAATAAATGAATAGTGTCAAAATTGACACTATTGTTATTTTATAAAAATATCATTTTATAAAATTGTTTAAAAATCACAAAAATATTTAAAAATTATAAATTAAAATTTATATGCTCGAAAATTTCATGAAGTGTCAAATTATGGAAAATTCACAACACATATGTAATTATTAATAATAATTTAAAGTATAGAATATTATTACCACAAATAAAATTAAATTGACAAATACGGATAAATCATGTTGGTAATGTTTAAAATAAATTCCTAACGTGTCTAAATTTTATTGGTTGATGGTATTACAATTCTATCTCATCTAATATTATGATATGAGTCATTTCGGAAGTTTTTAAGTGGGGTTGGGATTTAATATAAACTAATATTTGTTATATTTCCAATGGTTCCCCTCTCCTCCCTTATAAAAGGGAACCTCCTCCCTATCCTCCTCACACCAATTTGAGCCTTCAAGCTCGGCCACACCATGCCCATTTCACTTCCCCACTTCCCTAGAATCATACTAGAGGTTCTGGTCTTCTTCAAAGACCAACCCTAGTGCCCTAAGAGGAGGTTAAGAAGAGGCACGTCAAAAAGAGGTAATATCCATTACCGATCCTTTCAAAATTCTTTCTTCTTCAACATCTTCTTCTTTATTTGTTTCATTATGAAGTAATAACATCATTATCACTCATATACTGATATGTTATTATAAGTATGAAACAACCCTATTTCAACATCTATCCTTCCTATGGAAAACGAAATCACCGCGCGTGTGTACGTATGGAATACCGTCTCCACGCCGTGGTGTAATCTATTTTCCCCCACCACCATACTTGTATGGGTATATTCGTGTAAATAATTACTATATATGATTATTGTAAAGTGATATTGATTCTAAAATAGTATAGATACACTCCAATACAATTCCACAATCATGGGAGCGATATCATCGCCCGTGCGTACGTACGGAATACCGTCTCCACAATGTGATGCGATTCGTTCTACATGATCTTCGTTGAATAATGATTATATAAATGAATTGAATGAATAAATATGATATATAGTACATTAATACCATTCTGGAAATGATGTATCTATAACCTAAAGAGAATAATAAGAATTTATTTGACAAAACACACATAAGAACAAAAAGTTATAAACACCCGAATAACAAGTATAAATGAAATATTACTACTAAGAAGATAAGAATATGTCCATATATGATATCATAACAATAATTATGATTCTGGAATAAGTCAATAACATTATTTAAATCATTATACAGTAGGTTCGGACACTTACGAGGGAAATCATACCTATAGTAAGGGAAATATCACAATCTCATTTTTATCTGATATTGTTTATACTTTGGTATTTAATGGGGTGTATTTTATCATCCACATCCATGTTTCCTCAATATGTAATATTATTTCCATCCACCTACAATTGTTTAAATCCAATTTTACCCTTTGGTGAGTTTTTAGTAAAGGATATGAAAGGAATCTTTTTTCGTTTTTTGTACGAGGTACTTTTTGACTTTTCCGAAAAAAGTATGAAGAATGTTTTTTTAACTTATATGGAATGAATTGATTTTTAAAACATTATTTCCAAGAAGCTTCCTTTACAAGTTTTCATGTTTATTTTTAATCAAATTCTTTTAGTTTAGAATTCTACGACATGTTACGAAAGGAAAAGTGTTTTTGAAGCAGAAATGATACTTTCCTCAAGAATGGAGTTCAAGTGTTTTATCAAAATTATTTTTCCATCTAGAATAATAAAGGGTTATGTTTATATCCCTATTATTACATTGATTTGATTATGTTGTGATGGAATTATATTTTTATGAATTCCTTTATCTTATATAAATTGTTTTATGATGTCACGATGTTTAAGATTCCCATATTTATTACATGGGTTATGCTATGATGTATGGTTCTTGACTTTGTGGCACACATAAGAATGGTATCATTATGAGATGGGTGGGACCTATATCTACCTCCAATGCATTGGGTAAAGATTTTATATCTCATGAGATAGACATGGCTGGAACGACAGATTAAACTGGTTCAATGAAATAGGACTGAAACGAGGAGTGAACTCAGTTCAGAAATGGACTCTGTTCACTAAGATAGTCTTGGCAATGAGTCTTGACTAACAAGAAATGATTCTATATGATTATGTGTGTATGCTAAAAAGTATCATGTTTTAAGTTATGATTATTGGGATTACATTTCACTACTATGATTTATCCCAAGTTATGAAATTATGATTTCTTTTGCAGGTTAAGATTTCCAAAAGTTATGTTCTTATGTATATGATGTAATTGATATTTCTTTTGTTTACCCTTAAAGAGCATTTGAGCACACCCTTTTGTATGTTTTCTTTCCCCATGTCCGGAAGAAGGTTATTAAGTAGGATATGCCAAAAAGGGACTCTAGATATGATGAAATAAATGGGAGGCAAAGTAGATGCTATATGAACCAGTTGTTTATGTTTCCCAGTTTCTAAAGACTCTATACATATACGGTCTTTTCCTGGTTGTGTTATAAGTTGTAATAAGTGTGCTTAAATTATGAAGTAATGGAAATGTATGTAAAGTATGGGTCGTTATATATATAATTATATTTCATAGAAACATAGTGTTCCTTGAATGATACACCAAGTCAGTGTTGTATGTAATGTACTCCATGTTAGTGTTTCATATAATACATGCCATGTTGGTGTTACAGTTTGCACAAGCCAAGTCAGTATTTCATGTAGGGAAATCCAAGTATGTATTGTGTGTAACTCAAACCATGTTGGTATTTCATGTGAAAGGAATGTTTGACTTACTCTATATATATATATATACATATCTAAAGAACTATAATCAATGTCAAGTGAAATAAAAAATATCATGAAGATAAATTAACATGAAAAAAATATTTCATAAAATCATGGGGTGTTACAAGATTCATATACCACAATCTAGTATTAGTGTTGTGTGTAACCCAAGGTAACTCTGTGTTGGGTGTAACACAATCTAAGCATGTTGTTGCATATAATGCAATCTAAACATGGCATTGGATGTAGCTCAAAATAAAAATAGTATTGCATGTAAATAAAGCTTAACATGGTGTATTTTGAAATGAAATCCATCAAATAATTTTATTTTATTGAATAAAAATTCACAAGAACTATTGGTTTTACACCAAGTTCCACTGTGGCTAATTAAATTAATATTTAATTATAAAATATTTCATGATTATTTTCCTGTCTATATATCACCATATTATATCTATATGAAATATTTTTATTATAATAGATATTTCTTAATATGTTGTTGTTGGTGGATTACTGAGTTGTACGCACACCATGCTCATATATCTATTTTTACCTGAGTGATTTTCATGGTTACAGGTGTGGATAAGGTAGAAGGGCCCGTGTTAGATGATTGATTTGGTTTTGGGATAGTGAATGAATGAGAATATCAGACATGATGTCAGAAACCATTTTTTTGACATTCATTATGTCTATAATTTGGGTTTTCTTTGACATATGACACTACATTAACATGGAATGTTTACTCTACAGGCTTGTTGAAATTTACATTGTTTTGGATTTGTTTATATAAAATATGGTTTCATACTAGTTATTTACTATTATTACATATGATTAATTATTATGTTTTCCACCATTAGATCACTCTCATAAAGAGGGTATAGTCTCCTGACATTCCTTATTAGATCATTTCTGGTAGTCGAAAGCATCTAGAATATGGGAAGGCATGCCTGAGTTCATGTGGTGAACATGCTTGACTACCAGTTAGGGTGAGACATGATGTTACATCAAAAAATGTAATTAGATAATTTTTCTAATACTATACTATTTAGGGAAGGTATAAATGATTCTGGGGTGTGTCATGTATTGGCAATGAGATCATGCACGAGAGTATCCATCACATGTCTGAGGGAAAATCCATGTCCATATGTTTGTCTTGTGGTTTTGATGCTCACTTGTTTCAATTGAAATGTTATTTTACCTTTTATGATATTTTTTTTGTGTAATGTTGTTATTTTTTGTGATTTTACTTGTGAAACATTATGAAATGAGATTTTCATTATGCATACATCATTTTTGTAAGTCAAGGATTAATTAAGTATACATTATATTAGGAACACATAGAAAAAATGTTATGGTTAGGTTTTGGGAAATTAAATTCATTTTTATTATGTGAAATTTTTAATGAAATAGTGCCTAAAAAATAGGTTTGAAATTTATTGAATTGAAAGATATCTACTATGATGTTAAAATTGTGTCTAATGAAATGACTAAAATTTGGAGGACTATTTTATCCAATGATAGTTTGTGGCCCTAGAATGGGATAGTTGGGGTAGTGATAGGGATATAGGTATGACCATTGGGATAATTTATATAGTGCATATTAATATGTATTGATATGAAACCCATTTTTCAACTGTAAAAATATATATTATTTTCCATGAGATGAGTGTTTAGCATTGTAGATTGAATCCTTCATGAAGATGTTTACTGCTAGAGAGGCATGGGGAAATTTCTAAGAATTCACCTCTGATAGTTGAACTAGTGCCCCATTGGTTATGTGTTTCTAATAATATGGTATGTTACATGAAAATTTCAGCCACTCCATACAGTTTATAGAGAGAAAACATATGCGGGTTGTGCTAAGTATTCTTGATGAATCTAAAGAGTTCCAGCTATGACACCCTCTAACATTTATAATACAGGGATGAACTAAGATAGATAAGTCTATATATAGTCTGTAGATGATTATAGATCACTAAGAGACTCATTAAGAGAATTGGGTTAAGTTGGTGGCTTGTATATTGTGAGGAATAGAGAATCATGGTAGGATATTCAGGTCTAGGATATGAATATTGAGTGATTTCCTTGAAGTAATTCATGGAGAATTTTGTGGAGAATATCTACAATGAATCCATAAGATAGTAGGGAGATACATAGTTTATAAACATGACCCATTGCAATATGATATTTCTATATTATGTAGTCCAATTCGAAGATATGCAATATTTTACCCCAAAATTGGCAGGAGATGAGGTAGGAAGAGAAAAAAGTTTCTAGGATTTACTTTTACGAAATATCAATTCATTAGTAACTATATTGTATTTTACTATGTTTTGGGGGGGGGGAAATAAGTTGCTCATATTTTAGGGAAAACTAATGGATACTTCTATTGATGGAAATAATATTCCAACTAAGTGATATGGTGGTAATTATTCTAATATTAGAAAGCTTCATAATGGGAATATTTTCCATGATGATGGTAGAAAAAGTAGTCAGAGGGGAGGACCAGTCTCTTAGGGAAGTTATTTAGTGATATCTGATTAGAGTGGAATGATCGGTAAAATTTGTGGTTAGTGTCCTCTACCACCAGTGGAATAACAATATTTTGGAAGGATGAGACATATAAAATGGTTCTATAGAAACCCTTAGCATAGGGGTAGTGATGGCGGACCATGGCTGATGCAGAGCACTGTAATGGGTTCTTATAACCCATATCAGTCTTGAAGATAGATTTATTATAGTCATAATAATTAGGATGGGGGACGAGGAACTCTAGAACATGAGTTACCATATCAATAGAGTATTTATGTGCATGTTACATAGATTGAAGATGAATGTATAGGGGCAGGTGAGCTTCAAGTTTTTCATCCATTACCTCTCTATAGTGAGTCCTAGGCATCCATAGTTCTAGGAGAAAATATTGTTTCTTATACACATTATTGTTCTTTATTTGATTTAATATATTTTCATTATTTTAAATATCTCTCTCCTTTTGAGTGGTTTTAGTATGGAAGTGAAGTTGTTGGTTGGGGTTATATCGATTGACATGCCATTTGGTGTGTGATCAAAGGACATCAATCAGGGTACGAGGTTTCCCCTTGACGTCCGGGATTATGATATTCTTTGGGATTTTTACATTCTTATGATGCTTTGTTTTGACTTGATATGGGTTATGGACTAGTTTGTTTTGTATCTAGAATACCATGATTGTTACTATAAGATAGATTCTTTCACATCTCATGAGGGTGACATCTATGTTCATAAAGGGGAATGTGATATATTTCCAATAAATAAATTGTCAGTTCATTAGAAACCATGTGTAATCATAGACCATGTTGTTGTAATTATGTTGTTTGATGGGGTAGTATATTGGGATTTTTTCCCTCATATAGTGGATCAGTTTTAAGACATGATTCCAAATGAGTTTTCACAATTTCCACTTGAGAGAGAAAATGATTATACTATTGAGATGATACCTGTAATTGAGCCATTTTACATTCCACCTTACCAGATGACACCAATGGAGATTCATGATCTTAAGACTTAGATGAAATAATTTGAATCTAAAGGGATTATCTCTCTGAGTAATTCTCTTTGAGGATATCTAGTTCTTTTTTTAAGAAGGCTGAAAAAAGTTATGTTTATGTATCGTTTACTGGAAGCTTAACTAGATTATGATTATTAACTGTTACATTATTCCACATATTGATGATATTTTAGAACTTTTGAGGGGTGCTAGTGTATTCTACAAGATTTATTTGAGATTATGTTTTTGATCAGTGTGAGTAACTCAAGAGTGGGGGGGGGGGGACTGAATTGAGTTCCCAATAATTTATTCAAAAACAATTTAAAACTAACTCCCCCAAATAAATAAAAATGTTTACTGAAGAAAATTAGTATATTTATATGAGTTTGATATTTTAAATAATTTATCACGAGTGGGATTAATTCCATGTTTAAATAAACATTGAAATATTTTTATCTTTTTGAAACAAATTACATAATAAAATGCTTTATATAAACACATATTAATACTAACTATCAAAGTAATGCTACTTTTCTAAATTTAAATTATAGATATGGGTTTAATATTAAAATATAGTAAACAACTAATAGAAAACTCTTTGGAATTTAAAAAAAGGGTTGGTCTCAAGACGATACTTAATCCAATCCACTTGGAAATTGCCATACTTCATGGATGTTTATTATAATAATAAACATATCGAAAAATTGGATCAGGCTTTATAATCAGTAGTAGAGACATTAGTTCAGCCACAAAGCGCCTACCTCTATTCTACATGGGATTGAAAAACAATTTATGACACACATCAACTCTTTCAGAGTAATTCATGGGAATAAAAATTAAATAGTTTGAGAGAATATCATGTATTATCCAATTTAATCATAAGATATAGTGTGTACTGGTAAAAAGTTGAAAAAAACACAATTCTCGTAGCTAAAGAAAAAAACAATATAGTGTAAGATATCAATCGATAAAAGTATGATGCTGCTCGATATGTGATTCTTCACTTTTTTTAGAGTATGAGAGATATTATTTAGAAGGTGCTCAAAATATTTTATCAGAATGTCCAGGAATATTGAGTTTTGTATAAGATAATTTCATAGAGTTATTATATTATTCTTTATGTGACATCTAATGTTCTAAAAAATTCATTATCTTTATTATCTTTAGGATTGAATGAATATTTTTAAAGAGATATTTATTATTTATATCCATTTACGAGTAAGCATACTTCATTGAATTCTATGAATACTTATATAATTCATCATAAAAATATTTTAGTGATTTGAAATACACAACTCCTAATTTAGACATAGTAGGCTATATTCAACTGATGTATAGTAAGATGAGCACGTAGTAACTTTTCATAGTAAGTTGATGTGGAAAGTTAAATTTGTTGGTTCTTTTCTTCTTGTGGTCATCTCGTTACCTCATGCAGTAAGTTGATGACTTTACGAACTAAACTTGACCTTAATGATCACAATACATTAGAAACGTACTATAATAATATAATATTATGAAAAATTACACCTACCATATCATGGTAACATAATTTCATCAAACAGTCGGGTAGTTTTATTCTTATGGTAAAGTGACTTAATTATTTCGATCATGTTATTTGATTCTTGCAGTAAAGTAATTGTTTTCTTGGGTTAAGATGATTTTATTCTTATGGTAATGTGATATTATTATTTTGGTTAGCTGATTTTCTTCTTTTGGTAAGGTGATTTTCTTCCCATGGTATGTTCAAGACTTTGATAGATTTAATTCACCTATCTCGTAGTATGTAGTTATTGTAAATATAGTAAGGTGAAACATAATATAGGGTATGGTGATAGAGTCACTTGACCTTCACATTATAATGTTTCATGATAAGCTATATACTTCTCGATTTTTTTTAAATTTATATTTTAAAATATTTTCTTACAGAAAACATAAATACAATTTACAATAATATAAACATGATTAGTGATCATTAAAATAAGGAGGTTTTGGTCTAAGTAAAAATATCCTCCTTTTTTTATCACAAGTCCTTAAATGTAAACTTAAACAAATTGAATGCATCAATGAAATATTTGAAAAGGATTGAAACAAAAATAATGAATGTTTGAGATTATGATGTGGACTTCTATATTTATAGGTCATATGTATCAACTGTTTCACATTATGAATTTATGGAATTGTAATTTATAAAAAATCTCCCCCTTTTAAGATTATCAAAATGAAATATAGAAGTAAAAAAAGAAAAACTATGGGAGAATATTATTAAAATATCAATAGAGATAATATAGTAGAAGATTAAAATCAAAAGAAAAAATATCCATTTCATAAATTAAAATTATATTTCAGATGGGTTTTATCTATTTTATTTATTGGAAGGATATGATCTTTTCATTTAGAAGTAGAATCAATAATAGAAGGAGTGGCTAGTGCAGAAGTATAGGCTTGTTCTCCAATAACAAAAAAACTAGAAATTGGTCTAAGATATTGAATGGATGGTGAAGGAATGTGAAATATTATATTAATTATATAAGAGGATATATGATGATATAAATGAACAGTTGATAGAGCAAGAACAAAAATATGATATATATAGAGGTAAGGTTCCATAAAATGGGTAAACTCACTGAAAGCATGAGAACTATGCTCTATGGTCGAAAGGAAATAACATGGATACTCTATGAAGGAATCCAAAAGAAGATTCATATATTTATGCTTCTCAACTTGAGACTTAAAATATTGAGTCAGAGGAGGAATATTTAAATCAAACTTAACAATTATAAACATACCATTCAAATCCATATTTTCAAAGCTCATGCTGAGATAATAATCAATTTCCCTTTTTATTGTTTCTCTATCTTTAAGATATTGTTTGGAATCCTCAGAGAGAAATGTGATGATCTTAGAATCATGATTCTGAAGCCCGACATACAAATCATCATGAGTATTATTGAATTAATTATACAAACGTTTCTTATCATCCCAAATAAACTATTTGATTTTATCATCATCAACTCGAGTTGAAAAACATGTTGGATAAAATAAGACACTATATTCATGAATCACTGGTAAAAATGAATCATCATATCTGAAATAATTGTTTGAAGATACCCCATTTGTTATCTCATATCTCTAATCTCTTTATTTATCATATATAGTCTAAAATTAATTATGGATTGAAGATGATTGATTACAATTGTAACAGATTCAGAATGATCCACTTATCTCATATTATTTAATGAAGTCTAAAAGTTATCAATAGAGCCTTGGAATATTCCCAACATATATTTTCTAAATCCAACGAGTCTATCCTGTGTGAAATTTGAAGAGGATGGATTGATGGTCCATGAGTTGAAGGAGATGATCCACTTGACTAATTCCTACCATCTACAATAGGTGAACTCAAAACCAGACTAAGTTCCACAGTCTAGTCCTAATATATGGAAGAATATTAAACTACATAATTATATAAATCCTCAACAAAATTAGAATTTTCAGTTATCTCGTGATTATAAACATCACCGTTCAACTATCCTTCCAGGATTCATTGAACATAAGGAGGGGATCTTCCACTATGTCCACATGAATTTTCATAATGATCTTCTCCACCCAAATAAAGATTTTTATGCATTATCCAAAAGACCTAGGTGAATTATCCCCTAAAAAATTACATCTATTAAAATATATATTGAGGTACTCTCAATAATAGGAGATCCCTCTTATTTATACTCATCAATATTAGAACCTACTAATTTATCCCACACTGGTTCGTCTTCAAATGCTAATTGAGATTTTTCATTTGGATCATCAACCTCTATTTGTTATTTTTATTATTCTACTTCTTCAACTTCCTCAACATTATAAACTTATTCTTATTTACATAAAAACTCTTATAATTCAGTAGGATAAAATACTTTTGCAGAGTATTCCACAATTTAATTAGGTTCATAACCAGGATCTACAAGATCCCTTGGTATAACAGGATTATTCATTAAATTAAACATCCCATACATTTTCTCCAGGCTAGCCACCCATTCTTATTTCCAAGGTTTCTAGTTAACATTAATATAATCATAGATATTTTTTCTATGACATAATCTTCTAGAAGTAGTTAATTTATCCTCTTTCTGAGAAAAAAGTCATTTGAACTCCCTTAGAGAATATATTAATCTACAATTTGGTAAAGGGGAAAACCTTGAAATTCTATTTCACAGTTCAACCATATGACTCATAGAAATTATACATAGATCAATATGAGTAACATTCTTCATTAAAAATATGAAAAACACATATTTATGTATCAAAATATAGAAACATTTTTTTATCAAACAAATAACATGATGTATAAACATAACTACAAGAATGAATTCACCAATTAGACTGAAAAAAGTGGTTCTTATGGGAGTTCTATTCCAATTTAGTTTATATAAGGAATTTTTGAACTTTGAATTTAGATGATTAATAGGATATAATCAATGATAATCCTCATACTCACCCATGTGGGGTATACCCAAAAAATTGTCCCATCACATAGATAAAAATGTGTAAAAATCAACCTTAATCCTAGATGTTACATCATATTTATTATCTCCTAGAATGAGTTCAAGGTTCAGGTAAAAATTATCTATAAGGTTTAGACTTATGATTTTACCATTTCCCTTAAAAAATTCTACCCACACTTGTTTCTGAATAATGTTCCGGGTTAGAAATCATCTGGACATTGTCCACTGAGCATCATGTTTTTTCATCACAGAATCTCTACAATTAACAACATGTTGGTTCATCAAATATACTAAAATATATAATCTAGTTTTATTATTATTTTTCTTCATAGAAATAGGTGAATGAAAATGAAAATAAACTTATATGTAATTATTCATCCTATATATTTTGATTCAATTCAATATCTCTGAAGGAATGAAAATGAAAGGTAGAACAAATATGGTAGAATGAAAGAGTTAAAGGATTGAGATGACAGAAAATAATCAAATAAGAATATACTAGAATAATATAATACATCTAAAGGAAAATAAATTTATAATTTTAGATTCAGATTTTAATTTTTTTAACTCTTTTAGGTACTAAAATAATAATAAACATAACATTAATCTTACAAAAATTGTTTCCAAAAAAATTCAAATTAATTAACAATATAGTATGTTTTATTACCATGGATCTATAAATATCATAACCATGGTTGGATTGATAACTATTACACTTGGTTGTTATTCTAACTTTACTACTAAGAAATTCAAGATAAGTACTTATTGACTCTATTTATGGTAAGCATGGTGACTATGTGAGAGTTAATGATATGATAACATTAATTTGTGGTAGGAATTCTTGCTGTAAGAATAGAAAAAAAAGTAAGGGTTAGAGAATTAACATTGTGAAATAAATTTTATGAGTTTTTTTCAATAAAATTTGAAAATAAAAGATAAAAATTTTCAACATTCAAATTAATATATAATAATATAAAAATAATCTATCATTTGTAGGTCATGTAAGATATATTTGAGTCTCTCAAAGTTACAAGGATTTAAAAAATATTAGTATGCTAATCTTCAGCACCTATTAATTTAAGAGTTATATCACATTTATAGTAATGATTAATCAAAAAGTGATATGTTATAATAATATTATTTATTCTATAATGATATATAATATTGTTAAAAATATTTATCACACTTGTATTATTGTAATTTTTAGGGACATGTTTGAATTAATTTTATTAAAGTGTGTTTCATCCACATAATTTATGTATAATAACTTCTTATAACTATGTACTAAGCATCAGTAGTAGATAATGCCACATAGTTCGGTTTCATGAAACGCCATTATACTAATGGCTTTCCCAAAAAGTGTCATGCTCTTAAAGTGATTTTTTTTTCTGTCAAAATTACAACAACCAAAAACTGCATATGAATCACTAACTAAATAATTTTTTCCTTTGGAGTAATACAATCCAATGTTGGTTTTATTTTAGAGTCATATAAAAAATATTTTCATAGATAATAGATGTGATTATTTTGGGTTTTTAAAAAACGAACACATATACCCACCCTAAAAATAATATATTTATTGATAACTATTGATTTTATTATTCTTGCAATAAAACCTATGTAACTAGTTTTATTAACTTATCTCACTTCTTCATCAAGACCCTACTTATAGTTATTATTCATGGGAGTATCACTACCTTTAGTACTATCCACACCAAAACCTTTTATATGGTCACTGGTGTACATGTTTTTATTTAATGTAATTCTATATTTATATTCAAATTTTTTAAAATAATAATATAAATAATGTTCACCCATTAAACTCATTTCAGATTCAGTTTTTATCATTTTTTAAAATTAAGTAAAAAAGAACATTTTGAAGATCCAATAATAATATCATCAATGTAGATTTTTACAACTAAAAATTACTTTGAAATTATTTTCATAAATAATTTTGGGTTATATATACCTTTATTAAAACTATTGAAAATTATAAAAGAGATGATCAATCATACCAACCTCTAGAAGTGAGTTTTAAACCATACAATTATTTTATAAATTTTAAAATGTGATTTGAAAAATTTGAAATTTGAAATATAGGGTGTTGTTCAACTAAAACATGCTCAATAAAATAACCATTTAATAATACACTGTTGAATTGAATTTTTTTATAATTTGAAATCCCAATGTGTAGCATAGGAAAAAAATATTCTAATGGATTAAATTATAGTTACTGGTGGAAAGGATTCCATAATGTCCATACCTTCCTCTTGATTTTACACTTGTGAAATAAATCTATAATAATTTATAACTATTGTTCAAGACTCATCAAACTTGTTTCAAAATACCCATTTAGTTCAAATATTTAGGTATTCTTTAGGTAAATCCACTAGTTAATAGAAATTACACCCTTCAAATCAATTATGTTCTTCTATCATTTTCATTACAAAAAATTCATCATTAATTTCATCACCAACAATCTTTGGTTGATTTTGTGAAAAGAATGATTAATGATCAACAATATTTCTAAGAGAATCTTTAGTTTGCCTCATTCTTTTTAGGTCTCGAACTATAGATTCTTTGGGATGATATCTATCAATACTAATAGAGCTATGAAAATAATGGCTACAAATATCATTATTCTCCAAAGGACCTTGTTAAGAAAGTTCATCATAACATGATGATTTTTAATAGTACATATGAAAAAATTTCACCCAATTTAGAATTTAATTGTAGAATAGAAATATCATCCTCAATATTTTCTAAAGATGATTTAGGTTCATGTGGATCCATTTCATCAAATTTGAAATGTATGTATTCCTACAAAATTATATTTCTTTTTTTAAACACCCAATATAAATTATGAGTTGGTGAATAACCCTAAAAAATAAATTCATCACTCATGGAAAAAAATTATTGAATATTATCCTTTGTATTGGGAATAAAAACACTGAAACCAAAAACTCTGATGTAATTATCCTTAATTATTTTACCATTCTCTATTTACCAGTAATCGATGGGGTCCAGACATTCTAGTCCCATGAAATATTAAATAAAAATATTGTAAAAAGAAGTCATTGAAAAGAGTTTTTACAAAATCTTGAGTTCACCACTCCCCTCATTTCATCCTCCACTAATTGTGCATAGTGGTCGGATATCCAAAAGGACCAAATAGTACTCATATCAGTAATTGTGAGAGATCATATTTTCATATTTATAAATATGTTTTTAAATTATTTAATCCCTTCCTATTAATAAATTTGATCTTATTAGCATCATTTATGACTTTTGGTGAGTTTTGAGCATATGTTTAAAAATTGGCAAATTCTGCACATTTAACAGTTTTAGGTTGCCACTGTAGTTTGAGCATAAATCCAAAAATATTCATCCAATGAATGTGATTCATTTTTTGTAGGATGAAATGTTTTGTGTGTGAAAAATAAGTCTTCAGGACCCAAAGCCAATTCAAAATCCAACAAGTCAAACCAGATCGTGTAATGTGAACACTTATTCTAGCCGGCAGAATGGACATTACCTTATTCAATGATCCATATCTTGGATACTGACCAATAGATTGGGTGATTCCATCTAGGTCAGGAATTGAACTCGATTAGGATAATTCATATTAAATTTCATGCAGAAAGGATTTCATATAGGCCGCCCTTAAATCGGTCAAATTATTGTTGGTGGAATAGTGATTGGCTTCCAGGAAAATTCTGGTATACTAATTCATCCATAACACAATCCACACAGCATAAAATTCCATGAAACATTAAGGGTAGATGGACAACGCCATTCTGCACCCCCTATAAGAAGGGACCTTTTCCTGATTCGATCAGATAGTGGAAGAACTGAAGCTGAACTTATGAAGGACAAAATCATAAGGGTAAAATTCTATTCTTTATTTTCACTATTTTATTATTATTTTTGTAATGTCTTCATCTTCCCCATTCCTTTTAGTTACCCTTACCATGGTGGCGTAAACATATGAGGTGAGTTTGGAGGGAAGTTTTTATATTTTTAATTCTTTGAGTTCTTATATTTGATTGATTAAAAACACACTCTCTTCTGCGAAGTTGTTTTCAAATTCTAAAAAAAGTATTTATTATCTTATGTGATCGTATTCTATTTTATATTATGTTGTCATTAATTCATTGATAAATGATCATTTTTCTCCCTCCATTAGGTTCTGGTCTATAATTGATAGAATAACATCGGGGCTCAGTGGTGAAGTACTTGGCGATCGCTAGTATGTGTGGGAGGGTTGGTGAATATTAATGATTATTTAGGGTAAACAATACCCGATTGGGAATTGAATAAGATAATTTTGGGTATTCACTACAACTGTATCACACTATGAAATAAGTTTATACCAAAATAGAAATTTTTTAAAACCATTTATCAAAAGAAGTGAGTTGAAGTAATCAGGGAATCTCACTTAATTCAACTTAGCAGAAGTGGATTGAATAAAATGGAACAAGGATAATACAACAATTATAAAACCGACCATGAATTTATCAGCCATCCCAGAAAATAGTTTTTAAATAACTATTATTCCATATTTGTCTTGAATATGTTCCATAATTTCTTCTTTTGTTCTGTTTCTCACTTTGATTTAAAAACCAATCATTTTCAAAAACAGTTAACGTTTTCTCTAATTAAAAAGTGACAAACTATTTTATGTGTACTCCTCATCAGGAGACAACCTAGGTAAACCATTATACTATATTTTAGCTTAGTAAATAAATTTTCCTACATCACATGACAGGCATGTGTTAGTAATTGATATTTTTGATAGTGCATCATCAACTTGGTTGGACTGCCTATACACACGCTTCATAATAAGGTTGAGGCATCTCACCTGATTAAGATACACAATATAATGTGGTAGGATACCTTATTGAACATTCCTGGTTATCAACTTGTGTGTGCTAACAACGAGCTCCAAATAATATTCAATCCACACGAAAACCCAATTATGATAGGTATCATATCTCAAAACATATATAATATCCCACAACCTCACATTGTAAGAAATAACTTCCCAATAAAGTGGTGGAATCATCCATTGAAAAATCTGAGATGTGTGTGAAAGACACCACCACCAACAACCAATTCTAGAATACCAATAGTTTCTCTATCAACATTAATTTTGACACATGTCTGATGAAGATCTTCCCTGTCATCATTAAAAAAATATTGATTGTATAAAAACCTATATTAAAATACTATTCCCAAACATAAATAGGTGAATCATACTCATTGATCGTTGTCTAGGTGATTTCATAAAGGAGTCTATTATTTATTTATAATATATTATTATGCTTTGGTCTCCTAGGAGAAGAAAAGTTAGGACTATATTGACGTTGAGAGAAAATTATTACACATCATGATTTTAAAACTAACAGACATCATAACATCTGAAGTTATTAATTTAAATTCAATTATGTTTTTCTTTAGATTTTGTGTATTTAGAAAAATAGGTATAGGTTTAAATTTTGTGAGATAGAAAAAATACCCTAGTATATAATGAAGATTAAACTACAGAAATATAAAGAAGGTTCTTCATATTTAAGATAAAAACTCTAGAAGGTTTATAAAATTCTATGTGAACCAACTCTAGGGGTTGAGATATTGATGCTTATTTTTTAAGATATTTGGTTTTTTTTCATTTTCGAAAAGGGGTAAAGACTTTAGGTTTTGGTAAATTTAATTTAAGTAGATCCTTGACTAACCCCTTACTACTTTGTTTCTTTTTTGAGTTAATATAGCATTGTTCTAGTCTCTTATTCTAAAAAAATTAATATTTATGAAAATCACTCATATTAGAAATATATTTATAAAACAATTAATCTAAATTAACAACAAAAACATTATCGTTTCGAGAATAAGAAAAAATTGATGCATGTTTAGAGTCCAAAACATTTCAGGAATTATTCTCCAACTTATCATGGAATATATTCGTCAGATAATTAATAAATTATAAGAAGATTTTATTTCAGTCCACCGAAAAAAAATATTTTATATATTAAAAAACTATTTGAATTACCAATTTGTCCAAGAACAATTATCAACCCTTTGAATTTTTCACTAAAAGTGACATGTACACCATCAACCTTGATTATGTTCTTGAAACATGAATCATCTACCATCAGGTGTATAGAATAAATGTGATCCCAATAACATAGGTTTTTACTAGAACTCTTCAAGAGGGTTTCTGACAAAATAAATTTATATGAAAAATTAATTTGGTAACCAAATATTATTAGGCCCAAAAATGATAGTAATTGAAGATTTAGTAATAAATAAATTATTGATAGGATTAGTTTATGTAGATTTTAGACTTTCAGAAAAAATATCATTTTTTTCCAGTATAACAAAAACATGTAATGCAGTTAGTGGAACTGACACTGCGAATAAAATAATTTTTAATAATAAACCTTTCTCTAGGATGATATTCAATTCCAATAGTATATGAAAGAGTGGTTTTCTTTCCATAAATCATGTTCACGTTATTTATTATATTTTGAAATATTTCCAAATCCTTATTTATGTTCTCATTAAATAATTTTAACTCATTTTTTCTTATAGAAAATGTTATGTTTTATCCTTTTACACAAGAAGATCGATTTTAATATGAGATGAGAGAGCACGATGGATCTGTAAAATTTTATTTTTTATATTAAATTAAATTTATCCCCCAAAATATTAAAATATAGAAACATTTATTTACCATGAATATTTTCTTCATTATTTTTAGTATTAAATTGGTTTGAAATGTGAGCTGGTTATTTAGGGAAAATTTCAATACCAATAATGTGTTTTAAAAAAACAAGTATTGTATTTATCATGCTTATACTACTAGGTTGAGTGTGAAAAACACAAAATAATTTCCAAATAAATCAAAGTTATTGTAAAATATTTATTATAAATCTTATCATTTTCCTCATATTATTTGATAAATTTTAACTCAGGATAATCTACTTTAGCAAGACCAAATGTACTGTATTCATATCAAACAATGTCATTTGTATTTTCATCCTTCTTCTAATCATTTCTCTAATTAACTATATAATTTTAATTTCATTTATAATTAGGCTTCCTAAATAACATATACCTTTTGTAAAACTTTTTAAAACACTTATACATATTTGACACTTCATTATCACTATCAGCGTGCGAATCTTCATCACTTGAGCTATCTAATTTGATCTTCTATTTTTGTTTGGATGTTTTAGTTTTGAGAGATACATACATTAATTTGGGTTCATCAATTTCATTATTTTTCACTTTCTATAAATCCTCATATATAATTATAATTTGAATATGTTCTTTTACTGTAAGATTACAAATATCACATTATTCCCTTATTTATATAGATGCTCCCCTCTATTATTATGGTAAGCATATGTGAAGTCTCATAACATAATAATTGTAAGTAATTTTATTTAACTTTATTTTGATAACATTTTATGTTCCCTCATGAGAAATAACTTGGGTTTCCCAAATTACAAAGGCAGTAGCACATGATGATTTTCAATTAAATTCACATTTACCCAAAGAAAAATATAAAGTATTAGTTGATTTATAATTATTTTCATATGCAGTTTTAGTCACATTTCACCATGTTTCTCTAGTAGTTTTAGGTTTCTCATATTTATCCTCAATTACTGTCCAAATAACAAAACCAATACTCTCTAAATAAATTTCTATCTTATGCATCCATGGATTATAGTCAGTTCAATTTAATTAAGGAGGATGATTAGTTGAATTTCTCTCTTGCCTATTATTATCCAACATGAATTAAATTTAAAAAATATATAATATTAAGATAATTAAAATATAAATAGAATCACAATTTAAAAAAGTATGGAAAACCTATGATACTAGATATTGGTCAGTGTAAGAAAATCAAGAGGGGTGGGGGGTGAATTGTGTTCTCAATAAAAATCTTCCAATTTAAAAACCTATTTCAAACTAAATCCCTAAAATAAAAAAATCCCTATTATTAAAAACTGTAGAATTATATATGTTTTATCTTTTAAATAGTTTCTCAAAAGTGGGATTAATTATAAGTTAAAATAAGCTTTGAAATTATATTAAATTTAGTATCCAAATTAATTAATCAAACATATTATATAAACATAAATTAAGACTAAGTATACAGGTAATGTTTTGTTTCATATTTATCGAATAGATACGGTTTTAGGATTGAAATATAGAAACAAAACTACAAAAACAAATACCATAATTAAACAAGGGGTTCAATCTCATGTTCAGAATTAGTCCCCTCCACTTGGAAATCACATGATTCCATGTTATTTGTTATAACAATAAATAGATCCAGATCATCAATCATATTTTTTAATTAATAGTGAACCTATATATAGAGGGAAAAATCCACCCGCAATATTCTATATGGTATGCAAAAAAATATAGTCCATTTAGGAGCTCTTCCATAGTTATTTATGGGAATACAAATAAATGATTTTGAGTTTATCATGTATTTTTCAGTTTATGAAGAAGTGATATTGTTTAAAGATAAACAAAGTATAATAAAAAACAACAAAAAAGTGAATCATAACTTTGAAAAGAGAAATAGATAGATGGATATAATGTATGATGCACCTTGATCCATGTTTCTTTGATTAATTTGAGGTGTTGAGTTCTAATTTGGAAGGGTATCAAACAAATTACATAGAAATTATAGGAAAAGATTTTCATAGAAGGTGATTTCATAGAGTTACTCTATTATATCTATGTGACATCCACTACTCTTTGTAGCACATTATCATAATTAACATTATGATTGATTGTATATTTTTTAATATTTATTTAGTAGAAAAATATGTTAACGAATTACCATCATTCATTGAATACTCAAACTCTTCAACTAACGAGTCAAAACTAGACATTGGATATTTGAAATGATCTAATACTAAGTTATACATGATAAGATTTATTCACATGAAGTATCGTAATTTGATCTCAATGCAAATTTTCACCATCATCTGATGTGGCATGATGATGCATTCAGCTCATTGCTTCATGCAACTACATCATTACTTCTTTCAGTTAGATCATTTCTATTTGTGGTCGGCTATTTTCTTCATGCAGTAATTAAATTACACTATGTGGTAATATTGTTGTTTGTGTGGTCACTACATTAGATAAATACTATAATAATATCATATTATAAAAATTTACACATACCTTCACATGAGAACGTGATTTTTATGTGGGTAGGTGATTTTATTCTTGTGGTAATATGATTTTATTCTATCAAAAAAGTGATTTTCTTCTTGTGGTAAAGTGAATTAAGTATTATTGTTTTGTGATTTTATTATTTCAATAATTTCTAGTATTATATTTATTTTACTCATATCTGTCAGGGTAATCAGTTCATGGAATACGATAAGGAAAAACACAACCTATGGTTTGGTGGTGTAGTCACCCTACGTTCACATGGGAATGCGTCACAATATTCTCTATACAGAGCCATTATTTCAAATTTTACATTTACACCATTTTTTTATAAAAAACATCATGATAATTAATCAAAAGATAAACATGATTTGTGAACTTCAAAATAAGGATGTTCTAGTCGAATACAAAATAAAGTATCATCACTTGAGGGGTAGGACATATAATATACTACAATCTTCTTTCATAAGAAGGTATGACTTGAATGAGTTCATTGTAATGATATTTGAAATGGTGATTTCTCATTATGTGTTAATGGTCATAATGATCCAAATATTACACTCATACATGGAGGAGTTTTTGGTTGTCTTTGTTGATGATATCTATGTTTACTCCAATACTCAAGACGACCGTGCTAAAAATATTGACATCATCCTGAGTACACTCAGATAGAATATGATATCTGAAAAAATATATATGTTTCATTTATATGTCAACAAGGTACTATTTATAGGTCACATAATCTTATAATAAGGTGTGTTAGTTCATCCCTAGAAGGATTGAGTGGTTATTTCTTGGTATAAACTAAATAATGTTTTTGACATATAAAGCTTTTAGGGGTTTCTTGGTTATTACTGAACATTCATTATGTAAGATGGTGGCCTTGTTCACTAAGATGTATATCGGTGCTTATGAGGACAAGGAATATATGACACTTATTGTTTTATATATTTATTACCACTATTATAAACCACATCAAGATGAGGTGACATAAGGATCTGGAGTTCCTAGCATTGAGGTTCAACCTTGATGGACGAGAGCTACCTCCCTACTAGATTATCAAATGGCAATGACATTTTCTACATACATGGACATGTTTTCTATACCTGAATAGTATTCAAAAGGATTTGATGTCTGAGTTTCATTAATTGAAGTTGGAATTCCACATTTTTGGACCAAAATGTTCCATGATCTTTGTAGACAGTATTGGTGTCCTATATGTAGAAGGATGTTGCATGATTGGTGATGTAGTTCTACACCTCTTTGTAGGTGAAGACTGAGCACCAGATCCCTATTGGAATTTTACAAAGATTTTCCATTAAATATTAGATATTGGATGAAGAAAACATTAATTTCATTGTGGGTCTTCTATTTTCTCCTTGTAAGAGTGAAATTATTTATGTGGTTTTATATTGGTTACAAAGGAAAGAATTTCATTCCAATATAGAAGACTTCCACATTCAACTAGTTGAGCGAATTATATGTTTATGGGATTTTAGATTTTCAAAATGTGCCTTAGAGTATTATTTCAGAACATTATTCTTGATTTAAATTATTAATCTAGAATGGTTTGTAGAATTCACTTGGTACTCATGTTTGTATTTACAACTAACCACTGAAAGAAAGATGAGAAATTAGGGCCTAATATTCATGTATATGAGGACATGTTGAGAGCATTCCTTCTACCTTTTTGGTGGAACATTGGAAAATAATCTATATATTATTAATTTCACCCATTATAATATTTATGACGTGTCTATTAAGAAGGAACCATATGAATAACTCTATTATAGTTCATATAGACTAATTTTACATTGGATGGAAGTGGGATAGTTAGAGTCGTAAGGGTCATGTATCGTGTAGGAGATGTTAGAGCAACTCTAGTTGATTCAAAATCATATAGATATGAACTAGAGTAGACATAATTTATAAAATAATAGATTTTATTTGAATCATGAGTTAATAGTGGGTGACCGTGTGTTCCATAGAGTTTTTCTAATATTGGGTCACCATCGAATTTAGAAGGATGGTATGTGGGCACCCAGGTATGTCAGACCATTAGAGATAGTGGATAAGATCAAACTAGTAGTGTATTGATTATCTATTCTACAGTGGTATAATGTTTTATATTAAATTTCACATGATTCAAAGCTTCAACACTATCACTGTAACCCTTCATATGTGATTGATGTTGACAATGATTAGATTGTGTCAAAAGTATATTTTTAGGAGAATTAAATTAGAATGTGGATTATAGTGAGAAATGTTTTCCAGGAAAGACCATACTATTGGTCCAAGTATTGTGGTAACATCACCATTTTCAAGAGGAAATATAGAATATGGATTTATATATACATACCCAGTATCCTGGAATATTTTCTTTGTAGTCTTAGTTATGTTGGGGTGTGTAGATCAAGGAAGAACTATTATATGGTGTGAAGATTATAAAATCCTGACACGTTGATGATGTATGTTTCAATATTAATTTTTGAAAAAATTATTTTAATTGGAAAATATAATGATTTTTAGGAGTATGGATTGTCTTAGAATAATCATGGGGGATTCGAACATGGAAAATATGGAAAATAGTGATTATAGTACATATTAAATGGTTAGCATACAATTAGGACTTACCATGAACCAAAACTGTGTCGCATGGGTCAAGGGGGAGAATGATTTATATACCATGTGCAGTGTCTTAGAAACCATGTAGGGTTGGTCTACATCTATTCTCACAGCCTTCATATGGTTGGTCAAACCATACAACTAGCCCATGAAACAGTGCGACCGATGCATAACATTGATAGAAGAAGTCGCATGGTTGGTGCATGATTTAAAAAACCATACAGCCAAAATATGAACATCATCTAAAGTGGATAATTAACCATTTCTTCCCTAGATCTTATATTTCTCTCCTATGTTTCCCCTCACATCACTCCATGAAGCCTATG
The DNA here is from genome assembly GCA_963277665.1 of Viscum album. Classification (NCBI taxonomy): domain Eukaryota; kingdom Viridiplantae; phylum Streptophyta; class Magnoliopsida; order Santalales; family Viscaceae; genus Viscum; species Viscum album. Next base: position 1,602,653,687 of record OY728153.1, on the reverse strand, counting down.
GTGCAAACCATATTCTCCCTCTGTCCTATGGGTAGTTCTCCTTCGATTCTAGGGCATTTAATGTGCCATTTGATATGATTAAAACCCAAAGTAAGTATATGAATCCATTTAATTTCATATTTGGATTATTACCATCTTTTTGGTTCTTATTTTTTATGTCTCCTGATCCCTATTTCTAGGGTATTTTGTACCTTTTTAGTTAGAACCGGTTTTTCTTGAATCGAAGGTCGAGGTTGGAAGAATGGGTTTCTATGAGCATAAGGTTAGTGGTGTATAATATATCTCCCATAGTAATTATTATTTTTCATGTCTTTGTGCGGTGTTATATTTCACAAACATTCGATGAAATTATTTCCTTATTTAATAATATTAAATTGGGTATTTAAATGTTGTGTTTGACCCTTCACAGATCTCATTGGGTCCATTGAAGACTATGCAACTAGGCGTATGACCACCCATTAGGTGTGAAAATAGCTTGTGAATGGTGAAATGTTCTATAAATAATGGAATATAGGGTATTTGAGATTAAAATATTTATACTTTTTTTTGAAATATATGATGACATGACGAGAAATTTTGATTAGCTTGGAAAACATAATGTGTTATGATATCACAATGTGAATGAGTGGGAAATTGTTAAAGGGTAATGTTCATATTGTGAAATGACTTTATGGAACCTATAATGGTAGTGTTGTGTCTATCAATGGTAAAATGGAATAAATTTTTTTAATTTGAATTAAAATGTTTTTAATGCGATGGACAAGGGGAAATTATGAACATTGATAAAGATGCACCCTTGTATTTTTAATTATGTTAAAAGGGTTATGTATGTTAGACCTAGGAAATTCATTGATAATTGATAGGTTAATGTTTTTCTAATTACCACTCCAGAACCACAGTTGGAGATATTTGATATAGTCTTCTACATCATTTTTTGGGTTTATTGAACATGATTCTCTACAGCCATTTATTTGGGTTATTGGTCATGGGGCTCTACAACATTGATTTGGATTATCAGACTTAGATCTTTATATCATTGGTTGAATACATGGATTTATGATCCTTGAATAAAACATTTTACCCATATAGAATATTTTTAAGATGAAAATTATGAGATGAAGCAGGTCAGATTGGCTCGGGTGTAACTTGTAACTCGAGGGAAAATGTGGTTACTTAAATTATATTATATTTTCAAAATCAATAATCATCATTTTCCAATCTATATATATCCATATACATATATATAATATATTATTTTTAGACTATATATTTCTTTAGATAAATTTGGTGGTTGAATATTGAGTTGTACTCCCACCCTACTTAGGGCACTATTAATAACTGAGAATATTTCATGGTCATAGGTGTGGGTGAGGTAAAATGCATTATATTAGAAGGATGATTTCAGAGTAGGGATACAACTTGTATTATGGGATTATACATGATGATGTGAATCATTTTTGTGATTTTGAATGTGTATTTATTTTGGTTTTCCATTAACAAATGCCCCTATTTTGACATGCCATGTTTATTATATGTGTTTGTGGTCATTTAACTAATATTGGGACGTTCCCGTATGATATTTGGTTACCTTATAGTTATTGATTATTATTGTTTGTGGTTATTTAATATATTCCCCAATTTATTAGTACTATAAGAATGAGAGTGTAGTATCACCACATTCATCATTAGACCTCCGCTGTAAGTCACTAGCCTCAGTTGAATGAGGAGGCATGCTTGGGGTCATGTGGTGAACTAGTTTAGCTACTAGTCAGATTGAGTCAGGTTGAGAAATTAAAATTATTATGGGTTTTCCCACACTATCACTATGTCCCATAGTGTTTTTATAAATTTTATCTTCTCATTAGACTTCAACAAATAGCTTCCCACTATTGTCACAAAGTCACAATGCGATCTTCTCATATACCCAGAGTCTCACTTGTTTGATGGCTTCACACCATGTATATTCATGTGGATCAAAAATTCAACTCCTAATGACTAAAAATAAACAAATATCATCTATTTAATTATCCCAAAAAGACATATAATTCCAATATATATTGACCATTAGTATATGCATCTTAGTCCCTTTTTCACTTGATCTTCAAAGATCTTATACAAAACCATCTCTCCTACCATTCAAAACTCAAATGATCTCCTATCATGTTCTTCTAACTACTGCCTACTTACTCACTAATTGTCTTGATAGTAATTATTAAAAACATTCATATTAGTATAGAATATACTCATCTTATTCTCTATTATTCTTGTTAAGAATACACTATAACGGATGACACATTATCCACTTCTTCTTTAAGATTCATTCCCTATATAATCATTTCTTCAATAATAGAGGATCATCATAATATTCTTCTTCCTTCTCCAAGTGTAATATTGGTCATTTTAGATCTCCTATTATTTGAAATACATTATATCTCTATAATATTATATATAAATATCTTATAAGAAATAATATTTTTATATGTAGAATATAGAAAATACCCAACTAATTTGGTTTCCAAGAACTCTTTTTTATTATTTGCTTAATATTTATATTCAAGGATGTATCCCATGATTGATTATTATTATTTAATTAAATAGTTTTCTATAGGTAAATTATAAGTATATCCTATTATCCTATTACTCACATTTTATTCTTACAATACTTCCAGTAGAATATATAAAAAATCACTCATCCAAAGCCCTATGAAAAATAACACATCAAATAAATTTTTGACTTAACCCAATTTTCACTTTATGAGAGCATCAATGAATATAGGTATAGAATTAACTCTTGAATTTTTTCTATAAACATAGACTATTCATCTTGATATTTAATTTTATTGAATTTAAAATCTATGTGATATTTATAACACTCATAAATGGACCTAGAAAAATTAGATTCAATCTGTTTCATATTTTGGAATTTAAAAATAATCCTTAATTTAAATTCTTCAAGAACACATTATTTCATTAATCTTCATAATTATTAATGCGGATAAACATAAATAGATTTTTTTGGCATGAATCAAACCCGCATTTGAGTTTTGGAGATGTTTGTATCCATTAATAAAAACTCTTTCATTATCATAATTTGATTTTTTGAAATTTATAAATTTGGAAAAATAGAATTTTTGTAATGAAAGGATTATCATTATAGATCCATCCTTATGACTCATCCTTATTTGGTTGTTCTTATAGAATCATAATTACAATTCAGAAGATGATCCTTATGGGATCCTCCTTATAAATCTAATTCTTTATGTTTTCAATATTACATAAAAGACCCATACAAATTCTTCCTTACATTAATTACTCATATAATATTCAAGATTACTTGGACGACCCATATAGACTCATTATTACAAAAATTACCCTTAAATTATTCTTGAATATGTATATGAACCTCTTAGATTAATTCTTATGTGAAAAACCCTTACATAGTTCATACTTATTTTAATTATCCTTAACAATTTATGATTACATATATGGTGATTATAGGGTTGTCATTATTACACTGGTATTATTGTTTACTATTGTAATATATATATAAAAATATAACCTATCCATATTTTATATTTATTTTATATGAATCTAGGGACAAATTAGATCAACTCAAAACTATCTCAAATCATTCAAATAACCTCTAATGACATTTATAATGTTAAAAAAATTCTAAAAGATTTCCAGCACCATACCCAAAGACATAATCAAATACTCAAATTAATCACACTAATATTTTAGTCACTTAAAACCATAATCCAAGTGTTTTATATCACTATAGAAAATTATATTTAAGTACATTATGCCTTGGATAGGTTCACCGATACTTCATATGTTATAACTTCTATTTAACTATATTTCTATCCTTTAACAAAATATTTTGTATGATTTATCAACTAGCGATTACTTTAGTACATTTTAAACATATGTAAAAAAAAATTATCACATAGAACATGTCTTCAATATGAAGACAAAAAAAAGATTGATGTGTTGGATTTCTCAATGAATCTTTCCAACCATGTTCCTCATAGAAAATAACACATTCATCAATTTTTTCCCCATATATGAATGGGAATCCACTAATTCTTCATTGGGTGAAAACACATATTTGGTATGTATTAAATGAAAAATACTCTATGAACATTTTTAATTTTTATTCTTTCAAATACCATATTCTGTTTTAATAATGAAATTACTTTAACAATTTTTATGGATTATATTTCGTGGTAAATTTACATTATTTACTAGTTACAATATTTATCTAGAGTGTTCTAGATATGCTTTCATGTAGTATAGAAACACAATTCATAACCTATTTTTTATGTAGTATATATGGTTCTTAAACCCTAATTTTGGAATAAACATATGGATCAGATACCCTACATTTTTGTGAAAGTATAGATCCAGAACCATTAATGGGAGAAGTAACCCTATCATTGAGAAATTAACATATGGATCAAAAAACAAATATTTTGAAGATCATTTATATTTTTTCAACTATAATTTTTGAGTAATAATATGTTTGACATGGTCAATGATAGAGTTTAAATTTATGATATTTTCTATGTTCTCTATAATTATCTCACCAGATGTAAATATATTTTCAACCAAACATAAAGACTGACTGAAAGACTCATGTTTAATGGATTAAATTATTATTACTTCTAACAGAATATATAAATTTATTTTAAAGATTTAAATTTAAATTATCAGTATTTATTAAATGAGATTCATGTATCCATTCAAGCAATATAAGATCAAGTTTTCTTGTTTTATAATGATAGATACATAGTTTATATATAAAATACACTTTCTAAAAACATGTCTCTATTATTTTGAATAGCTACACTTTGGATACATACATTTTTTATCTTTTTTGTGTTACTTTTGATACATTGTTTAATCTTTTATTGTTCTATTGCTTTATTTCTGGAAGAAAATTTACAACTAGTATCACTTTGAAGATGTTATTTCTTGACGACTCCTTTACAGAAAGAAAAAGACACATTATATATCAATTTTTTCTCAATGTGTGAGATAAATAATTTTTCAATTAAATCAATTAATAATGATTTTATAGTGAATTAGCTACTTAGAATCTATCATTGGTTGAGTGTCAATATTAAAAAAATGATTTGGTTATTTCTGGTTCCCTCTAAATGAACTAGAAGGGCCTATACAAGCCTAATTGTAATGGTATGAACTGTCTATACTCCATTGTAAGGGTCTCATTATAAGAGGACATATCTAGTAAAAATCACCGAGATCACGGAGATGGTTTTGATGGAGTGTACATGGGAAATATTGGTCCCCAAATTACATTAAAAACTATTGTGTTCTTTTCCTCTATTTTTCTACTGCATAACAATAATTAATGAAATAAATTATGCATATTTTCATAATATAAAAAGTGTAATATAATGTTAATCTGTGATAATTTTTTAATAATGAAAATTCGCCCCCTATTATGTATCATCATATCATTCTAACCCAATAGTTGGTATAAGATAATTTATTTATGAATAAATTTTTTATGTTATACCTAGATGAAGTAAATGGGTTATACAAAGATAAATGTCAAACTAATGTAAGTAATTCCCTTGAACCATGATCTATATTTTAATATTGATAATTATGGATGATGGTAATCTAATATTATTATCTATTTGAATAATTTTGGATTCATAATTTACATTAAGATCCTCAAATATTACGAGATCCCTGAAAAACCAAAAACATGTGATATTGCTATAGAAGATGAGAATGATTTCAATTCAATATCCATGAATGAAATTATTTGCGAATGTGGTATAATTGAATATAATAATGTATCTCTTTGTGATCCTTCCTATGAGATGTAGAAAAAATTGTTTTTCCATAAAAAATTGACAATGTCAAGCTATTAAGATAAAAACTCCAAAAATCTGAAATTTTACACATTCATCAAGTATGGTGGTGAATGTATCACTCATATGAATAGAAGATTTACCAAAATAGTCAATGGTGTATCTTCCATGGGATAACCAATTAATCATGAAGAGCATGATTTAAATGTTATGAGAGTCTTACCCACTAAATTCAATTGTATATCATCTACAACTAGATAATATAATTCAACATGACAAATGACAATGATTGAATTGATTGGAACACTAATGATGTATGGAGAATAAGTTCAAGCTAAATCTGAGGATCATATGATGATAAAAATGTTCAAAAACACTCCTAAAGTTACTTCTAAAAAATATACAAATAAATAAAAATAACTTTTAGTAATCTCAAATGATTCATAATGTTAATATTTTGAAATCAAACTTTCTTAACTTGGCAAAGGAATCATTAAATTTTATAAGAAGAATGGGTTAAAAAATTCTTACAAGAATGATACAATAGGTATTAAATATGTAAGATGTTATGAATTTGAAAAAAATGGGACATATTAGGACAAATTTCCTAAAGGTAAAATTAGAGAAAAGAAAAATGAAATAAAAGGAAGGAAGTATAATTTGAGAACTGACTATGGGAACAATGATAAAAAGTAATGAAGGCTTCATGGAGTGTCTCATGGGACTAAATCCATACTTTATAATGTTGATAAAAAAGATCAACAAAATTTGAAAAGAAATATGTGCTTTATGGATAAAGAAGAAGAAGTTTTAAAATCTTACTATTTTAATGCTTCTGATTCTGAAAGTTGTAATAATAGGAAATTCGGATCTTACTCATCAATGATTGAATAAAAGTATAAATAATTATTAAAAAAATAATAAATCACTGACAAATATTCTTAATATCTATAATGAATAATAGGAAATTTTTTTAATACAACAATTGGACTTAAAATAAAAATTTAATAGATCTACTTCTAAATATACTGTCCGTCAAAAACGATTTAAAGAGTTACATGTTGATGTAGAGTTTATAAATAGTAATGATAGTGTATTAAATAAGGGGTAAAAATCTCTAAATAATAATATTGGTAATATTTTTTATAAAATTAAGAAATATGAAATTGGAAGCAATTGAGAAAAATCTAAATCGATTAGAAATTATTTTTTACCATGATCTTAAAATACAACATGTTTTTATGTTTGAATTAATAGTCATTTCTCTAATAGTCATTGTTTGATAAATACATAATAAAATGGTATAAAAAGCCTTTTGTTTGTAGAATACGTGTAATTTAATATTTATATATTTGGGAAAAATTACGAAAAATGGTTAGTTTGATTATTTCTTTTCACCACAACTATATATATGATGATTATGGTTACAAAACAAACTATTGTTTAAATGATTTATAGATAAAATAAAGCATGATAAAATGTAGTATGGTATAGTGAAGTGGAATCTCAAGAGACATGAGTGAATTCTCTTCAAATTTTCATAAATTAGAAAAATTAGATTAAGTTATGATTACCTTCAATGATAATGAAAAAGAAAAAATAGTTGGCGTAAGATCTATTTGAAATCCTAAATAAAGTTTTATCCAAAAATTACTATATATACATGGGGCGAATCCCAATATAATAATTTTAAAACAAATATGTAATGATGGATTTTATGTAAATTTCTATTATAATTATTTCTATGTTTTTAATGATAATCTTCTTAAATTTATAACTCCTATAAATGAGAATGTTTATACGTTGCATCTCAATTTCTTGTATGAAAAATAGATTGTTTAACTGGTGAGAAAAAATCAATCATGGATTTTCTATTGGATACTTGTAATCATTAATAAATTTTGTTTATAAAAATTATCTATGAAAAATTTGGTTTCATAATTTCCATGTATTAAATTTAATAAATATTTTTTTTGTTGCATTACAAGTAGGTAAGCAAAAAAATTCATCCTTGAAATCTATAAATAAGGATGTTACATCCAAACCACTAAAATATATCCACATTTCCTTTTAGGACATTCAATATTAGAGAGCTTATCAATTTTACTGTTCTTATTTTAGTTAATGATTTTTAAAGATAAACATGGGTTTATTTTCTAAAAATTAAATGTGATCTTTTCTCTTTTTTAGTATGAATTTTTAAAATATTTCAACAAGAAAAATATTTTAAAATAATTTCACTAAGAAGTTATCATTATGGGTATTTTAGGAATCAATAATTTAATTTTTTTCTCAGAAATAGGTATAAAAACACCTTATCTTATCTAATAACACCTCAAAAAGAACGAATTGTAAAAATGGGAAATATGAATATTCAAGAAATGGAAATCACTATGTTAAATGAATAAATTATTCTGACATATTTTTTAGAAGCAACTGTTATAATGGATAGTCATATCATGAATAGAGTTTTAATACTAACCTTTTATAAAAAAACTTCATATGAACTATGGAATAATAGAAATCCTAAAGTCACACACTTTAATGTGTTTGGATGCAGTGTGTATATATTGAATGCTAAGGTAAAGCATGGTAAATCAGATCCCACATATAATGAAGTAATAATTATAGGATATTATTATACTTCTAAATCATATATAGTATATACTAAAAATTTAAAGATAGTAAACAAATATAATAATGCGATGTTTCATGAAAGTGATCCTTTTGATCACAATAAAAATAAAATAGATGGAGTTAAAAATACTTTGGATAATGTGAGGCATGATTCACTTAAAGGTTATTTTGAAAAAAAAAGAATATGAGGAAATTTAGACCATTCTAGAATAACATGAATCTGTTGAACCAGATAATGTGTTACCTAGAAAATAGAGAATATGAAAGAATCATACATTGAAAAGAATAACATGAAATATAGGCACCTAAGGTATGATATTAAGTAATGTAAGAAATTTGGAAAACTTATATACCATTATATCGTAATTAGATCCTAAAACTAGAGAAGAATAATTATAACATGAATGTTTGATAATATTTATGAAGTTTGAAATTAACTAGTGTTGATGAAATTAAGTTTTAGAATTGGTTGACAGTCCATCTAATCATCCAGTAGATGGAACTGAAAGGTGTTTTAGAAATACAAAATAAGATCAAGGAAATATTAATACAATAACCTTTATACTAGTAGATAAAGGTTATAACCAGGATGATGGAATGGATTTTGATGAACACTTTTCTACTATTACTAGATTAGAAGTTGTTAGAATATTTTTATCTTATACATCTTATATGGATTTTAAATTATATCATATGGATATAACATCTTAATTTATAAATAGGAATTTATTGGGGGAATTTTGTATTGAGGAACCTCTAGGTATTGAAAATTAACATCATCATAATTCGGTTTTTAAATTTACTAAATCGATTTATTGCCTTAAAAGTCACTAATAGATTCATATAAAAGATATGATCTTTTATAACTGAAAATGAAATTTTCTTAGGATTGGTAGATCCAAATCTCTTTAATTTTTTTTATTTTGATATTTAATTATTAAAAATTTATGAAGATGTTGTTGTTTAAGGATTAAGTAATAAAAATATATCTAATTTATTTTCAAAATATTTAAAAAAAATACATTGAAATGATTATGATGAGAGAATTAAATTTTGTTATTTTTTTTATATCTATCCGAAAGACTATGGAAATCTTTTAAACTAAAGAAAATATATTATTGAATCATTAATAAAATATCACTTGAAAATAGTAAAACATATCCCACTCCATATGAATCATTATAAAAATTGATTTGGATAATGTAATAATACTATTTGAAAACAATTTATATATATGTATGATTGGAAGTTTACTATATACTAATACTATTGGACCATATTTTTTTCTCTATTTTTTAGTGTTCTAGATTTAAATCAAATAAAAATAAATACCACATTACTACTATTAATAAAATTTAGATATTCAAAATAAACTATTTTTCAATCTTTATTAAACCCAAAAATTTAGATTTTAATTTAATATCATATTAAATTGATTATTTTGGAGGATGCAGGTTAAATAGAAATATTAATTACGGAACATTTCACTTTTTAGGGAAGTAATTATTTTCATGGTCACATGAGAAACAACATTCATTTTATTTTTCAATAAATGAGTCAGAATATATATTAAATGATAATGATTGTACACAAAGATTATAGATAAAACACATACTAAAAGGCTTTAGACTAAATATAAATAATATTCTTTTTTATGTGATAATACCAGTGAAATTAATATTTCAATAAATCATGTATGTCACTCAAGAACTATGAATATTGATATAATGTATGACTATTTAAGAGACTAATGTTCATAAAAGGGTATATCATTAGAATTTTCAAATAATGAATATCAATTTGCTGATATTTTCATTAAACCACTACCCACTACAATTTTTAAATTTATTAAGGGGGATTTTGGTATATTTAATTCTAAAAAAATTGTATTACAAATGGTGGGGGAAGTGGGATTAAAAATCTACAATGAAACTCACAAACCCACACGTGTAAAAAGTTGGGGAGTCTCGAACCTAAGATCTCCCCAACACCCCACATGGGCCTTTTCCACTAAACTATGCCTTGGGGGAAATTATATATACAAATTTGTTATTAATTATTTTCTATAAATTTTAATTAATCATTTTTAATAGTTATGTTCTTCTATTTAATTAATTATTATTAAATAAATCACAGATTTATTGCAATTTTCGAAAAAAACTCTTTTAAAAAATTAGATATATATTGATTACTCTGAGTATTTGGCTCCAAAAATTGAATCAATATCAGCAAACCCGTTGAAACCCTCTTTCTATAATTCTTCCCCTAAATCCAAATCCCTCTTTATTTATAGATATATTATTTTCCTTTCAAAATATTAACATCTTACCATAAATATTTAGATTTTTTGAAATGGAAAAGAAAAATATGATAGGTGAAAGTGGTCCAAGTGAAGTTAAGTATCATCACTCATCAATAATAAATAGATGAGTTATTTAAGGTATAGTACGTGAAATATGAATGAATATTTACTAAAAATCTACTAAGAAAGAAAACCTTATTCTTTCATGGTTTAGAAGTAATTTTCAATGGAGATAATTCAGTGTGCATTTTTTTCGATGAAGAAAATATATTTTTTTAAAATATATATTTATGTTTTGAAAAAAGGACATCCTCATTTCCAAGGAAAATGATATGTATTTTTTTTCCTTATTATAAATTACTATGTTCTATCAATTTCCCAATGACAGGGGTTTTCATTTCAATCATCAGTTTATTGTGGATGGGATGCATAAATCTATAGATATTATGTTTTTTCAGATCCACATTATTATGAAACATTTTTCTTAAGGATATTGAGGTTGAAAAGAATAAATTGATCAGAAGTTTATATTCTACAATAATACTAGGTATATTTGAGTTAGGGATAATTGTCTTTCTTAATATGTATAAGTTTTTTGATGTTAAGAGGTGTTAATTTGATTTTTAGTATATATATGATAAGTTATAAGAATCATTGATATCCGAAAGAGGAAATAATGTATTTTTACATACATAACATGATTATTTATCAAGTTTACTATAAGTATAATAATATTTATGATATTTATAAATCTATTATGTGTTATCATTGTAATATTCATTATGATGGAACCTTTAAGGAATTTGGTTTCTTTCAGAGAACCTCAAAAGGAAATATGATCTTGATTGGTACTGAGTATCAATATGAATATAGTGGTAATAATCACGATAGAAAGGTACTTATAATTAAATTTTTTCAATTAGATTACATGGTGAAGACGTTGAAGAATCAAAAATAGAGAATTTTGTTGAAGCAATAATGTGGTTTCTTCGTGTAGATGTTTTTACACCAAATTATATAGTATATGTCCATTGTTATTCTAAATGAAAATAAATAGAATAAAACATTGATACCCTTTTCACTAATCCCAAACAAATAAAAGAACCTATAGTTTTAGACCAAGAAGAAAAAATTGATGTAGTAGAATAAGTTGAATATGCAGTGTTTTTTGCTCAACAACAACTTCTATTGAAATTTCCAATAAAAATAGAGATGATCCAAAATATCATACATAATAAATGTTGAGGATAATAATCATAATGATTATAAATTTAACTCTTTATTAGATGCTACTACTAAAATAATTTAAAATTAAACATTTTCTATTACTACAACTTCTATTGATATGGATGCTTCTGAATATTTTAAAAAGAAAAAATTTGTTGGTCTATTGCAATTATATTTCATAGAGAAGGATTAAGGTATATCCCAAGATTTCATTGATGTTGGAAAAACCTCAATAATTCAATAAGAAGAATAATCTATTTCTCTTAATGATCAAATTAATGAGTTAGTCTATAATTCCGGTAAGATTAAATAGGAGTATTATCTTTTGACAAGAGATTTAGAAGTCTCCAAAAAATATTTGGAGGATTTTAAAAACCAAAATCTTCCAAGAGGATAATTGAAATCAGTTCAAACTCACCTGAATACCCTCCAAAAAATATATTTCAATGAAAATATTTTGATGAATTTCATTGAGAAATGTCTGATCAAATTGGAAAACTCAAGGAATAATATATTATAAAATTAAATCATTGTGAATTTATGAAATATATTAGAATTAAATTTGAGTCGATAAGAATTAGCCATAGTTATGTAGAAGATTCAACATATATTCTTTATAATTTTCTAGATATGATAAGAAATTTTGAGTGCATTAATTTGGTTTTGTGTCTAATAAATGAATAAATAAAAATTCATCACTGTGATAATGATTTACATCCTGTATTTTTGGACAATAAAAAATATCTTGTTGAGAAAAATATATTATGATGATCCATTAATAAGAAGTCTTCTCAATCAGATAATAGAAATTCTCATGTTGTTTTTTCTTGTTGAAGAAATTTTCAATGAGTTTTTGATGTTAAATTTGATTGAAAATCCTGAAATGGGATATTACGTGAAGAGGTTGATGAAGAAATGGGATGCGATGTTAAATCTAATTTTTTATGTAATGATGGCTATGAGAAAAGATATTCATCATCCGGTTCATGGTTTATGTACTCGTGAATCCTTATTTATTCTTACATATTCTCCAACATCTCGTCCTACCTATTATTCCTTCGAGTCCAATATTATTTGTAATAAAAGAAAACATTTAAATGTAAGTTTTTCATCATTACAGGTTTAGTTATATATGTAAACTTTTTTCATCTCTAGTGACTGAATATATTAATTTGTGACAAAGCATAACAAAACATTTAAAGATAGTTTTCTGTAAAATTTAATATGTTATTAAATATTTTCGATACATTGTATTTGATATCGCAAGGGGGAGAAAATTTTGGCAAATACCAGCATTATATTGAATATAATATATAGAACAAGATAAATTTTTAGATTTTTATTATAAACTTTTTGTAACATTCTTTGTTTGTTATAGTTTTTAATGATTAAAATATTCTGTTTAAAGACTTGATTTTATTTTTATGCTCACATTTCCTATATTTTAATATTTATTTGATATATGGGTTTTTTATCATAAAAATTTTGATATTGTTGGGAATAAATTACCTCAGAAATTCTATTTCAATATGGTTGATTTTGATGACCACAAATAATTGTTTCTATTTTACAAATGAAATTAATTTATATGTTTTTCAGGATTATATTTCCTTAGAAATTAATCTTCTTTATGGGTCATAATTATTATCTGATGTGTTTTGGATAATTTGTAATGTAGTAGAGAAATAATATTCAAAACATATGGTTTTGAACGGAACGTAAGGATCATAAATCCCATATTCGGAATAAATATAAATATGATATACACTATATGGTTGCAACAATATGGATTAGGAACCATAAATTCAAGAAGAAACTGATCGTTTGTGAAACTAACATATGGATTGACAACCTAATGATCTTAAGATCGACTGTACATTTTCAACCATACTTTTGGAGTTACCCTTCATTTTACTTGGTCAATGGCATAGTTTAAATTTAATATATTTTCTAAAATCTCTATAATGGTCTCACTAGAAATAAATATCATTTCTATTTTCCTTAAATACCAACTAAAATGCTCTTTTTTAGTTGATTAAATTGGTTATATTTTTAAGGGAAGATGAAAAATTATTTCAATGCTTCAAATTCAGATGAATTCAATTTTTCAGGTGATATTGGTGGACCATGTCAATTGAAAGAAGATCAAGTTTTATTTTTAAACACTGAGAGATATATAGTTTACCTATATAATAACTTTTTAGAAACAACAACTCTATTATTATAAAGAGATTCACTTTGGAGACATACATTTTCTGATCTTCTACTGTGTGACTATTGATACTTTGTTGCTACTGCTATTTTTATGTGGATTTATTTTTTGAAGATAATTTTCCACCAGGATCAATTCAATGCGTTTACTTCTTGAAAACTCATTTCTATGAAGAATAATTTCTGTTGTATGTAATTTTATACTACAATTGTGAGGAATATTTTTTTCTAAATTAAATAAACTTCTATTGATTTTATAGAGTATTAGATGCTTGTATTCATTCAATGTTGTAGACTCAGGTTTTTAGAGTATTCTATGGATATTTTTGGTTCCTTGTAAAATAGCCATAAAGCCTTTTACAACTTTTAATGTAAAGGTATCGACCACCTATAATTAGTTGTAAATTTATTTTTATAATAAGATATGTCTGATGAATATCAACGATCTCATATAGAGAGTGTTGGTGGAGTGTGCTTGGGGATCTTCGTTCCCCGAACCACTATAAAACTGATATATTCTTCTCTATTTTTTCAATAATATTTATTATATAACAAAACGTCATATATCTTTGTATTACATTAATAGGGATAAAATTTGAATCATTGACTATTTTTAAAAGAAAAAAATTCACCACCTATTATGTATCTTAAAATTATTCCAACCTAAAAACACATTCGACCACCTATTACTATATTCTAATTGAATATATATATATTAATATGATTCATTGAAAAAATTTAATCACACAAAAAGAAAAATTTCTATAAGCATTTATAACTTGACAGAGCCACTGAAATTGGTCTAATCCTCTTCACAGTGTGCGCATTCTCATTAGCATGGAGACATACATGACTAGATGTATTATCAATCAAATTTTATTAATGAGAACGATTCTTATGTGTCAAACTTTTAATCAAATTATACTAACATATGGTTCCCTATGTCTCAAATTTTTATATTTTATTACCACTTTACAAATAAATTCTATTACATATGGATAAAGATACGATTATATATAATTGGTATAGCTCCTAAATTTTCTATTTTTTCTAGATATTATCATTATGTCTTAGGTTTATGACTATCAAGTATCATATTAAGGATTTTATAGTATTTTTCAAAATTTATGTCTTTGTTCGATCAAATCCAAATAACTCTTATGTTTCAGATTAAATGAATATGATGTATTGTAATTTGCCAAATAATTTCCAATGGTTACATTTTCATATCAGATTGATGACCCTTTCATAGGGAGGGAATTTACTGTGATACATTTTAAGTGCAAAACCATTACACATTATAGTGTATTGTTATCCCATTAAAACCTTATAGAATGAATGAACTCAAAAATCATTTATAATTTATCACATGGAATTTCCTAACAACTTCAAATTTTATTTTGAAATAAATTATAAAATAATTATACCTTTAAATTCACATATGTGGTATGTTATGCAGATATACTTATTCATATTTTGAAACAAATCCTTCCAAAAACCTTATCACAGCATCTTACCCCCTAAGCTTCCTCAATTAGTGATTACTTATAGAGTAACATATGGACTCTGAACAAAAGACAAATACTTATCAAATTTTTTGTTATATACATAAAATACATAAAAAATATAGGTAAAATGATTCTTTATAACCAAAATCCATTAGTTTCACAACTTTAAATTCAATAACTCAAGGAATCTCATTATTATTTATTAAAAAACTCCAACACTTATTGTAAAAAAACCAACATTTAAACTCTTAGTTGAAATAGATGGCTAAGAAATTTTTTCATAATAAATAAAAAACTCAGTAAGAAATCTAATTAAGACATGAATATTCAAATATATAAAAAATATCATAAGTATAGATGATAGAAAAGGAAAAATAGATATTGAATTTAAATTAATACTCATACATCCATTTAATATCTTCCCATTTTTTACTTCTAATATTAAAAATCTCACAATAGTTCA
The DNA here is from genome assembly GCA_963277665.1 of Viscum album. NCBI lineage: Eukaryota > Viridiplantae > Streptophyta > Magnoliopsida > Santalales > Viscaceae > Viscum > Viscum album. The sequence continues at coordinate 1,602,637,493 of OY728153.1, read as the reverse complement.
TCACCATGGTCCAACAATATAAAAACCATGATAATGTTAAATATTTGTTGTTTTTAATTAATTAAAGGAATATGAGTGACCATATCTATATTATAAATTAGATTCATAAATAAATTTATACAATCAATTCTTAAAAAAATATGGTTTCTAATATATTTATTTAATGTCATTTATTATAAATATGAAACCCGGTCGAGATTAATGAATGTTCAAAGATTATATTCCCTGACACATACAGTTCTTCTTCCTTTATCTAAAATCAATTTCACTATTACCACAGGTAGATCCTTCTCTAATTTTGTCGAACCAGTCCACCCATTTTAGCCTATCCTATAAAATAAATCATTAAATAATGAAATAACCAAACATATTGTCCTTATTTGACCTTATTTTTAATATCATATTGAAAATAATCCTGAACCATCTCAATTAGCCCCATTTTCTCATTGTTTTACATAATTTATACTTTTACTTAAAAGTAACAAAAGCTTGTGAAATTAATATCCTGTAATTACAGCATGGGTTTGTCGCTAAAATTCTTATTCTTTTTCTTCAAAACATTTCATATCTTTATGAATTTTTTACTAAACATGTTCACCACTAATCCTCAAAGACAGATCCCCACCCTAGAAATCATTCATGGAAATTCCAATTTCTAAAAATACCTTTTCCAATAATAAGGGGTGATTCTTCTTCCAACATCTCAAGGATTAGTGAATCCATAAAAAATTTATCAATGTTAACTAAAATATCTACAATCAAACCACATTAATGTCTCACTACTTGTCCAAAAACTAAAGATAACATTTTATGCCCTTCATATATTCTTCTCCCAAGCTCTTATATGTTTTCGATGGCATGATGTTCATTACCATAACTTGATCACACAAATCTTTTCCAATGTCACGAGATCCAATATTAACAGGGATTTAAAAACAAACAAGGATCTTTCATCTTATTTTGTAGACTCCTAAAAACAAGACTAAGAATTATTATATATGTGGTATAGTTATGATATTCATAATCTTGCTTTCATTTAAAACCAAATATTTCACAAACTCTCTATACATTGGAATATTCATTAAAGTCACAAAAAATGGAAGTTAATATGATGTTTCTTTGAAATTTCTTTAAACATGCCCACTTTTTTTAAATTTACATTGCATCATTTTTTCTGAGAATGATAGTGGTAGTTTTTTTGGGCCTGTTTTTTCCTTTATTAATTATTTTTTATATTTTTTCCTTCTCCTTCCTCCTTTCCATTATCTCAAATTCTTTTTATACATATTTTATATATTTTATATCTCCATTTATTAGTACTATCCTCCATGGGTTCTTCACTCCTCAATGTTATAATGTTCAAATACCAACATGGATTGATCTAGTTTCAATTGGAAGCACTCCCATTATCCTTTACATGATTTGGTTTTAAAATATTCCAACTATAAAGTACATATTTCACAAGTATGTATTTTAATATATTGAAATAGTGTTTAACTCATTGTTGAGGGCTCCGATAATTTTCATTATTGTCAATAAGGTCTCCTAAAACGAATTTTTTGGAATTTTTAGAGAGGGTCCTCTTTGTTATTGAAGCCCCAATGATATTTTTTTGTATCCATGAATATATTGTGGTGGTACCTAAGCCAAAAATTATTTCAATAGTTATAATCAACATAATTATAAACATCGGTGCACATACCTTTGGGTTGGTGAATATCTATCATCATTCCCATATTCATTTTCATGGAATCCATTTTTGTAGACTCATATCAATTCTTTTATAGCATGTAAAAAAATCTCTTTTAAACACCTTCTATTTTTCATCAGATGCTATTTCTAGACATGTCATCCAAAATTTTCTCTCTCTCTCATTGTATCTTCTTTATAAGTGTGCATCCAGAAAAATAATCCAAAAGTAACCTATTTCAATGAGATTGATAATAATAAATTTCTTAAAATAGATATGACATACATATACAGTGATGAGGATACTTCCATATAAGGTAAATAAATATGTCCCATGTAATTTAGAGTGAAATTTAAATAATTTGAAAAAAAATATAAAATATGAAAACAAATATTCATTGTTTTTCAGTGGAGAAATAATCTTGTTTGTAATTTTTTCAACATAATCCCATATAATGATGGAATGTTCTACCAATAATGGATGTAGTATCTTTATTTATTTTTTAGGGAAAACATAATCGACTTTAACCATACCACATTATTAGAAGAATTATTGATTTAAAAAGTATGACATAGCTGAAAGATACATCACATGTGTGTTATATAATCTTTACGATGAAACCCATCAAATTAAAATGAGTTTGAGATATTTTGGATGATTGATAGATTAATATTGAAGTGGGTTTTTGAAATAATAGGAACTATAAAACTTGGTGGTCTACCTATGCTTGATGGTAGAATATAATATATTACTATACTTTTCCTTAGTTGTCTCCCTCACACAAATTATTAAACCCCTTTCCATTGATCCAATTTTTCCATATTCTCTAACTTCTTCTATATTATTATGTTATTCATTAACTTACGAATGTAATCAATAATTTATTTCTATTTTACCAAATTTGAGAAATCTTGCATCAATGATGTTACCTGAAAATAATAGTTGGATAAAACATTGTGTAATAAAAAATGAAAGTGAATTGAAATAAAATAATTATAATAAGATCCTAAATTAAATTCCCTGAAAATGATTAAGAAAATGGTACCTGATAGTGCAATATTACTTTCTTCACTTTTCAAGTTTTTAATTTTTAAATTACTCTTCCTAAATACAAGATAAATGGGTCAAGTAAGTTGGTAGTTTGAGGGAAAAACAAAGAGGATATTATTAGGAAATGAAATAAGGAAATTATAATGATTTAAAATAGAGTAAAATCTAGATAATGACACTGAATCTAGCCCAATAAAATCCAGGTTCATGTATTGGTGAAATAAAAATGGTTAATTAATTAGTTAGGTTGTTGTCAGAGTTAGATCTATGTTAATACTTTGTCTTGGAATTCAATATCTAATATAAAATACAACTTTTCTTATGGTCAATTATGTTAGTTTATTTAAAAAAAGTGAACCAAGACCAGATTTAATCCTAGATACATTAACCCACAAAATGTCCTTGTATAATTCAATGTAGATAGTTAATGCATTAAAAAGAACTTCCCAAACAAAAGAGTCAATGTTTATTCTCAAATAAGGAGGGAGATATATAAAATAATAATTAAATACAAAACCACAACATGGATTTAAAATAATACCCCTTAATTACATATCTAGGAACTAAAATACTATCCACTTATTCTAGCCATGAGAGATTATATGAATAATAAAAAAAGACCACAGCTACATTAGTAGTAGAACTCCTCTGAAGATAATTATATGGTCAATTTCAAGGTACTACTTCAAAATATGAATTCTTGATGAAACAAAACACTCTATTTATAGATACCATCTCTACTCAAGACTCCATGTATCAGGTAATATTTATCCAAAATTATCTAAAACACCAACTCTGTAAATATAGGCTATTAAAGTCATGTTCAATATAACATATAAAACTCAAAATATATCTTAATTAATATAAAAATTATATGATAGATTGAAACCTAAATATAAAATAGTTACAAAAGTAATTATGTTACTATATTCACCAAGTCATAAGAAAATGTCTTCCTCAGTAATTTTCCATGATCATGACATTATACCATGAAACAAGGCCATGAAAGCATCTCAAAATATATTAGAATTCTCATATCTTCTTTGCAATTCCACATCAATACGATTCATTGTTCACAATCTTCTTCACGTGTAGAGAAAACACTATAAACGATGTGACCCATAATCTATGAATGTTAAAATATGTGTTGTCTCTACCTATTCTTATCTTCACTACATGAAATTCTCTACCACAATGATATAGTTTCCATAAACAATAAAAATTTTCAATGCATGTTGACATTGTTGGGTGAAATAGTAAGTTACAAAATTACTCCAATTAAACTCAAAAATATCATGAATGGAATACCATCAGGCATATCACCTTATGTACTTTTACACATCATTAGTATTTTTCTGAAGGAACATTCACAAATGATCAAAATTAATAATTTTTAATTGAAATAATTGGTTCTGGAGTGATTTAATTTCAATTATAAGCTCATATTATTTTATATAAAATTCAAAAAAACCTTTCAGGGAGAATGAATCATATTAATAATAAATTACACCAATAATATTTACAGATACAGGGAATAGAATCACTAAAAATTTAAAAATACCATGATCTAGTTAGAAGGACCTATAATACTACCTTAATGTATCATCCCCATATACATGGTTCTTTACTGAATTTATAACCTAAAAAATACTATTATATTCACCCCATTATTGGATACATTTACATAATTACAATTATGATTCTTTCAAAATCATCCGAAATAATCAATACTTCAGTAAAAAGAACTACCCTTCCATAAAAACTATAAAACATTATAATCTTGAAAAGATAATTAAATAAAGAATAAAATAATTAAAAATAATTTTTTTCATGGAATTCATTCAATCAATTTGGTGAATAAATAATAATTTTTTGAAAGTTTTTATTTGGAAATGTATTAAACTAAATGATATTCAATACTCTAAAACATTATTTTTGTTCTGTTTCACTTTAATTTTTTTAGTTATTAATCTAGTTATTTAATTTATAGCATATAGTTTTAATCACAATAAAACATTAAAGGATTAATAATTAATTGAATAGTATATTATTGGTTGTTACACATATTCTCTATCTGAAATTAGATTTATAACTGCCACTACATTACCTAATAGTTTAAATTTTTTTGAAAATTTAGTTCATCATAAGAATTCAAACTAAAACCATAAAAAACTTATCTTGAAAGAATTTATCATTGAATTAAGAGTTTTTATATAATAAATATATTATTTATAAAATCCATAAAAATAATCATGTATGTAAAATTTTAATGTTATTTTTTTATTCCTTAGGTTTAATTATTTTAAATGATTATTGTATTTGTCATGCCATGAATTTAAGAAGTTAGATTATATGTATAACGTAAAATTTTGTATCATTCAACCAAGAATATGATTATCATTTTAATTATAACTTTAATAGTAATGGTTTATTATTATTTATACATATTAGGTGATATGATTATATTAAAATAAAGGACTCTCTTGAGTATTCATATTGTATAGTTGTACATTGGGTTGGACATAACACTATTCTATGATGTTAAAACCTATTTTTGAAATGTTGGGGTTGGATACCAAATAGACCTTACCTAAAATTAAGATGATTTTGGTTTTTTAAGATTCTAAACATTTACGTAGAGTAGTTTCATACACCTTATCAATGGTATTAATTTGTAAATTTATTTATATTACTATCTTTTTTTAGCTTAGTAACACAAATTATTACATTTATTATTATTTTTACCATATATATTTGGAAGATATTAATTTTGTTTAAGGTATAAGATACAAAACATAAAAGTTAATAACCTACATTCACATCAGGATTACATGATATATAATTATTTAATGAGATATAATGATATTTATAAGAAGAATATGTATGTCAATAGACTTAAAAACCCCTTGAAAATACTAACTGACATATTCCGCCCATTGTGAACACTTATTTGGAACTTGATCATATCAATGGGTATGTCATACCACATAAAGTTTCAAATTGATTATCATATAAGTTATCCTTACCACAGGTGAAACTACTGGGATTAGGGTCTTATATTAAATTGTAATCAATATCATATATTTAACTATGTTACCATAAATAGATTAGGTTCCCAGGGGAATATAGTTAGGGGAATTCTTATGAAGAATTAGATAAGGAGTTATCCACCAAACCATCTAACAGTTATATGTGTTATATTTTACATGATTTTATTATTAAATAACTAAATATTTGGTTATGTTCTAAATAAGATCATTAATGATAAAATTATGTATCTTATACCACTAATAGATATGATGTATGTTGTCATTATTTTAGGGGTAGTATGTCGAATAAAATTCATTATTGAAATTATATAAGAAATTATAATCAACTAATAAATATGTCTTATTATATAAAATGCCATGTATTTTAAATATCATTTTGAGATATATTATATTTTGGACATATAATTTAATAGATAGGTATCTAAATATAAAAAGTTTAAATAAGGATAAATATTTTTGAGCATAAATATATTAATGTTATAAAATAATTTGAATAATTTCTAATCATTGTCATTGGATAAAGACTGTGGATCACTCATTTGTACATATGATAAAACAAATCCTAATTAAGATTATATTGATGAGACTATTAGTAGTTTTACATGTTGGCAATGGGGATGTAGTTATTTTTTTAGTATGCACTTATTATTTATATATAAATAATAGATTAATTATAGAATCAGGAAACTGTTATTATATTATATCCTTAAATATACATTTTATTTTTATATCTCATTTGAAAAATAACAAATTTTCATTATTTATTAACTAAAAAAGTTATTCTACACACACATGGTATGTTTTGGAGAATTTTTTATATGATAAACTATTTATAAAATGATGAGATAAATAATATTATTTGTAAAATTAATGATAAATAATTTAAGTTATTTGTCTTTAAAACTACTTATTATTGGAGTTGTATTCATATATATATCTATATATATATATGATAAACACATTTTTAATGAAATTAAATATTAATTGTCACATTCTTTTGGTCATGAATTATTTTATATAAGTGAATATTTTTTACTTGGGAAAATTTCTAGTGAACCTTTAACTGTAATGTTTTATATGGATAGAGGACTATTTGGATTAACATATAGTTATGTCTATGTACCAATAAGTATAGGAAAAGTTTTCATGTATGAGTACATCATGATATTTATAGAAAACTTATGTCGGGGTGTTTATCATTTATTATAAGAAATAATTTTCAATGTTTTAAAAATTTTAAAGTGTTAAAAAAAGTAAAAAAACAATGAAAAAATATTAATATCTTTTTTATTAGATCATAGAGATAAATACATTATTTAGGATTTTATTGATCATTATGAATATCGAATAATTTTTTCACAACCCAGTTCTCTCGGAACATCCAAGTGGATTAGAATGGTTTAGAGGAGGAATCACAACTTTATAGACATGGTTTAATCAATGAAGAGTTAGTGTGACCATATTAAATTGATCTATGGATATTATATAGAAAAAAATATATTCTTACATAACTATATTAAATTAAATGAAATCATAGAAACTAATAAGTTCCAAATATTTATTATGTTTTTTAAAATCAATTCATTTTATTCCTAAAAATTTGTTAATCAAATGTATTCTGTGATGTTTTGGAATATAATATATAATTCCTCAAATGTTATAAATTTTTATTAATTATAAAATGATTAATATGTTATGGGACTGATTGGTTTTGGGTATAAAATGAATGATTTAGTTTTCATAATCCGTTTATTTTTTGATGTGTATGAAAAAGGAAGTTTGGTTAGAGAATTGGAACAATTGAGTTGGATTAGGACTTTGAAATCATTTGAAAATCAAAGAATATATATCCAATTAATATTAAATTTTATTGAAAATGATATATTTAATATTAGATCAATTGGATCTATTTCTGTGTGTGGAAAATAACTTCATCAAAATGATTAAGGAAATACCTAGCATTATACAATTAATCATGTTTTTTGGTGAGTAATTTGAGCATAAAAATATTTTAATAGAATTTAATATGTTTATATATTTTTATAAGAATATTTTAAGATGTGATAGGATATATAATATTTAATGAAAAATATTAAAGTCCATTCCAATATAAATAAACTCATTTAAGATTAGACCATATCACCCAAATGATGAATACGTTTTTAAAAAAATTAACCATGCAAATAGATCCTTGTTGTTGATGAAATAAAAAATCGATTTTCTACACATACAAGCATGATAAGATATTGAATGAATATTTTTGATTAACTTATTAAATATAAATTGGAATATAATAACCAATAGTTTATGTGGTACTAAATTCTATGATATATGAATCAGATTTGGAATGTGGGATATTCCAGAATTATAATAAATTTTTGATGGTCTAGAATGTTCACACTCAAAATGGAAGGAATCCAAGAAATATTATTGACATGTGTAGTCATCACTAATGATGGGGTGATTGATAATGTTATTTAAGGATACATACACTTTTTATTTAGGGATTTTAATTACAATTTTATGTGTTATTTCATTAGGTTTCAAGATTGTAATCCTCTATGCTATTATCCAGTACACAAAATTACAACCCCGTTTTCTGTGATGAATTTAGTGGTGAATAAATTGGATGTGATTTAGTTCTACATATTTCAATTATTCTCTTAACATATATTTATATCTGCTTAAATTGTGTAGAGTTAATTATTGGTATAAATATGTTATTCATTTAGCATTTCAAAAATCTGTTTACTATTCCAGTTATTCATCTATTACTCCCCCCTTAATTAATCATATATAAAATAAAATAAGTTAGATCAAGTGGTGGGGACAAGGAGGTAACATCTATATATGTTGAAGGAAGTTTTCATACCCTAAATTGAATCAAATAACCCTATACTTATTTTGTGTTTCTAATCTAATTAGAGGTGATTTCACTATTGGTGGGATGGGTGTGTGAGGCTTCATAGAAAAGATATCACCAATTTAGAAACCATATTATTTTCAGGCATGGAAAAAATCAAAGGAATCACCCAAAAGCAGAATAACCCCAAAGTTATTATGTATGAATAATTATGAAGTCATAAAAACTATAAATCATTGCTTTGAGTTAGCCCACCTCACTCACTGAAAGTAAAATATCATGAAAATATATTCATTATAAAATACTACATACAAAAAAACACAAGGATTTACATGGGATGAATGATATTATTACTTCCATAGGTGAACACAACATTACATTTTCAATAATCCTAAGTTACAACATTATAATCACTCTGGATAAATCATCAAATTAGGACACTATTTATAAGGCTTCTCTTAGAATGTATGAAATTTTTATCATGAAACATATATCATGTGGGATAGATACTAAAATGGTACCACCACCCTCCTATATTTGTGGATGACTCAAAATAAAAAATGGACACCTCTGATAGCTTTTATGTTCCATTGACCTGACTACCAACTTCTAATAAATTGAACAAGTTTCCTTCATATATGAAAAATAACTTTTATGTATCATTAAGTTTTCAAAAAAAAACTAGGAATATATTTATGGAACAATAATAGTATTTAATATATTCCATCAATGTTTCTCAACTATTATCTGGTGGATGACCTCTAAAAAACATATATAATTAAAATTCCCGACCACCTACATTTGTTCTACATCTTCTACTTCTATTTTGAATATTATCATCAAACATATATTCTATTTATTATAATTATATTTATTTAAAATTTATCTTTAATTATATTATAAAATTTTGAAAAAACATCCCACTTTAAACATTATTTTAATAAAAACATGGAAACTATCCACACCAAAGAAAAACCATATTCAATATTGTGGAGTAGCAACAATGTCTCCATCACTTTCCCATCCTACTATACCTACTAGGGAAAAATGTATCCTCAAACATCCTTGGGATAAAACCATATTGAACACGCCTGGAATATTTTGAATTGTTCTAATATTAAATTACATTAACACTCTCTCTTTTAATTTATTCTATATGGATTGATATTTTAGAAAAAAAATGAAATATTTGTGTGTGAAACACCACATAATTTTATAGATGAATTTCACTCTTACTATGATACTATAGAAACCAAATTTATTAATTTCATATGAGATACTCCAAAAAAACTAAACCATATCAATTTGTATCTTTCTTCTATGATGATCACATAGTCATCTTCCAAAGTGGATAGTGTTGTGACCATTTACAATATAGACATAAAATGTAGGGCTTACACACTTTGAGTAAACTCATAGGTGGTAAAACTCTACGAGGTGTCTTTATATCATCCAAAATGCATGTCCACAGAACCCAATAAAGGACTCTAAAACAGAAGTACATGTCATATAATCCTTTAAGATATATAAGAATTAAGTTTGAAAATTCATAATATTTTTTACCAAGATTCACCATGAACTGACTAAGAACAACCACATTAAATTCAATTATTGGTATTTTATATACCATGGATTAAATTGAGATACCCATTATTTAGTATAATGGAATATTCACCATATACTTATCCCCATATTCCATTTATTTTATTTTCCTATGTCTAATTTTATGTTTCTTGGAAATGAATCTAAAATGGATTATATATGGTCTTTCAAGTTCTCCTAGTGAACTTCTATATGTAATCCTTTCGAGATAAAACAAATAAACAAAGAGTATTATTAACTCTCTTAATCATTATTACACATATTTTCATAGCATTATTATTATTTGTTGTATTGATTCCTTTAAATAAATCATTCTTAAACTCATATGTCCACTTAATGTTTTGACCCACCAAATGTGTATGATCAATATAAAAGAGACAAATAATAAATATATCATCCTTAAAAACCATTTTGTAGATATAGTGGACTAAATTTATTTAGGATAACCCCTTGTCATCCATGAAGTATTTTAAATTCTCGTTAGATTGACATGGAAATTTCTTCAATCTATAAATACTTATCCTCAAATAACATTCCATATCCATATTACCTTTTCTATGTAACCATCTAGTTAAATCATATAAATTTACTTTGACAAATTACTATGAAGAAATTCCATCTTTATATCAATCTATTGAGATCAAATATTTTGTTAGAAACCAAACTATGTAAGATCAAATATTTTGTTAGAAACCAAACTATATACCTTTTTTATGGAAGTACATTTAACTACATGGGATAAAATTTAAGAAAAATTAAATCCCTCTTTCAGTTGAAAATGTTTCACAAAATACCTAGACTTGTACCTCTTCTTAAATCTAGATTCATCTTTAAAATTTATGAACCAATTATTTTATAATATATTCATCACTTGTGGTAATTTCATTTGATCCCACATTTTATTTTCATGTAAGAAATTCTACTCATCTTTCATATCTAAATCGAATTTTTTTGAATCAAATGGATTGTATGCTTCTTGTAGTATCAGATGCTCTCCTACATCTATTTAGAGAATTTAATGCAAGTTAGTTCTAATCCTCTAAACTAATCACAAAACAGTAGTTGATATTTTAAATTAAACCAGAAACTTTTCTCTTATTAGAACCTCAACTACCATAACATCACCATCTAGAACTCTTACTAGAGCCTTTGTAGTCCTTTGTAATTCTATTATATCATTTGATACCCAGCTTGAATATTTTTGAAATTCCATTCTCTGAATTTTTTTAGATTCTATATTCAGATTAACTTGGATTGGATTAATTGATTCCTTGTTCTCAATGTTCTTTCCTACAATGTTCTATATATATTATAAGATCTTATCATTGGAGATATCATTTCATAATTTTATTTTTTTTGAGTTTAATTACCCCATTTAAGAAACAAATATTATTATATCTATTTCTCAAAAAACATTCATTGTACTAGTTCTTATGTTTTTTCTGACCTTGGAATCAACATGATCATATGTAATACTTCTAAAAATGATGAATTGGGTAATATCCACTATTTTATTAGTCAATAATTAATCTAGAATATCCTATCACATTGGTGTTAAGGGATTCATATAAATGAGGTACAATGAAGAATAGTCTACTTCAAGTAAATGTTTCATAGAAATTTAACGATATAACCACATTATATCTAATATTTTATTTAATGTCTCATTCATAAACATTGAAACATCATCAATCATTGGTGTTCTAGGTACATATTTTTGACCATATTATTTTCATCAAAAAAAATTCATAGGAAACTATAAAACTTTCTTATCTAACATTATCATACCTTAATGATTTTATCTTATTCCCAATCCCTTTTTCCAACACATATCTCAATTAAAAAACACTCCAAACACATTACATTTCTTATTAATGAAATAAACCCAAGGTTTTGTTATCGAATCATTTATGAATGTTATAATTAACATTTTCCCAACATAATAACTAAATGGTGTTGTCCCCCAAACATCAATGATCATAAAATCTATATTTTAATAATTTATTTCTTTCCGTTCAAATTACATGAAACTTTTATCTACTTCAAAATTGTACAACTATCATAATTTACAATATCCATGTGATCGAGATTTAGTAAAAAATATGATGTTTAAACTATTTTGTTATTCTATCTAATGGTTCCTTGATGAAGAAACAAAAAATATACAATCTTAAATATTTTTTATTCTTAAAATAATTTCTACATCTATATTTCCTATTAGATTAAAAATCATATCATTTACAACGCTAGGCATAACTATAAAAACATAGTTGATTTTAAATACTCAATTTGTGAAGTTAGTTACAAAACCTATTTAATCAAACTAACAATTATAAACAACTTATATTTTTAGAACAAGTATATACTAAACTCCCTATAAGTTCAAGTAATTTTTTTTGTTTATTTGTACATTTAAATAACCCTCACCATGATCTAAATATCTTTATTATTAGCTAATAGAACCTTATCACACATTGAAGATACATTATTTTCCATGATTAGTTCATCAAACATAGGGTGAATATAATCCATAGGACCACTAATCCATGATAATAAAGGAATCTTGTTACATAGTAAAAACTACAACTACCTTCACCTAAAGAATTTATGACACATGAACTTTTTGAGGCTTCCCTTCTTGAACTCACCCTATGATCTCTTCAATCTTACTTGATATTACATTTTTTAGTGTAAATGATTAATTTTTATTACTAAAAGTCTACCTAAAACATTATTAATTGATTTAACATCTAATTTATATGAACATACTCAATGATTAGAATGTCCTCTAACTTCTGTATTGAGTGATTCTCGAGGAGGATAATGGATTTATTTTCATTTAATCCCATAATTTTTAAAAGTATTTTGGAGATAATTAAATGATATGTTTTTCTTCCAAAAATGAGTTAATTCCAACCATTACCATAATGTACAAAGACTCTAGTAGAGATGAAAATACAAAAAATTCCCATACCTCTTCCATGAATTATACATTAACTAATTAGAGATGACTTTGAATCATATTAAACTCATCTAAATGATCATACCATGGTCTTCCTCCCAAAAAAACATACTAAATAACCCCCAAATCATTTAATCATTTTACAAATATATTTGAATATCATACATGTCTTCCATATCATCCATCATCTCAATTTTAGTCTACATATCCATTAACTTAAAATAAATGTTTTGTACTAATGATATCTAAATCAATCTACATTTCATTCTACATATATTTTCCCATTCCACATTTTTAATTTCCCCTAGTTTGATCTCATTTAATAAAACCTCATGGTCCTTCTAGATAAGATATTCATCTTCAATGAATCCCCAATAATACAAAGTATATAATGTTGAATTTATTTATCTTAACTATTCGTTATTCCAAATCCATACCTTCCAATATAACAGCTCCCATATAATTGAATAAAATAAAGATAATAATTTCAGCAGATTATTCTATCAAGTTGTTGAATGGTACTACTTTAACAAAACATTTTATGGATTTAGAAACAATAATCACCAAAAGTTAAACTTCAAGAACATCTATCACTGAATAAATAATTAAAAACACCCTACACTAGAAGAACCCCATTATTTAAATATAACGAAGCATAGAAAGTAAATTGAACCCAAAATCATCAAACTAGGGAACAAGACTCACAAAATCAAAGTAAAAACTCATAGAAAAAAATATTGAATAAAAAATAATGCATTATATAAATTAATAATAGTATTTAATTGGTATAAATAATATTTTTACATCCCCATGTGAACAATACAACCATTTTTTTATTAAATATTACACGATTTAAATCACAATTGAAAAATCATCCAACTAGATCATTAATCATATGAATTTTCCAAGACACATATGTAAGTATTCCCACACCACCTATATAGTGGATTTTATATACATAACTAATTACATCATATAATATATTTTTAGAGGACCCATTGATTACTATAGCCACCTATGATAGCTTAGTGGGGCATCTGACCTGATTTTAAACATTTGGTGACAATATAATGTTATCTTTATGTATAAAAAGATAATTTTCCATATCATTACTTTTCTAAAAAACCATAATTAATTTTCTTTATGTAGTAATAGTATATGATTACATATGGAATGAACTCTTGTCAACTCTCATTTATTGAATAACCACTATAAAACATTTAGAATATACCTACCTGACCAATAACCTCTAGAATTCATGTACAACCAGTCAAAACATTAGGTGAAAATATATCTTCTATAACCTCTATTTATACCATATGGATAAAACAAATAAAGATAATTAACATTTAAAAATATGGCAATGTACTAATACATCCCCTAACATATAAAAAGAATTATCAAAATAAGACGATTATTATAAGGACGAATATAACATTTTCCAAAAGTCTAAGATGATAAGAGTATTATTGTGGTTCTTCTCATTGATCAATAATGTTATTGATAATTTAAAATTTCATTGACCATGATAGAATTTTTTTTGGAAATCATACCATCAATCACTATTTATTTTCCAAATAATTTTACACCATTATCATTCCCTTATGTTTAAAATTCATAAAAAAACTCAACACAAACCCATTTACCCTAATTAAAACTTACAAAATAATCATAAATAACGAGAAAATTATGAATGTGATATAATTCTTGGAGACAACATGAGGTTTCCATTATACTATACTAATTAATTTGGAAGATAACTATTTTGAAAAAACCCCCTGAATGTTTTGATAAAATCTGGTTCTAATTCCTAGGAGGTGGTTTCATATTTACTACATCATTTTCAAAAATATGAACAAATATCCCGATCTTTTAGTGACGCCCTATTAATTTTTAACCAAAAATTCAAATCACACATTTTTACAGAGAAATAGATTTAAGAAACTCTAATAAGTAACAAATTATATTATGAAAACATGTATTTAATATACTAAAGTTAAACTAATTATGATCATTATGTTTACTAATTTAAAACGATGTTAAGAATGTTCAATCAATCCCTTGGAGACCAGTATGCAATTAAATTCACCAATAATTTCATATGAATACATTACTTTATGAAAATTAAATTTGAGCCAAAACTGGATTTATTCATTTATTTCTTCTATTAATATCTTTTATGATGACATTTTTATAAACATATTAATAAATTCACAATTTTTTGTGAAACCAAGAAGCCATTAGGTATATGTTATGAATAATTTATGTAATGGGAATTACCATTTTTCTATTTGGAGTGTTTATGAAATATATAACCTCAAGAAGTCAGAAGTTGGGATGAGATTCTAAAAACAATTATCCAATGATTCATCCCAAATAAAATATGTATATATTAAAGAAAAAGGATTTATGCGATATGGAACGTCTCTAGAAAAATTTAAAATGATTATTGCGAAATATTAAAAAAACATATACTCATTTTATCTACATCAAGAACTTTAGTAATCCCATTTCCTATTAATCTTTTACAAATGATTTGTTGATTGTGATATGAACCTACTAAATGCTTTACCATGAAGGAAATTTATTGTAAAATGATATAGTAAATCTATAGGAATCAATGGATGTTATTATAAAACTCTTAATAGTTTGGAATAAGTGGTACAACAATAAGAGGAGTATTAAAGATAATTTCAAATAAATATCCTTTACTTTATTTATAAACAAGATGAAATTATTATTTTGGTTTGAAATATGGATCATTTTTAATAAATAATAAATTAAATATAATGAATGTTTTTGAAATTTATACTTATTAAGAGAATTTAATTGACCAGTGTGCTATAGTTAAGTGAATGGAAAGTTTCATTATTTCTTACCAGAATAGATAATTTCAATAACCATTGAATAGCTAACGATGATGAGAAATTTACCATGTCTAATATATATTTTGGAATTAATATAAAGAAGCTTGAATACCATTTTATAATTAATTTCACTATCCTCTAAATTTATATAATCATTTCGATAAAGGATACATCCGAATATTATAGCCCCCACCTAACAAAAAATGTGAAAACATCAGTCATCCATAAATATTTTTACAACCAAATACTTATAAAAAACAAAACAATCTCATTATCCATTTAAAAATTAATCCAATCAATTAATATGTAATATATGTAGCATTGCTCTAACTCTAAGGAAATACAGAACTGGAAAATTGGTAAATTACAATCTCAAACTCCAACCATCACTGATAAATATGAGCTTGGTAACAAAAATATCTATAAAGTATGTTAAAACAACCTTTTAACTACATTTATAATATTAAAATTTAAAAATGAAAACATGAATGGAGTAAAATCTTAAAAAATGGAACTATAAGTAAAAATTAAAAATAATTGAAAAATGAAATATATTATACTACTATTACAATCTAGAATAGTATAACTAAATAAGATACAAGATGGATCAATTTTGAGATAAACATTAGATTCATTAAAAATGTTTAAATAAAAATACACCTCATTAAACCCCAAAAAAAATTCCAGGGTATTCCCAATTAATTAATTTATTATAGAAGAAGAAAAGATTATTTCAAGGGAATGAGAGGGTCAGACTTTAGAAAACATTATCATACATATTTCACCTTAAAATTTTAATAAAAGAAAATATCCATAAACATTTTCAATTAAATGAATTGTATTGGGAATTTAATTAACTGATAAGTTTTGTATTCTTGGTTCTTTGTATAATATAATTCCTCAATTTGAATTCTCAACATTAGTGATTATAAGATTAAAGTAAAAAGGGTTCATGTTAAGACACTTATTTTCCATATGGAGTGAATTAAGATGTATTAATATGGTTTAAAATATAATGTTTCTGAATGTATTTTACACACATTACATGTACAATTAAACAGAACATACTTAATCTCCAATAAACTTAAGTATATATTTCATAAATATAGCCAGGACAATAATCAATGTTCATGAATTTATATTGAAAATATAATTCAGGGAGAACACTATGCTTTTATCATTTTATATTATGAGTTATCCTTAGGAATATGATTTTGTTTTTTTACTCTCAAACATGTGTAAAATTATCCATGTCATAATATTTATTTTTTAGATATAGTATAATGTTTTTTAAATAAACTAAGAATTTTTAGTTTAGTATAAAAGAATGAAATAAGGGAATACATTGAGCCACCTAAAACATTATAAAATAAATAAATAATGTAATTTAAATATTATTTAATTTACTTCATTATTTTATTTTATGTGTGGATGTAACTTATAATTTAACTTCTATGTGAAAACTTCATGTCAAAGTGTCAAGTGAACACAAATTATTACATTATCTAATTCAACCACAAAATCTATAATTAAACCCATTACCACTATATCTTAAGTATGTGTTCTTAACGGGAAATTTAAAACTTCCAATACTCATTTATATCACAATACCATTTACTAAGAAATAATCTCATTGAATTATTATGTGATAATCTTAGATTCCTTGGATAGAGCTTAACTGACATTTCTAGGCATGGTTATGTAATTTTAATGTGTTTGATCCTACTTGAAAATGAGAAAAAACTATAGGAACAATGGATTATTAATAAAATAATTATATAGTTTTTCATGAAATATATATATGAACTATAAGACATAGGAATTAATAACTGTGACATTTTAAAAAAATAGGGGGTTATATATTTAATATAGGAAACTTAAACTTGTATCATGGAAATACCACTACACTGTACCATTAATTTTTTAATGGTTGAAAATATTATCAGGAAAAATGTTACTAAATATCTTTAATGGATTCTAAATATAATTTAGGTTTATATAACACTTGATGAATTAGATAAAACCACATTTATATATCCATTTGTCACATTTTCTTATAAAAGGATTCCCTTTTAATTGTATAATAAATATGGTATATTTAAAATGTGAATGAAAATTATTTTATATGACATTATTAAATATTACATAGAACTTAGTCCATATGAATTGAATATCTTGGAGTTTTCTTGGAAATTTTCTTTCCAAATTTGTATAAATTCTTGTAAAAAATGTATTAAAAGTGATTTTATTCAAAAATTAAAAAAATAAATCAGAAGAGTTGGAAATGTATTTTTTCTTTTTCATGTTGTCTCATTAAATGAGATGGAGATTGGTAAATCAAAAAATGATATATTAATTCATTCCCTAATTCCTCTTATATGGATCACATAACGGAAATTTTAGGACATGTCAGATTCAATAGGTTTTTATAAAGGATTTTAGTATGATTTATTTTCCACATTATAAATTAGATAAAATTTATTTTTAGTTTATTTTTGATTAATCTAGTAGGAAATATTTTTTATGAGACTAAAATCAAGTTGAACACACCTCATATTATAAACCACTATGCCAAGACCTCCCATTTAATATATTTTGGGACGCATAAAATTAAAGTGTCTGTTAACTAAACTCATAGAAGGAAAATTTGAAAACTCAGGTCATTTAAAATTATTTGAGAAATTTAGATTCTGTTTAGAAAACTTTCAGCACATCTATAAAGGCATTCTTATAAAAATGTTTAGTTAGATAAATTATTGTCATAATTATAGGGAATTAAGGAGACTATGTTTTTGTAATCATAAAAAAATCATGTATCTTATGAATAAATATGGATCCAAGACTAATATTTGTGAGATGAATGTTTCTATGAAAATAATTTATTATGAAGATTAAATATACATTATAAGTAGGTAATTTGGTGGTAGACCATATAAATAATAAGCCTCACACTGCAATGGTATGATATTTATACAAGGTACCAGTAAATAACTCAATCCTAAGTAAACTACAATACGTTATTATAGATATCCAAATATGATTTTTTAATTCCAACAGGGTTACCAAGTTTAGAAATATTATAATAAAAAACAAAATAAAATCACTAAACAAAAATGTAGTACTAGAAGTTAATGTCCACGATTGTACCCACATTGATAGGTTTGGAGAAAATTATAATTTAATAATACGGTCCTTGACTATGTGTATAAATAAATTAGTATAATATAATTGAGGAAATAATGATGCTGGTTTTGAATGTGAAGAAAAGTGGAAATATTCTTAGAAATTTAAAATCTATGTTCATGATGAATTTATCTATAAAAAAATGAATTAGCAAAAATGAGGTATTAGAATAATGTTTTTGTGAATGCAATGGTTATGGTAGACAAACCAAAATCACCCAATTCCCATTTTCTGAATTTTCATGTTATATTAGTTATTTTGAAGGTTTCATGACTGAAAACCAATTTTAATCATAGAATAAAAATCCACTTAAAGGTTATGGATCAAGTTCTTCAATAGTGAATGTGTTAATTAATATCACTCCCTCACCCATCACACAGTATCCATAAATAAATTAAAAAGTAAGAGATCTCATAATTTAGGTATAAATCAAAATCCCAAAATGAATTTCATTGAAAAAATAATTCCATAATATAATCAATACATATTCGCAGTATTTTCCTTCCACAATGTTTACCCCCTCATTCTAGTCCTAAGATTGTAAGAAAATAAAAACCATATAATAGCGTTATCCTTTGATCCCATCAGCACCTCAACCAATGCAGATATATCCCAATGAATTAATCCATTAAGGGAAGTATCGTGATCCTTGTATTTATAGGTTTTGATGATTCATGTAGTGGATTTGGTCACCATTAATAGGGTCATAAATTCATTCCGAGTCAATTTTGAACATAAGAAGACATCTTGTGTCAAGAAAGAATGATCTATTATTTTTAATTTCACCATAAAAAAATTTTATGAGTCTATAAAGAATAAGTGAAGGTGTGCCACATAAGTCAATCCCTAAACATGTATCCTCCACTCAAAGGTTCCAATTCATTATTCGCTATCTTTATGTTATGATTTAGTTTAAAATAGTGATTTATATTCATGAATTGAATGAAATTCTCTCACATTTATACATCTATTTCAGTTTGTTTCATCAAATTTGAGAACTAGAATTGTTCCTTGACATGTTGTTTGTTTCCAAACATTAATTTCATTGTAAATTAATTTTATTTTATCTTGTGTATTTTAATTCTTCCATCCTTCAATAAATCTTTAAGTAAATCCAAACATTTAAATATTCAAAATAATATCAATTAAATTAAAAATTTAATTGTATTTTTACACCAAAAAATATATACATGAAATGTATGTATCAAGACCCCCCACACTTGAATTCATGATTTTCATCAAGAATTAAATATAAACATACTACAAAGTACACTCACATTACTATTCTAAAAATTAAATTTCAATAAAATCAATAGGTAAAATAAAGAATTAAATTTATGAACATTACATAGTAAAATATCATCAACCCCTCACTTTAAAAAGAAACTAATTAACCAGGTATTTTACTCATTCTATTTTAAATTGATTTTGACTAATCATTTTTAATTTTAAAATTTTCAATTCATTATTAATATTCATGCCACATCCAATTTACCCTATGTTGAATTTGTCTTTTCATAATAAAGTTACAAATGATAGTGGTATTAAAAACATTCCTTGATTCATGCTCTTTACCATAGGTTTTCATTTCATCTACTTTATCAACCCCATAGAGACAAAATGAAAAATAATCATGAGGGCCTCATAAATAGGTTAAAATGAATATAAGTATTTACGGTAAAAAAAAGTAAATGATGTAAAAAATAATGCTTAAAAATAGGTTATCTGTAAGGTATTTTTCATTATAATAAAAAATTGTTCAATAGAAATATCCTCTATAACAGTCATATAATTTTTCCCTAACAACATTACGTAGGCTCATAAAGATGATATGTAAAGGGAACTAAAAAAACACCTCAATTTATTTATTTCTAATTTAATTTTATTACTTTTGAATTTCATGAATGGGAATCACATCAGATATACCACATAATCATAAGTGATATACTTATGAAAATATTGGTAATTGTTATAAAATTATTTCAAGTCAAAAAATGGTGATTTTTTTATTTTATAAGATATGACCCATTTTTAGAGGGTGAGAAATGATTAAAAATCATGTTAACCATTTATATTTACCTAAATCACCTAAACGTTCCCCACAAATATCTATTTTAAAATGTGTTTCCTATAAAAAGTGTCACTATCTCCCCTACCATAAATTTTGATAACCATTAAAAATATTTTTATTAAGGTATGAAAGGGAAAGATTGGATAGAAACTTAGTTGTTCCCTAATAGGGCTATTCATAGATTATACATGCTTATCAAGGATTAATTTTTGGGTATGCCACAAGATAAGGTCTAATATAAGTATTCCTCAATAATTTCTACTGAGAATTTGTACAATCATAAATTTTACATGATACAAAAAAGGTTTTAAAAGAAAATATGTTCCTGAGTTTTAATCTATAGATATACTCAAGAATAGAATATATACATTTGTGTTATAAAATTTATTAGGAATTATATAATAAAATTTCATACAATGTATTATCATAATTAGAAAAAAGATAAAATCAATTATTGTAAATATTATAAATTCAGGGTAGGAAAGATGTCATAAAAAATTCATTTAAAAAAATTTATGATTCTCCCTAATGCATGACATGATAAACCCAAATCCCCACGATTATCTATATTTTCTTGTTCTCCCATTTTACTCATTCAAATTTATGTATAATAAAATTAAAAAATAGGTTATTTATTTATAATACAGATATTTTATCTCCAAGATTAGTACTTAAAGAAATAATGAAGGATGTTCATGAAACTGGTAATAAAAAGATCTTATATAAAATTATATATAATTTCTTAAATAAAATTAAAGCGTATTATAAAATAATAAACTGATACTTAGTATAATCTTCTATTGATAAAATGGGCTATAAAGTTCTGGATATACCATTTGATGCCAGAGACCTGACTATTACATCGTAAATTAGTATATCAAGAATGGATTTTTTTCCAGTTATCTTCTACAATTTTATCGTACAACATTTTTCTAGGGAAATTATTTGGGGCCAGAAAGAAAAGCATGAAATTGTTGGCATATTCATTAATTATAAAAAAATATGGGTATTTGGAACTTTAGTAAAATAAATAAATCTAAAATCCTAGAATAAAATAAAAAATCTGGTATGCCTCTAGAATGATATTATTGTTTTAGTAGTTATTTAGTTTGTCCATACCCAGGTTATGTGTTTAGAGTGTGGTACAAATATTAACATATTATGTTTACCCAATGTAAACTTTAGAGAACATATGGATCAGCTTGTGTTTTCATGAATGATATATTTCTGAATTTAAGGGTAGGTTACCGAATTATGGATAGTAAGATTGTAAATAGATATTATTTAGTGTGTATCCAAAATTGGTAGAATTTTAAATTTTTAACTTCTATCTATTTTTTCCCACCATTAAAATGATCACTTCATGTTCATAAGCCATCTACTAATTTTCATAAGTAGTTGATGTTTTTTTCTGCTATGTAGTTAGTGAATTCTGTAGCTTCTTATTCTTCGTGTGGTGATATTAAGATATCACAAATTTCTATTATAGATAAGGAAACCAACATCTCCTCTTTTATTTATTCTTCCCTTGGATGGTATCCCAAATTTTCATTGAATTTATGTAATAACAATATAACCAAGGATCATCCTCATTCTTTTTCTTCTTCTTACTGCCATATTTTGAATATTTCATTGAAACACTCGAGTTTAGAAGAAAAATTCATTCATATTAATCCTCCAAACCTGAAAAGATGAGGATGCCATCAATATGGAAAATATCAGCACAAATTAGGGAAATTACATCTTCTTCGCTAACTACGATTCCTTTACCATGAATCATCTCTTCATAATTTGGATATTGGATATGGAGAGTTTCATATTCCCTTCTCAAGTATAGTTGCTGAAACTTCTGTGACTTTCTATTTATCATTCTATGCTCTTGAATTTTTTTTCATTAAATCATTAAAAGATAGAAATGTTTTTGTTTAGTAGTTAGAATGAATTAGAGTCCTTTCATTATATAAAAACTCCATAGTGTATACAAGTGATAAAAAATAAAAACCCTTCACTAAAAAAAGAAAGATATGAAAATGGAATTTGTAAAAATTAATAATCTAGAATAATCTTTGAACCCATCCGTAATAATGAAGATAAATAGTATAGATCCTCATAATAAATGTTAATTCTGACGGGGTTACCGAATTTATAAATTTAAAAACAAAGAATACAAAATCAATAAACTATAGGGTGTTATATGAAGTTTATGACCCAATACGAACCCAACGAGATAGGGCTTGATAAAATAATAATTTAATAACACGGACCTAAACTATGTTCCAAAATAGATCTAACCTAAATTAATTGAGGTAATAATGATGATGGGTTGAAGTTCCTGAAAATATAAAACATTATTTCCCATTTAAATTCTTGGTTAATGATGAACTAAATTACAAATTAATGAAATATAAAACATGAGTTTTTTAGAATCAAGTAAAGTAAAATCTAAGGGTCATTGAAAACCCCTAAATCACCAAATTTCTATCTCCATAGTGTTCTCATTACTTTTGTTATTTCAATGGTTTGGTGACTTGGGACCATGTTTAATCATAGAGAATAACCCACCCAATGGTCATGGTGGGAGTTATCCATTAATCTATTCATTAATTAATATCACTCCCTCACCTATCACACAATAGTCATGCATGAATAGAAAAAAAATTGAGATTTTAGAATATATGTATTTATAAAAAGCCCAAAATGACCTGTATTCAAAATAAAATAGCATAATATAATCAATTCCTCTTCATTTATCATTATATAAATAATTTATAACACATAATTCTAGTCAAAATTTTGTAATAAATAAAAAAAACAAACGTAATAATAGTAGCCTACAATCACAATATAACCTTATTTGGTCATGATCTCTCTCAGTTAATGAATTCATCTAAAGTAGTAGCCTCTTCCTCTTATTTATAGTCATATATATTTCGTGTGGTATATTTAATCCCTAGAAATAGGTCTATAATGTCAGTATGGTTGAATCTTGATCATGATATGACATTTTAACTAAAAAAATTACATTCCCGAATTATACTACTACAATCAATAAAATTTTCTCGGTCTTTCGAGCTCTAGTAAGGGCGTGACACATATTTTATGAATTGAATTTTCATCCTCCACACCCAGGATCCATTTAATCACACCATTTATTCAAATCAAGAATTATTTTAAATTTGTGAATAATATTCCTACCATGAATGCCCATTATTTTGTTTTCACATCTCTATTTTATCGTGGTTAATTAAATTAGATCTCTAGAATTAGCCCTTGAATTTGAATATGTAATTGGAAATAATTTTTATCATGAATTAATCATATTTTCTTTCTTTTTTTAAATATTAGTTTTGTCCTTCCATTAATCAATAAACTCATCAAAAAAATTTATATATTGCAAAAATATCAATTCAATTAATAATATTAATGTATTTAAATACCATGGAATATATGCATGAAATATTGATATCAGTTTCTCATAACATTAATTGATATCCAAGAATGGTTAATTATATATTTAATTCTTAATTTATATAAAATTTTAACAAAAATAAAATTATAATATGTAAAATGAATAATAGGGTTTTATATTAGATGGTTAATGTTTATGGAGAGTATTTAGTGATCAAATGGTTAAAATATATATACATCAATATGAAATACATTATGTACTGATTTTATGTCATATATTTTATTATGAGGGAAACATCGGAACCAATAGTACACATAGGAATATTCTAGAATCTATATTATAGATGACAACAGTGTTAAAATATTAACATGTTTTTTATAAGAATTTTTTGAAATGAAAGTTCACTAGGAATATATCTAAATGTTATGAAATTCCTAAAAGGCTGATGAGTTTTTATTAAATACATTATGTATGGGGTTTCAATTTCATGGGATCCTTCCATATATATTTATCCTGTTATTATATATTTCTGTCTATTTATTATATGTATAAATTTATTGATGAAAAGACAACAAGAATAGATGAATCACGTACTTTGGGATTCCAAGAGAAATCACATGTGTTTGAATTATACATTTAGATAAATTCATAATAGACACATTTCATAGGAATTGATTATTAAACTTTTAGTATGAGGATTCTATTAATTAGTCCTATATGATAATATATTCCCCAAATAACCTTGAATTGTTTCTTAAATAATTCATGTATGGTGCTAGGATTTCATGAGATCATTCAATTTTGCATTTTCATTTTCTTATACATTTATTGATATTTATATATTACCAAATGGATAGAGAAAAATTATAATTTAATTAAAAAATCATAAATTATTTTTAAATTTATTTGGACTAATAAATTTTATATTTTTGTATAGTAAGGGAAATTGTAAATGATTATATCATACATTTCTGCAAATAGAGAATGGGGGCATTGATGAAGAATTATGGAGTGAACCACTAGATATCAACAATATAACACCCACATATCAATGAGAAATTTGAAGTGTACTATTGAGAGATAAAAATGATATTAGAAAAAATAATAAATTCAAATAAAAAATAATTGAATAAAATTTTAGAAGACACATTTTAGGCTTTTATGACATCTTCGAAAACCCCATTTGAAAAAAATCAAATTCATGTCAGTGTATGGGAAAACATAGAACATTCCTAAAAAATTCAAGAATATATAATTTTAGGCTGTTACGAATATCTATATGGATTTGGAAGAGGCTAGAAGCTAGACAAAATTAAAGATTCATGAGCATGTGGATGTCAGAATAGAATCATTTGAAAACACCTGAATTTATAAAGAGAGCATAAGGGTAGTACATGATAGAATAATTTAAAATGGTATTTTCATCCAAGAGGTTAGTATCTAATATATAATTTTAGAATCAAGTTCATAACATGTATGATATATTCATGATGGTAAAGTCTATCACTAGTTTCCGATATGAACAATTTTGGTGAAGTGGAAATATCATTAGGGGAAGTCCAAAATACATTAACTGGGAATGACTAAAGATTTAAGAAGTATAATAGGGACCATCCATAGGAATACAAAGAGGATATTACACTCCCATAACCAAATTATAAATAATTAACCAAATAATCCCCCTCAACTAATTTATTTATTTGTATAATATTTTAAACTCATGAGTATATATATATATTTGTTTGTGTGTGTGTTAAAAAACGCACTGAAGAAATTCTAGGAATCAAGAGTTTGGGAGAAAGAGAAAGATCATTATATATTTGTTGGATTCATTTAGTTTCATTTATTTTTTTGTGTATTTTTATCACTTTTTATGATCAGTAAAGAATATTAATTTTGAGTCACACATCATTAGTGAGTAACTCTTTTAATTTATATATTCCAATACAAATTAATGTTGTAACAAATCCTGATTATTTATTTGAAATATTAATGAAAATATATATACATTTTTAATACCATCACATGAAATATAATCCAATACATATATTACATTTTGGGCGACATATATACCTTTTTACAAATTAATATATAACCCTTATTAATTGAGATACATGATTCATTCTTTCTTAATAAAAATTTTCAATGAATCTTTGTAAAAAAAATTATCACTGAAATTTGTTTGAAGATGAATAAGGTATATTATTTTGAAAATTTAATTTTACTATAAAATGTTTGTTGAAATAAATATGTACATCTAAGTTTTTTATTATCACATAAAACTGATGTAAAATATTATTTCATAACCACATATTATGATAATAATCCTTAACCACCACACTATAAAAGTAAATCCATGATCGTAGTTAATCACAAGTTGAAGGGTAGGTTTTATCATGTAATTTCAGGGGAGTGAAATCCAGATTGGATATTTGGAGGAGAAATATATTTCAAAAAGAAAAATGATTTCATTCTAATCAAAAAATAGAGTAACTAACATCTGGTTTGATGTGTGAATTAACATGTTTGGTTTGATCAAGAATCATATTATGTCTTGTGAATACACATGGGTTAATGGGTGTGGTTTGATATTTATTATGTTTTATATGGATAAAATAGTACATAGAAAATGATGTCCCAATATTTCAATATATAATGGTATGGATGAGAAAATGATTACTAATGAAAGGAATGTGAGAAGAAACCTATATTCTGATCATGGTGATTTATAAATATAGGTTAATATATTTATTCATCTATGTTATAATTTAAAAATTAGTAATGTTCTAATATGGTTTGGCATGGTGAAATCCATGATGGGTTCTTTAATAGTGTTCTATGGTGAATGTATTATATTGAATCGGTGATCCTTTAATGATTTAGAAAATAGAATGATGGATTATATTCCTTATGATTTTAATTTTTGATTGAATCTTTTTATGCCTTATGTACATGATCTGATTTGTTGAATTATAATATGTAAAAAACCATTATAGGTGAGTATCAAATAATTTAATGGAAAAATCTATTAATGTACATGAGATGAAATAAGAATTTATTATTTGTTTTTAGACATGAGTAAAACCCATTTTAGGGGTTACACTAATGTTATCTTCAAAAATCACATGTGCATTCATGATATCAATATGATTTATTGTTTTTTCTTAATAATAGAGAGATTTATTAAGATAGTTTAAAAAAAGACTATGACATGCTAAAAAACAGAGGTAATGAACATTGTTATATTAGATAAAACAATAAAATATTTCATGACCAAGAAGTTAATCAATAAACATGTTGTGTTTCATATATTACTAGGAATAATTGATCTCTAATACGATAAAAATAGAGAAATTTATTAGGTTATAGAAACCCAGTGTCACTAAAGGGACAAAAAAATACTTTCAAAAAATGATCTCATTTCAAAAATAATTGAGATGAGTCGTGAACTTATTTTTTGTGTGCATTCAATGGATAAAATGAAAAACATATTAATAAAATTAATATAATAAATTAATGAGATTTATTTAAAGCCTATGAATATTAGATACACGAGTCACTGAATCTAATGGTTATAATAAATATAAATTTATTATTATTTTTATAATAATGTCAATCTCAATTTATCATTACCTAATTCGCACTACATATTTTAAAAAATGTGTATAATGATAATAACCACATAATTTGTGAATTATAGTTTTCATCAATCTATGATAATCATATATCATTATTACATGTCATGACATGTTAGGGTTAGCTTGATTTGAGAATCATAGAAGATAAAAAGTAGACTAATGAGATATTTATTAGAAACATTGTATAGAGATTAATCCACTAAATTATATCACATGGAATGTGATATATATTTTCTTTGGTATACTTACAATTGTGTGTTTATTAATTCCCATAACCTGAGGTTGTAAAATTATCTCATATATGAACCTTTATGCTGTTACATATTTTTTATGCTTTCCTCAAGGATAAGATAGTCAATGGTGGTTCGGTATAACAATAATCATGAATAATGTATTTGCTTATCAAGATAGAATATTTATATTTTTAAAATAGGTATAACATCTATCCAATATTTTTAATTAGAATGGAGAAATTCATGTCCATGTTTAACTGATGGAAAAATAATGTGATCAAATGTATGGTTTAATGACATGTGATTTATCCATTATGTCTAATAAGTATATTTCAAAGAATCAAAATTGTATCAGTTAGCCTATACAAGACTGGCATATTCCTTGTCTATTTTTGACTCATGGAATTAGATAGGGGAGATATATGAGCATTTATATGACGTATAAATATATATCATTTTGTAGAAATGTTCCAATGGAGATACGCATATAGTTAATCAAGATCTTATCGGTCCCCTTTATAACATGAATATCAATGTTGTATTTATAGAGCTCACTATTTTCATAAAATTACATATTAATTAATTTTATTTTTTCAATCATACAATATCCCATTGGTTTTAATAACAGTTCATGGAATAATTTTTTTATTATAATTATTTTTCTAAACATTAAAATAATTTGTATGATAATGATATCTAAATGAGATTAAATTGATTCACCAAGTGTTATCTTGCTTTTAATAATTCATGGGAAAAATTAGTGTATGTGTGAGATTTAGGTATTTATACACTAAATCATAAACCCTAAATTGGTTATTGGCATCACACCATGTTTTATTTTTTATTATTGTCACCGATACAAGATCATAGTGTTCATAAATAATGATAGGAGATACCATTAAACAAGATGTACAAGATTAATTATTAGGAAGTTTTATTATTACTCATTATGTGATGGTTTTTGGATGACTATCATCACACTTAATAATTTAGGGATCACTATTTATGTTTCAAAATAGGTGTAAAATGATTTTTATACATCATAATTATTGAAATTAATGGAAACCCAATTGGTCCATCATTATGTAAATTATTTTTATTTAAGGGAGTTCATAGAATTAATGTCTGGATAGATAATATCATTCTATTATAAGAAAATTCCAAATAACATTTTTTCTTATCATTAACATAATTAATGGTTCTTGGGGAGAGGCCTTATAAAATCACTTTCCGTTCCATTTCAGTCATTGAATAAAATTCTTCATAAAAGTAATTTGATTTCATTATAGATATTTCTATGAATCTCAAATTTTTCTAAAATTTGATAAGTATTATGAGGTGTTATGTTTTATGTTTTGATTTATTTTTATAATTAAACCCCTATAATGATTTTCTAGATTATTTTGATTTTTATTAAATTTTATTTCCACATTAAGATGTACTATAAAATAATTCACAAGTAACATTTATTTTAGAATTAAATTTTATCAGCCTAAAAAACATACAGTTTAAAATAAACAGTCCTAGTAGTATTGTATTCTAAATATTTACTTAATGAAAATAAAGTTGAAACAAATTTTACGAAATTAGAATTTTCAAATATTAAAAAAAGCAACAATACCCACCAAATATTGTAGTATTTTGTTGAAATCCTTCCATCATGGCATTCCCAAATTTTATTTCTATCACATATTGAAAAAACATAGCATGATTATAAATGATTTAACATGGGGGAAAGGAACTGATATGGGAGGGGTGAATTTTTTCCTTATACATATATTCATTTTAAACATGTTTAATCCTTCTAATTGTTCTGCAGTAATCTCAATAACCAACTATGATAGAAAATAAAAAAAGAACAAAAACGTTTTTAATGTGGTTTTCTTCCCTTATAATGAGAATGTCCCTAATATATGGTGTGTTTTATCCCATTCAAACATAGCTAATGTTTTATTCACAATAAAACATACAAGAAGTTGTATGATATCAAACCTACAGTATATACTAGCATCAAACAGTTTTAAACATTATCCCATAGAATAACCAAATCATCTTAAAGAATGGTTGTCTATGAATATATGATATTTCTCTCTAATTCTATGATATTTATCTTCTTCATATAACTATCATAAAAATCGTTGGTGGATGATCTGAAAATTTATTCATTGATAAAATATAGTATCACGTATTTTTTGAAAATTTATCAAAACCCTACTTTCTTCATTTCATATTATTTTATATTCACTAAATATTTTACGAAATGTCTCTTCCATAATCATTATGGGAATCTCGTTTAATCATAGTGTCATGGGGAAACACAATCAAAACACATAAACCCTATTTCAAAGAATTTTTCAGTGTTACCTTAAACAATTAGCGGAAGACATGGTTTTCTCATTAAAAATATTCGAATTATCATAATCTACCTCTTAGTTTAAATTATCCAAAAAATCTACTAATTTTAGATATCTTAATATTTCCATATAGGAAGTACAATACAGATTCTCATTATATAGTGTAGAAATCCTGTAGGAATATCTTATTCACCTTTAGTCGGATTAACCATCCACAAAATATATAATCATGATGTTTATTTTTGGAAATGTCACAATAAAAACATTTTATGAATACATATTTCATTAAATTGGAGTCATGAAATACCTCTTACTACTTAAAGATATACCCCCTCCATCACACCCTAACACCTATGTGAATCCCATACATAAATTGAATTATCTTACATGGTTTACTTCTTATACATAATAAAATGTTCTTACATAGGCCAAAATAATTATGTGAATATTGAATTATAATAGACAATATCCATTTGCTACAGAAATATTCCTACATTGCTAATTGTTTTTTCATATCAAAGAATAAACTATGTCGATCTTCATTCATGTAGGAAGTCACTACAGAAATCTGGATAATTTCCACCTTCACTCGAACATACTCATCCCATCTTCATTCAAATTCTAGTCCTTCATATTAACTTCAACACATCTCAAAACTTTCATACATAGTGTGATTTCATCCATCAACACATTTCATTGATTTATTTTAATATCAATGCAGTAATAACAAAATTTAACAAGTATTGGAAATAAATACAACACATATTCAAGAAGGACTCATAATACACGTCTTTTGATTTATTTTCAATACCATATACTCTCCTACCCCTTCTTGGATGTAAAACTGTAGCGAGTAAATAGTAGTGATTAACATAACCATATGATAGAAAAGGAATCATGAATTAATCAAATATAAGTCTATATAAGTATGTTAATTTTATAAAAATGATTGATTAGATCATTCATCCATTTTTCTCAAAAAAATAATCCTACTCACTTATAAATAGTAGCAGGTAACAGAAATATTTCACCATATAATTCATTTTATAGGTCAACCGACGCCTTAAAAAAATTCATAACATGGGAATCAAAAATTATCTCCCTCAAAATAGAATCTTCTCAAGAATATTATCAAGAAAAAATATAGTTGGAAACTAAATAATACATTTACCTCATGGCTTATAGAATGGCAAAACTCCCATTTATTGACATTATCCTTCAAATTAATCAGTTTTTTGAATGTTTGTTATGATATCATAAACTTGTTACTTAGATAAACATGTTTTTTTGCTTAAAAATACCATATGTAACTTTCTATTTTTGGAAATGATATTTAATATCGATGTGTATTGATATGGAATTCTTTACTAGAACATTAGATAGATTAATGAAACATTGATTAACATAGTTGATAATGAGTGGATAACCAATTGAAACACCCATGTTGTCAAGTTGGGTTTTCATCCACATCATTTGAGTGGCTGCTAGTGTTGAAAAACATATTCATCCTCCATGGAACTCAATGTGAAAAATTTTTGTTTCATTAACATTCACGTAACATATTTTAAACCATGGAAGAATACTTCACATGATGTGGATTTTCTATCATCCACCACCCCTGGACAATCAGTGTTTACAGACCCCTTTTAACCAAATTAATCTTATTTATATCATATTATTCCAATGTTAGAAGTATTAAAAATATATATATGTATTATTTTTGGATTCAATTGGTTGGAATTAAATTGGGTTTTACAGAAATATAAAATAGTGTAATATAGAATACAATGTCCGTCCTTGAATTAGTCTGATACAAGTGGTTTCCAACATGTTATCTGATCTTATTTTCATTTACCGATCATCCTTTATCATATTTAATTTTATTTTTTAGACATGTATTTTAGTAGAAAATAATATTTAATCCATCATTATAAAACTATATAGTATCTATTTAGCATATAATTGTTAAGAAATAAAAATATAACTATTATCTAGGATGATCTATAATCTGAAGGAAAAATCATATCTTAAAGTAGCGAAATTTCAATTTTCTTCTTCATTTACATAGAAAAACTATTATTAATATCTTTACAATCATATGAAAAAATTTTATCGGCATAGGTAATCAAAATAATTTATTTTCATTTGATTATATATATATTTCAATCCACTTGTCCCATCTTGAACTCCATACTTATCAAAAAATCATCATCTTTGAAGTACCAGGATGTGAGAAATTAATTTCTTCAATAATGATCCTTAATTAAGTAAAAAACATTGATAACATAATTATAATATTGAAATACTTATAAGTATTCCATATAAACCTCCCCATTTAATTCACTATTTTATAATTCTAAATTTTTATCCATCTGATTTTTTTGAAATTTCTTTTAGTAATAGTTCCATGAAAAATTATAATGGTTTCATGTATGGAATCTGGATAAAATGCCTCATTGAATTAAATTCCTTAAACATATTAATATAATTTACATATTAGTATTTTACTGTTTCTTATAAAAATTCCATATTAATGAAACATATTTTTTAATACCCGTTTTCTTCCAATAATATATTTGTCAACTGGTCTTTGAATTAGACCTCTTGTCTCATTATTATCTATTTTATTGAGCTCCTCATTAATAGCATGAATCTATTATTTATTATTTAAAATAATATTCATGATTTTTAGTTTTGACCTTGGAAAATAATCTAGTGTGACTGGTTCCCATGATTGTTCATTGATTCTGTTTCATCGATAAATATTTTTTTAGTACACACATGTTTCATTTTTATTCAACCTATATCTATAACCATTTGTCTCCCATCTTCCTCAGTGGTATATAAAAAATCAACATCATCTTCTCTAAATTTATTAGAATCTTAATCTTCATTGGATGATTTATAAACAATAACATCACCCTCACTGTCAACCATAGTTGTACACTTTATATATTCCTTATTTTTAAAAACTACTATATCATCAATGGCAAAAATATTTTCTATGTTATTTTGTAAAATCTATAATAAATTACATTTTTGGATTTCGAAGAAATAATAATAAATCATCCTTCTAAAAAAATCGTTATATTTATTACATTAATTATAATTATACATGAACTTCTAAGAAATAAAATGTTTTTTCCATCAGTTAATTAAAAAATTCCATTTCATGGGGATACATGTCAGATTTGGGCATTATTAATCATTTTATTGAATAATTCATGAAGATACGATTTATTTTAATGGAACAATTGTAATGTGTCAGGATATATATGAATCATTCTAGTCATTCCATCATGAAATATATTTTTTTATTTCAGATACCCAATTTTTTTAGGAGTGTAGGGGAACAATACTCATTAATGATAAAATTAATTTCAATATTCTCTAAAAACAACATATTAATATATTCATTACTATTTTTGGATTTCAATCATTTAAATGAGTAATATGTTTGTTTTTCATGTATCCTCTGGAAGCTATTAAATCTATCTAGAAAATGGGAATTTTAGAACATAAAATTAATTCTTATCATTCTAGTAAAATTTCGAATGATTTTGATTAAATATCATTCTATAATTAGTTAATAATTTTTCACTATTCTATACACATTAGTGTGAACTAGATTAAATGGTATTTATATTGGAATATAAACTCCATTGTGAATTTATTCATCATATTTCCTTTGTTTCAATTAATAAAAACTATTGAATTATATTACTTTAGTATTATAATGTTAGTCATATACTCTAAATTGATCAATTTCCCCATTTTTGTTTGACTATGATAGAGCAATATGTAGTGACACAAACTATTTTCATTCTTATAACTCTTATAGAAACATGATTTGGATCCCTAGCATGAAATATATTTCCTTAAATTCTAATTATATATGAGATAATAGTTCCATCTCCGATAATCTTAATAAGACTCCAACTTTATTAAAACAAATTCATCACCATTACAAAAAATTGATGGTTAAATTAATATAATGTAAATAAATCTGTTAAGAATGATATTTAATATGGACTAAACAAGTTCTTTGCCAACATCTATGTTCCAATAGATGTAATTGTTAAGGACATTTCATTAAAAAAGGTAAAAAAAATTTACATCTCCTTGTTATTCTAGTAATTAACCTCTATAATTATATGATCATAAACACTACTATAAATTATCCATGGTTTTATAATTTTTAGTCTTAAAATGAAACTCCGCAATATTGTATTTTTAGTTATGAATCTCATAATTACTTTTTTATAAAGAAATTTTAATTTTAATGATGTAATGGTCATGTAGTAGTTTTAGTTGTGCCCATATTCAATAGGTCTTCAACATGAATCATGAAAACAGATAAATTTATTTTTGAGATCAAAATTCTTCTCATACAATTGATTTTTAGATATGTATATCACATAATGGACATATATCCCCCTTGACAAAGTTCTCTACTAATATATATAAGTGATATATTATACCATTATCAAAATAATTTACACAAAGAATAAAAACAATCAACAAATTTTAAAAATTATTCTTTGGTAGATGTTATACAACTAAACTTGTTTCAATTTTCAATTATCATTTTAGACATTCACGAAGTTATTTTTGTGAAACCATCATGTGAAATTATTCTATGTGTGTCAATATATTGAATATATATTTTTTCTAATTTTTTATCTTTATAGATATGAAAATATTTTGATCCATATTTTTTTATATAATTTTTTTGTAACAATTACATTTTGGAACATTAATTCCGTACCAAATAGCAATATTTAAACTATAATTATAATTTATTTTTCACTGAAAATAATATCATATCTGATACATTTAAACTAAATAGAGAATTATACTTTTACTTCATTGTCATTTTTAAATATATACATATGTTTTTATTATTTATTTAATAATTTGACCAATTTTTTATTATAGTTTTGTAATCTATTTATTTCTAAGGAAAAGAGTAGAGGTCAGGTTTTAGATACTCCTTTTTTCTAAATGAAATTTCAAGGATAAATTTTTAATTTAACTAATAAATTATATTTCAAATCCTGTGCCAACTTTTGTTCATCTACTTACGTTTTGAGGTGGTCTTTATCATTTATTAGTCTTAAAATTTTATTAAAAAATATTTTAATTTCCATTCCAATGTATATTCTTTGACTGAATTCTATTATTTAGTTGAATATTAATTTTTAGTGTGTGAATCATAATATGTTACATTATATTCTCCCATTTAATAATTCATTATTATACTATGAGTAACATAAGGAAGTGAATTCTCATCATCTTCATTGTCAAATAATCATTCTTCAATAGAAATAAAATTTCATGTAACAAAATAGATATATTTTTTAATTCCCTTTTAACTCTAATTAAATTAGTTTTTGGGACATACCTTTAAAGGGTGATTTTTTTTAGTTTCTTCACCATTTTCATTATCTCTGAGTTTTATAGTATAGTAAATAGAGAAATGATCAACTATCCAATTGTTATATCACATGAAATGGATACTCACATTGAATTTTTATTCTCCTCATTATGTGAAGCTTCTTGAGATTAGTTAAACTATCTCCATATAGACTTCCTTATTATATTCTATATTTTAGAAGATTTATTTATAACCATTATTTAATTCTTTGAAGTATTTTAAATTAATATATTTCCCCCTCTTCCCTTGAATTTTAAGAGCATATACTCTTTTCATTTAAAAATTAATGAGATTGAGGTGAAGTTAGTCATTTTTGGATTGACCACAATCCCTTTATTCGAAGGTTGATACTTATAGTGAACGTAGAGTTGAATACATTAAAATAACTTAAATTTTTTAGAATACAAAAAACCTTACAAAAATAGATGCCAAAATAACATACTAGTCTAGTGCCTCTAGAAACAAGGAAACATAAATAAGGATATATAAGTGAGTTTTATTATCTCCCTGTAGATTCTTCTTAACTTTAATCCTTCTCATACACATCAAACAAAAAAAATTATATCTTGGGAATGAAAACATAAAAATCGGTGAATAAGATGCTCATAAAATTTAAATATGAGAGACATATAAGTATAATCATGAACATAATGGTTTGAGAACATGATTTAGAAAATATAATATCATACCCTATATATCAAAGATCATAAACATGAATCGTGAAAAAATCATGGTAGTTCATAATACAAGAATCATAAGGAAAAAAATAACACAAGACTTGAAAGAAAAATATCGGAATAAAACATGGAATTGTGGAAAACACATAAGTATATACTATGATATATATAGTATCAAAGGCCAAACATACAATAATATTTTAGTAGAATGGGTTCCCCCATACCATATTTATAGTCATGGTTCACTGCCATGGCCATCTCAGTAGAATGAGTTCACTGTTTTTACAATATTGGTTGTCATGGTTCACTCCAATTCTTATCTTAGAATTCATGTTTTACTCTTAAGACCATATTAGTATATCTCAGGAGATATAAATCATTACCCAATTCATTAGAAGGAGATATTGGTCCCACCCATCTCATAATGAAATCATACATATAAGTGAAACAAAATCATAATCAATCATATATTAACCCGTGAAATTAACTGGGTTTCAAAAACAAGTAATCATATCATTACCAATGGAATCAAATAGTATTAATAATCATATAATAATAAACACAACCATGGGCTTCAATAGCATACAACCTATGAAAGAGTAAAGGGTTTCAAAAACATAATTTCCTCAAAACATAATCCATTCTGAGAAATAATATGAATAGAAACATTGAATAATTTCCACAAAAGGTCATGCATGAGAAAAAATGATGTTATCATAGATGATAAATAATTTAAAATATCTTTTAAATTAATTTTCTTGAGAAAATATCCTTTCTTCTTGGAAAATTGATTTTTAAAATATAAATCCGTTTCAAGAACCTTTTTATTTGAAAATATATACGAAATGAGATAAAGGATTATTTGAAAACCATAAAACGTTTTTAAAAATATTTTTCGCTTTAAAATGGTGTTAAAATATATTTTCACATCATATTTGAAAACAATTTTGAGAATATGGTTTTTGAATACTATATATTTTTCACCGGATAGAAAGACGACCCGAGTTTACATAATAACATTATCTTAAGTACAAAAGTGTGGAGAAAATGGTACTAATACATGAATATATCTTTAAATAATATATTATAAGTAAACACATGAGTGTTTTTTATTTATTGATCATAATATTTCATCAAATAATCAAAACCATTAATAATCTCAATAGGTGATGAGATCGTTTAAATAAAATATTACCACTTGGTTACATGGGATCATAATCTCCATGTAAGAAAATGAAATTACAGGAATCTTAAAATATCATGATAATAATTATATTAATTATATAACATGTAAAATTGAATTATCTAGACCTTCAAAAGAGTTTATGTGAAAAAAACAAGGGTACCAAAGAAGGTAAGTTGATACAATTTGTTTACCAATTTGGAATCATTGGTAAACTAAAACCCCATGAAAGAAAGATCATAAATTGGATATGTAAGTATGTATAAATTCATGTATAATAATAATTTTATACAACCATATTAAGTATACACACCACACAAAATGGAATGGATGGTGAATAAACCATGTATCTCACAATAATAAAAAGTGAGATGAAATCCCCTTACTTTCTGTCTTGACTCTTATCGTACTCATTCAAACAACCTGTATAACAAATTTAATATTATTATAAATCTCTTAACCATTATATGTTACAGTTTCACATTAGATAAGGTTTTATCATGACATTATATTACCTTGTTTTTAACCATTATATGTTAAGGTTTCACTTTAGATAATATTCTCTTTGTTCTTTGCATATCTCTTTATTTGTTTATCACATATCTCTTAATATGTTATATATGTGGTCCTTATACTTATATCGTGATTGCAGAAATGAATTAAGGATAGAAATATAATTTATACCTAGTATATATTTATTATAATAATCTATTTAATATATAATAACAAAAATTAATACAATGTTCATGGATATGGTAAGGTGTACTTACGCATTAACGTAGTTTCCTTTTTTATTATCGTTTTGAAAGAAAGAATGAGAATGAAATATATGTTCATATATATATATATATAATACTATTAAATCATTATTATAATTATATATATATATATATTATAATTTCATTAATATCAATCTTAATACATTCCATGTAGTGTGTGAACTAATTGCAATGATTTGAGGGAGCGGTAGTGCACACTTTCTCAAACACAATTATCGTATTTACACAAAATGGAAATTAAAAAAGATATGTGTTGTAGAAGGAATAAATAAGAATAACGAATTAATAAATATAATATATTAGATATATAAATAAATTTCCCATCATAATTTCTACCATGATAGGCAGTAAAGAAAAAATTAATGGCTATCATTTAGTTAGGCGGTAGTTTTCCGTACACATAAACAACATGTTCATTACCTTTTAGATGGAGGTGTGTGTAAGTGTAGGTCTAATAATTATCATATAAATATCCTATTATATTTAATATAATTATTTAGCATAAAATTTTGAAATAAATAGAGTGTATGTGGTGGAAAAATAAAATAAAATAAATGAGTTTGAGAGAAGACATTACTTCTAAATCGGGTAACTCCTTTTGGTCTGTTTCAAAATGATTATTTGTATTGCTTTATGCCAAAAGATAGGGTAATAAAATGATGGTAGATATATTGGGAAGTTTATTTTTTAGGGATTGTATGAGCCTAATTTTTTTGATTGGTGTAAATAAGAGGTGTATGTGTTGTCTTTTTATAGGGAAGGCAAAAGATGTAGTTAGCAATTTTGAAAACATGTTAGGTGTACCTATATTTTTACATAAAAAATTCATACCAAACAACAAAGATCAATAATGGAAGGTTAATGGAAAAATAATTTCCAAAAAATGGTTGTTGTACAAGTGCATAGGACTTTTTGAGTTTTTAATGTAAGGTTAACTACTTTATTAACCTAATTTTTCTCTTAACCGTTGTAATTTATATTAATCAATTTCACTAATATTCTGGCTAAAAAACAAAATATAAATTTTTATAAAATATATATTATTATTATTCCAAATATGGAATACATTTTTCAAAATTCTAATAATATATTTTTTATAAATTAAATTAAAATTAATCCTGACAATAGGACGACACTACGTGTTTTTAAATTAACAATGTCAAAAATATTTCTATAGTTTTATACCCAATTTAAAAGTGAAATTGATTAAAATGACACAATTGGATTATTTGATAAAAAATTAATCTTATTAATCATCTAAGTAAAATTAATATACAATTTTATTTTATATATACATTATATGAAATAGGTGTTTTTTATTTAAAATCGGTTATTTTTCACTATTCATCCAAAACATTATGTTTCATATAAAAATCACAAAATTTCACTATAATAAAAATTTGACATTATTTATTCAAAAATTAAT
Source organism: Viscum album (assembly GCA_963277665.1). Taxonomy (NCBI): domain Eukaryota; kingdom Viridiplantae; phylum Streptophyta; class Magnoliopsida; order Santalales; family Viscaceae; genus Viscum; species Viscum album. The sequence goes on along the minus strand of OY728153.1, from coordinate 1,602,597,019 downwards.
ATTAATTTAACAAATAAAATTTCAATAAGTTTCTAAAATTAATTTTATTATATTTTATATAAGGATATTAAATTCATTTTATTTGAGAAAACTATATTTTTAATCAAATAAGGACTTCAGCAAAATCTATATATTTTTTCTATAAATACGTTTTATTTATATTAAAAAAATATAATAAATAATTGAAAAGTAGTTAATACTATACATATAAAAATTTTTAATGGCAAGGTTAAAATTACCTAATTTAAATAGTTATAATAAGAAAATGATATTTCATAGAAACATTGGTGTTGTGTGTATTGTATGCCAAGTTGAAGTTCCATGTAACATATGACAAGTCAGTTTCTTGTAAAAGGAATGTTTTTATTAGTTCCTTGGGTGAAATAAATGAAAATTTAATTTATTTGGGAAAAAATGGTACAAAAAAATTCCGGTTGTAGCAATACTTATGTATCAGACTTTTCTGGTAGAATTATCATGATCTTATTGATAATAGTGTGATATTAAATTTTCTATCTATTACCACTTACTAAATTTAAAAAAATATTGAATCTTATAAGAAAACTCATAAATATATTTATCTTATTGTATTCTTGTGCCCTAAATTTTTTAATATTAATTTGTAGTTTTTATACTTCACTTTATTTTGGGGTTATAGATAATTTTTTGTTTTTCCTATATTTCATTTCTAGTCATGTATCCCATGAAAAATATTAATTCCTAATGTAATAAGGATAAATGTATAGAATTATTAGATTTCACATAATTCTAAATATTCATCTTTTTATCTTCAGTAAAAGAAACATATTACATTAGAATAATAAAGCCTTAAAATTAGAAATCATGAATATCCCATCCTAGGGAAAATATGTATATAAATAAAATTTCATTACGAAAATGAAAACTACCCCATTAATGGTTGGAAGACCTTTTTATTTAATAGTGTTTCATTATTCCACAACACCCAATCAAGAGTTCCCCTAGGGAGACCATCCTTTGATAAAAATTGAAATTTTTTTGAACAAGCGAGGAAAGAACATAAGAGGTGTGTTGTATTAGTCATTTGGAAACATTTTAATTTTAAACTGATTAATACCATGTAATTATTATTCTTAGATATAACTATCCAAAGAAGATAGATATGAAATAAAATATAGAATGTTGTTTAACAATGTTCCCCTCCCTTCAGATGACTTTATTCGTAGTGTATAATGTCTTTATTACCTACCACTAAAAAATAATATATTACCACGAAACTATCTTAGAATGAGTGTGATATTGAGCCTCTTTTATGTAGTTGAATCAACCAGTTACAAAAATTCATCAACAGAGTAAAAAAGTTCTTCAAGAAGAATGATAATGGATGAATGTATGAGCCTTCAATAAAACTCCAAGTTATTGATATTATTCATATTCCTTATAAATAAATGGTTTATGGTTTCTCTAAAATACAATTTAAAGATATAATAATGTATTAAATATTTTTTAAAAAATCCCCAACAAATTCATTTCTTTATTTCATTTTATGTTTTTAATAAAATAATGCATTAAATATTTCCTCAACAATAATTATGTGAATCAGATTAAATATTAGAGGAAGCTATTGCATCATTAAGAAACTATAAATATTTAGCCAACGAATCAATCAACGTCACACATAAAAAGTGGTTGAAGATTTGATAATTTTACTCCATTCAATATTTAAATTATCAAAGTCCTCCCCTTACAAAAAATATTCCAAAAAATCAAATTCCTTTGAAACACTTTAAATTTATACAAAAATAAGGTAATATTTCATCTCATTCTATAGTGGGGAAGTCCCACACTAATACATTCTCCCTCCATGGTTGATTAAACCCATAATTTATCTAAAATCACAATTCTTATATGATCATGAAGTCTATTTTGATGCAGATCACAATTACAACATCATCTGAACAAATCATTAAGGATTCAAGGTTTTGGGAATCTCACAAATCATAGAAGGATATAATACCATAAAAAATAATCATATGCCTATGTGAATCCATTATATTTATTGAATTCTCCTTTGTGGTTAACATTCTATATGACACAAAATTCTATTATATCAGCCCAACCATTTATGTGAACATTAAATTTTACTATGTTTTATAATTCCTCTATAATTATTTTCTTATTTTTATGAAATTAGTAATGAATCAATTAATAAGTTATGTGGATCCACATATGTGTTAGAATTATCTTACTAGAATCTTGGGAATCCTAGTATTCACTCAAACAGACTCATACCCACTTCATATAACATGCAACACTTACCTACCATTTCAATACCTATCACAAATATTGCAGGCAGTTCCCTATATTTATCAACCCTTGTATTTGATTCATTTCATTATCATCACCAAAATATTACATTTAGCATTTATAAAATAAATAAAACACATTATAAATATGGACTTAAAAAAGATATGTGCATTATGACCACTAAAGAATAAAATATATTTCCCTACGAAAATTGATGTTTACATGGAGGTGTTGATAGTTTTTATTTTCATTCAATCGAGGTTGTGAATTACTGAAAATTATTAATCTATCCTTGTTGATGTAATTACTATTTTTTAGATTAATAATAGTGGAAAAATTTCCACAAATAAGTTATGTGAGTGTATGTTATGTTTTTCCACTCATGTATTAGATGTTGATCATTTTTTATAGTTAATTGTGTTACAAACCTCACATTGGATATTTTGGTCACTATGGATGAACATTGATTTGTAAATAGGATGTTTTAGAGGCTCGTAAGTGAATTTATCTATGTGTATTATATTTTATGATACAAAATTGAATTTATCTACTCATATGTGAATTATTAATCGTGTATGAATATGGATTTATTCACAAGAGATTTTAGAGTTGTGCAAGTGAATTTATCCACATGTAGGATATTTTGTTATGTGTAAGTGAATTGATCTACACATATGACATTTGAGGTCTATTTAAGATAATTTGCATTGTGTGTATAAATATATATCTTATGATATTTTCCATAGTGGAAAATAATATTTTTTTAATTTTTAAATTTTGAATAATGAATCCCCTATTATTTTTCAACAGATTTTATTTTCTTTAAAAATCAGATTAAAAATACAATTCGTGTTTTTTAGTACACAAAATTATTGATAACTATTAATAACTATTTTTTGTTAAGAGAAATTTTTAACAAAAAAGTTTGATGTTTATTTAATATATATTATTTAAATAATAATATCAAATTATTATATTCAAATTGTGAATATAACAATTCTTTGTTGTAACTAATTTTCAATAATGAATAGAAACTATTTCTTTAGTGACCATATATACATTTTTGAGTATAAATGATAAATATGTGTATTAATTGAGATTTATATAAGAATGTATATTCAAGAATTAATATAAATGAAGATGACTTCGAGTTGAAATTGTTAGAAGTTGAAGATGTGTATTATCATGAATTCATAAAATGATTTATTAGTGAATTATTACACATTGGGATCGAATCCGGATAAGGTTCTCTAATTTTTTATATTAATATTTTTAATGATAATATTGGTAGAATTAGAATGTTTTAGGAGAAAAATTTAAATAATGGCGTGAATATTTATTAATTATGTCACACGTTTCATGTTCCTAACTAAACTATGAAATATATGAAGATTAACATTTAATAATATGTTTAATTGAGTTATAAAAATGAGGAGTTTGAGTTTATTTCACATATATAAATTTATTTATTATATTTGGGAAGATTCTCAATTAGAAAATATTTTGATATGGGAGAAAATAAGAGTGGAAGTTGAAGAAACATAGAGTATCAAAATATTGAGTGTATGAGATCTTGGTGCCCAAAGATCAAAAAACCATCATAAAAAAATTTGATAATTATTATATTGTTATGTTTTTCTGAGTCTGATATGAGGAATTAAATATATATAATAATTTATATGAATTGATTAATCTATTATAGAGTATTCATGATGGCTCGTAGAGGATGATTATCATCATTTGTTTCTATTGCATCCAGAATATCAATGTGGTCCTTCATATTTTTGTTTAATTATGTTATATATGTAGTGTGAGGCTACATAGTCCAGTGGGAATAACGAAGGTTTAGTGAGATTTTATTCCCATACATGTGAAATCAATTAAATTGTCCTTATAGTGAAGAATCCATGGTGGGGGAAAGTAACCAACCCTGGAAAGTAGTAGGACTTCTAAGAAGTATATAAACCTTGTAAAATATAATTATATTTATTTATCTTACATTTTATAAATTTAGAATGATGAATGATTATATACTTGATGGGATCAATCATTAATAGGTTTTATAGGTTGATTTGAATTTCAAATTAATATTACAATCATGTCTACTCTAATTCACCACACTTTGAATGTTGTGTTATCTGATATTAAGAACTTCAATAGGTATCATATCTATGATACTAATGTCTAATCCAGTAGGTATGTTCAATGGATAATCTATTTTTTCTAAATAATTCATTTTCTTATATATGTTTCTGAAAAATTTTCATATTTGAAATGACATGATGTTTCCATATATTATATTCCATGGATTAGAAGTATGATATGTTTGTATTTTTTTGTTTTAAACATATTTAAGTTAATAATCCAATGAAAAATAAACATAATAGAAACATAGAAGTTTATTGAAAAGAGAAAAACTCTATTCTTGTATCCTTTTTAAAAAATGTCTATACAAAAGTGATTTATATTCAATTTTAAAAATAAATTTGAGATATGTCAAAAAGTGGTTATGAATGAAATTTGTATGTTATGGAGGATAAATTATAGCTTTTGAGATAAAATCTTTAATACATCATAACAGCTAATAAGGATAAAATTAATGATGAATTTACACTATTAAAAATATTTTTTATAATTTTTATGGGCTTCAATGAAATATTTAAAGAATATATAAATGTTATGAATCTCATAAGGATTTTACTAACAAGATTAATCCTAAGATTTTAACTCTAAAAGAATGATAAAATATATTATTAGTTTAATTGAATATCATTATCATAGATTCTGAAATGATAAAAAATTTATCCTTCAAGAAATAGTAAAGATAATATAAAATTTATTTTTTATAATTGAATATGTAGAACATTAAAGAGCATAATAATGATAATGGTTCAAGTGAATCAAATAGTGAAGAATATCATTGAGACTATCACATAATTACTAATATTTTTTCACATATGTTTTAGAGGGGAAATTTAAATACTGGAGAAAAATTTCCAATTAGATGCTATTAATAAAATGAAAATGAAAATGTTCCCATTTACCTTTCTAAATAAAATGGAGAAGATCATGATTCTAAATAATATGAGAAACCTTATAAATATTAATTGAATAATATTTACCAAGAATCATCCATTGATGGAAGAAGAAGGAATATATTTTCTATAATTAATAAAAAAATATGATGATTAATGAATAATAAAACAATAACACATCTTTTAGTGAATTTGAATGTCAACCTGGTGATACTTTTAATAATTTCCTATCTTATTTTGAATTTTTTTGACACTTAAAGCAGTGAAGAAGATTATTCGAAACTAGTCGAGCTAGGAAACTTATTGTAGGATGAGATTAAATCTTTTCTGGGGATGAATACCCTTTTAAATAACGAAAAGAAAAAGCTAGTGAAATAATATAATAATATAACTGAACAGAATAAAACGTTTGAAATTAAATTATAATCCCATGTGGATGAGTTCATAAAATTCATGTATAAATAAACATTACATGTGAAGATGATGAAGGGTCATAAAAAAGTATTTTCCTTGAAATAATAATAATTTTCAAATACGTACTCTATGTTTCATAAGGATAAAAATAAAATGTGATTATTAAAGGGGGATTTAAAAAAATCTATTGAAGTCAAATATGAATCCACTATATCAAATTGAAGAATATCAATAAATGTATAGGTCAAATTAGTACCCAAAGAATTTATTTTGAATTAAATTTTCATTATCAATATAGGTTCAAAATCAATATATGATAATTTATGGACTAATAAAATTGATTAGAAACACATACATATATCAAAATTATAAATAAGGACACACTGAATCCCTTTGGCTGCAAAGAATAAAATTAAACATTGATATAAATATTACAAAAAGAAAACATTCATAGAAATCATTTTTAGAAGATTTTATATAAACCTAAAATATATTGATTCCATGGACACTATTGGTGATAGGGAGTGTGTAGAAACTATCTCAACAAATCATTATTCTATATTCCAATACATTGAGTGATTCATAAATATAGGGGACGTCATTTTGAGTAAAGGATCTATGATTTTGGGAGAAGATAGGCATAAAAAAAATATTTCCAATTTTAAAACTATGAACATATTTGAGAATTATGGAGAAGTTTGTATTAGGTGTGTGTATAGGGGTCATAGTGAAATTACTTTCCTGAAAATATTATTATCATATGTTTCCAATACTTTGAAATGAAATTTTATTCTGAACTCTAAGTAATAAAAATCATTTTGTGAAAAAAATACGTCGAATCCTAAAAAAATAACTATGTCATGGTTTATTTGTAGTTAGTGTTCTTATCCCATGACATGTGATATAAATATTAAACAAACATTCTGAATCATGAAGGAGGAATAAAAACATTTTATAATGATTCTAAAAAAAATTAATTTTATTGGACATACTATAATCAAAGAATAAAATATAAAACAGAATTATTTATTGTATATAAAAGGGATAATGAATAATATTTTGGGACTAAGTGAACTTATTTACTGATAGGAATGTGGTTTTTTTCAAAAAAGTTAAATTTTTTATTCAAAATTTTATAGATTAAAGGGTCAATATAAAATTAAGGATAACGAATGGAAATAAATTTTTTATTTTGTGATCCATCTAATGATTTTTATTTGAGAGAAAATAGGATAGTATACGTCAAAATAATGGACTTCGTCGACTTTAAAAAATAATCCTAAGAAAAATTTAGACTCATGATGTTGTTGGACATCTTCTCAATATAGATAATTTTTTTGATTTGTGAAAAATTTAAGAATAGGATGATGACTCTTAAATCATAAAATAAGTTTGGTATTGTATCTTCCAGACCATGAGAACTAATTCAAAATGATTTGATCTGGTCTGACGAGGAATAATTATATAAGTGGTTATTTATATTTAATCGCATTAATTGATGATTATACTCCAATATAAAATGTTATGTTAATAAATAACATGTTATAATCCATTAATATGATTCAAATTTTTAGGATATAAGTTAAAAAGGATTTTAGATGGCTCATCAAAAAATTATGATAGGATAATGGAATGGAATATACATGAGATTCATTGGAATGTTATATTTCTAATCAGGGAATCAATAAATTGTTAAACACACCATATAATCCCCAAAATAATGGTGTTGTATTGAGTAAGAATATAAACATTTTTGAGATTGGGAAAATGATTTTGGATGAAAATAAATCCCCAAAATATTTCTAGAGAGAGGGAAGGTTTATTATAATATACATTCAGAACTGATGTGTTTTGAGACTTGATACTAATTACAATCATTATTAGATATATTAGAATAATAATCCAAATATCATGTACTTAATTTTTTAAATTATATTCATTATAATGATCAACGGTAAAAATCTGGGAATGTTAGAACAGAAAGTCATTGAAGGGGCTTCTATGGGCTATCTATCAAGAAGTAGTGGCTCCAAGTGCGGTAATATGAAGATAAAAAATCATGTTAAAATTTATTAAGTTAAAATACCTGAAAATAATACAAAATATGGAGTTTTTTCAGAGGATGATGGTGATAAAACACAATCTATGAGTGAGAATAAATTTTTCATAAAAGATTCTACAACAAAAAAGTTTGAGAATTATTTTCTTAATATCAAATTCGACCTGGATTCTAATGACGAGGTCACCATTAACCATAGTTTATTGATGTAGTAACCCATTTATAATTTAAATTAATATAACATAATTTTTTGATTAAAATTAGATAAATTCTAAAATAGTACATTCTCCAACACTATATAGTGTTATTTTCATTATAAACTAGAATACATAATAAAATTATTTTATAAAAGGTATTTAACATCTCCCATAATTTTATTAACTCTTATTACCCTTATTATATGTTTCATTCTTAGAACCATTATTCATAAAATGGGTAAAATGGACATATAAAAAGGGTTGAACTAAGATGACCGGTAAGAGTAAATATGTGATATATCAATCAATGATCACATGCAAGAATAAGATATGATAGGGGTATGAGGTCATGATTATAACATACCAAATTAATAGATAAATTTTAATAGATTATAAATCATGAGTTATGGGATTACAATTTATCATTTCAAAATACACGAGTTATGAGATCATGGAATCATCATTAATCAATCATGATCTTTGAGAGCATTTCATATGCATAAGAATATGACATACTAATCGTGTGGAACAATAATTACTATATAAAGTCATTGAATTTGTTAGGGATCACAACTAAGAGTATTTTAGTGGAAACATTCACATAGTGTATTGGGTTCACTCCCCATTCCATTAATTCCTCTGTCAAGGTTCATTACTAAGATTATCATACGGGATAGATTACCATACTAAACTAGATTAACTCCCCATTCTAGTTGATATTATATCATGAAAAATATTTCATTTTCTAATTAATTGGATTTCACTATCAAAATCACCAGTTATATAATGAAAACCATTAATTATATATGTGTTCCAAAAGATCATTAAAACAATCAGATATTAATCATTACATGGATTATGAAATTGAAATGGGTTTCATATTCATTTCATAATCACATAATCGTAATGCAACTTTTGAATAAACATATAAGGTATAAATATACCATATTCTTTGTGTAGTATGATAAAAATCATAGGATATTGAAATAGATTAAAAATACCATTAAAAGACAATTTTAATATATCTTTGAAATTGTGGAAATATCCTTTCCCTTTTGAATCATAAAATTAAAAATTTATGGAATATTGAGAAAATTATTTTATATAGAATTAATCATTTAAAATTTTTAATCTATATTATATTTAATTAATTTTCCTAGTGGTTGGAAGAAATGTTCATGCAGTAAGTGTAAGAATTGTGATTCCTTTCCTACTTTTGGAAAAAATTACAAAAGTACCTCATTTTAAAAAAAGGTCATTTTTAGACATAGAAAAGAATGTAGAATAGAGTTTAAAATTATTTTAAATAAACACTTGATTGTAGAATATAACATTTATGAAAATATTATAAAATTCATAGATATGGAATAAAATTTTCATCGACTACTGAGGAAATAAGGTTCAATTTTATTGAATCAATTTACAATTGTTTAATGTAAAAAATAGATGGGAATTAATGGAAAATATTAAAACACTACAAATAATCAATGTACAATACAATATATTGGTTGTAAAGGTTACATTTTATCTAATTACCCCAAAAGGAAGTTTAATATATGCAATCCTGGATACAGATGGCACTGCAATATAAATCCTTATCTCAGGTCTTCTATTTCATCATACACATTCTTATTCTCATGTATAAAATATTTATATTTATTAAACACTTATGGAAGACCAAAATTAATAATCATTATAACGTTTAAAATTACCATATAATTTTTACTACATATTTAGAAATAAAATTTCAATAAAATAAATATTCATGTAAAAAATGGTATATTTTCCTAGTATGTTTTGGTACAATGGTTCGATTCCTTCACTGTAAATCATGGTTTAATAATATCCAAAATACTAATAATTTTATAAGTATAATATTAATTCATTATATACACTTTTATCACAATTCATACATGGAAATTATAAAAAATAATTGCATCACTTTGTGATGATGTTAGTGAGAACATATGCATTAGTGATGTGATCACTTATCAATGGATGAAAGAGAATAATGATAAATAATAATTATAATTTATAAAATAATAAAAATATTATATATATTTACTAAATATACCCTTACTAATATCTATTTAAAAAGTAAATTAAAAAATCACATCGCTTCAAGGAGCTAGTAGTCCACACACATACCTGAGCAACGTTATGATGTCGTGATCTTTTCATTCCAAAATATTACACACACACCCATATATATATATATGAATTTAAATAAATAAAAATTGTATATATGATGGAACTGTAATGGTTTAGAGTATTTGGATATTATATAGACAATGTTCTTATTTTATGAATGTTATTAAATATCTTACAGAAATACATTTTTATACAGTACTTCTCATGGGAATAGACTACCAAAAAGCTATCTTCATCACTAGGAGAAAGAAACAAAACAAGGTGTGATATTAGATGATTACAAAGGGTAAATTATGGAGATATCAATACAAGGTCAAATCAAATAAAAAATTTAGAATAATGTTTGAGATCATGCACAAAACATACGATATTTATACCCAACCTATCATTGATCCCAAACATGATTCATGGAATAAACATTATCATTTCGGAAAACATGGACTATAAGAGTGAGAAATAATCCTAAATAAATCATGGATGCTTCTCATGTCATAGAATTTTATAGTCATCATAAATATAGATAAACATTTCATATTTCACGGTTATCAACCATGACCATCAACATTGTGAATTAGGACACACATGTCTCCCATATTAGATCTGGAAAAACCTTTTTCCCATTATGAATCAATCCCATATACCTTTTTATAAATTTTTTCTCAGAAGATATTAATATTTACCCAATGAAATAGAGGGAGATATTGGTTCACCCATAAAATAATAAAGACCATAATTATGTGTGCCACATGAATCAATCATCATATCAAAACCAAATAAAAGAAATGGGTTTCATAAATATTTCATCATTGCATAACCCAAGAAATATAAATAGTTTTAAAAAGAATTTCATCATAGCATAACTCATAGAAATGTAATAGGATTAATAAATATAATTATATAAAAAACATAAACCATATAAATAGTAAGGATGGATAAATTGGATCATATCCCAAGTAAATAATATGTAACATCAAATAATGTTATCTAATATAAAAAATTATTTATGAGAGATCACTTGAAATAATTTTGAGGGAAAATATCCTTTGCATTTTAAAATCAATTTTTAAAAAACCAACAATAAAATTTGATTACATTTTCTTTGAAAATATCTATATATGCTTGTATAGGAATCATCAAATCATTAATTCATCATGACTTATAGAAAATACAATAATTTCATAGAAGTTAACAAAACTTTTGAACTATCATTTTATCAGGAAATCCAGAAAGAACTATTTTTAGAGGATGAAAAAAATAATCCTTTTAAAAAGTAAAATTTTGGAAAAAATTTAATTTCAAAAATTTTAGTATAAAATTAATTTTTTTTAATTTGTTTTAGAAAACATAGACATGGATGAGAAATATTCCCTATCTAATAAAATCTTGAATTATATTGAGACTCTGAACAAAACCCTTACCTCAATTTTGGCACTTATTCATTCATAATCAAGCCTCCTATATAATAAATATGTATTTATTAATATTTATTACATAAAAATAATTATATATCCAATTTAATATTTATTTGTAACATATTATCACCTTTTTATTTATAGTTTGTTGTTAAAATCACTCTTTAGGGAGGTAACTTCTTTGTTTTCCAAGCATGTTTTAGTTCGACAGTGTTAGTAATTATACAATGATATTTTTTATCATAATTTATAGAATTTTAATCATGGTAAAAAGATAATATATAATAATTATTTTCTTATTTATTATCATTGTTATAATGTTGATTTAGAAAAAATAATTGCATCATTCTTGGAGATGGTATACTATATGTGTGCAGGAACATTGTGTTCAGTTTCTGATTGGTGGAAATTACAAAAGGTAAATAATAACTCATATTTAATTAATCATTATTATATCATATATATCATATATATTCATTAATTACATCATTATACGCATCCATAAAATATGGCCAGGAATGATTAATTGTAACTCTATGTGGAGACGGTAATCCGTACATACACATGAGCGATACATTCACATATTTTTTGATGAAAATATGAGTTTATATTGGGTATTTTATAATAATTATAAAATTTAAGAATATTTATGTTATTAATGTTATTATTAAATGATAAAAAACATTGATTTAGAGGAGTTATGTAAGAACATAAAAAGAAAGTGATCGCTTGAGGAATTACATCTTCTTTAAAATATATCCTTTTGATCTACTATAAAGGGATCTAGGGTCAGTATATTGAGAACAAAAGAATGTATAGAATTTATCATTTTAATTTTAGAAAATTAATTTATAGAGGTTATTTGAGATAGAAGGCTTAGAGTTGCATAAAGACGTGATAGAGAATGTTCCCTTTTATAATTGAGGTGAGGGGAACTTTTGAAATTTTCCCAAGATTAAATTATAATAATTTAATTTTCCATCCAAAAAATGACAATGGTTTCAGAGACAAGATAATATATTTTTTTATGTTAATCTACCAATTTATTTTATACCATTTTTCTATTATTTTAAAAATTATCAATTTGATTAACCTATTTATATTTTACCTACAATAATAACTTTTTAAATATTAAAAGGTTGTTATTTCTTACTTATTGGGTTTAAATTGGACCATGAATAGAAAATTTATTAAATTATATATCATATGATAATCGATTATAATATATAAAATTTTTTATTTTATTTGAATAATTTAATAAAATATCAATCACATAAAATATCATAATTTCCAATTTTTATACTATTCACTACATTGATTTCAAAAAATAATAATAAAACATGGAAAATTAGATTAACTTTTTTAATTATATCACTACAATTTAAAGATAATCTATAAAAAATGTATATCACCTTAAATATTTATAATTAAGTTATTTTTAATATTTACAAAATCATATAAATATTTATTCCTTTAGTGGAATAATTACCGCTTCAACGTTGTGTAAGCAGTTGGGGTTATAATTTATTTCAAAAAAAATTTACATGATGAATATAAATTAATTACATTTCAAAATATATTTATAGTTGAACATGTACTCTAGATGTCCCCATATTAAAAACAATTTTGTTATTAAAAACATGAATGTCACATCTTTGACTTTTCTTTAAATAATATATAAAAAAGGTCATAATCATATATAAAAGGACAAAGAAGGTCAAACCCTTGAATAATTATGCTCAAGAATTATTCATCCAATAAAAATGTGAAAGGTGTTAGGGTAGGTTTATAGTTCTTATCATATTATCTTTACCATTAATTACTCGATTAACCTATTACTCTGGGAAAAAAATTACTAAGGTTAATATATATAATGAAAAAAATAAAAGATACATATTTACTAAATTGGAAACCACTAATTATTAATATATATTAAAATTTTAAATATTCAAAACACAACATTTTAATGAATTTATTTTCAAAAAAAAACCGTAATAAATGCAATAGAAAACATTTGTTTTTGAAAAAACTTATCATATTTAAGTATAAAATGTTTTTATAGTAAATTCTAAACTAAAATAAAATAGAAATATTATTGGATTATTTTAAATAAAAATTAAATAAATAATATTTATAACTAATCCAACACATATTTTTTCATAGTAAAATTATTAAATGAAAATTTATTTTCAATAATTCTTAGTATTTTTTATTATTCCTTGAAAATAAATGTTTTTAGAAAATAATAAGAAATTAATTTTATGATAATTTTTAAATGTGATTTCTAAAAACAATGAAATTTTTAAAATAAATTATTTAGGACTACTATAAATTGATATCCACTCATAAAAAAGAAAAAATCATTTATAAAGAAGACATATTTTTTATGAAGAAAATGAACTTACTAAAAAATGTGTGTTTAATCCCTAATAACATAATAATAAATTCACAATGAGTTTCAAATTTATATTTATTTCATAAATTGTTTTTTACAATTCATTACCTCTCATTTAATTACTGTGTTACAATATTTATATAATATTCTAATTATATTTGACGGGTTTCTTAAAATCTTCATTATGTGATATCCATACTATCAATGAAATTAAATTATTTAAAAATATAATTTATAAAAAATTCATGGTGTAAAATTTTAGACCCCATAAAATTTATTTATCCCTTGAAATTTTACAATTTATATAATTATATGGGGATTACTCTACAACATAATTTAATTTGGTAACAACATTGCTTCCCCAAATTAATGGTTTCACCACAAATAATTGACCAAAAGAGTGAGTTTTCTTCTTATAAATTTCTATATATCATTTAGAATTACTATTAGTTATTATTAATAATAAATATCATGCTCTAATGGTGTAAACTTTTAGTTTTTTAGATATTAAGGATCTATTTTGTACTTCCTTGGGGGAGATACAAGGAACATATCGTCAACATGAGAGAAATTCAGTGGATGTTTTAAACAAAATAATTCTCTCATGATGCTATCAATTATTTCAAAGGAATAGATATGCCTATGGTTTAGTTTTCACATCATTATTTTATAGATAAATTCATTGAAATACCTTCTCCCCAACAACAAATTCGATATCAAATTGACAATTATCACTGTAAAAATTCTTTCAACATTGTCGTTAAATGTTTTTGAATGACTCTAAACTTGTTTGTCATCTCATCCGCTTGCACAGGTACCAAAAAACTTCTTTCATCATATTCATTCCAATATATTGGGGTTTTATTTGTATTTTAATAAAGGTGTTTATGTGGATCTATATGGATTGTTGAATGAAATTTATTGTTGCAAGAAATCTGAACTAGAGAGAGGTGTTGATCATTACCACCTTCAATCTCTATAGTAAAAGATCATAGTATATCCTATAGAGTCTGAAATATTCTTTTAGACTGATCATCTACAATTTTGAAACTAAACATTGAATCAAGCACATAATGATTGCTTCATTAAAATGTTTATGTAAACTTTGGATCACAATTAGATACAATTGAATTTGGTAACCCATGAAACATTACAATGTAATGTATATTCTAGCAATCGAATCCAGATATAAATCATATATGAATGAAGATTGATGAATTCATATGGTGATTAACAAAAACACATAATTAATTCAATATAAATGATAAGATAAACCCTAAAGGTTACTAGTACCATTATTTATATGTCCACAAACTGTAAAATCATTCCTCATGGAATTACTATTTCACAAATACAAAACTAAAGGGTTGTATTCCCTTAAATATCTCTTAGAATATCATTAATATTTATAAACCAAAATCATGTAAAAACCTCAAAAATATTTCGAAAAATAATCCCATGATGGTATAAATAACACTTATATTAATATTACATGGAGACATATACACATCTAAAAGTGAATTCACTATTTATTCCTTATACATGATAATATCTTATATAAAAATAGTTTAATTGGAAGCTTAGGTTCATCCTTTTAAAAATAGAATATCAAATTTTATTTCATTATTCTAGAATCCATTTAAAAGGAGATAATCACATGAAATTTCTCCAAATGATTAACAATGTGATTTTCAATGGGACAAAATCAAACATAAAACTACCAACTAAGGAGGGGAGAATTAGGGTTCCTTAATTATCATGATCCACTTTATCCATTTTGATTGAATACTCTTTCCCTTTTTATATAGTATTAATAGGTTATCGTAGAACATCAAACACATTATCCATTGAATAGGGGAATTGTTTCACATAATTCCCAAACATATTTTACTTGAAACACTAGAGTGTTGGTGGAACACTAGTTGGTGTCCTCTTCTCCTTCATTTATATAACTGGATAAATAATAAGATTTTAAGAATCATAGGCATTATGAAAAAAAATTCAAAACTAAAAGTACCTCCCAGTTCCATTCAGAAACATACCTTGACATTTCATCACAAATTTATAACATGTAGGTGGAATGAATTTCTTTTCACTATGTGACTAATTATAGTTTTCACGAGACTCAATCTTTATTTTCTTTTCAAAACCATGTTAATAGTGGGAATATCCAATTTCCATTTCTACTCTGAGTTTATATACAATGATTTATTAATAGATAATAAAGTCTCTTATAGATAATTACATTGGAATAATTTGTTTTATGATAGAAAAGAATCAATCAAATTTACGTTTATTGCTGATAATTAAAACAGAGTTATACCTTGCACACCTAGTAAAATTTTCCTTTCGATTGATGGAAACAAAGAAAGGTAGATAATAATTCATATTTATAGAATCGTTATTATATACTATATATCATATAAATTCATTTAACCTAGAGTAATACCCATTCCTAATATATGGTAAAGAAAAAATAATTGTAGTTCCATGTGGACATGGTAATCTGTACGTACGCATGAGTGATTATTTCACTTATTGTTTGGTGAAAAAGGGGGTATATAATGATATTTTCATAATCATAATAATATTTTATAATTTAAATAATTCAAAAGTACTTATTTTATGATAAAAATAATATATTTATATAAGGTAAGGAAGACTAGAAAAATAAAGTGATCGGTTTGAGCGATTACCTCTTCTTTGAAATGTCTCCTTTGCGTGTCCTCTAAAGGAAACTAAGACTGGTCTTTTGAGAATTAAAAAAAAATATAGAATGTGTCTGGGGATGTTTAGAAAAGGAATTTTTATAGATTTTTTTAAATAAGAGGCTCCGTCTAGTGAAAATAATAGATGGATGAGGCTCTATTTTATAATTTAAGTGTGAGGAACTTTTGAAAATTTTCAAATTATTAAACAATTTTAAAATAATGTTCTATCAAAGTACCACAAAATTTCTATGCATTATATTATATGATAATATATGGTCATAATATCATTAAAAATAGATTTTAAGAATGTTTTTGTGTTATTTTAGACATTATACTTTTGATTTACACTTAGTTAACCTATCTTAATTTTAATTGTGGAAAAAAATCAATATTAAATGATTATTATATATACTTATATTGTCTAAATTGTACAATAAATATCAAATTTATGAAATATTGGACCATTTCAAAACAAATTTGTTTTTTTCTTTTATTTTTAAATTATTTATTCAAATATTAATCCAATAAAATATCAATATTGTCAATTTTGAAACCATTCACTACTTTGAAATTCAAAAAAATCATAAAATCATGTAAAATTCAAATAAAATATTTGTTTAAATAATTTAAATGTCATGGTAATCTATTAAAACTTTGGATCACATTAAATATTTCACATTATAATACATTTAATATTTTTAAAATCATTTATTTTCTTTTTTCATTAATTTAATTATTATTGCATCAGTGTTGTTTAAGAAACTAGGATAAATTTTTATTCATAAAAATTAAAAAAAACTACAGTGATGAATATATATAATTTATAATTAATAATAATATTTATAGTAAAAAATATCCTATAAATCACTCTAATTAAAAATGTTGTTTTTATTAAAAACATGAATATGACATCTGTGATTTTTCATTAAATAAAATATTATAAAGATCATAATATCATTCAAGTGGATCCAAAATTTCATAAATTAGGATTTTTTTTGTATTATGTTCAAAATTTATTCATCCAAACAAATTTAGGAATGTGTTAGTGTAATTTTACAGTTTTTATCTTATTAGTTTTACCCATAATTACCCTTCTAACCCTTTTTCATGGTTAGAAAATTTACAAATGATACTTTTCATATTGACCAATAATAAAAGTGATAGTTTTACTCAATTTGGACCTAGTGATTAAAAATATGGAATCCATTTTTCAAAATTCAATACCTTAATCTATAAGAATTTAATTTAAAGTATAACTGAAAAAATGCAAGAAAAAATAGTTGTTTTCAAAAAAATGACCTTTTTAAATATGAAATATTTTTATACTTAAATCCAGTATAAAATACAATTAATAATAATTATTGATTTATATTAAATCAAAATAATCTATTTAATACATAAAAATAATCATAAATATAAATGTATCTTATCAAAAAATGTAATGAAAATTTAGTTTTTATAAAAATCTATATTTTTATCATTCATTGAAAAATAAATGTTTTTATAAGATTATCAAAAATTAATTTTATGATAATTTTGAAATGAAGAATTGAAAAATGATTTTAATTTTTTAAAATAATGATTATAGAACATATCATAATTAATATTCACTCATAAAAGAAGAAAATATCATTTTTGAAGAAAATGAATTTCTAAAGAACAAAATGACTTTAAAATAATTGAGTAATTATTTTATACGAACCTTTAAATAAATTCATATTTATTTAAAATTTTATATTTATTTCATTAATTATGTATTCCTTTTAATTCACAATAAATTAGCAGCTATTTTATAATGTACATATATTATTTTATAAATATTTTATTGTTTTTCTAAACATACTTCTACATGCAATGAAAAATATCAATTAAATATAATTTTTTAAAAATAAATTTCATTAAAATATTGCGGTGTTATATTTGCTATAATTTTACAAAATATATATATGATATTGAAAATTAAAATACAAGTATTATAAAATCATCTTAGTATAGTAATGATATTGTTTTCATATTTTTAATATGGTTATAGAACATTTATAGGTTTTTTAAAAAGAAAGAAACATGAAATAGATCGGTTTAAACACATAATTATTCTTCATGTATCGTCCTTTGAGAAACCGATTATGGATTATTGGATGAATCAAGGGTTGAATAGGGTCTCAATGTCATAAATAAAAATTTTGGGAGAGAATTTAGTAGATCTTGGTTGTGATAAAGGGCTCAAGTGGTATAGGGAATAGAGGACATGAGGTTTTCTTTTATAAGTTAGGGTAATGGTAGTTTTGTAAACAATTAAAATATTAAAATATACTAAATCCATATTCAAGTTCATGTGGCACCAGTACACCCTAATTGTGATGATAATATAAGTTAATTTTTATATATCATTTACTAAACAATTTTATGCAAGTTTATGTTCTATTTTAAACCATACATTTTATTTCGAGCCCCTCATTAAACATTTTTAACCTTAAACAAAATAACAAATGTTTCCCATGGATATTGTTCAATATGAATAAAATGAAATTAGAATAACTGAAAAATTTAGACATGATGATACTAAATATGTAATTTATTTTAGAGAATCCAACTCATATTTTTTTTTTCTAAATTAACATTAAAATAAGCGCAGAAAATAAAAAAAAACATTGTTTTTAGAAAAACACTTTTTTATACATATAATATATTTATTCTATTTCAATTCCTATTAAAAATTATGAAATTAGCTTAAATTTTTTCCATGAACGTATTAAATTAAATTTTATTAAAATAATTCATAAATAATCATTTGGTCAATTTATTAAGATAAAAACACATTTCAAACATAAAAGTAATTTCTCGGAAAAAATAATATTTTACCTTGAAATGATTTTATTTTCTTTTATATCCAATTGATAACCAATGAATTCATTTTTTTCATGTTTAAAAAAATGTATTTCAAAATGTATTTGGTCATATTAATAATTTTCAATCCAATTTCTATGTGATAACTATGAAATTTACTATTAATATTTGAATAATATTGCATAGATTATTAAAGCATAGTATTTCTTGTAAATAAATCTATTAAGGGAAATATTTTAGGAAGAATATATCCTAAGTCTCATGATATTACATTCTATCGCCCTTATAAGGATTTATCCCTCTATATTTCATCACTATACTATAAAAAATTGTGGATACTTATTCTTAATAACATTCTTGAATTCCAATGTATTCTTCCCAATTTAATGGTTTCACTATAATATAATGATCATGTGAGTGTTATTCATCAATATAAAATTATCTATTTGATTAATAATAACCACTGGTATCTCTTTATAATAGAGATAATGATTCTTTTCTATGACCTTTGAGTTAATTACATGTGAAGGATTTGGTATGTACTTCTTCCAGAGAGATACAAGTAACAAATCAGGTACTTGAGAGAGATTCAATGGAAGAACCAAGTGAAAAGAAACCATCTTGATATGACTATGAATTTCATTTGACCAATATATCAAGGATGAATATTTCCCTTATTTTAAGATCGCGTAACCATCTTTAATGATGAATTCATAGGAATCACTTATCACAATCCTCAAAATCTAAATCTCATTGAGGATTATCCACAAAACGTTTCTATCAACTCTAAGAAACCACAACATGATACTAAATGGATCCACCTTCATCTTACATTTCCCTCACCACATTAGGCCCTAATAAATTTCATTCCCCATCATCATCACAAATGTAATGCCCTGACCCTAGTTACCGAGAGTCGGTGCATTATTTCATAACATTAGCATGATCACAAGAGATCACGTCTCTTAAGACCTATCAGTTTAGTAGCCTTTTATGTTCAAGATACAAACATAAGTTTTACATTATTCAGGAAATGAAAAAACAACAACAACATTGTGTCCCCTATGAGCACAATCATACCCCTAAATCTATTCCTATTGGATAATCATAATATACCTATTCACATAAGGTGAAAAATAAAACATAGAAAGGAGTGAGCTCAGATGCTCAGTAAGGATAACAATATAGAAGAAACTTTCATAAATAATCATAAAAATTTAAGAGAATGTATAAGACTAAATCACAAGCCTATTAAACATAAATTTCGGCATAATATGTCCAAGATAAATCAAATAATTCCATTTACTTATTCATATGGATATTCTACTAGTTGAATAATCACATTCAATATCAATAGCCAATTTTCTAATGATGGAATGCATAATGCAAGATATCATAACCACATAGTCAAGGCCTCGTGCCAAGACTAAAAATAAGATTTTCTCAAGACCTTTTTCCAAGACACTAGTTTGTCTCATGAGACCTACCGATGCATCAAGAGCTATAGGGGTCTTCATCCGTCACTTACTAAGTCCAATGCCTTACTCGTACTAAAAGGAAGAAACATAACATAAACATTCATATTAAAAATAGCATACAAAATGTAAATACATTAACCATGTAACATGAATGGGATAAAAATAACAAATCCACAGTCAAACATATCACAAAACCATCAATAAATATGGAATATTGTATCATAATAAATCAACTTTAAATTGGGGTAAAATCCATAAAATGATGTTGACATAAATGGAATCAAAATTATTTCTGAGAAATATCTTTTTCTATTTTGAAATAACTTAAAAGTCACCTAATTATACAAGATAACATTTATTTTGAAATTATTCTTATAATCTTTTAATGGTAGTTCTGATGGTGTATTAACGACAGAAAATATCCACACCTTCCATATAATTTATAGGAAATTATTTTCTAAATTTTGTTGAAAAGGTCATAAAGGACCTTGTTTGGAAAATGATGGAAAGATTCCTTTATAAAAATTATATAAAAAGTAAAAAATGGTATTAATTACATTAACTCATAGTCTAGGAAAAATTAAAAATGTTTTGAAATACATTTTTAAGAAAAACAAATGTGGATGATAAAGAGGTCCCCGTAGATACTCAGTTATAAACAAACTCAAATTATAAAGAGATTGAACAATTAAACCTTACCTTGTACTTTCCCTTGATAGAGGGTAAATTAAACTCTTGTATAATAGTTAAATAAATTTTAAAAAATTATAAAATAATCAGATACCTAAATATGATATCATATATGATCTTCTAAAATTACATTGTTAATTATATTTAAGATGTATCATTGTTTCGAGTGTAAACGGATTCGTTTTCCTTTTTATGTTTTGTAATGTAAGTAGTGTTTGTTATTGATAGGATGTATTTTATTCATATCAATAATGATATTATTTTACTAAAAATTATTTTTAATAATAAAATGAAAATTATTCTTCAATGATTTCGATGGGGAATGAATCTCATTGTGTTCATGGAGGCGGTAATCTGTTCGTACGCACGAGCGAAAATATCATTATATTGACGGTGAAATTGCATGTAATTTGATGGTATATCATATATAAAGAATAATAAAGATGGAATATTTATTTTTTACATCAATTACACTCATTATTATACACATCCAAATAATGAACTGTTGAATAACAAACTACACCACGACATGGAGACGGTAAGCCCCACGGACACACGTATGGTGACTTTGTCACTCATAGGATGGTTAGAATAAAGAGTATAGTTATAAAATATATATAATAACATCAAAGAATGTATAAGTTATTGGCGTTATTATTTTTGTATGGAAACAACTATGAATGTGGAAGTAGAAGAAGAAAAGAATGTTGAAAGAGGTGATGAAATTATGACCTCTTCTACGGGTGCTTCCATTTAATTTCATCAAAAGGGATCCATAGGTTGGATTTTGATCAATGTAAAGCCTCTCGGTTGAATTGAGGGTAGTTGGGAGGATATTTGATTAGGGTTTGGACGATCCAAATGGCTGTGGAGGTGTGAATATGAGAGAAGGGGGTGTGCCCTTTTATAAGAGAGTTGAGGGGCACCCTAGAAAAATATTGAAATATTATTTTATAATACAATAATATTCTACATATAATGGCACTAGTAGGATTTATTTCTAGGATAAGGTGGGTCTAATTCAAAAACCATTTATCCCATAGGTTTTATATGGGTTTCAGTCACCATATTAACCTTATCTTTTAGATTTAACTCTTAGTTAAATAGTTTAACTATTACCATGTATTCTTGTATTATTTTAAAAAATGGTTAATAAAAATACTATAAAAAGACAAGAGAACTCCAAGTGGTTCATTATTGATATATATAACTATATATATGTCCTTTTGAAGAACCACATTTTTTAAGAATGTTATATTAATTTATAATATTGTATTTGTTTTAAAAACTCATTCATGTCAATTTTGACACTATTTAGTATTTGGTTTTTTTGAAAGTCACAAAAACATTATCACAGAGAAAAAAAATTATATAATCAACTCTATAATTCAATATTAACATATAAAATTTGTGGAATACATTAAAAGTCTCAATTTTAAATTATATTAATATTTATAACATCATTTATTTTAATCTTTCAATATTAATGTAATTACTTCATCATCATTGTGTCATAAATAAATATAATTATTTAATTTCAAAAAATTATTAGTAAAATTACATTATGTTGGAAATATTTCTATCTTTCTAATAATTATTTATAGTCGAATTTATCTTATTTATTACATTATATTAAAAATGGTTATGCTATTAAACATTGAATTTAAGACTTTTAACTTTTCTTTAAATAAAATATTAATAAATGTTCTAATCTAATACAAGTGGACAAAAATGATGATATTTTATTCCTAAGGACGATTTTGGTCAAAATAAACTTATCCAATAGAATTAGGGCATGTGTTAGGGTAATTATAATATCATTTTCACCTTTAATTACCCTATTAACTTTAAACTGTGCTAAATAAAATTCAAAAGCAACTTTTCACCAATAACATTGTTTATCCTATTGAACCACATTTTACTTACTGATATCAACAGTGTCTATTAGATTTTTGAAATTCAATTCAAAAATCTGGTAAAATTACGTTTTTTGAGAATTTGAAAATGTGCCCAAAAGGTGGGTAAAAGACGATAAAAGTTTAATAAAAGTTTATATAACAAATTTTATTATAAAATGACACCAATGAATTACATTGAACACATATAGGTATAATGAATCTATTTTGACCTAAATTATATGTAAATAAAATAACTAATTATTTAAATAATAAGTTGGTTTCAATCAATAACATAATATTTTTAACTGTTCATAAAAAATTGAATGTTTTTAGAAAAATACCAAAAATTCACCCTAAGATAATTTTCATAATCCGAATCCAGAAATGAATTCCATTTTAAAAAATAAAATTTATAAAATTTTAATATGTAAGTGTTACTATTAATAATCGGTATTTTGATTGGTCATGGTGTGCTGAAACTCGATGTTGCGTACAACACAAGATATTAAATTATTCAAAGAGAAGAATATCGTACAAGTTTGGGGTGTTACATTCTCCCCTCTTTCAAAAAATTTCTTCCTTGAAATTTTTAGAATATTATTGGAAAAATTTATTTTATTGGTTCTTCATCATAAGTTCCTATGGTTATCAGATTGCCTCTTCTATCTTATGGTTTCTCCATAGAACATTTACCAAACGAGTCGTCCGGTTTCTCAACACTTGTTCTTTGTTATCATGAATCTTCGCATGCTCTTCACAATAAGACATATTGGGTTCAATTTATACTTATTCATAGGTGAGTACATGCTTTGGGTCAGACATTTATTTTCTCAATAGTGATACATAGAACACATCATGAACTTTGGAGAGACTTTGAGGCATTGCCAAATGGTATGCTACAACTCCAAATAGTTCTAGAATTTTGAAACGTCTGTTGTACCTAAGACGTAATTTACCATTCTTATCGAATTGTACAACACCCTTCCATGGAAATTCACTCATGAAAACATGATGTCCTACATGAAATTCTAAATCCTTCCTTTGGTTATCGGGATAACACTTTTTCCTACATTGAGCTACTCAGATGGGGGCTTGGATAATATTAAACTTTTCCATTTTTTCATCAACATGTTCCTGGCCTGTGTTTTTTTTCCACCAAAATCATCCAGAAAAGTTAGTGTGCAACATCTTTTTCCATATAATGCTTCATAGGGTACCCTATAAATATTTTAATGGAAGCTATTATTAAAGGGAAATTTTAAAATTGGTATATATTGACCCCACATAACTTGAAAGTCAAGTGATAAAGATCTCAACATGTCTTATATGGATTGAATAGTCCGTTCTAAATTTCCATCAGTTTGAGGGTGGTAGACAGTGCTGAAAAGAAGTTCTATATGAAGGACCTTATAATGACATTTCTAGAATCTTAATCTAAAATGGGGATCATGATTAGAAACAATATATATGGTCACTCCATGAAGTCTTACAACATCATTGATATATAGTATTGCTAAGAGTTCTAGTGGTTAATATTTTCATTTTGCAAGAAAATGTGGTAACTTGGTAAGAGGATCAACAATGACCCATATTCCATCATTCATTATATGAGTCTTTGGTATCACCATGAAAAATTCCATCTTAATATCAAGAAATTTACACTCATGTATGGGAAGAGGTTGCATGAATTCTCTAGGATGATGTCTTCCAGCCTTTACTTGTTGACAAACCATACATCCTGACACATAATCTGTAATCTTCCTCTTCATGTTGTCCGACTAAAAATGTTCCTTCAAATATCTAAACATCATAGTGCTACCAGGGTTTATATAGAAATTTGGGCTATGAGTATCATCCAAAAATTCCCTTTTTATATTAGGTATGTTAGGAACACAAAATCTCTTCCCAAATTTCAAAATCCCATCTTTATATATGAATTTGATCAATACCCCATCATTCAAGACATTAATTTTCATCTGAAACTCTTCATCATTAGTCTAATAACATTTTATTCTTTCTAGTAATGATGCATTGGAAACCATTTTGAAAAATTATTGTTGTTTCACCTTCCATGATTATTCCCATATCCATATTTACTAGATCAATGAACATCAGATCTCTTTTAACTCACATATTGTTCAATAATCCATGAATCTTTCTATTAAATGCGTCTTCCACATTATTTACCTTCCCTAGGTGGTAGTGTATAGTGAAATAATAATCCTTGAATAGTATAAGCAATCATATTTTCCTCATATTGAATTCTTTCCGTGAGAAAATATAATTCAAACTCTTATTATTAGTATATATCTCACATTTTTACCATAGAGACAGTGTCACTATATCTTCAAAGTAAAGATTATAGATTAATGATCAATATAATTAGTGGGATAGTTTTGTTCATTAATTTTTAGCTATAGTGATGCATAGGAAATAACTCTATCAATCTACATAAGGACCTAACCATGTCTATTCTTTGAAGAATCACTATAAGTAAGAAACCCATCATTCCCCGATGGTAGAGTCAAGGTAAGATCATTTACTAATCATCTCTTCAGTTCTTCCAAACATTCTTCACACACTTTTTTCTAGACAAATTTAACCCTTTTACTTCTGAGATTTGTTAATGGGTTAGCCAATTGTGGAAAATCATGGAAAACATACCGATAATAACCTGCTAAACTAATAAAATTGTGTACCTCAGTTATACTAGTTGGTACTGGACATTATTCTATTGATCTTGTCCTAAAAGGATCAATAAGGATTCTATCCTTAGAGACAATATGGCCAAAAATATCCTAAAACCAGAATACACACATTCTAAACTTCCCATATAATTCATTTCTTCTAAGAGTCTTTATAATAGTGCCCAAGGTATTATCATGATCTTCATAGAATTTTGAGTAAACCAAGACATCATTAATAAATAAGACTACAAATTCATCACTATATTCCTTGAAAACTCTACTTATTAGATCCATGAAGATAGAGGGTTCATTAGTTACTCCAAAAGGAATTACTATAAACTAGTAGTTCCCATACCTGGTATGAAATTCTATCTTTGAAATGTATTCCTTCTTCCCACACAATTGGAGATATCTAGATTGAAGGTCAATCTTTGATAAATATTGAGATCCATGAAGTTGATCGAATAAGTAATCAATATGAGGTAGGGGATACTTGTTCTTTATTTTTATTGCATTGATCTCCCTATATTCAATGAACCACCTCATAGATCCATATTTCTTATTATAAAAATAAATAGGGGATCCCCATGGAGAAACACTAGGGAGAATAAATCTTTTATTACTGAATTATTATATTTGTTTATTTAGTTCCTATTATTTAACAGTGGACAATCTACAAGGGGACATTGATACGAGACTTGTAACAGAAATTAAATCAACGGAAAACTCAATTTTTTATTCTGGAGTATGTCCCGGTAAACCCTCTAGAAACACATCAACATATTCTTGCACAATATGTTCATACACTATTTGAACATTCCTTTCCTAACCCATAGTTATTTCATTCTCTTCCTCCCCAATAATTGAATTTAGTAGAGTTATTGGGGGTGGATCTAGATAGGAATCATATGGTTACATTTATTCTCTAAAGCTGAGGTACTCTTTACCATCATAAAAAATTGTAACCTCCTTATTACAATAAAATTTTGCATCATGGTTTGAAAACCAATCCATACTGAGGATTATATCAAATTCCATCATGGTTATGACAATGAGATCAATAGATAATGTACATTTATATGCCCTATTGGGAACTAATTAGCAAAACATTGTTTCAATGATACTTCCCTTGGGAGTTTTGACAAGAAACTCCCTTGTTAAATCAAATTGGAAATATATAATTTTCAATGAAAACTTTAAATATATGAAATAATGCGGTGATCCAGAATCAAATTATGCATTGTTTAAATTTAAGGACACCATTAAATTAACTACCACCACGTCATTTAGAGCTTCAACCTCAACAGAAGTGATCACATGAGCTTGGCCTTTCTCCCTTTTCCTTTTATGAGGTAAGTTTCCTTGGATCTTAGGATATTTATTTGCATAATTCCCCATTTCTCTACAATTCTAGCATTCTACATTGAAAGCCTCTTTCTTTCCCTTACAATCACAAGCATGGTGGCCTTTTTCAACATACTTATAACAGACTCACATTCCCTTTAGGGAAGTACCGGGGTGTTTCTTCCCTCATTTACTACTAGATGGAAATTCATCTTTTCCCTACTTAACCTTATTTTGATTTCTAAAGTGTTCAACCGATCTCTTATTCTCGTTCTTAGCATTAAAGTTTCCAGACATTGAGAATACATTTTCTTTCTTGATATCACATGATACAATATCTTTTTATGATTAGAAAGATTGTGATATTAATGATATATGTAGAAATGATTTTAACCCATCAAAGAATCAATCAATATTACTCCATGGGTTACATATATAATATGCTACCTACCTTGATAACCTTGTAATGTTAGCCTCATACTTTGCAACATTCTTATCCTCCATTTTCCTCAGACATAGAAATTTTATTTCCATATCTGCTGAATGGTCATAAGGAAATTATTATTCTAAATAAATCAATTTAAACTACCTCCATTCTATATTTGATACCACATAATATTCTATTGTGTTTTGAATTAATGACCACCATTGATCTGTATCTATCATGAGGTGATAAACTACCATGATATGTTTTTCCCTTTCACTACTCTCCAAAGCATAAAATATTATCTCTAAAGAATATATCAATTTCTTAGCTATAAATGGATTTGAGTCCCATTTAATTATAGTGTTTATTTTTCCACGAAGCAGTTTGACATTGATCCTCCGCATTGTGGATCAGGGGATCTATATAGGTATGGTTATTATTCATATCCTAAGTGAGTTGTCCCAGCATGGTTATAATTTGTTCAACACCAGTTGCATCACCAGCTCACTATAATTATATTGAGTAGGATGGAAATCCCTACATAGAGTAAGTGCATTGATACAGTTTCCATTCCTTCCAATATGTTCCATTTATAAACAGTGGAATACACTATATTTGTTTACGAATCACAATATATAATTCATAACTAGTAAAATACCTAAAAAAATTGAACTAATTATGCATATAATCCATAATCATAAAAAAATGTTTTCTTTGTGGAGGTTTTTACTCATAAATCATTCCTAATGGTTTGTAAATAAAATGTGAATTTTCTTAAGTATATCCCTAGAGAGTTTCATAACCAAGAGTGAAGAAAGGTGCGTTATTGTGTACCAGGATACCCCGGGTTAAGTTGGAAACATCATGTTAGTGTTTTTACTCCTAGGTACATCTATTTCAGAGTTTCCTCTACCTGATCGTATCCAAACAGGGAAGTATTTATTTGAAATTTCAAAAAATCTCGACATTATCAAAATATTATGAACATCTTCTATACTAATCCTTCTTTTTTATCTTAGGGTAATGTTCTCTAATCAGTGTTTTTCTAAATCTAGTTTCCAAGGTTTGTACTAAACTTCTTCTAATATGAACTGTAACGCGCTGAACCTAGTTACCCAGAGTTCGTGCATTATTAGATAACATTGGCATGATCACATAAGATCATGTCTCAAAATTCTAATTAGTTTATTAGCCTTGGAAGTTATAGATACATACATATTTTTTATATTACTTCATGAAATGAAAAAGAAAACAAAATTGTGTTGCTTTTGAACACACTCATATCCCTTAGCCTATTCCTGCAGGTTAATTGTAATGTACTTATTTACATCCTAAGAAAAATAAAACATATAAATGTGTGTGCTAAGATTCTCAGTAAGGATATCAATATAGCATAAACTTTCATAAATAAGAATAAACATTTAAGGAAATGTATAAGACTAAAACAAAATCCTTTTAAACATAATCATCTGCTTTATAAGGCAAAGATAAATCAAGTAATTCCATTTACTTATCCACATGGATATTCTACTAGTCAAATAATCACATGTAATGTCAATATCCAATTTCATAATGATATAATGCATAATGTATGACAACATAACCACATAGTCAAGGTATCATTCCATGACTAAAAATAATATTTTGTTAAGGCCTTTTTCCAAGATAGTAGTTTTTATCATGAGACCTATGGATGCATTGGAGAGCTATAGTGGGCTCCACCTATCACTTACTAAGTCCAATGCATTCATCATATGAAAAGGACGAATTATAACAAAAACATTCATACAAAATGTAAATTCTTTAACCATAAAGCATGAATGATATAAAAATAACACATCCACAGTTAAACATATCAAAAATCATCAATACAATATAGAATATTGTATCATAATTAATACACTTCAAATATGAGTAAAATCCATCAAATGATGTTGACATAGATTAAATAAAAACTATTTGAGAGAAATATCACTTTCTATTTTGAAACCATATAAAAGACACATAATTATAAAAGAAAACATTTTTAAAAAAATATTATTATAATATTGTAAGAAAATCTTCCAAGGTGTTATAATGGTGGAAAATAACCTCACTCTCTGTATAAGTTAAAAAACATTCTTTCCATAATTTTGTCGAAAAGGATTTAAAAGACCTTGTTTGGAAAATGACGGAATGATTTATTCATAAAAAATTTAAAAAAATCCAAACAAGGGTATAAATTAATTTAACCCATTGTCTAGGAAAGTTTAAAAATGTTTTGAGATACATTTTTATGAAAAATGTATGTGGATGATATAGAGGTCTCAGTAGATACTCACGTATAAACAACCTCGGATAAAAATAAGATTATAAAATTTACCCTTACCTTGTACATTTCCTTGATCGAGGGAACATTAAACTCATGTATAATAGTTAAATAATTGATATTAAATTATAAAAGAACCACATACTTAAATAAGATATCATATATGATCTTAAAATATTTCATTGTTAATAATATTTCAATATTATCATGGTTTTGGGTGTGAATTGATTCGTTTTCCATTATATGTTTTGTTACGTAAGTCATGATTTTATGGATAGGATGTATTTTATTAATATCAAGAATTATATTAAGTTCCTAACAATTTTTTTAATCATAAAATGAAAATTATTATTGAATGATTACGATGGGGAATGAATCTCATCAAGTTCGTGGACATGGTAATCCGTATATACGCACAAGCGGCAATATCATTCTATTGACGGTGAAATAATATTTAATTTTATGGTATATAATATATATAAGGAATCATTAACATGTTATATTTATTATTCACATAAATTATACTAATTACTCTACCCCTCTAAACAATGAAGTGTTGAGTAACAAACTTCACCACGACGTGGAGACGGTAAGCCCCACGTACACATGTATGGTGAATTTTTCATTCACTGGATGGATATAATAATGAATATTGGTGTACCATATTAATAATAAGATCAAATTAAGTATAAGGTACTTGAGTTATTATTTTGGTGTGGAAAAAACTAATAAAGTGGATGAGGAAGAAGAAAAGAACTTTGAAAGAGGTCCTGAAATTTTTTATTCTTCTTCAGGTTCGTTCTTTTCATTTTATCAAAAGGGCTCCTTAGGTCGTATTATAATAAAATTAAGGCCTCTAGGATGAAGTGAGAGTCATTGGGAAGATAATTGAGTATTATATGGACAAGTCAAATGGATTTGGAGTTCTGAAATTGAGATAAGATGAAGTGCCCTTTTATAAGAGAGGTGAGGGGCACCTTACAAAATGATTGAAATATTATTTTATTATACAATCATATTCTATTTATAATGGATCCAAATGAATTTATTTCTAGGATAATGAAGGGATGTGTCAAAAAACCTATCAAACAATAGGTTTTAGACTGGTTTAGGTCACCATATTAAACTTTTATTTTAGATTTAACTATTAGTTAAATAGTTTATCTTTTACAATGTATTGTTTATTATTATAATAAATAGTTAATAAGGTTACAATAAAAAGACATGAGAGACCCAAGTGATTAACTATTGATATATATATCTTTATCTATTTTATTTAACTGATACTTAAATTTCTTAGAATATTATATCAATTAATAATATATCATTTGTTTTAAAAATTCTTATATGTTAATTTTGACACTATTTAGTATCTGGTTTTTGTGAAAGTCATGAAAACTTTATCACTTTTAAATTTTATTAATAAACCCAAAAATGTAATAGTATCATATAAAATTCGTGGAATACATTAAAAGTCTCAATTTACAATTATATAAATATTATTAATATTAGTTATTTTAATCATTCAATGATAAAGTAATTACTGCATCATCATTATATGATAAATAAATTTGATTATTTACTATCTAAAAATTATAAATAAACTACCATTAAGTGGGAAATATTTTTATATTTATAATGAATATTTATAGTTGAATTTATCTTATGTATAACTATATATTAAAAATGTTTTAGTTATTAATGTTTTAATTTAACACTTTTAACTCTTTTTTAAATAAAATAATAATAAATATCGTAATCTAATCCAAGTGGACCAAAAGTATAATATTTTATTCCTATGGTTGATTTTGGTCGAAATACACTTATCCTATATAATTAGTACATGATTTAGGTTAAATATAATATCATTTTTATCTTTAATTACCCTATTTACTTTTAACCCTTGTAAAAAAAATTCAATAGTTACTATTCGCCCAATAATATTTTCATCATATTGAACCACATTTTACTTAATTATTTCAACTGGGTCTCTCTGATTTTTTAAATTCAATTCAAAGAAGATATAAAATTATGTTTTACGGAAATTTGCAAATGTGCCTAGAAGGTGGGTAAAAGACGTTAAAAATTCAATAAAATTGTATATATCTAATATTATTATAAAATAAATACAATGAATTAAATTAATCAGATATAGATATTATGTTTCTGTTTTGAACTAAAATAAATTTAAATAAAATAACTAATTATTTAAATAAAAAGTTTGTTTATAACAACAATGTTGTGTTTGTCACTATTTTTCAAAAATTAAATTCTTTTAGAAAAATACCAAAAATTTACCCTAAGATAATTTTGATATTACGAATCCCAAAATGAAGTCCATTTTGAAAGATAAAATTTATAAAATTTTAAAAATTGGGTATTAATATTCGTAATGGCAAGTTTGATTGTTCATGGTGTGCATGAAGTTGAAGTTGCGTAAATCGCCAGCTATTACATTATTCCAAGAGAAGTGTTCCATTGTTGCTTTGGGTGTTACAACAACACTTTATATTTTTTATCTATTGGACCAGATGAAATCATAATGATCCATATAAATGTTTTACTGAAATATAATATTATATAAATATAAACCATAGATATGAATTGATCCCAAACAATATCTAAATCTCTTGAACATGTTGTCAATATATCTTTTAGGGTTGGATTGGTCCTCTCATACTAAAAATATATATATGATGATATGTAATTATAAACAACCACTATTTATTCAATGCTTATTAAGGGATTATTCAAAACATCAATATAAACCACATATCTAAATTTTATATGATCGAGGGTGGTACCCCATGAAACTTTACCACTCCCTGAATGTATTAATTATATATAAAATAAAGAGGGAAATATTTTTTTTGATATTAATGAAATATGATGAATTTTTTAGGAGACCAACTACAACCCAAATATCATTAGTCCCTTTAGAAGTATTAGGGAGTCCCATGTAACTATAATGATGTTTTCCCATTTACACTAACGTATGACTAAGGTTTATATCACCCCCTTAGACCTATATCATTTATCCATAACCTTCTGGTATACCAATCCTCGTGATACATACTCTATGATATCTCTCTTCATATTGTCCAACTATAGATTAACATTTAAATATCTATAAAACTTGATACTTCTAGAATAGATAGAGGATGTTTAACCATGTGCTTCTGCTAACAGATCCCAATATAGTTCAAGTATTTACATGACACATACTATATTCCTAAACCCATTCATTCTATCCAGATAAAGGTTGAACTCTAGAAAAATCCTTACCTTGTTTTTTATCTCCACATCCTTATTTCATTAATTTTTAATCATCACACAGAAAGTTGGTCAAAAAATCATCTGACAAAAATATGTTCTTTATCCCTTCATTTTTATTTCAATATCCATATTATTCAAAAACATATATATTGGATGTCTTTCAATCATTATAAAAAACTATCATGGGACATCTTACATAGAGAATCAGTAAACATGTTTTCGTACCTAGTTTGTTAACGTATTGATAAATCATAATAATTAATCAGTTCCATCCATATTTTCTAATGATTATTCCACATTGTTTGTGAATATTTATTCCAAAGAATTTATGGTTAGTATAGATTTCACAACTTTCACAATAAAGATAATGCATCCTTACCATTAAATAAAATTGTGCCACTTCCACTTTCAAATCAAGAGGAAAGTAATTTACCTCAAGAAAATTCAAATTTATTATTTCATAATCCATTACCATGTCATTATATATCTGAAGACATCCATATCCCATCATTAATGCGTCACTATTGATCAGAAACACTTATAAACTATAGGATAATTTGTGTACAGTTTCACCAACAAACCCTCCATTCATTTCCTTGATTGTTTTTTCATAATAATCATTACAATGAACCATGGACATCCTTTTCATTATCTTGGTATGTGTATTTGATAGTCAAGAGAGAATTCCTAAAAGGTTTCAATTGTATCCAGATAACTATATAAAACTGTGGGTGTAGGTTATCGAGGTTTCTCTTGGCCATTGTTCAATAGCTTTCACCTTTGAGGGATCCACCAATACAACATTATTTCAGATTATAGATACTAATAATGAAACATTATATATCCAAAATTCTCACTTTATGATTATATCATTCACTATTTCCTCCCTTATGGACATTATAAGAATCCTCAAATAATGATTAGTTCCTTACTTTATCTCTTGAATATATAATCATATCATCTATAAAAACTACCACAGATTAATCAATGTATTCTTTAAGAACTGTATTTCATAAATCTATATAAATACCACATGTATTGGTATTTCAAATATAATTACTATAAACTCATAATAACCATTACTCATATGAAAGGAAGTTTTGGGTATATCCCCATTCATGAACCTCAATTTATGATATATGGAATAATAAACATTACAATAATCTTATTGAGCTCCATAGAGATGATCAAACAAGACAGACATATTATGTTTAGGAATATTTTCATGATATTGGTCTTGTTATGTTTCGATAATCAATTCTATGACACATAATCCTATCCTTATTCTTAGAAAAATAACTGGTTCACTCCATTGAGATGATCTAAAGCGTATAAATCCCTTTTCTATATTATCCTAGAGTTTCACATTTAAATATTTAAACATAATTGGGTACATTTTATAATTATTAATTTAAATATTCATATCACCATGTATGATTTATATTGATAATTCAACTTTAGGATTTAATGAAAGAATATGAAACTCATTAGGAAATGCATCATAATACTCCCACGCAACAGGAATATCATCAATGTTGAGTTTCTCGCAAACCATTTGAGAAATATAACAATTAAGAATAGGTTATAATACCTATATAATGGAATCAGTTTACAATTAAAGTGCATAATTTACCATCACACAAATAAATAATCAGTGGTTTATTTGGAATATGTTAGGTGACGTCCCATACTTGGAAATTGATATGAAATCTATATATATAGATGAAACCCATTACCAAAATCACATCAAATTCCACTAGAGGGACAATTAAAATATTTTATGGAGTTACATTAGTGGAAATTTATATTTATGAGGATATATATAATTAATAGGTGATCATCATACCATTATAAGTGTTCATTAATAATTCAACAAATAAATATTGAGGGGGAGATATTATAGTCTAAGAAAAGTATTAATATATAAAATAATAGGTAGACCCAAAATCTGAAAAAAATAATTATAGCTATAGAGTGGATGATATGTGTGACTTTCCTCAATAAATTCTTATGTCTCAGTTAGGAAGTTGTGATTTTATGATATTTACCTTTATCTCTTAGATTTTGAGGTTATTGACACCAATTTTTATCATTAAGCCTAAAATTCGAGCACTAGTAGGAATAATTCCCGTACTCTTTGTAGTTGTTGTAATAGAGTGTCTTTTTTAATTAAATAGATCATTCCCTCTATATTACCATTATCTTTTCTCTTAAAATCTCTTCAACATTCGACATCTTTATGGACTTAAATTCCACACTTGAAACATCTTCTAATCCCTTAGGGGAAATTTACCCCATGTTTCTTTTCGCACATCTAAAATAAAATGTGATTTGTTTTCATTCCTATATTATTTTTATTATTATTATTTATAATAAAATCCTACTTTTTTCTAATAAAAATCATTGGAATTATGGGAATATCTTGTCTCTATTTCTATCTTATAAGAACATTAAATTATATCTTCATAGATACGAAATTTCATTATGGATAACAGCTCTCTAAGACTTTTTTTCTGCCACTAAATAACCAACCAATTTTATATTTTAGGGTCGATGATAAAACTAAAAACATGGATCACATGTCTCGTAAAATTTGACTCATATGTACTAATAGACTCTTCATCCTTCTTCTTAGGATCACTGAATTCTATTTTAATTATGAATTTAAGAGTTCGGGGAATGCGTTTATTGAAAAAATTACCACCAAAATTAATCCAATTCCATTGATTCTATTTTTTACTCTTTTCTATGTATTCATAATAATAATCCACATTTGGTTTTCTTCACCTTCTAAATGATACACATTTTAAAAAATTTCATCATGATCCGACCATGGTTGAATAAAAAATATATTTTTAGTGTCATTACTCAATTGATTAGAAACAAGTGGATCATAGGACAAATGTAATGAAGGTTGTAGTGACACTGGTTTTAACATAAATGTCATTAAAATATTTATGGGAATATTTATGATGATAGGTGCTGAGTTGGAACAGTATTATGTTGCATAGAGAGCCTCAGGGTGTTGATATTGAAAATATTGAACATATTATATCACATGGTTTCTGTATATATAAAAACATTGAATAAATAAATCTCATATTCTCAGATTGTAAGTATGAGGATATGGTTTAGTTAAAATAATGTTGTTTACCATAGGGGTGACCTAAATTTTTTCGATGTTTGGTGTCAGGTCATAGGTGAGATGAAAGGGTGTTAAATTGAGGATATTGGTTTCATAAAAATTAAAATAATACACCCTCTCCTAACCCTTTGGTGCTTTAATAGTATATAAGAGGTACCTCCCCCT
Organism: Viscum album; assembly: GCA_963277665.1. NCBI lineage: Eukaryota > Viridiplantae > Streptophyta > Magnoliopsida > Santalales > Viscaceae > Viscum > Viscum album. The sequence continues at coordinate 1,602,560,094 of OY728153.1, read as the reverse complement.
CCCCCATTGGATAGGTGTATAAACTATGGATAAACAAGAAGAGGAGGCACCATCGATCTCCAATCATGATGGTGATCACTCATGGACTGTGGTTTGACAGCTTTGCAGCCTTGATCAAAACTTGAAGCTTCGACACTTCACCATGTGGTTTTATGGATTTGATATGTAACTCCAAATCTTCTTTTTCTGTATTTTTTTATAGTTTCATATCTATTATACAATAGATAGAAATCCCCTAGTGATCGATCTGTAGGTTTTTAGGGAAACCGGAGTGATTCAGGTGTCTCATTGGGAATTAACATTCAAGATTCCTGATCACGAGGTATGTAGTGATGGGTAAAATTACATATATTCATCCCATTAAATAATGATGATTTTTTTGGGACTATACACCCTGTAACAGGGTTTCACATCATACAATGAGCCCAGGTAGTGTGGCTATGGGACATGGCCTCGATAGACGTTTTCAGAGACTTGGTTGGGAGAATTTACATGAACAAAGTACACATGCATGAACACTAGAAATAGAAAAGTATTTGTTTCTAGGTAGTTAATACATTCCATGTACAAGGGGTACACACTGTGTGTGGAGACATGTCAGACAGATTCATGTTGTGAAGAAAACGGCTGATGGCCCGTGTGAGGCGAGACATGTTGTGTAACCCTTGTACTCCCTATGTAGGCTCTCGTGTCTATCCAAGATATATAGCAGAGGACACCACCAGTTTTTTAGGCTATGTCACACAATGTGTGGATAATTGTACACACTTTATACTCATCTTAGAGATAGCTTCCCAACATATCTACAACTTCATGTATCAGATTCAGGCTTATGAGTAGCATATCTTGGGGATTTTTTTCATAGAACATAATGGTGGCCTTCGTGGTGGTCTTTGAGATTCAATATAACATGATTTAATCTTGAAGCTATAGTAGTAGTGTTAAACCATTCTAGTGATTATATGCATTTTTGGTGAGATTTCATGGCCAATACCATTCCCCATCATCTCAGGATGTGAGTCCCCTAGAATCTTTTGGTTCGTAGAGGTGCTCCCCTATCATGTTAGGGAATGGGTCTCCTACCTGGGGGTAGTGTTGTGACATAATATAATGCATAAATTATATTTAAGATCAGTGGGGTTACTAAAGTAATTCTAGGACTTGAACTCCCATGTCAAACTAGGGTATGATTTTTCTTTACCTCTTGAATTTTTAGAGTTAGAACCCCCAATTAGAATGGGTATGTGCCCTATACCCAAGGAGTTGTCTTGTAGAGGATTGTACTCCACTATTGGACAAGGGTGCCGATCCCTCATGTAATTCATTTATATGGAAATTCCTCACCTATCATATCTAGGTGTAGGCCATCCATACTCATTAAGAAGATAGAGTAGGTTGTCTCTTGATGTAGTAGGGTCTGGGAACTCTATATATGGAGTCGTTAATACCAGGGAACAAATCCTATAGATATTATGTATTGATAGATTCAGTAATCCCTTATTATGCCATTTCACATGCCCTCAATCCTCATATTTAGTACTCCCCTTCATATAAGGGTGAGTGTCCTCTATACGCATGGTCCAAGCCATGTTAGTACTCCCCTACTGTATTAGGGAGCCGGTCTTCTAGACTGGGGTTGGTACTCTATTGTCAAGATAGGTAGTGGTTCCCCCATTACGATTAGACATGTTGAAAGGTACTTAAATGTGGTATTAGTTTGTGGGTCATCTATCTATTGAGTGATACTCCCCTTTCGTAACAAGGTGTGAGTCCTCATCTATAGATTTTTACTCCTCCGTATTTGAGAAGTAGCAGGGAGTGGGTCCTCCAATAGAGTAGGAGAACCCCCATCTGTTGAGTGCAGTGATGAGTAGTGGTCCCCTCCACATGATGGGTGACAAAATGTTAGGAGTTAGTGCTCCATAAATGTTTTGAGGTGTGGGCCACTCCATATGGGCAATTCAATGGTTTCAAAGGATGGTTAGATGCTAGAACTCCCTTGATATAGGGAAGTGGTGAGGTATATATCCCTTTTATTATCCCTCTCTCCCTAGATATGTAGAATCTAGTGCATTTTTTGGATCATTTCTCCCTCAACTATATGTAGTGGTGAGGGGAGGGCCTCTCCACTTGGGTTCTTGTGAGCTTGAATAGGGAGCAAGATGGCGGTGACAAGGCCTATAGTGATATGCACTAATGTTAGACCTAGAGAGATGTTCCCAATGGTGTTTGTTCCCTTGGAAATATCATCTACGACGATAGGGTTATTATTGATGGATTGTGTCTCTTGGAAGAGTTCCATCTATGATGGTTGAGCTCAAAAATTGTGTTCTCATGGGTTTATGATACCTTCGAGCCTCGAGTAGAATCTTATAAATGGATGTGAGTTCAGAACCTCATGAGACTTGTAGTCCGAGATGAGTATAAATGGGTGATTGTGGGAGCCCACATAGTGATTTCATATATTGGTTGACACACCACATGGATAAATATGAAAAGTCATTTATAAACCAGGATGGTTTTGAGATTGAGTTTCTCTGTTGTTCAGTTACCTATGGATGGGATGAGTGGACTGTTTCCTTTCAGTTTTACCATTTCATTAGGGTTTGGTGGTGCAAAATGTGTATAGTTATTCTCAACCCTACAGAGTCATTTCCCCAGATGGTGTGTCTTGTATAGACGAAAACCCATTTGATGGAGTCCTAGGAGAACAAGCAGTAGCAATATATTTTTGATCTATGTGGACAATGGTGTTTACTGGAGCTTCACAGAAGTGATTTTGGGAAATCTCATTTGATGGTGAAATCTTCCTAGTGAGTATGGTGGGAGATTTTTATAGTTTTTATGGGCTTTCATTTTTCTATTTTTTTGTTTTTAGTAATCCAACTATACTATAGTTGTTGGATAGTTTTACGCATCAATTTTTTTTATTTTTACATTATCGTGACTCGGTTTCATGAAGATGGTTGTGGGTGAATTCATACATGCACCATATGATAAGGCCTAAAATTCGTGTGATATGCATACATAGAATTATATTCCATCCCTTGGTCAATTAGTGGCCGGATTTGGGTGTTTGTGGCTTTAGCCTCATTGGGTTGTGTCGGGACATAGTGGAATCAAATAGGTTTTTACATGGGGACTGTAGTTTTGTGAGCATGGTTTTCATTATATAACGACAATTTTAATGTCTTTTAGGTTCATATATGAAGATAGGGACTCTTCTGTTGGTGGCATGGACAATGTATCTACTCACCTAGACATTGAAAAACTGCTTGTTGACTAAGTACAATTGGGAAGTGGTCTCCGAGATCTATTGGTAGATGTATCATATAGGATGGGGTTTTTAATTCCAGGTCCTTCATGAGTTAGCTCCCCTAATATACTCTTTTACTGTTGTGTATCTTGATTATATTTCAAAATTATACCATGGTGAAAAGTAGAAGGGATTGCCAAATCAAATTGTGATCACTATCTTCCTAGAGATGATGCATTAGTAAAGGGAACTGGTTTTGAGGTTATACCTCTAGGTGGTCCACTATTTCATCCACCACCCATTGGGACCAGGTTCTTATGGTGGTTTATGATGAAGATTCAAATAGGTAAAGTTCACTCCATGAGTTCTAGAGGAAGAAAAATCTGATGAATTAGGGTGAACTAGACCCCTATGCAGCTGATTTCTAGCTTCAGGTGGTTACACACATTTTCCTACTCGTGAGGACAGATCTCGATTAGATTGTGGTCGTAACAACAATTATTCTTCATGGCATGGACAAGAGATGTCAGAGTCTAGGGACACATACCCATGAGGACAAGACTCTCGCTTTGGTGGAGATTTATTGGATATTAGAGGAATATTTTCTCTTATCCATGTTGAGATCTGTGCATTTCCAGTACATTCAAATGCTTGGGAAAGGTGTCATGTATATGGAAGAGTACTCATATCTGTTCACATAACATTCTAAATACTCACTAGATATGTGTGGAGAACCATTATTCAGACATCAGACATTTATTAAGTAACTTCATAGAGATATTAGTGATGGTTTTGTCTTCTTAATCCTACCCTCTTGTGTGGAGTGTTGTAGTGAGCTCTGGTGGTAGAGATATTCCTATAAGAGTGTTGGGTGGATGTGTCTGAATGTGGTGGTGATGTGGATGATACTTAAAAAACATATATCAGACAATAGTCAACATGATACAAATGTAGGATGCAAAACCATGCACAGACTTAGGAACATGAGTTTTCTAAACAAGAGATACTTCTTGGACCTTCTCACACAAAAGAGAGGTGATGTTACACTTGTGACATTCAAGAACAAATTTTGTGATATTTAATGTCAAATAAATCTTCTAAGAGGGAGATGTTCTACAGAACACCCTGGTAGAGGTAGCATTTGTAGCATGGTGTTCTACATGATAGAAGACATGGTTGATGAGTGTACAGAGTTGTAGGTTTTGGAATAAGGTTTAATATATTGCCACCACCCCCTCCATGTGTTCCTCAGATGGTTTACAGAGTTGGAGGATTGGATTAGTGACAACTGTAATTTTTAGAGGCCTTAGACCAGGAGGCTCTGAGAATGAATAGAGGTAAGATATCTATTGTTATTATTTTATGTACTAATATTTTCAGACACACTATTGAGGAAATATTTTATTGCCACATTTTACTTGGGGATTCTATAGGGTGACACATGGCATTAGTATAACCCTATGTCAGAGTTGTTTAATGTAGATTCAGATGCATGAGGAAGGGTGATTCTTCCCCCACCCAGATGCATTTATGTTTCCTTAGTAAAACCATGCGACCAAGTGATTTACAGAAAGAGGATATTTTTTACATGTGTTGGATGTGTTACTTTTACTTGTGTGTTCTAAAGGAATGAATTTATTCCATCAGGGGGTGGATGATAACTACTTAGGGTTTTCTGTATTTACATCAGGTAATCGAGGTGGTGTACCATGGGACCCTATGATTGGAGTTGGACCTTGGTGCTTGGTTTTTTCTAGCTATCACAGACAAGAAGAAATATGATTCATTGTTTCATGAAGTCAACATGGCTGATGAAGGAAATGGTTTGGTTGGGTCTTTTTGGTTCCACTAAGTGCATTTATCAACACAGAATATGAACCACTTGGTGAGTTCATTAGCCTGGGAGTCTTAATAGAGATATTACTTTTCCCCAATCTTCATAGCCTGTCACTTTCTTGGATGAAATTACTTAAGTTGGGAAGGATATATTGGCTCATGTTTTGACATATATGAATTTATAATATTTTTAAGAATACTTCTGAAGAAAATCGTTATGTTTCCTCGGATTTGGGGGCCCAGAGAGCCTTGGTTTAGTGATATTAAAAATATTAAAAATATTATATCAGATGTGTGATCTTTCACAGTGAACATTGAATAAATCCTGCTATTATTATTAGACCGGATAATTGATTATATAGTTGAGTTCAAATCACGGTGTTTACCCAAGGCGTGACATAAAATTTTTCGACATCAGTTTCCTGATCATAGTTTTGATGGTGGGGTGTTAAATGGAGGATAATGGTTGACTGAAAATTAAATGAATACCCCTATCACCCTTTGGTTCATGCATGGAAGATAAGAGGTAACCCTCCCTCCATTTTGAATAATGAATTAATCGTGGCTTAACCAATGTGTGGATGCACCATAGATCTCTGATCTTGACAGCGATCACTCCAGGATCATGGTGCGTCGGCATTAGAGTAAGGATCTACACTCAAAGCTTTGGTGTTTCACAATGAGTTAATATTATTTGTGTTATAAGTCTTAATACCAAATATTTTTTTATGGTTTTAGAGTCCTTATATGATTGATATATATCGCATGGAGGGTTATCTATATGTTTGGGGGGGGGGGAACCGGGGTGATTCATGTTGCTCGTAGGGAATTACTAATCCGAATTCATGATCACAAGGTATGTTGTGTAGGTTCATATGTTGTGTGATAGTCCCATTTCGATAAGATGGCTTTTGGGGAGTACACACCATGTACAAAGTTTACACACCATGTAGTTAGTGTAGGTCATGTGGCCATGGGACATTGTTAGTGTAGCAATGTAATGAGACATGGTTAGAAAATGTACAGTGCCAGAATGGGGAACTAGACATGAGAACAAGAAAGAGGCATGGCAAAGTGGCTAATATTCTAGAAACATCATTGGTAGTGGAAGATTCCATGTGTGGATATGGAGATGAATTAATCTTGTGGGGAAGAACACGGACGATGACCTGATTGAGGTGAGGCACACCATGCACCACATGTAGACATCATCTAAGCTCACATGTCTAGAAAAGATGTGAATCAGAATACAGGACCTCAGGTTCAGGTGGGGTCACACTTTATTTTGACCCTGGTACACATTGAATACTCCTCTAGTAGACGTATTCCCAATGAATCTTATTCTATGGGGCTTCTATTCAGGCCTATGTGTAGCCTATCTTGAGCAGTTTTCCATTAAGAATGCGATGGTAGAATATTTTGTGGGCTATGATAAATGATGTGTCTTAATTAAAGAATGATTCTACAGTAGTGGTTCCACACGATGGATATTGAATTGTGTGGATCAACTGAGAGGTTTCAAGGTCTGTAACCATCCAAAGCATCTCATTATATGGGTCCCCTAAACTATGGTGGTTGGTATAGGGGTGACCTTATCATGTAATATCATAGGTCCCCTACCAAGGGTAGTATTGTTACCTTAGGTGGAACATGAATGAAACTTGAGATTGGATGATTTTTTTCTAGAGAGGTGTTGGGACTAGTACACCTTTTTCGGACTTGGGTTTTGGGTTCCTTTACCACTTGGAATATTATAGTCAGAACTCCCCTTTACATAGGGTGTAGGTCCCCTACCCATAGAGTAGCCCTCTTGGGGTTGGTAAAACCTTTTTGAATTAGGGTGTAGGTCCCCCATGTTCGTCATATATACAGACAATCATCCCTTGTTGTTTCAAGGCGGGGGAATTCAATACTCATTCGTAAGTTAGAATAGGTACTCCACTATCATAGTTGGGTTGATGTCCTATATCCATGGAGTCGGTACTACCCTATCTCATAAAGTTTCACATTCCTCCATATGTGATGTATAGATATAATGGGTACCCCTATCATGCTATAGAACGAGTCCTCTATCCTTGATTTTAGTACCCCCCTTTTGTTCCAGGGTGTTAGTTCTCTATACTCACTATTTAGGAAGAGTTGGTACCCTTGGAATACAATAGTGTGGGTCCTCCAGCCTAGGGTGGTACTCCCATATCGAGTTAGGGTGCATGTCCTCCTTTTTTATTCGACACGTAGCGCAGTGATCCCCTTTTTATTAGGTTGTGGGACCTCTATCTATTTCTTCACACTCCCATATCATACCATGGTGTGGGTAATATTATATAGAGTTGTATAGTTTTCTTTTTATAAGAAACATTTTTTTTCAGAAATTTGATGAACTAACTATACAAAAATGAAGGTAAAACATGAAAAAGTAGAAATAAATATATTATTAGAAAATATGTCTTTTAAAATATAATAATCATATAATATTATATTATGAAAATTTGACATGAACAATCCTGAAAAGATATGAGATGGTCACATAAACATGTATCTCAGGTCTCATGCTTCTACATAAATGTTATTAAAATACTATGTAAAAAATTTATATCTTTTATAAATATAGTGAATAATAATGTTAATAATTTTTAAACAATATAACATTCCTATATAATCTCTAATTTACCACTTATTAATAATTCTTTCTCAAAATAAATATTCAGGTGAAAATAGTTTCGTTTTTCATGCATATATTAGTTCAATGGTTTTGGTACTTTCACCATGGACATTCCTTATTCAAATAAATATTATTAATAATATTATAAGTACTCTATTTTTTCATTATATTTAATTTCATAACCATCCCTGTAATTTTCTAAAAATAAATTAATTACATAAATACATAAAAGTGATGGTTTCACTTTTCGATGGATTAGATGAAATAAAGTATGTAATTAATTAAACTATTGAGAATCATTAATATTTCATAAATATAAAATATATCAATGAAATCTATACTTATTACCATCCATTTCAAATTAAAATAAAAACAAATCACATCATTTAATGGAGTTGTTAGTCCCCACCTATACATGAGCACTATTATCAATTTCTATCATGTTGAAGTGAGAAATAAAATGGATTTAACATTAACATAAAAACATGTTATTATAATAAATATATTTATTAAATCATGTTAATATGGTGGATGAAAATTTTTAGATTGTTTAAGAATAAATAAACACAAAAAATATTAGTAAGAACATATATTTCTTCTTCAAGTTTCCTCCTTTGAGAAACACCTTAATGATTATGGGATGAGTCTTTTGGAAAGTATAGAACATAATTTTTTTGGATAAGGATGTTGGGATATTATTTTCACAAATATTGGTCAAGCTAAATGGTTGATGTGGCGTGTATAATATATGATATGAGAATCCAAATGATATGTTAGGGGAGTGGCACTCTTGTTAATACATAAGGCATTAAAATATATCAATGCCATATTAAAGTGAATGTGAAAGCAAGGAAATTAAAATTTTATTAATATATAATTTATAGTAAAAAAATATTTAACAGACCAAATTTATACATGTTTATGTGTTATTTAAACCTCTTATTTTAGTTTAACCCCCTCGTTTACTCTTATTAATCTTAACCAAAGTAGAATTTATTACCATAGTTACTATTACTCATTTTAAAATGTAATTGGGATCACTAAAAATTATAAGGTATGGAATCTAAATATGGAAAATATTTTATCAAATTCAGTTCTAAATTCAAAAGAAATTAATTACAAGATAACCACACTAAACAAAACAATTTTTTCTGAAATTCTTTTTTTAGAATAACACTGAATTATTTATCATTCCCTTGTTATTAAAAAAACATTCAATGAATGTTAAATTTTTAATTAATTTTATCTTTTTCACATTTAGTTTGGGACATTAATAAATTATTATTAATTCAATTTAATTATCAAAAAAACATTCAATACATTAAAGTAGTTTTTATACAAAAACAACTCTCTTTACCATAAAATCATTATATTTTCATTTATAATTAATTAATAAACAATGAATATATCTTATTAATGTGTAAGAAATAAATTTTTATAATTTAGTTGGTTTTGTTAATACTCACAATTCTAAGGGATTGTGATAACTATAAAAAATAATAATAATAATTCAATAACAAATTGTATCTCATTTAAATGAGGTGTTTTATGTAAATAATTTTATAAAAAGAAAAAATAATTTAAAAGAAAATTTTCATAAATTATCAAGCTGATACTTGTGAAATCAATTTTAAAAATATTATGTTTATATAGGGAATATAATAGGAAACCAATAATCTCAATTGAAAACTAGAATAACACCAAGAATTAAAAATTAAACAATTATTATATCACAGATTAAGCTAAGAGCAGTGTTCAAAGCTACAAATGGTGAAGAGTTAGTGTAATCCTTGCATTATGGGATTAATTAAATTGAAAATTACTCCAATTGGAACATATATTCAAGGACCAAATATAAAAATATGATTATCACAATTTGGATTTTTATAAACAAAATGAATGAGTAACATGATGTTACAAGGAACAAAGATAGACTGGAATGAAAATGATATTCTAAAATTGACGTCATGGAATTTGAATAACACTTTTCTCCTAAAATAGTATTTCAATTAACCGTGATGTTATTTTTATTTGGTTACTAACAAATAATGTGAATTTTATAAAATAGATGTGAAATTAACATTTTTAGATGGTGATTATAAGGACGATGGGTTTATAGAGAAACTAGAGGGTTTTATTCTTGTTGTTGATTGTATCATGGTTTCCAAAAAAGGGAAAGAATTTTATATAGTAATAAATTATCCTATGAATATTCACTCAAAATAGTATAGTTTCATGTGGTAATTGGAATTCATTAAAGTAACATATAACAACAATTTATATGTCATGGATATGTCAATATATACATTGATCATCATTATCTATATTGATGACATAATTTCTTCCACAAAAAATGACAACCATAGTGGATAATATTATGAGAAAAGTAAATGGTTGTTTGAGAAGTCCATGTTGTCAGAATATAATTTTGTGGGGATTACAAATTTAGTAGAACCTTGGTTTCATCAATTTGTGTCAAGAAAATTATGCCTAAAAGTTTCTCAAAAATTTTGGTATGGAAGAATAAATGGAGGGTTCAATACAAATTTTACTATAAAAAACAATGAAAAGATGAATATGGTTGTAAATTTGAACAAAATGAGTTTATAATAGTCATTGTAATTCCTTTATAGAGAAATATTTAAGGCCTTACATAGACTGAAAATGATACTTAGTGTTAGATATCAAAGTGACCCTTGGGAGTCAAACGTGATTTTGGTAAATAGAGAAGAAAGATATCTGAAAGTCATAGTCAAATACACATTTTTATAAATATCCAATACTAATTATAATTTTATATTATTATTTGATGTATATTGAGTAGGTAATTGTACATATGAAATATATATTTCATTTGGGAAATCCTAAATTAGCGAGAATTCTGTAAACTAGTAAAGTGTGAAGAAGAACTATGTGAAACTCAATATAATTGACACAAGTTATATGAGAATAACTCATGAATGTACCTAATATTTTTCAATGGTTGTGTAGTTAATATATTTTAGAAATGAGTCGAAGTGAAAATTAAATATATCACATGAGAATAAGTGGGAAAAATCTATCAAATAATACTATACATCATTCTATATTCAAAGACATGTATAGAAGGTATCATATCATGAAGGAAAACATTACCAAAGGATGTATAATATTGGAATTTATATCAAACAAAAATTATATTATTTAAATCATTACAAAAGATATTTTAAGTGTGTTATTTTAACTACTACGTATAAAACATCATGTTTAGTCATATTCTCTCACATTAATATGTGCAGAATTTATCCACTGGGGATTTCGAGTGTGTTGAAAAAGGTAGATAAATGGTGAGAAAATTATTTTAATAATGGGGTGAGAATTATTGATGACATGGGATGTGTTAAATATATTTTCATCTAATTATATATGAAATTTTTAATTATGGGGGTATAGTTTAATGTGATATGTTTTTGTACACCTTTTTTGGGAATTCCATTAAATTAGTTAACAATAATTTCATAATGATGAGTGATATAACACTCTAACAAAATATTCATTAGTGTGGTGCAAGACTCGTATCATTTCATATAGACAATTATTTCATGATTCTCTTGGGAAATGATGAGTTCTAAATATATTTTAGATAACTATGAAAATCATAATAATGTCTTAAAAAAGAGGTACATTAACATACACATGTTGACAGTTTGTTTTTATTTTCAATCATGGTTGAAATTCGAAGGAATTTTATTTTGATTATTTTTGTAGTGTTTTATGAAGGGTGATGGAGGCTATTGAGGATTTGAAAAAGTTATGTGATTGTTTTTGATGTTCTGGAACTCTAATTCATTTTGTTAAAAAATTTGTAAGAGTAAATTGTTTTACAGGCCAGATGTATGTTATTTAGATCATTGTGTATGAAAATTAATCTACTGGTAGGAAATTTTAGATCAATTCAAGTGAATAGATCTATGCATAGGACATCTTTTGTAATGTTAGTGAAATTTTCTTTTCATAAGTGAATTGAGACCCACATATGCAGATTGATCTTTGAGTAGAAACTTTTTGAGACATGATAATGAATTCATCTATGGGTAGGGTATTTTTTTGATTAATAAGTGAATTGATCTATATATAAGATATTTGATCTGGCTATTTCATATTTTGGCCACTTGTAAGAAATTATATTATTTGATGTTTTCCATTTTGAAAAATTATGTTTCCATAATTATGATATTATGTAGAATGATAATCTGAAAGTGTTCGAAATATTTTCATTTTCCTAATCAACATATTTAAAATTTAATTAAACTGAATACTTAATAGTTCTCAGAAGTGGGTTTCAAGGTACACATTTCTTATTTTTTTAAAGTGATAGTTTATTGAAAAATTCTAATGTGTATTGAATAAAAATCTATCCTTGAAAAATCTCAAGATATTATTTTTATAATGCTAATGCGATCATTCTATGTTGTTCTTAATTTAAAATCATCACTATAAAAATATTTATCTGTGATTATAGTTCATTTTATGAATTTTTTAATATCAAGGTATGGATTACTTGAGTTTTATACAATGTTAAATTTCTTCATTTAATAATTTATAAGAAGATAAATCTAAGCAGAAGTGGCGATAAAATAAAAAATAAGTATTATAAGAAATTCCCAAATTTATTTATTGGTGTATTATTATTTATTTATAATCAATGGGAGATAAGGTTCAAAATTTTTGTTGATATAATGAATTAGAATAAGTGTATACGTGGAATTATATTGTATAAAAACAATAAATTTAGGATTATAATATTCATAGATCGTGGTGAGGGTTTCATGAGCACAATCGAATGGGGAAACTAAGTAGAATGGGGTTTTATAAATTTGTTAAATGAAGTTTCAAGAATGTTGATTGAGAAATTATCTATCCAGGATGAATTTCGTTCAGAGAGTTGTGAAGATGATGAATATGAATATTTTATAATGTGTAAAAAAGTACCAAACTAATAGAAAAAATAGATTATTGAAATATTTAGAGTATGATATTTTAGATACTAATATTCAGAAACCATGATATATATCTATTTGATCCAAGTATCTAGTTGAATTAATCTCATTATGAGATATTGAAGTAGATATACATCAAAATATTCCTGAACTAATCAATTTTATTTTAATATTCTAAAAGGCTTAGAGAGGAAGGTAATCATCTACTTCTGTAATAGAAACTTGAACTTTAGAGTGATCTTTATCTTTTTGTTCATATTATTTTTTATTTGTACAGTGAAGTTGTAAAATATAGTGACTCTGCAATGTGATATTTCATTATATTTTTGCACATATAAAAAATATTTAATTATTACTACAATTAATTACACATGTTTCAGGAGACTATCCGTCCATTGTAAAGAGTAATCATTCTTTGAAGGAGATGTACCATGTACAAATCCTTATGTTCATAATTCTTAAATTTCCTTCATATCTGAGTGTGGTTGTGATTTCACACAAGAGTGGATTATACATTTAAACATTATATTGTTTTATTTAATGTGAATATAATTTTACAAAACTGGTATCCATATATTTATCCTACATTTTAAGATGATTAATTTGATCCAAGGTACCTTATAAATAAGAATTTTAAAAATCCTTGGATCATATCTCAAGGATACAAATAAAAATCTACAACAAAGTCCAATTTAAAAACCCTAATAGTTATGGGGATCATGATGCACTATGATTGACTCATTTCACCTACTTTTATTCTCTTAGTCCATGAAAATTTTGTTTCTTCCTTGGAAGATAGTTTTTTAATAAAACAACCAATTGATGGAGTTCATAGTTGATCATTCAACACATATGTTGAAATGTAAATCATTTTCATGAAATGTAGATTATACTTGGTTCTTGAAGAATGGTTAATATTATGAGTATCAACATTGATATATTACATCGTGTTAGAATCCATTTTACACAATTTTGGTTGATAAATTATATAGAATCCGATTACTCTATCTCAAGTAACACTACCATTACATGATTTATGAAGGATATTATTTTGATCCAAGGGTAACTATATTTCCATCTCCACCAGGAAATAATTTTGTAAAAGATATATCCTTTTTTATTTGGGAATTTATCTACATATTCAACATATATAATTGGATATCATCACATCATAACTATATGATTTATGCTCTATTGAAATCCGCATTCACTAAACTCTTTCTCTTCAATGATTGATGAGTGTACCCACATAATGTGATAATCAAATATTTCTATTCCACATGAAATCAATAGGGATAAATTCTTCATGATGATGATTAATCAATGATATAATGATCTCTATTACACTATATATTTAATTACTCAAGAAGTTATATTTCCAAATAAAATGTCGCACTGGTTGTTCTTAACATATCTTCATATAAAAATAATCAACTACTCCCTACTTATTCTTTTGATAATTTTTTTATTATTATGTTATACTCTCATTTATTCTAATGTAGACATGTAACTGTCCTTTTTATAACTTCTATTATTAAATTTTTTAGAGTCACTAAACCATCCAACATTAATCGTATGATTGGGATCCATTATATTATGTTCAAGGCTCTAATATCATGCCACATGTCTAATCAATTAGTGTAGTAAATGTTTTTGCATTTAAATAAAATATTTTTTTAGAAATTTATAGTTAAATAACCCCATAATAAATTCAATGGATAACTATATTCACATATTGATAACTTCTTCAGGGTTCAACTACAATAATTATATCGTTGTCTCACAATTCTCTTACAATATTATGGTCTGAATTTGGATATCATAGATCAATAAAAACCATAATATCCCCAAAAATCAAAAGATTCATGTTATGGTATGATCTATCCTGAGTTGTGGATCATTGAATTCTCAATAACAGTGTCATTTGGTGATGGATTATTTCCATGGTGAAAACATCATTACCTAGGAATAATCATCAAAATTGGCATTTTTAAGTCATGAATGAAATATATTTTCCATGGTGTAAAAAACACAATATGTATGATATATATCAGAAAAGTCAAAATAAAAAATTAAAAACAGATCATTCATACATAATACCAACAAAAATGTGACCAATATTATCAACAAAACCCATGATTTTCATTAAAAAATAAAAGCGTAAAAATAAAATAAAAATATTCGCTAAAATATTCATGAAAATATCCATGTATATATTTATATATTTCTCTATTAATTTTACAATAAAATTATTCACATAATATTCCTTTTAAATCTCCAAAAAAATCATAATCTAAATCACTAAACAATTCCCCTGAAATTGACTTTTCATGAAAATAGCTCTGAAAATTCACCACACATGAATTTTCAGTTATATGAGATAATTTTACATAGAATGTGATGACTCTAGGTTAATCATACATGAAATCTATAATTACATAAATAATCACAAGCATTCCCAACTTTATAAGATGTTTCCTTGAATGTCTTAGAATAAACTCTCATAAAATTCAAAACACTCGAGTTAATCTGACTGGAGCGGTTGGAATTGTAATTCAATACCACACAATGTTTAGAAAAATATTTTATCTTAAAATACATTAATAATTTACAACTCTATTCCCTCATATATTAAAATTTTCATGTTTGTTCCTTAACTATCTTAAACTCTTTTTACAACCACATATTTATTCATACATAATGCATAGTTCCAAAGGACAGAATCTCACTTGAACTGTTGATATATCTTATATAGTTTTCAAAAATAAGTGTTAATATTATATAGTTAATTAATATTCCGATTAAGATTTTGATTTATTTTTTATAATGTAACACTTCTTCTAAAATATATCTTTTTTTTTCAAAAAAATGAAAATGAAAATTCTGTCATATTAATATATCAAATACTTTTAATTAGTTTTATACTGAGTATAAATTGTTCTAGAATTAATTCTACCATTCTCCAAACCTTTTCAAAGTCACTAAAAACAAAATTAGGTGTTATTAGTTATTATACCAATAATTTTTCCATTTAACCAATCTATAATTCTCATCATACCCAAAAATTAATAATGAAAATCTCATACCAAATATATTTAACTTCTCCAAAAAAGTACTTATCATTTACATGTGTTTATAAATTAACATTAGTAAACAAGTCCATATTTTACACAATACTAAATTATTTTTGTGAATGAAAAAAAATCCAAAAAAACAAAATTTTGTAATAATATTCATTTATTTTTTGTTTTTTACTTTATAAATTATCATAAATACTACTTCCATAAACCATACATAGGGATTTATGATCCCATGATGTCCTCCCAATTTTAAATCAAAATTAAAAAGTCCAAAATAATACTAATCCCCAATGATGATATAAATTATTCACTAGATTTATATATAATGACCTCCATATCAGTTTAAAATTTTTTTAGGTAACATCTTCACAATTTTTACCCAAAAAACATGAGATTTAACTCCTTAGATTGTCACTAAGAATGTTGCCACTAGATAAGTTATAACGATCTTCAAAGTCATCAATAAAATTTACAGTTATTTTATAAATATTTATCTTCATTAAAAATCTCAATTCAAACTCCTCAAACTATGGCTACATATTCTCAAATATTTTAGTGAGTGAATTTTGCACATGGAAATGACTCATTAATATATTCTCTACACCAACCAAGTTGAAACTAGTTTTAGGAAACATATTTCATAGATAACAAAATCTGTGTTTTCCAAACCAATCACCTATTTCCATTAAATCCCTGGACCATGATTAAAATACTTCTTCTAAAATTTTGTTCTATGATCTCAATCTAACATACAGAAAACATCAATAAATTAATCTCAAACCACAAATAATTTGATAAATACTACTTCTAAATTCAATTTGATTGATATGTAGAGAATAAACATAAAAATTTCATATTTCCTAATAACTAGAATCATTTAAATACATAATATTTACATAATAAACCCTAAAAATATTACCTATAAGCATCTATAGGAACTTCTGAAATGACATCTAATATCTATAATTTTTCCTTCAAGGAATCTATAAATATACAACAATAATGGATGAGTTTACATGATAGAAAATTATATATAAAATTAAAAATATATCATTACAACTCTATTCCTTAATAATCATCCATCTTCTTTCCTCCTTATAGACTAATAACCCTTTTAAATATGGCCTCATACCATTTGTTGATTATTGAATTTAATTTGATAATTCCTAAAAATTATAGAAATGGATCTAAATGACATTTAATTTTATAAATTTTAATATTATTATAGATTAGTATTTGGTATCCATTTTTGTTTCTTTCCACCAACTTTTAATTTGAATTTAACCTAGATACCACTGATAATTTCTATAACCCTATTTGTTCCTCGCATATTCATTCAACACATTATAGCCTTCATTTAGAACAATAACTACATGGATTATATCCCCCTATATTAATATAAAAATCATATTAACCATTAGAAAATTTAAAGGACATGGAGAGAGCGGTAATTCCTAGACATCATAAGTTCTGGAAATATAGTCATTCTTTGTGATCCAGACCGTTGATTCCATCATTCTTAAATTGCTTACTTGTGGTTATACTTATAAAACCACTTTTTCAAGAATTATTATATATATTTTTATTTTATTTATATATTTTATTTGGATTCTTCGTGACATCAATAATGATAATAATCCCACTTATAGATGTTTCTAACTTCTATACTTTATTGTTTCACCTTTTTTCAAGCTTCATTCAACATAAGAGGGATGTTATAAAAATCATAACCTGTGGACATGTGGTATAATTAGTTATACAACTGAGGACTTATTCATGTTTTTTCTCTTAATAATATATTATATTCACTTTGATCATGATTTTACCCAATGAATGTATTTTAACATATTCATTCCCCATTTGTTCAATATGAACAACTCCCATATTTTTCATGTTATATGTTTTCATTAATTCCTTATATGAATGGTGTTATGAATAATATGTCATTATTTCTTGATAAAACATTTTTTTCCATTCCATATTCATTTTTAAAGAGACCCAAAATTTTGATACATAAATATTACATCTAATTACATTAATATTATATATATAACATTATGATCCATTCCAAAATCATACATGTTTGGTGTTTATAGAATCATTGATACATAAAAAAACACATTAAAAATGTATATTCATTATCTACAAAAAAAATTGTTTATAGAGAGATCCATTATTTTACATAGCATAGTTAAAATCATTCATTATAACATAGGGAAAGGAAACCTAAGAAAGGGTTAGATAAAATGCTCGGTATGGGAAATCTTGTGAGGTAACAATGAACAATTGATGATATCATGAGTAGAAGAGAATGTGAAAATGAGTTCATCATTTTAAAACAATACCCTATATTTTAACAATCATAATATTGAGACATATCATAAATCCTGGATTTTTATAAGACATGAATCATAAAGAAATAAAAGAATATTAGTTATGAGATATTAACATTAACATATCACATAAGTTTTTGTGATACAAAAAATATTAGAAAATAACTTCTTTAGTCAATGACCACAACCAATACTATCATAGTGGAATAATTTCACTCCCTATTCAATCATAACCTACATAATGGTTCATTATTATGACTATGAAATTGGACATAGTCCCTTACTGAACATGGTTAAATCACATTAAAATTCTTATTTTGTCATGAGATATCCACATTTACCCATTTCATTGGAGGGATATATGATAACATAACCAATTATAAAATAATTAATATTATATGAATATATAATCTAAAATGTCATATAACATTCACCATATCAGAACCCGTGGAAAGGAATCATGTTTCACAAAAAAATAAAAGTTTCATCATAGAATAACCCATGTAATGCATAGTCCAGGATATAATTCTTTCCCCAATTTGATGGACAGTATTGGATGAATAGAACAGGGTTCAGAGGGGCTCCCAGGTCTCTTTTATATTCCTTAAAATGAGACTAAAGTCACTGATTAGGGAGATGGGCCAACTTATGAAGGGCTGGAAATCATCGGCCACATTGTGCAGGATGCTCAATCATCCCTACATGCATAGTATAGTGGGGTCGTTAGATCAGGTGGTCACCACCCCTCGGAGTCCTGAAGTTGATCATGGACCGATCTTTTATACAAGGATTAATGATAGGCAGAGGGGTTCTTTATAACTCATGTGGTTCAGTGCTTCCGGGGTTCAGTTCTTTCTATGACCTGAACTATTCCATAGGTGCAATGCTGAAGGCAATCCCCTCTAGTTTGTCATTGTGTAGAAGTCACAGTTTCCCGGTGGCAGAGAAAGAATCTGATTCTGAGGTTTTAGTAAAGTCCATAGAGGGTCATCAAGAGGTTTCGTGGGACATGGTTTACCAAATCTGAAGATACAGGAGTGAGATTAATCAGGTACCGAAGCTTCCCCACTTTTGAAGGGAGGTGAACTTTTCGGCCGATGTGATCACTTGACAGGGAAGGCCCGAGGATGTTCTTATGATTTGTTATAGTTTGGATTCATTGCATTTGGATTTTAGGTGTCACAACCTGTCCTCGGGGCCCATGCCGCGACTACCCCAAGCCCGCCTTCCATAAGCCAGGGGCTGGAGACTAGCACCAAAGGTTTAAATCCTGATAAAAGGGAAGGAATTTCTTATAAATAAGTAATCAATACCAACAGAGAATGAAAGATGAAGTAAACACTAAGTAAACTGAGTACAAGAGTAAGTGATGGAAAGTAAATGGGCCAGTATACAAACCCAAATGAATGTACAGTACAATTGAGAAAAGAAAAGTACAACAGTTGAAAAGTAAAGCAGCAACCACTGATATGTCCTCTAGAAACCCCACCTGATGGGTGGGTACATATGGTCTCCTTAGCTCCTTGAATCCGTCCGTCCGTTCAGTGTATGTCCCGCCTGATAGTCCACCTCCGGATTCCATCCTGCTTCACAAGCCTCAACCACGATCAGCAATGTCCGTCATCTGTAACCAAAACAATGCAGTGTGGGAATATCCCATGCAGGGGTGAGTATATGATACTTAGTAGGTACGCCGAGACCCCCGAAGGCCTCCCGGTATCCACAAAGGGTAATCCACAAAGCAAGGATACAATCACGAAGAATCAAGAGACTCTACTTAGGTATATTCTCATTCATATACCAAAGTCATCAATTCCAGTTTGGCTCCAACTCACGAGCCCAAGTACGACCCAGTCCACATATGATAGCACAACCCAGTCCACACAGGAAATCACAACGCAGTCCACACTGGAAATCACAACCCAGTCCGCATCGAAAATCACAAGCCAATCCACACAAGAAACCATAACCCAGTCCACAAAGGAAATCACAACCCAGTCCACACAGGAAATCACAACCCAGTCCACACAGGAAATCACAACACACTCCATAAAAGAAATAACAACCCAGTACACACAAGAAATCACAACACAGTCCACACAGGAAATCACAACCCAGTCCACACTAGAAATCACAACCCAGTCCACACAAGAAATCACAACCTAATCCACACATGAAATCACAACCTAGTTCACACAGGAAATCACGTCAATCACATCGATGATAATGATTGAAAGTCAGGACTCAGCTCACACAAGTATACTACTCACAAATAGGGGTGGAGATGATTAGATGTAGTCTCTGAATCATCTCCTCTGCCAAACCCACGTAGTATCCAAGTACAAAATTTGTCGCAGCCGAACCCACGTTGGATCCATGTACAGTAACAATCATTGCTGAACCCAAGTAGGAAAGTATTCATCTCTACCGAACCCACAGAGGATCCATGTATAGTTTTCCTTACTGCCGAAACCATGTAGGATCCAATTACAGCCGTGCTCGCGGCCGAACCCACATAGGATCCAAGTACAGTCGTCATCGTCGTCGCAGTCGCAGCCAGCTCTAGGGTTCCCGCACACTTCACGCTCAATTTCTGGAGGGTCCGCTCCATGATCCAAGGGGTTTGATACATCAACTGTCACAAATTCCAGAGTTGATGTATCACAATGTTCTAACTCTTCTATAGGAACTCAACACAACAGATGGCGCATCAATCAGACGCCCGGTCTGAAAGATATTGGCTTTTCCGTTACAGGGGCCAGGTTAGTTTTTAAGATAAAACCAATCCAACCGTACTCCAACTTCATCCAATACTCATTTGAAGTAAGCCAGAAGAACCTTCTCACTAATAGGAAATTAACATAACTGACAACATGTCATTTGGATGTCCGATCATTATGTTATAAGTGTTTCCGCTCCAAGGGTCTAGTTGGATTCAGGTTCAAACCCACCTGGCCGTACCCAAACTTTACCAAAAGCTTGAGTGTAAAATACCGAAACAACCGTCTCGATCCAAGGATCCCAATGAAACTGATGGTGCATCGATCGGAGGTCTGTATCCCATGATATGGGCATTTGAACAAATATGTTCGAGAATAGGGGGTTTGGGCCGGGTCCGACCCAACCCAATACCCCTTGGGTCGGCCCGAATTGGGATAACCCGACCTGTTTCCGAGTCCGGACCAATTGGGCACAGCCCAGCCCGGTTGGTGCAGTGCAGCTCAGCGTGGGCAACTCGGCCCGCGTGGCCTGCGTTCCAGCTCGGAAGCTGGCTGCGCTTCGCAGCGACTGTCGGCCGAGTGGAGTACGAAGGGGGGGGGGGGGGCTATTTCCGAAATAGCCGTCCATTAAGGCCGGAATTTTGTAACCGCAGGATGCAAGGGGGTCCCGCCTCCAGGTGGCACAGGCCGCCGGCTCAGCCGGCCGCCCCTTTGGAAAACCGCCGCAACCATAGGCCGCTGCATCTGTCAGACCGGCACCGCGCGACGGTGCTGCGCCCCTCCACCGTGGCCTACCCTAACTGAGGCCCCTTATTGCTTCGGTGGGGTATGAATGAGTCGCACCGCTCCGCCGCGGCCCGCTCCTGGCCGTGGCCTCCTTCAGTCTCACCGGCACGGCGCGACGACATAACGCTCCTCTGCCGTGGCCCGCTCCGGTTGCGGTCCTCTTAGTCCCCGCGCGGTGCAACGGCACTGCGTCGCCTCCCTTTCAAGCCACAATGGATATCAACAATAAAAGGGGAGGAGGATCGTCTGTGTTTGTGATGTCTGATCTCCTCCCATTATATTGATAACATGATTCCAACCATTAAAAAACGAAGATCATTAAATAATACTTGAACGAAGAATTAACCCATGCCTCATCAAACGATGATGAACGTTGGCGTCGCGGTTGACGGCGTCACGTGGTGTGGTTTAGTAGATTTCGACGGAGAGAATCCGAGGAAGAAGTGGTGTCTCCTCTTTTTATCACGGATAGAGCAAGTGTGACGTCGTTGGCAAATTCCCATGTCATTGTTTCCTTCCTTGTCACAGAGGAGGAAAAGGAAGAAGAAACCGGGGTCACTGAGTCGATGCTCTTCCTCGGAGTCTTGGCATTCTTCAACGAAGAAGATGATGTTCTTCAAGAGAATAGATCTCTCTCCCCCAATATCTACACACTACAACTAACCCCCAAAATAAAATAAGACTTATCTTATTTTATTACCTTAAGCCATGCATTTCAATTTTTAAAATTCAAACAAATAATTCACTTAATTTAGTAAGTGTGTTGGCATGATTAAAGCGGAAAGATGGGAGAGTTACACAATTAAAGGATATCAAAATTTATTGGGGAGTTTCCAAATTTAAGAGGGGGGTTAAGAGGAGTTAAAGTAATGTGAAGGGGTGGGGCTCATGTGCGCTCCACCTCAAAAATATCTTAACATGGGTAGTTAGGGGCTTGTAGGTCCCACCCCAACTATCCCATGTAGGATATAACCATTAGATAATGAAAATAACATTGTAACACAATTTTATTTACTTCAAATTTAATCCTAAATTTTTTAACAACTCATCCAGAGAAAACAAACATTAGGAAAAGGTCATATTAATAAATTAATGGCGTTGTGGTTTCAACGGTGCCCTCAAATTTCAATTCCGAGCACCGATTAAAAATTTAGAAAAAACCGCTCATCCGTTCACTAAAATTACTCGAGCTAAACTTCAGAAATTTATTCTGGGCACACTGGGCATCGGAATGTGATGATGTCAGAAACTGCGTACTCGTAAAATCTCAAATAATTGAAGAAAACCTTTTCCCCGAAATTTATGGTTCCTTACATTACTCCCACCTCATGGATTTACATCCTTGTAAAGATACATCACAAATTAAGGGAACAAATAAGGGTACTGTGCACACATCTGAGCCTCCCGCTCCCATGTGCTCTCCTGGAGGTTCCCGTGCTGCCAGCTGATTCACACTAGAGGAATCAACCGTCTACGTAAGACCCGCTCTTGTCGATCCTCGATCTCCACCGGGACTTCCCCAAAAGTCGCCCCGTCATCGATGTACAGCTCCCCGTGATCAATGATATGTGCCGCGTCGTGCAAATTTCTCCATAGTAGAGAAATGTGGAAAACTTCGTGCACCCAGTGAAACTGAGGTGGAAGGGCCAAGAGATAAGACACCTTGCCTATCCATATGAGAACCTGGAAAGGTGTGATGAAGAATGGAGATAACTTGCCACCCCGACCAAATCTCCGTAATCCACATCGATGTGAGGCCCATAAGAAAACGTGGTCTCCATCCCCGAACTCTAGTAGTCTCCACCTTCTATCAGCATAGGACTTCTGTCGGCTCTGTACAGTCCTCATCTGCTCCTGGATGATCGCCACCTTCTCCGTCGTGGCCTAGACCATCTCTGGTCTAACAAGTGCGGATTCCATCACTATCCACAAAGGATATCTGAATGGTGGCCAGCTGATGTCTATCCACCCCTAACAGCTGAATATCAATCCTCCTGCTGGGCAATTCTATGACAATGTTCCCCTTCCCAGGAGTATAGACTATCTCGAATTCGTATCCCTGGAGGAACTGAAAACTGAAAACTCTTGTTGTCACGAGGGTAAGGATGGCCGACTCAAGAGTTATCGGCCACACCCTCCTAATAATGAGTTTATCCTTTGCTACATGGGTTTCCCTTTTTTCCGACCAGGGAAAACCCCCATCCCAACGTTGCAGATAAACCACAACCTCTTTGCCTAATACCGTCAATTTGTGTATGAACTGTGGTTACCCAGTCCACACTGAAACTATCGTCGTAAGGCCTCGACGCTGCCACCAAGAGGCTCCAACCGAAACTCTAGCCTATAGGGTTAGATCACACCATTAGCTTATGTGTGATTATTGAGTCTCCTTTGAAAGTTATCTCCAGACGTGAGGATCAAGTCAACGGCTTAACCAGAAACTCTAGGTCAGGGACAAGATTCGTGGAAGCAAGGAATGATTGATATATATTTTTATTGATACAGCTGGTTATATTAGACACAGACCGTACCTCAAATCATTCCGAGAACCCCTGGTTCACACTCTGTGACAGCATGAAGCTACTCTCTTTCCCAGCCCCCCTGCTCCCGGAGCCTGGCATGGACTACAATGTTGGGTGGTTGTATCATGTCGAAATGTTCACCACCACATGCTGCTCTCCTAGCTCTACTTCCATGTGTGCTTCTCTATAGATTCATCAGTCCTTAACACCTCTTCTTGAAACATTTTACACGCCCAAGTCTCTGAGACTGGTGCCAATTCACACCTTTCCACTGCTAACATTAACTATCTATAACCGATTATCCATAGAATATCCAACCACAAAGGTTCTCTATAGCACTCTAACATATGTAGGAATGCATAGAGAAAAAGTGTTTGCTCGGATGTCCCTTGGACATGCCTCGCTCGGTAGTCCGACACCTAAACCACTGATTGCATCATATCCATCGAGTACCAGGAATGGTTTGGTACACCCGATGAGTACTCAACCACCGACATGTCATCCTCCCGAAGCTGTTTAAGCTCTAGAAAACTCTCCACCACCTCCTCAATCCAATTCTCAGCCGCCGATGAGTCGGGCTCACCTCAGAACTTGAGGGATATCTGGTGCTGAAGCATATGTAAGTCCCTAAGCCTACTAGTATCCTCTACAGGTACCGTCTGCCGTGTCTGCTGGAATAAAAGTAGTGATATAGCTGACACACTACCAAAAGTTACTATCTTAGGCAACGATCCACTTACCGAAGCCTCATCACTATATAGATTAACCTCATGGTCACTAACTGGAGAACACTAGTAGTAATGATCACCATCCACTCTATTGGTGTCTCGACTAGGAGGAAAACTCTAGAAATCACCTCTATCTAGTCCTCTATGGCTTGGGAATCTGTCTCGCCTCATAACCTTAGAGACCTATAATTCTGGAACTCATACGACACAGTCTGTCAGCGTGCACCGTCAACTGGTACAGCTGGTGGCATTTGCTGCCTAACGGGTGGTGGTCCTGCTGGGACACCGCCTGAAGGTGCCAACATAGCAAGAGGGCCCTGCACCAGAGCCTCATCGCTCGGTGGGCCATCATCATGTACTCTCCCTTGGGAACCATATCTAGATGTCTTCGCAGCATCATCCAGATAAAGAACAGGTGCGCCACGGTCAAATAGTATATCTGGTGAGCTGACTCAAAGAGTGCACAAAGGAATGTATTGAATCACACACACAATCATTGTTTCTGTGCACTCAGTCAGAATTCAGAGGTCAAGGTCCTGATGCATGGATACATCGGCCACCGCACCAACACATGACTCCTTGGACTAAAAACCACACTTAATAATCTTAACACTATTGCTTCATAGTAAGATAGATCAGAGTCCTACGTTTTATGGTAGAACCGAATCCTCTGATACCAATTTGTCATGACTCGTCCTCGGGGCCCATGCCATGACTACCCCAAGCCCGCCTTCCATAATCCTGGGTATGGCGACTAGATCCAAAGGCGTAAATCCCACTAAAAGGGAATACATTGCCATTAAATAAGTAAACAATCACAACAGAGTACGCAAGGTGATGTAAACACTAAGTATACCGAGTACAAGAGTAAATGATAGAAAGTAAATGGGCCAGTATACAAACCCAACTGAATGTACAGTACAACTGAGAAAAGTAATGTACAACATCTGAAAAGTAAAGTAGCAACCACTTAGACGTCCTCCGAAAACCACACCTGAAGGGTGGGTACAGATGGTCTCCTCAACTCCTTGAATATGTCTGTCTGCTTCGTGTATGTCCCACCTAATAGTCCACCTCCGGATTAATTCCCGCTCCAAAAACATCAACCACGATCAGCGTTGTCCGTCTTCTGCAACCAACACAACGCAGTGCTGGAATTGCCCGAGCAGGGCTGAGTATACGATACTCAGTAGGGACCCTAAGACCCCCGAAGGCCTCCCTGTATCCACAAAGGGTAAACCACAAAGTAAGGATACAATCACTAAGAATCAAGAGACTCAACATAGGTATATTCCCATACATATACCTAAGTCATCAATTCCTGTTAGACTCCAACTCACGAGCCCATGTACGACCCAGTACACAAAAGATAGAACAACCCAATCCACACAGGAAATCACAACCCAGTCCACACAGAAAATCACAACCCAGTCCACATAAGAACTCACAACCCAATCCACACAGGAAATCAAAACCCAGTCCACACAAGAAATCACTACCCAGTCCACACAGGAAATCACAACCAAGTCCACACAGGAAATCGAAACCCAATCCACACAGGAAATCACAACCCAATCCACACAAGAAATCACAACCCAGTCCACACAGGAAATCACAACCCATTCCACATAAAAAATCAGAACCCAGTCCACACAGGAAATCACAACCCAATCCACAGAGGAAATCACAAATCAGTCCACACAGGAAATCACGTCAATCACATCGATGATATAGATTGAAAGTCATGGCTCAGCTCACACAGGTATACTACTCACGAAGATTGGTGGAGATGATTAGATGTAGTATCTGAATCATCTCCTCTTCCAAACCCACGTAGGATCCATGTACAGAAGTCATCGCTGCCAAACACACATAGGATCCAAGTAAAGTAACCATCGCTTCCGAACCAACGTAGGATCCTAGTACAATCATTATCACTGCCGAAACCAGGTAGGATCCATGTACAATCGTCCTCAATGCCGAACCCACGGAGGATCCATGTACAGTCGTTCTTACTGCCGAACCCATGTAGGATCTAAGTATTATCGTCATCGTCGTCGTAGTCGCAGCACACTCTAGGGTTCCCACACAAAGCACACTCAATTTGAGGAGGGTCCGCTCCACAAGCCAAGGGGGTCGATACATAAACTATCACGAAGTCCCAATTTGATGTATCACAAAGTTTTGTCTCGTCAATAGGAACTCAACATAATAGACAGTGCGTCAATCGGATGCCCAGACTGAAAGATATTGGCTTGTCAGTTCCAGGGGCCCAGTTGGTTTTTAAGCTAAAACCAATTCGACCACACTCTAGATGCATCCAAACCTCAAGTGGAGTAATCCAAAAGAACCATATCACTAAGTGGAAATCAACGTAACTGACGACACGTCATTTGCACGTCTGGTCATTAAGTTATTAGCATTTTCGATCCAAGGGTGAGGTTGGTTTCGGGTTAAAACAATTTTGTTTTGGTTTAAAAATGTTATATCAGTCTCTTGAGTTAATAAAGAGATGAAAATGAATTTAAATCATCTAATCTATTGGAATAAATATAGGACAATAATTTTGTGATGAATGTTTTCAAGATAAGTCATAAAATGTTCTCACTAGAAACATGATAACAACAAATCCCAATAAACAATGAGATTATAACAGAAAAACATTTCCACATGTTTGACTTGCTTCAAAATCACTCTATCCTCAGGTATAATAAATGTAAATATATTATAAATTTATTCCAAAGTCATTTAAAAACTTATAATATCATATATGATCTACATAAAACCTTTGAAGACCTATTTATTGATAATTTCTTATCAAAATCATTGTTGTTGGGTGTTAATTGTTTAGTTTTTAATGTGAAATTTAGTTCGGTAGTATCATTCCTGATACATAGATCATGGTACAATAGTATCCATAATTATCATATTAATAAAAATATAACATATATTTATTATATTTATATAATTATATTCCACCATAGGCGGTATATATTTAATAACTAATTACACCATTTGTACAGATAGTAGGACATACGTATGCATGAACAATGTTAACACATTTCAAAGATTGAACTAAATAAATGTAAATATTAATTCAAAAATACCGAATCATTATTATACCATATATTATATATATATAAATTAAATATATCCTTACTAACATCCATGTAAATTATATGTGTAAACTAAATCACATAACATCAGGGAGGTGGTAGTCTGCATGTAAACACGAATGATGTTATCATTTTCTAATCGTTTATAAGGTAAGTAGAATTATATGACATTATAATTAAATAAGATTAATTAAGTAATAAATATTAGGTATAATCATTAAATCCATCATAATTCCCATCCATTAATGATTTTGATGAAAAATTAATTATTTCATTATGTGGAGGCTCCAATGAATAAGAATAGACGAGTAATACAATCACTTCCCATTTGATAGAAAAGGTGGTGAATAATAGTATATTCATAATAATAATTAAATATATTAATGATACTAAGGTTATTATATTATTATGAATAGCATATCTCTTGAGGAGGTAATTTATATTAAAGGAAGTGGGGTAGTACGATTTACTCTTATTTGGTAGGCCTCCATTTGATCCATTATTAAAGTCCCTTGGAATGGAATTTTAAGAATAAAAACAATAATA
Source organism: Viscum album (assembly GCA_963277665.1). Lineage (NCBI taxonomy): Eukaryota > Viridiplantae > Streptophyta > Magnoliopsida > Santalales > Viscaceae > Viscum > Viscum album. The sequence continues at coordinate 1,602,531,530 of OY728153.1, read as the reverse complement.
ATAAAGGACATGGTTGTTTAGATAAAAAAAATTGTCCTTTTTCTAAATTACTTTAATTACTATATATAATAAAATGGAGGGGAGACACTCTATAAGGGAGGATATGAAATACTTGGAATTTAATAAAAGATTTAAATATAATAATGTAATACTGAATAAATATTATTCCAAATAGAAATATTATTGAGGATGGGATATTACGAGGTGGAAATATTGTCTTAAAATATGTTTTATACATTTTTAATAAAAAAATCCCTTATATCTTGGTTTAACCCTCGGTAAAACCTATTTTATCATTATAAATGGGGACATTTTTTAGAGTTTTAACTATACATTATGGTCATTTCTAAGTTGAAATTGTTAAAAACATATTAATTATTTTTGAAAATATCATCCATAATATCTTATTTATGTTATTGAATTTAAATAATTTAATTTTAAATTAATCTTGTGAAAATATACAACAAACAGTTTTCTAAAAAAATAATTTCTTATGATTAAAATGATTTTATACCATAACCCAATAAAAGAATAATTCTGATATCCTAAATTTGAATATTCATAATATTAATTAACTAATTTTACTTTTAAAACATTCTTTTAATATATTTATTTTCAAATTATTAAAATGATGATACAATTTTCAATGAAAATTAATATTTTTATTTTTTCATCGAAAAATAAATCTTTTCAGAAAAATATAACATTTATCTCTTAGATAATTTTCAATTTTTGATTTCAAAAATTAATTTAGTTATGTTCAATAACTTTGATAAATGTGGTATAAATTTATTATATTATTTTCTCACGAAAAATAGTAAAACCCATTTCTCAAGAAAAATGATTTTTTAATATGTATAATGAATTTGCTGAAAAGTTAGTACTAATTTATCAATATACTATATTTATCTATTTTTTTACATAATTTAAATATTTTGTTGTTCTCATTAATTCTAATAGTTTAAGAAATATTATTTCGGGGTATAATATATTACAATTCATTTATATTCAAGGTTTCATGTATCACATGATTTTAGGGAAATGAAATTTATTTAAATATAAATTTTTCATAAACTCAAGGATTGTAACATTCAACCTGCATTAAATGAATTTTACCCTTCCAATTATTTCAATCTGACATAAATTAATGATTTTATCTATGTTTCATCGCATCCTTAGGTTCCCATATAGCTTATTTGAATTATTAATTCATCTAAAGAATGTTAACCAGATCAGTATTCTTATTCCATAGCACGTTATTTATAAGATAGATGATTTGTTAAAATTTTTCTTAATAGAAATAGTCATGTTATAGTGGTAAAACAAGTGAGTTTAGTATATACGATGGATCAGGATTGATGTTACTCAGGAGAGATACATAGAACACATCATGAACTTAAGAGAGGTATGATGGATGTTTCAAGTGATAAGCTACCATCCATACACGATCTAAAATATTGAAGGAGACAATACACTCAAGGATCATATATACCTTCTTTATGAAACTCTTAAAAATTATTCAGGGATAAATTCTTAGAAATAAATTCTCCTAAAACTTGAATTCATTATTTCCCAAATGTATTTTAGCATAACATTTCATTCAAATCTAATTCACTTTGACGTGCTTTTGAATTTATCTAAAATTTTCTATTACTTCCTCAGCTAGTTTAGGTCCCAATAATTTTCATTATCTAATTTCATTATAGTGAGTTGGAATTTTACACTTATTTTCATTGAGGAAATTTGAAGGATTAACCTAAATTCTTGAGTGGAAACTATTATTGTATGAAAAATAAACTAGAGTAATATACTGATCCCTACCATAGATTAAATCCAAAGAAAAATTCATCATCATATCATCTAGGGTTGGAATATTTCTCTTAATCTATCCATCTCTTTGAGGATGATTATTTGTATTAAAACTAAAATCAAAATCTTGATCATGTTTATGACTTCCCTAGAACATTAAGGTATTCTTAAATCCTAATCAATGATAATAGAATATCAAACTCAAAACAATGGTTTTACTTATTTAATGTAAATTCTAGAAATATGAATAAGACAAAAAAAATTCTTTGATGGAAATGTGGTGTGATTACTTCATAAGGTGATCAACTACAACCAAAACTGCATTATGGCCTTTAGATGTTTTCGGGAGTCCAACAAGAAAATCCATTGTGATGTTTTCCTATTTCCATTCTAGGAAGGGTAATATATGTAACATCCCATTATATGTCTCCTAGAATTAACTTTCTAACATACCAAATATAATTATTAATATTTTTCAATATGTCTCTTTTTGTTGTCACATGAGAGATATTATTTCATATATCTATACAACTTCATATTCATATGATAAATAGATAATGATAAATTATAGTTCTTATCTAATAGCTTCTAATTTAAATATAATATGGATGAGAAATATGCGTCTTTATTTAACTATATCATTCCATCATAATCATTTTTGAACTCATGAACACTTATTACCTTCATTTTCAACTCTATATATCATGAATAGTCAAATCTTATCATCACATGGATAGATGGTTGAAAACCCATTATGCATTGACTAAATATTTCCCCTTCCATATGGATTTCCATAACCTTCCCTTATATATTAAGAAATATTTTATCTATTGTTATCATCCTCATATATAATCTAGAATGAACTTTTTTATTCATAACATCATCCACCTTATTTCCCTTTCAAGGGTGGAAATATATTGAGCAGTCATAATCATTAACAAACTTCTACCATCTTCTCTAGAACATATTAATATAATTTTTAGTGAATATATACTTAATTTTATTATCGTTATGTATATCACAGCTTTATCCATAATTATAATTTCATCATATATATAATGAAAAAGAATTATAATTACCTCAAAATCATGATTTCGGAATTTTTTTCCCACGAACCATATATTTTCATGAGGGATAAGATATAGCTATCTAATTCATCATGAGTAAAAATCCGAGTTATTTATTCAATTTTCCACTAAAGGCCACTAAAACATATCAACTCTAGGGTAGTGTAATCATAGGTTCACTAACTAACCTTCAGATTAGTTCCTTTAAATTTTCATCACATTCATTTATCCATACGAATTAGGCTCCTTTTCATGTTAACATGTTGTGTCGATTAGAAAACTATGTGATATCATCCACAAATCACGATCCAAAAAAAGAAGACTATGAATACAAGTATTTGTGGATATCTTGGGATAATGTTTGATAACTTCCATATTTTATGCATCCAATGATATAACCACTCTTGAGATTATATGAACCAAAACTAAGACATTTTATATCTAAAATTAACACAAGGTAAATTTTTCACACAACATATCCTTCCTTATGATCATTAGTACAATTATTAATTTTTCTTTATAATATTTTCTAATCTTTGAATTTATATGAATATCAACTATTAATAATTCCATAAATATATCAATGTAATTTCTAAAACAATATTCATTAAATGAATTATTATAGTAGGGAAATTAGTTAGAACAAATTGAATCACTATAAATTCATACTTTTCATACCATGTATGGAAGGATGCAGTGGGAATTCATTTAATTTTAAACTAAAACTGATAGTGTCAAATCATAGATCAATCTAGGAAGAATGTTTATCACCTCATAACTGATCAATAAAATCATAAATACAGAGAATATGATTTTTATTATTGATTTTTATTTTCTTAAGTTACCAATAATCAATCCATATTAACATTGATCCATATTTCTTCATAACAAAAGGAATATGTGCACCCTAAGGTAACACAGTAGGAAAAATGAACAACTTTGCAAGATTATCGTAGGGTTGTTTCATTAATTCATAAATCTCAATTGGGTCCATTCAATATTATATCTGTCAAATAGGTGTAGCAACAAATGTGAATTTTATTGAAAACTGAACTTCATGATTTTGAGATGACTTCAGAAATCTTTTATATAAACATTAAAAACACTCATATAGTAGACATAACATTAATTTTTATTTTTTCCCCAACTATATTTGATAAACATACCTTTTTAATTAGAATCATGAACTGTATAATAGATTCAATTTCCATTGAAAGTTTATATTTTTCATCAAAAATATCCATGAGTATTCATTGGTGTGGAATATCAATATTTACTTCCCTTAATTGAAATATTATCTAGGATTTTTGTAATAAAATCCAATCCTTGACTAAGAAATCATAAAATTCATCTAGAGGGAGAATAACACTATTCACTAGAAGCACATTCTCATAATATTTAATTTGATAAGAATAAGAGTCATGAGATGAAATCATAATAATATTATGTGTTTTCAATGATAATTCAATATCTAATTTTTATAGCAATGAATTAACAATCCTGATGAATTTTCATGATATATGGGACTCATATAACAAATAAAAAATATGGTACTCTATTATTTGGGCATACATATATCTACCTAAACAGTATCATTCTATATTTAATCCCTTACTAAACCAAATTGGTTTGGGTAACTATAATTCATCATAAATGAAAATTAATTTGTCATGAAAAAAGATTCATAGGATGTATAAATCATGGCACCTTATTTTAAATCTATGACACCTCAGGTTTAACCTAGGTTATTCATGATCATAAACTAATAGAATCCTTCGTACAGGATTATAAAAAATTTGAATTATATTATTCATATATATTGGGATTGTCAAACAAACTATTTTGTAAGGTCATATTCTGCTTGAAATATAATGATTACTGAGACATACTTGGTCAACTATTTTTTGTTTTATTCCTCTTAAATGTATCTACTCTAAAACCACATCAGTTTTTCTTATCTATACAATAGTTTTTTCTAGGAAATACATATAATCTATATCAAAGAGAACAATTATGTTGTTATACTATACATAAACATATCAGTAGGGTTCTCAATATTTTTTCACACTAATTTAAAATGGTAAATAACCCTTTTTCTGATTCAAATTATACAAACCCAAACATTTTATATACACATATTACATAATAATATCTGAATATTAATCACATAACCTTACCATCTACACCAAAATATTTTAGGATTAGTATATTTGGATACATAGATACATAAAAAAATTATTCTAAAATGATATATGTCATATCTGAAAAAAATTATTTATATCTAGGACCCTTAATAGATGTATCATACTGAAAAACTTATGCATAACGTAAGAAAGGGAAATATAAGAAACAACGAGCTCAGATTATTAGTAAGGGAAAAAAAGAAAGATATCAATGATCACTTAAACATATGATAAGAATTTGTATATGAGAACCCAATATTATTATTTTAAAACACTACCCTATATAACATAAATCATAATATTGAGTCATGGAAGAAATCTAAGGTGTTCATAGATAAGAATCCTAATAGAATAAAATAACACTAGGCACAAGACAATTACACTAGAATAAGGCATATGTTTTTGGAGTACAGATAAGCAAAAAAATAATTTCCTTAGTAATGGATCACTTATATGACTATCAAAGAAAATTGTGTTCAATCCCCATTATATTATATGCTTAGTCATGTTTTAATCCAAATTCTATCATAGTGGATGAAGTCCCTTACTGGACTAGGTTCACTCCCCATTATAGTCCTTATTATCTCATGAGATATATATTATTACCATATGAAATAGATGGATATATAAATCAATTCTTACCCGTAACATAATTAAAATCATAAATATGAGTTCCATAAAGATTAAAATAACACTCATCATTTCATAACACATGTAATAGAATCAAATTTCATTTATATATCAATATTTAATCAAATAATAACCCATAGAAAATTAATGGGTTTCATAATAATTTTGTAATCATAATTATAAACTATTCAAATAAGTAATAATGATGGTATCATAAGATCACATCCCCATTGGAAATGCGTACTAGAACCTCAAAATATTTTAGTGGCCATAACACCCTAAAATTCTATTCATGTAGTATATGTTAAATCTATGTTTTGCTTCAAATTTTTGGTAAAATGTTTAAAGTAACACATTCAAAAAATGATAATAATATTCATTTAAACCATTTAGTAAAAAACTAAATAAAGATAAATATAATTTAAAAATAAATTCATGAAATTTTTTTATAGAAAATTTGGATATAAAAAAATAATCTTGACCAGATATAAAAAGAAATTCAATATTCTTAAAAAAATTCGGTGTCGTGAGTACCTAAAGGGAAGAAAACACCTGGAAAATTTGTAATATTTAGAAATTACCACACTAGCAAGAAATATTTGGTATTATTTATAGATACATCAAAAAAATTCATTATAAAAAACTAGATCTTATATAATACTAATAAATAATGTGATTTCAATAAAAACCCTTACCTCAATTTTTATGTTTCCAAGAGTTCCTTAAACTCATGTATAATAAATTTTAATTTATTATAAACATAAACCAGAATCATGTAAATACTTATAATATTAAATAATATCAACTTATAAATTTTCTAATACTATTTATTAATAAATACTTACTAAAATCATCGTATCATGGTGTTAATCATTTTGTTTTTCATTTGAATTTTACAATGGTAGTTTGGGCACTTGTAATTTAATTATGAAACTATATTATTTAGAATGTTATTAATCATATAAATTTCATATTTGTATTCATTATATATATTTTAACTCATCCATAAATGTTAGAAATAGTAAAATAAATTGCATTATTAATCTAGATGGTTGGTTGTACACACACATTTGGATTGTATTCACTTTTTGAAGAATCAAATTAATGACATATAAATAATAATTCAAAATTAAAAATTAATTCTTAAATAATATTTATCACATATATTCATTATATATTTCCTTATTACCATCCATTGAAATTGGAAAAAAATGAATCTCATCGCTTTTTGGAGGTGGTAGTCCACATGTACACACAAGGAATGTAATCATTTTACAAAAAATTGAAAGGAAAGAAGATAAATATGATATTATAATTATAGAACAATAATAATGTCATAAATTTCGTTTATATGTTTTAAAAACATCATGATACCCATCTATGAAATATGTTGATGGAAAAATAAATTCATAGCAACGTGGAGTTGGTTGTCCACATATATGAATGAGTGATAATTTTACTACCCATTTGGTGAAAAATAGGGTGAATAACTCTTGTTCTATAATTATATTAAAATATAATTATTATTAAAATACACAAATTATTACTTTAGGTTAAATACAATGGATTAAAATGTGGTATAAGAAGAAATAAATTGAAATTTCTTGTGTGGGATCATTACCTCTTCTTCGGTAAAATTATTTTCAATCCTTTATTAAGGAACTTCAAAATGGTCTTTTAAGATGAAAAATACCCGTGATACATGGATATATAATTTTAGAATATAATTTTTTGTTTTTTTTTGTTCTATATAGATCAATTTGGTGTATATAAGAGAATTTAGTGATGTGTATTTTAAAGTGGGGGGGGGAGGGCGGAGAACACAATAGGAATATCATAAAACATAAAAATATAATAATGTCATACTTAGAAAAATTGATTTAAAATGAAAATAGGATTAGGTATTGGATATTTTTATGTCAAAATATGTATATAAATTGTGATTTATAAATGTGAAATGAGAACACAAACCCTTACTTATTTGCTTAACCTCCAGTAAATGTGTTTTATCCTTTACCTCAGCGATAATTATTTACTATTTTGGTATTCATTATGAGAAAAAATTATGTTGATCTTTTGAAAAAATATTAATTACTCTAGTTAAAAATATTTATTTAATTTTATAAAACTCCATTCAAATAATTGGTATAATTTCATTTTTAATCAAACCGAATAAAAATGATGAAAAAAATCATTTTTGATTCTTTTCTTAAGTGTAACAGGATTCTATATGAAAATTAAATATAAAATTTATTAAAAGGTAATAAATTGGATTATTATTAATATAAATAATTTAAATTTACTTCTATTAACATTTAAAAAAATAGAACTTTTTAAATTATTTAAATGAAATAATGGTGCCATTTTCCGTCAAAATAATTTGAGGGACCCCAAATCTAGTGATGATATTAGTTTTTAAAAAACTGTCAATGCTTTTGGCTTCAACTTCATGGAGAGGTATTACATTAGCCAATCGGGAGGAGAAGTCAGTAGCAGTAAGGATATACTTGAATTGCTTAGCTGTGGTTGGAGGATAAGGTCCTACAATATCAATTCCCCATGTGAAATTTGGACAGAAGTATTTAGCTGTATGTAGAAACCCTGAGGGTTGATGAATGAAGTTGGCATGCACTTGTCAGGGATGGCATTTCATAGTGAAATATATACAATCCTACGTCATTGAAGGAAACAAGTATCCATGCCATTGGATATGATCAGAGAGCCTGTTTCTATACTAGTGTGCACCAAAAGTTCATGAGTGCACTTTTTTCTTGACAAATATAGTCTCTTCTCAATCAATAAATATCAGGAGGATTCCATCGAAGCCTCATTTGTAAGGGATTTTCTAATTGTCTTTAATATCATAAGGATTAAAATTAACTGCTCATCATTAGATCTATTATTTTACATCCATATCTGGTGGAATTATTCCACTTTGAAGATATTCTATGATGGGTGTTCCCCATTCTGTGGTATAACAATATGGCTCAGAATATGGCTGATATCATTAATTTCCTCCATTCTCGGTTGAAAATATTGTGAGACCACATGATGATGGGAAATTATAATGATTGTGTCATTCCCATTTGGATCATACAAGGTTGTGTCTTCATAAGCCAGTGCATCAGCTTGGTCATTTTGTGATGGAGGGACATAAGAAAATGATGGATCTGACGGAAATTCAGCCATTAATCCTTTGACGTAATCACCAAAAGGGATTAACTCTTCTTTTCTGAGAGAATAATCCCAATTAATTTTCTTTATTACCAATTATAAATCACCTTTCTCTTTTATGTGAATTACTTGCAACTACGATTCATACTATGCCTCATTGTTGGTACATCCTTCTGACAATAGGAAGGAGTAAGTCAACACTTCTTTATCTAGGGAAACAAGGAAAATTTTTGACCCAAATTTGTTATGTTTAGGGTTTTCCATTCTCTTCCTTGTTGGGATTCTGTAAGAACCATCAAAGTACATTAACTGTGTTTGGGAACTATCCTGAATAGATAAGACCTCTCTATAAAGAAATTTATTATTTAATGATGTATATTCCACATATGGATGTTCAGCAATGAAGTCAGCCAGAGCCTGGTCTTTTATTTCCATATGAGGCACAAAATGGATATCGAACTATTTTAGAATAACTTCCCACTATTCTAGATGTCCTTTAAAAATAGGGAAAATGTTGATGAATTTGAGCGGGTTACTATGAGACACCAATTGGACTTCCTGATGTTGCAGGTAGTTCCTCATTTTATGAACTGAAAATATGAATGCTAGGAAGCACTTTTCAATACATGAATATTAAGATTATGCATCAAAAATAGTTCAACTCAGATAGTAAAGGATTTTTCATTCCTAGCATCATTCTTTTTGTCCAGGATGGCACCCAATGATTGCTCAAATGTTGTCGCATAGAGAATAATTGGTACTCCTCCAACAGTTGGAATTAATACCAGTGTAATCAAGAGATATTTCAAGAGGGTATCAAATGATTATTGACATTCTTCAGTCCCTTGATAGGTGACTCCCTTTTTCATAAATTTGATGAAGGGAAAACACATGCCTGCCAAATGGGAGATAAAGCGTTGAATGTAGGCCAAGTGTCCTTGGAGTCCTCTTAATTATTTCAAATTTCGAGGAGGTGGAAAACAGATGATTTCTTTTGTTTTCTAAGGATCAGTATTCATTCCACGATGGCATACAACGAAGATAAGTAACTTTCCTAAGGTTACCCCAAAAACACATTTCAAGGGGTTCATCATCAAACTCTGTTGTCAAAGTTTATTCAATATAAACTGTATATCATCCAAGTGATTGGAACATTTTCTAGAATTGACCAACAAATCATCCACATATCATTCAACAAATTTCCCAAATAAGGGTTTGAAAATATGGCCCAAGACATGTTGATATGTTGCACATGCATTCTTTAAGACAAAGGGAATTAACCGATAACAAAACACTCTTGAGAGTGTATGAAGGTTGTATAATTTTCATCCACTACAGCCATACTGATTTGATTATATCCACAGTATCCATCCATGACAGAAAGTGCTTCATAGCCAGCTGTTGAATCAATTAGATGTTCTTTAATCAGAACTTGAAATTCATCTTTAGGATAGTGCCAGTTAAGATCTCAGAAATGAATGAAAACACTTATTTTCCCGTTATTCTTTTTCAGTCGGACAATATTGGCTATCCATTTGGGATATTGAACCTCCCTCAAATATTATGCCTTTATATGCTTATAAACATAATATTTAATTTTAGAGGCATGAGTTTGGTGTGTTCTTCTTGCTGCATTCTTAAATCTGTGATGTTCTTCTGGAAAACCCAAATGATGGGTTTCTACATCAAGATTATGACTTGGTATTTCTGAATAATATGCAATAAAATATTTATCTATGTTTATTTTCAAATAATGTATAAACATACGGTTCTTCAGAAGTCACAACCTCACAAATTAGTTTTGGGGTTGAAACTTCTTCTGTAACCGGATTTATTTCTCTAAGATCATCCACAGTGGTAGAGACACGTTCCTCAAAATCTTGAGTAGCATCCTTGAGATCTTCCTCTTCATTATCATTATGTATTACCTATCGTTTTTCCATTTTCATAGTAGTACATGAGGAAATACATCCAGAGTTAGGGGATGAGTTAGTATTTGATCATCCTAAAGACGACCCCACCACATCTGACCCTACTAACGACGAAGGGTCTTCCTGTGGTAGTAAAGTGGAGATGAGGGATTGGGAATCAACATCTTTATCATCATCTAACATTAATTCAATTTCTTATACTCTGATTGAAAAAGTTGAGGATTTTTGTAGTTCAGTGCATGAAATTAAGACATCTCCATTTAAGATTCCATCACTGCTTGGTGAATCAATAGTTTCTCCCATGATTTCAGGCTCAGTTGCTGTAATAGACATTATTGAAGTCACTAGACAAGTGTTTAGATTTGGTTTTACCCATTCAATTTGATTGATGGGTATAACTAATATGTACAAAAATTTATGATTTTATTTTTTGGAATCATTTCCAAACCATTTGGAGCATTAACAATGGTTATATCATTTGTCATGGATCTCATTCTTTTTGTGTGATAAAACAATGCCTCAATGTATTGAGATTCACACGTTTTAAATGGATAATTTTCACTATACAACATCCCTATTTTACCATTAAATTAAAATTGAGGACATTGGAGGTATGTAGAAGGTATTTTCACCTGTTGATGCAGCCAAGTCCTTCTAATGAGAATATTTAAGTTTGTGTCCTGATGAAAAACCATGAAATCTGAATTAGACACAAGATCTCCAAATTGAGTTCAGAGTGTAATATCTCCTAGAGGATATTTTTCATTCTTGTCATTTCCTTGAAACAATAATGTGGAATTATATAAATTAGATTCAGTTAGACCTAATCAATGATGTGTATAAACAAGAATGAGGTTGAATCAAGGTCTATTATCAATGAAATCTCATAAAATGTTTATATCATTGACCTAGCAAGATAAATACAAGGGTCTGATATGACCATGTAAAAAATTATCTTCATCTTCATCTATAATAGATATGACTGCATTAAATTCATCAAAATCATTCTCTATACGATAAACCTCATCTGTATCAACTTCGGTTTCAAAATTTTGAGGACTTGACAAAGCCCCATCAAGTACATCTAGAAGATCTTATGACAAGTTCAAGGCATCTAAATGTGATAACTTGTATGGTACATAGTCTAGTTGTTTCAAAACATCATTATTTTGATCTAGAGGGCTGTAATTACAATCATGGAAATGTGGTTTTTAGGTGCTTTAGAAGTTGGTGCTTCTAATGTAGATATACTCTCTATTAGAGCAGAATCTAGAAATACTCTTGGCTTTGGTTGATTAGACTGATTTGGTATAACTACATGCAAAGATGTATATGGCGTGACTTCTAACCAGTTCTCCAAAATAATCATATAAGAACCAAACTTGTCTTCCATGGAAGTAACTCATTTTTCTTGCTTAGCTTGCTGAAGGGCTCTTCCAAGTGTTTCTGCCGCATATGTGGTTCGAGTAGGGGTAGAGTTAAAATGGTGGTTTCTAGAATTCCCACATTTTCCACTATATCTTCCATCTTGGCCTATTTCTATAGTTCCCCAATTTGGTACAAGGAACTCATGCTCATTATAATTAGAATCATAATTTAAAAAAGGATCCATTATATGAATAACACTGACATACACGATGATCAATTTTCCATCAAATGAAGATTATGCCAGATAGGTTAGTTCTGGTTGTATAGTTAGGTGGGGTGGTGCTTGTTCTTTTGAAGTGGATGACATGAAATCGTCCAGGGTCAAGGAAAACTTTGGCCTTGACATGGGCTCATCTTCTTCTGACTACTCTTTGTCCTTCGTATCACCTCTCTTCTTTGAGGATTGACTTTTTAATGAAGGTGGTTTTGTTGTAGCATGAGTGGTGGAAGACACAATAGATTGTTTCAACTAAGTTCACAAAATGGAATGAGTTCGGTTGATAATTTTTCGGATCATCCCATAATCATATTTCTACACATTTTTATTTCTGACTTCCTTTCATTCGCCAACTTCCTCTGGATCAGTAGAAGTAACACATGCTACTTGAGATGACGAAATTTTCTATTTCACTTTTCCGGAGTGTAACCTTTTTGGAGGAGTCATTTAAAAAAATCACTCATGAATGGGATGCCCCAAAATCTAGTGAAAGGGAGATAAATTCAGAATATCTTCATCTCCTTCTTTATTTGTTTTATTCAACCTAGAAAACTGAACCAAATTATTTTCGAAAGATTAGATCAAGTAACAATGAACTTGTTTGTTATTGAAGGAAAACAATAGCTTTTTAATTGCACAAACTATTTCTACCTTTGATATCCTTGATCATATTGATGATGTGGTAATTTATACTGACGCTCTGGAGGTGGATCCCTTCTATAAAATGAAGGTATTGAAGTGAAAGTGGTACATGTTATTGCTTGAGTGTATTGGCAGATGCCTCTACTTTCACTGTTCTCGTTCTTAGAGAATATGGAATGAAATGATTTTTAACATTAGTTTGAATAAAAGTAACTTCTATATTTTGAGAAATTGATGTAAGTTCTTGAAACCCTCCTGGGTATTTCACATGGTTCACTGGTGTGCATAACTCATCACATTGATTTTCCACACAAATTGGCATCATCATATCTTGAGGTACTGCCAGAATTAACGAATATGTTAATCCTTCCCATAATCAAATAAAATTTGAATCTCATTCATTATACCTTGAATTAAAATTTGTAAGATTTATTTTTGTGTCTTCTTTAGTGAAAATGTAATTTTTGACAGAGATCTTCCCATCCAGTAATAGAACGAGATTGTAAACTAGTACACCAGACGAAAACTGGTCCATATAGTGACTACCCAAAAAACCTAAGCTTTGTTATTGAGGAGTTCCCATCATGGGATCAGAACATGAAAACAAATGTGTTATGTGTTTTTTTGGATCTCCCAAACCATTAATGATTGGAAATGAAGTATTCACAAAATATGGTGGGGGAGGAATCAGATATACACATTCAGGGTAAGCTATCATTTCCAGTGGAACTAGAGTAGGTCGCCCCTCCATAGCTTCCAATTGAGTCGTTAATGCATCAATTGTGATTATATTATTTGGGGAATATCTGGACGAGTTGACACTTGTGTAGGTATAGAATCTAGATCTTGATCTGGTGAAACGACCAACAAAACCACTTGTGGTGGTGCTAGTATTTGCCTTGGATAACCAATAGGAACAATCTTATTGGGATATGTTTGATCCTACCTTGGTTATGTACCCAATAGATGGAATTCATTATCCTCATCTGTAGTTACTATAAATCCTCTTTGATGAGGAGTTCCTACATGATGTGCATGTTGAGGATCTTCCTGGGAAGTACGTTTAACAGAAATGCTACATCAAAGTAACTCTATATTGAGTCTTCCCAAATCCTTCATTTCCTCTTATTGATTTGAAAATATTTCTTCAAGCGAAATAGATTGACCTTATTTAGTGGAAAAGTGATATTCCATCTGACTTTTACCATTCCCCATATTAGTTTCCTTTCACAGGGGTTGGAGTTAGTTATTGGAAGGCATACCTAGATTCTGGGTAAGCCTTCGAATTCAGGTACATACACCTTCTTCATTTCACTCAGTGTGTACTGTATTATGGATAATAAATTTATCTTCTGATTCCCCTGAACTAGAATCAATTTTTGGAGGATATCCTACAATGGTGTTAATGAAATTTAATGACACAGAAGGAATTGATGGAATTTTTCTAGTATCTTTGTACGATATTTTCCCCCTATTTCTTTGCTGATACGTTGTTCTCTTATATTATTATTTCCCAGGAACTGTTTGGAATAAAATAACCTGAAGGGATCCTTGGATAGTTTTGTTGGGTTCTCTCTTTGTGACTTCTTCCCTAATCAAGAGAAAACTGAATTTCATTGAGGAGGGGATTGTAGATGTGATAAATTTCCCAGTCCTGCAGGCTGGGGCTGTTCATGTTCCTATTTTTCATATCATGGAACTTTGTTTAATGAATTTGATGTTTCAATTAACCGATTCCCAAGACTTAAAATAAAGGGTGATTATTGAACTTCTATGGCTAAAATTTGTGCAACTTATCTTCTTATATTGCGAATTTTGGTTTATACATTAGTTGGGTGCATCATCTGACAACCACTCAAGTCACCTGTTTCAGAAGATCAATATGCTATTTTAGAAATTTTCATTCTCTAAGAACTAACAATCTCTAAGCGGGATGCCTACTCCAGATTCCCAGATTCTTGTTGTAAAAGTAACTCAAAAACTTCTTTTCTTTGGGAATGACTCTGATTAGAGTTGGTTAAGGCCGTTTCTTGAGTGTACATTCTATTACATAAAAATCTATTGATTTTGGCCGACCGTGGGTAATAACATTTCATAAAACTACTTTTGGAATATTTTTTTGATTTTGGAGTGTAGAGAAATGAAATTAACCATGTGCACCTCATCCTATGATATGGACACCATATGGGTAATCAGAAATTAACCGGTGTGTCCTATTTAAATCACTGATTACTGCACTCTAAATGGTTCACTAATATTTTCTAGTTTCTGGATATTGGGAAACTCAGAGATATCCCAAGTGAATTTGTCATATCAACCCTTATATTATCATCCCATGATTTTGTGATTCTTTATATGGTAATAATTTTGTATTAAAATGTTGTCTAGTCTTTTTAAAATTGAGGTGTATATCATGAGTACAATCTTCTATCATCAATTATGGAATGTTATACTACGAAATTTCTAAAGTCCAGAACATGACTGGTATTTCTTGTGTAGAAAATTGTTTTCTCAGGTTTAACATATCTTCATTTACATTTACTAGAGATTTTTCCACTTGGTATGACCAATGTGGATTCTCTGTATTAGAAGGCAAATGACCCACGTGGGGATTAGAGAATGACAGTTCCATTAATATGTCTTCTGGTTGGGAAAGTTTTTCATCCCTCAATGACTTGACATTAGACATTGCTAACCTTGTGTTTGTATGTTCCTCAACATATGAGGGCTTTCTCATTGTTATATTATTAATTATAGAATTATCTTGACAATGTGGAATAATAATGTAGAGAAAACTTTCGCAGTGAATTCCATAATGGGGAGGATCACCATTGTGGATTACAACAATAGATGAATTGTCTTGCTCCATGGTCTTCTAGCCACATAGTGGGGTTTTTTGGCTCTCTTCTGGAGATAGATTCTCTATATTGACTAAATTTTCAGGAATTGGTACTTCATGATGAAGTGTCTGATTAGGAAATTCAGAATTACTACTAACACTCCAATAATTTGGTAATGATAGGATATGATCTTGAGCTACAACAAATAAATGTCTTAGTGATTCAAGAACAGCAGTATTAAGAGAAGACAAATTACATGTTGACAGTTGGTTTTCCAATTGCATTTGAAGAGATTTCTTCTAGGATGGTCTCTTATACTTATTCTGGGCCACATGCTAGGAGAAATGGTTATCATGGGCATGTTTTAGATTGTTTTCCTGAATTGACCGATTAGCTAAAATTGGAAAGGGTGTATGTTCCTTGTCTTGTTGTCTGTATGATATGAGGGAGTATTCCCCATGAACCTATTGGACTAGAAAAAAAAATTTATCTGCTCTGGGATGGCATGCCGATGTGTAATCCCATGTGTGAGGACAGATTTATGTGTCTGTTCCCCTGGTACTACTGAAGTAGTTGTAATAATATCCTAGCATGCATACAGAATATGGGCAAGGATTTTCATATGCACTTTAACTATTGGTAACATGTGTTTTGTGACTTCAGTGACCAGAATGGGGATATACATCCATTGAGTATTTGGAGTAGGTGTATGTGCCCTCTCCTATCCTCATTTTCCTATCATTGGGTATTGAAAGTACTCTTGCATTGGGGTAGAGAGTTGGGCTTTCCCAAGATTTTTCGTTGGAGATTTCTAACCGACTTCTCAGAGTGCGGCCAAAAGAGACTGTTGGAGAGCCTGATGAACACTGGTAGGTGTATGTGCATGTTGGATTTTTTCATCGTGAATGATTGATGGACTTCCCTCAATACTGGCAGGCAAGGATAATGAAAAAATTGGTGTTTATAAATAGGTGTGTTTTCTTATTTACCTTTTCCCACCACATTGGATTGGCGGGATTCTTTAAATGAAGTCAGACTAGCCTATTGACTGACTGATTATTTTTAAGTAGGTGTATGTTCCTATTCAAAGTACTCCACTGGGTTTATATGGTGGTATTGGTGGGTTTCTTCTAGATGAGTATGTTGAATAGAAAAATTAGTATGAACGGGTGTATGTGACCGCTCGTTGTTGGCCATCAAGTTAGGTTGATGGACTTCTCCAGAGGGGTAAGACGTAAGAACCTTCTCCCTGTTGACCGAACATTGTCCCTAGTGATTCGTCTTATGTGACCGTGTCTAAGAGACCTGGCCTGAACGTCCAGGGAAAACACTCCCATCACGTTTGGGGTTCACTACCTTGTGATTATACTAGCGGCGATTGTAGGTGGGAGTCCTCAGGAAGGATCCATACACCCTTGAATTGAGGTCATGAGTAAACTCTTGATCTACCTCCCTATTTTACCAGAGGTACATGTTGTTGAATTCCATGGATAAGGTCCCAAAATGGTTGAATATGGTGGTGGGAACTGTCTTCTTCTTGATCATCAGTCATTGTTGGTCTGATAATCGTGGATTGTTATTGACCAAGAGGGCCTTTCGGGTAGCCTCCAAAGTTGGAATGGTACCGTGCTGATTGCACTCCTTTACCAACACATTGGAGACCCATCATTGAGGAAATTGGGTGGGTGACAACATCCTTCTCGTGGATGAGGTTATAGCTTGAATAACAGTTGGTATGTTCACAAATGATGACATGAAGAAATACATTTTTTAGTGAAGAGAGTTCTGATAAAAACTAATAAAGAACAATAAACTACATTAAAGTAACATCTTTTAGACGGATAAATGTGTGATTGATTCCCTTGTTTGTCCTTCCTTTATCAATTTCTAGTAGATTAACAGGTGGGTAACATTATGAACATGGTAAAGGATTCATGTCAGGTTCACCATTTTTGTTTTGTAGTTCCTTGATACATGGGTTCTAGTTTTATGAATCATTGCTTTCAGGCCGTTTAGATTGGATTTATTCATGGAATCAGAAACGTCCAATAGTTCTTTATCCAAAGGGGACCTTCTTTCCAAATAAATGTGTTCATTAAGATTGTACATTTCAATACATAGGAACATAAATTGGTAAAGAGAATGGGAGGTCGGCCTCATCACACCCATTTTGGGAAAATTATTGTCTACTCTTGGACAGTCATTGTAAATTTCAGATATTTTTATTAATCCTTATTAATTATACAAGGGTAATATATTTTTCCCATGGAATTTACAATCACTTATTAATAAGTGTAAAACTTATAATCATAAGTATGCATTCATGGGTCATCATTAATGGAGATATCTTTATGTATTTTTGGTTCTCCAATAATGGTATCCTCTAATATACTATTTCCAAATCATTTTAATCATCATTATGATGATACTAGGTTGTAAGGCACTCAGTGGGGCACTCTAGAAATTTTTTTCATCTAGGGAGACGATGGCTTATTTGGATATTAGTATTGTACCCATGAAATGGGTTACCTATATATCTTAATGAAAGGAATCAGAACCCTAGTAGTATGGTGCCGCTTAATGGGCACATATTACCTTTTAATGTCATGTTATAAGGACCTAACCATAAAATTCAATATCATTTGGTAAGGAAATCTAGTAGAAAGGTGTTTAGTTAATGTTTGTTGTGAGACTTATGTAGAAAAAAACACAATGAACTTGGAAAGGCTATGGGATTCCATGTTAGATTTGAACATGTTGGGAATATGGTCCAAGGAGAGCATAGTAGATTCTGAGTTGTTGGGTTTGAATCTCGATGGGGATTCATACCTATCCCATGTGTATGGGAATCAAAGCCCACGTAGTTAGATAAATCATATAGGATAGTATATTCATTAAAGATAAATGAGTTTTGGCTTACATCTTAAAAAGAATGAATTGATTATTTATGGGTTGAATTTGGGGATTAATCCTAAAGAGGATGCCCAGATTAAGATAAATAGGGTTCGATTCCCAATGAGGATGTATAATGAGCTCGGGCCCTGAAAGGGATTTCTACATATTCCAATTATGGAGGGAATCAGAGTTCTTGTAATTTATTCCATTGAGTGTTCCTACACATGATGCAATCATCAAAAATCTCTAAGCCCACATTCTCCATGCAAAATGTGAGAAACAAGAGGATGAGAAAGATTCAATAATGAAACTTTCCCTTTTCCTCCTCTACTAGTTGAAGAGGGCACCCCTATGGCAGTGAGAGTGGATGAGGCATGAGTCGACTCGAGAAGAGATTGAGGAAATGATCCTTCCATTTATTCACATTACATTAGAAAAGTAACCAATGAAAGGAGGAAGAGATGTAGGTTAGGGGGTTACACCAGGATTGCAGCCCATAGTCAATAAGCTCAATGAGAGAGGGAAAGGGTAACGAGAGTCCATGTGCGCATCTCTCCTCTAGTCTTTGGAACCGAAGAGGAGATAAGCGGCAATTATTCTACCTAATCCAAGGAAATCTGTGGGCTTACTTTAGGATGGTTGTACTAAAATTGATCCTGTTAGGGTAGGGAGACCTCTCCTATTCTAGTGTGGAAAATAATGTGTGAACCATACCTTCCCTACCAGAGACATGTGGTTCCAGGTCATTTCGTTGAGAAGGGAGAGGCCAGGACCCAAACCCTTCTCCAAAATGAGAACATCCGGAC
Source organism: Viscum album (assembly GCA_963277665.1). NCBI lineage: Eukaryota > Viridiplantae > Streptophyta > Magnoliopsida > Santalales > Viscaceae > Viscum > Viscum album. Next base: position 1,602,511,908 of record OY728153.1, on the reverse strand, counting down.
ACTGTTCTTGGTAGAAAGTTCTATGTGACTGTGGATATTGAAACCCATAGACACTCCATGAATCCCACTCCCTTATAAAAAAATTGTGGGAATCCCCTGACTGTGGATATACAAACCCAAATAAGAGACACACTAATGTCCCTTTCCCAAATGTTTCATAATTCATGAGGTTTTGGTGGAGGCTTCACCTTTTTCACTTTTAGATAAGGGATCAAAGGAAATAGATACCCGACCATGAATGGATTTAAATAGGGAACATGAGTTGGTATATAATTTTTATACCATGATCTACCGCGTAGGTGCCTCATGCAAGTGTGTCACATATGTACCCTATGTTGATGTACCATGCAGCTGTACCATGTAGTTATGCCCCATAGGTGTGGCGCGCAGATATGCCGTGCAGTTGTGGCATGCATGTATTCTGCACAGGTGTGTATGATGACTGATGAATGTATTTCACATAGGAGAACCAATCCTATGTAAAAATTGCGAAAAGACATTCAAAAAATTGTTATACCATTTAATTATCTCTTCCCTCGTACTTTAGAGAGCTTCCTAATAAAATTAGAGGGATCTTGGAAAAATAGTTGTGAAATAGGAGCTTCTAGGAATCCATCTACTTTTTTAGTCCTTGAAATTGGGATCCCAACGGTCCTATTTATAGGCAAGGAGGGGACCCTGAGAAGAAGAGTTACTCCATGTAGGTCTTCTTCATTGGTCCTTCGTGTAGGTCTTCTGCATAGGTCTTAAAAATTATACTACCACATAGTTCCTCCATGTGGGTCCTTCGGGTAGGTCTTCCACGTAGCTCTTCAGGATAAAATTTTTCCATCTTCTGAGTGCCATAAAATTTGATCTTTAAGTCCGTTTAGGCTCTGAAACTAGTCAAATAGAAGCTCTCTAAGAGATCTACACTTCATGAGATGGATAATACACTATGTCTCCTAAGAAGAAACGAGATAATTGAATTTATTGTGTCAACACATTTTCTTCATCGATCTTGGAAAACTACTTCCTAATCCTAGATGGGGGAATAATTCCACATATCCATCGATATGGTATAGTATTTCGGCGCATAGAAATCCAGCCTACATCTTCTTACTTCATGGTGAAAACATATTTACTTGTAGTTGCAATTTGTTGTCTATGTGAAAACCAGATCTTCAATTTTTCAAATATGTGTATGAAAACAATTATGTGGTGTCAACACCTATATAAAGAAAACAAAAATTTCTGGGAGAGGGAAATCAATCAACATATAGGGAATCAACCCCTCGATTCTATACAATATCAAGGAGGAAGAAGAATCTTCTTTAGCACCATCATCTCAATCATAGATATTATTTCCCTATGAGCATGCATATCAGGATCATATGATTAAGTCTGATGTGGAAACCATCCTTGAAGACATACCTATTGTGAGGGAATTCACTGAAGTGTTTCATGAGGAATGTTTTGGTCTTCCTCTTTGAAGAGAGGATTAATTATCACTTGACCTTATACATGGGTAAATGAAAATATCCAATACTCCATATAGAATGGCTGTTGTGGATATTGAGGAGCTGAAGTAACAAATATAAGAGAATATTTATAAAGGGTTTATACGCACAAGTGCTTCACCATCGGATGCTCTAGTCCTCTTCATCAAGAAGAACGATGGGTTAATATTCCATTTCATTTATTATTGTGAGCTCAAAAAAATCAAAATAAAGAACATGTATCATCTACCATGAATTGATGACTTGTTCGATCAGCTGTGTGGAGCACAATACATCTCCAAGGTGGATTTTTGGTTGGGATATTATCAAGTAAGGGTGAAGAAAGAAGATATCCCCTAGACTGTTTTTTGTACAAGATACATGAAATATGAATTCAGAGTAATGCCTTTAGGACTCACCAATTCTCTAGTATTCTTCTTGGACTATATGAATATAGTCTATAGAGATTTCCATGATAGATTTTTGGTAGTCTTTATAGATGAGATTCTAATATACTCCAAAACCAAGGAGGATCATGTGGAGCATCTAAGAACTATACTGGAGACCATGCAGTAGAAGAAGAATTATGAAAATTACATCCAGTGTGAGTTCTAGTTGAAAGATGCCTCAATCTTGGGTCATATCATCACAATAAATGGGGTATCTGTAGATACCTCAAAGAAAACTACAACTGAGGGATGGCCATGTACAACATCGGTAATGGATATACATAGTTTCATGGGGTTAGATGGATATTATCGCCAATTTTTGAGAAATTTCTTATGATTGTCCAACCCTCTTACCAAGACAACTGATAAGGGAGTAAAGTTTTTGTAGAGTGATTAATGCTCAAAGATATTTAAGGAGTTAAAAAATAGGATTATCATTATGCTCGTGCTCACATTACCCATATGTGGAGAACTTTTGGTGGTATTTAGTGAAGCTTCGAAGAATGTCTTGGGTTGTGTGTTGATACAAAATTATAAAGTGATAGCCTATGCCTCAAGGCAGATGAAAATCCTTGATAAAAACTATCCAATTCATGAACTGGAGTTGGAGGCTATGAAATTTGCATTAAAAATCTAGTGGAATCATCTTTATGGGGATAAGTGTAAGATATATTCTGATCAAAAGACCACCAAATATATATTTACACATAAATATCTTAATATGCACCAATGAAGAAGGATAAAACTCATCATGTATTATGAATGCTCAATCCACTACTATCCTGGTAAGGAGAGCACTGTGGCAGATGCACGAAGTAGAAACATTCATGCATCATTATTAATGATGAGAATTAAAAACAATCCAATCTTCTTAGATTTGTAGAGGATGTACATGGGATCATTAAGGGAGGAACATCATCAATCCTTTATCATATTATTGCTCAACCATCCCTTATATAGAAAATAAAGGATACTAAAAGGATGGATGAGGAAATTCTAAAAGGGGTGGAAGCTATCAGAAATTGTAAATCCTCAGAGTTTGTGGTTGACAAGGATGTAATAATGTGATTTGTGTCAGGATTATGTGTACCATCTGATCTATAGATAAAGAATGAGCTTGTGAATGATGTACATAGCTAAACCTTCTCCACCCAGGGAGCACAATGATGTATTAGGATCTCCGAGAAAAAAATTGTTGGGAAAATATAAAAAGGGAGATTGTGGAATATACATCAAAGTGCCTGGTATGTCAGAAAATAAAGGCAGAGAGGAAAAATTCTATGGTGATGATGAAACCACTGCCCATACCAACATGGAAGTGAGACAACATTACCATGGACTTTGTCATTGGATTTACAAGGACATCCATAGGAAACAATTCTATATGGGTCATTGTGGATCATCTTACAATTGCAACTCACATTATCATGATTCGAGTGGACTTCTTATTTGAGAAACATAGATGAATTTACATCAAAGAAGTGGAAACACTACATGGAGTACCACTATCTATTATGTCTGATTGTGATCCTAGATTTACCTTGATGTTCTAGAAAAGGCCTTTACATGCTCTATGCACTGAACTGTGCTTCAGTACGACCAATAATCCCCAATCTGAAGGCCAATCTGAGTGAAATATTCAAAAACTGGAAGATATGTTATGATCATGTTCTATGGACTTCAATGGAGTATGGGACCATCATCTTCCAATGGTTTAATTCTCCTAAAACAACAGTTTTCACTCAAGCATCCGAAAGGCACCATATGATGTCCTTTATGGGAGAAGGTGAAGAACATCGACATATTGGGATGAAGTTAGTGAGCATAAGATTCTACGACATGAAATGGTCAATGAAATGTTTGAGAAGGTGAAAACAATTCAGAAACTTATCAAGGCAACCCAAAGTCAATAGAAGAGTTATGAAGATAACTGTCGATAAGAACATGAGTTCAAAGTTGGAGACATGGTATTTCTACACATATCTCTTTGAAATAAGGACATGAGGTTTCTAAATAAAGGGATGTTAAGTCCTAGGTACATCGGCCCCTTAGATATTCGTGTTCGTGTCAGGGTTTTGTCCTATCAACTAGCACTTCAACCTATAATGGCCAAGGTACATGATGTCTATAGTGAACCCCTATAAAGGAAGTAAATATTATAACCTTCACATGTATACTCTCCATATGTAGTATAGTTATGGGATGATCTTTACGAGGAGCAACTAGTGATGATCATATATTAGAGAGAAAATGTTCTATGAAATTAGACATAGCCCCTCATCAAGTGTTGTGGAACAACACCAAATTTTAAGAGGAAACGTGGTAATCAGAGGAAGTCATGAAGAAGAGTTACATGCATCTATTTTATTGTGGTAAAAGGAAATTTTGATGGTGAAATTTCTTAAGGGGGGAAGATTGTAACGACCCAAACATTTATCAATGAAAATTCCTCTTGTTTAAAAATACCATTATGAATTGTGATTTTTGCAAATATAGCTATTCAAAAGTGATCAAATGATTTGTATAAATATTGGGCTTTAAAAATCCCATTTACTCCGACAAAGGAAGCGATGGCCTCATCCAGTAGACTTAACCTGTACGAAGCCCATTTTTCAGAGCTTGCAAAGAAGGTGGTGTAATTGGGATTCTCTATTGACCAAGACTAAGCTGATCTTCAACATGTTAAGCTCTAATAGAACCTCTTATGGGAGAAGTTGAAGTTGATAGAGATTACCACCCGATCAATTTTATCCGAGCCACCCTAGGAGTCTGTCAACATCACACACCTTACCCTTCGGTTTTATGTGGGTGTTATAATGGGTTATGTAACAAAACCTTAGCACTATGATTATGTGAATTATTTTTTTATATAATAAATAATGTACATTCATTTTATTATTGTTGTTACTTTATAAATGTTTTTTAAAGGACAAATAATATTTTTAGTTAATATTAATCTAAGAAATCAAAGTTGATAAATTAATTGATTTTTTATTTAAATAATATATTAATAAAATATTATTATTATTAAATTTATTTTATTAATTATAAATGATCGTATAAATTCTATACAATTGTAATTTTTATTAAGTTTTGAAGCCAGTTTTTTTTCAAAACCCATGAATTTTTTATAATTGTTAGTTTTTATTTTCAAAGTAAAAAATTCACATATTTAGAATAATATTTGGATAAAATTAATATTAATTTGGGAATAAGGATTTTGAAATTATCCAATGGTGAATTTTTCATAATTTCCTGAGACTGTCAAATTTTTGGGTAAAAATTAAACATCGTTTAAATATATAATATTTTTATGACATCATAATGACCCAATACTGATGCAATAAAATAATATGAACATTATGTTTGAAAAACTATATGTTTTACCATTAAAATAATTTTATTTTATGTTTGTTTTATTCATTTTACAATGCCTTAGTGGACCCTCCAATACATATAAATCATTTTAGAATTTTAAATTGATTTCCTTGAAAGTGCGACTCACCTCTACATAAGCAACCCTATTATTTTAAGAATTTAGGCTATTGTTCCTATAAAATATATTTTTCAAATCCCCATTTTCAAAAATTTTGGGCAAAAACCATGGTTTGGTTTGTGGTTTTGATTTGTCTAATGTGTGCTGTCCCAAACCTAAATAATAAAGAATTCCCACTCCCTTGCTTTATAACCCCACCTAAGCTACCACTTCCTCTTCACTAAAAGCCATTGGAGTTAGACCAAACCCTGACCTCCTATCTTTATAATCCTCCCAAGGAACCCCATGCTCTCAGTAATCCTCTCTCTAGCCCCTCCCAAGCCATTGGGGTCACACTTCCAAGTAAGGGATTTCTTCCTTTATCATTTATGTCCAATTTTCTTTATGTTGTTATGCCCTTTTATTTTCAATTGAAAATTTAGGGGTATGATTTCACAAAAAACAATAATGTAACATTTATGTTTTAATGATGATAGACCACTTTCACTCTGATTGTATCCATCCATGTATACCTGTTACCAAGATGAAATTCCATAACGAATTTCTCTTTCCTCATTTACATTCAATCAATTATTTGTTATTTTGAATCTAAATTACATTACATTTGATGGGACATGTAAATATATGACCCCGTTAATGTCCATTTCATATATATATTATGAGACACCCCTTTCCATCTCATAAACCATTTTTATGAATTCATATTTCACGTCGTTATGCAGCCGAAATCACACCGTGATATTCCAAGACAAAGTCATTGTGTCATGAATACCATTCCCATTTATCTATCAAAATTATTCACCTTTATCCACATTTACTAATTGATTATAGAGTTTCATTTACAACTTCTACATTCCTTTTTCAAGGAATAAATGGTGATGTTTAAGGAATCCTTGTTTTATGATCCATGTGGGACACTAATTAATAAAATGAAATGTTTAAGAAGGGTGCGCCCTGATAGCGCATCAATGAATTGGGTAATGGTTAGTATAATGATAAATCAATTCCATGGTGGGATTACTAATTCTAACTCAAGGTAAATGAGTGTTTACTCATGATCCATGTTCAATAAGCCTTGGCTCATACTAATACCATGTTAAGTGTTGTTTCCACATTTCCATGTTATGATAATCATACTATATCATGCCATTATGTTGATATTTTCTTTATGATCCGTTGATTTGTCTATTTCCTAACATGTATTGCAGTATTCATGTTATGCCTTTTTTACTCCCTTACTGGGATTTATAGCTCACCCTTTTCTTATGCATGTCCTCAGGTAATCCCATGCAATGCTATGTAAAAGGGAATGTAGTGGTCTTGTAAAGGAAGTTTTCAATAAAGATGTTGTGTTTCATCTTTTAAGTCATTATATAATGCTCCTATGCCCCAAATACACTAGAACTATTTATCTTCTATCTTGTATCTAGTGACGATTTTAGTAATAAATCTTGTTTAAGTGTTTAATAAAAATTGGGGTTGTTATATTTCATACTATGACTTTTCTGTTTTATGCATTCTATATGTGGTAAATCCTATTTGTTTGACCCTACCCGCTATCCTTGTACTATATCTTCATTTTTTTAATAAATAGTTAGAATTTGTTGCTTTTGGATAGACTACATTGTTAAACCTCTCTGTTTTTTTCTTTAAACTTTTTACTATACATGGATGCCACTAATCAATGTGTTTATTCCTTATGAATATTAATTTATTATTTATTATATAAATCCTTAGTGACCACTGTTTTTTATATAATGTTTTTTTGTTTAATCATAACACTACACATTTCTATAGAATATAACATTCACTACATAAAAAATTTAAATGATTTTTTCTTCCTTCCCCACCATTTCTCTGGAACACTCTATAAGGTTTCTATTATTTTTTTATTTTACCCATTCAAATGTTTTTCTAAAATTTATAATGTCTATAAAAACCTTCAAATCTTCATTTTTTTTAATTTTTTATTTTTTAATTGTTTATTTTATTTATTTATACTTTACACGTTACCAAAATTTTAATATATTTATTATCAATAATATTTCTTTGAAAATTGTTCCACATAATGAACCTATTAATATTATATTCCATGTAGAAAACCCCACGTAATTATTGTATCTTATCTTACATAAAATTCTTGGGATTTAAAATTTTATTAATTATCCTATCGTTCATTGTATTTTGATGCATACATTACCAATTTTGAAAGGGTTTTCTTGACTCAATATTATTTTGTTGATCTATATATTTTATTCTTTTACTATATTATACATTTTTGTATATATTCCTCTATTAATCATTTAAATATTTTATTTTATTTTTCTTTTAGAGGGACATAAATTATATTATCAAAATATTCCATTTGATAGATTTTTACTATATAGAATACATTATTGTAATGGAAATTATACACACTCTCTTTTAGGAATTTATCTTCCATGTAAACATTATTTCATACAAAAAAACAATATTTTCCTTGTTTTTAATGTTAAATATCTATTTTTTTCTACAATTTGTTTTTTAAAAAAATATATTTAAAAATAAAATGTATTTGTTTTTCATTATTGGGGGTTATTTAAAAACACTATGAAAATATTTTAATTTAATTATTTCAATTTAAAAAACATTCTATATCTTTCTATTCATGGTTCTTATAATTGAAAATTAATTATTTTCAAGGTTCCATTATTAGTTTATTTATAAATAAATAAATTATTTAAAAATAATTTATCAGAGTTTGAAAATGATTATGAGTCTAAGTAATATTTTTTTATTACAATGTTACCAAAATACAGTTTTCATAATTTATGTTCAAATATCATACATTTCATTAGAATTATCTCTCTCTATATTTGTATACCAAATCAGAAAAATTGTTGAATGGTAACTATTCATACAATGCCTTTACATTGTAATTGTCTTACATTTATTTCCCTTTGTTGGAATATGTTGACCTAGATAGTCATACCATGTGATATAGTGGGGAAATATTTCTTAATTAACTTATAATAATTTATTAAAATTGGTATTAATACTCTTTATAAAGGAAATTCAAGAATTGTTTGACCACTGAGAGGGAAGTGGTTTCAGTGGCCTTCTTTTTTGTAATTTTACCTAGAAAAAACATTCACCTTCATTTAGAGAGAATTAAATCAACCTAAAATTTACTCATAATCAAAAAAATAGGAATATAAAATATTACCAGGTCCACTAATAAATAAGACCACTTAGTGCGTGGACCGATCTTGATCCATTGAAGAACACACCTCCACTAAAAAAATGAACTTTCTGTTTATAATAATAAAGTTATATCCATTACTTTTATAACAATATACTCATTTTTTGTTCTTGTTCCTATTTCACTAATAATACAATGAATCAATTTCTGAAAAAATGAACCCTCACAAGTTGTATTAAATATTTATTTGATTAAATTGTTAAATTATTCACACCTAACTCCATAAAATTTGTTATTCTACTATTATTTTGAAAATAGTTTTAAAAACTCTTTTTTGTACTTCCCCATTAGGTATATGTTTATTCAAACCCCCTCTATCGTGTACCTCTCTCACGATACCTTCACCAACCTATCAAACTATGTATGATACCCATCACTACCCTACCTATTTCTTTGATTTCTCTTTATCTAGTACCTTTATGTCCAATACCACTCTATATGGTACCAATATTTTTTATAAACCTTAGTCTGGTTCCTCTCTAGATAATACCTCTCTCCCTGGTGCCTCTCTATATGTTAATTCTATGCGCTGAAACACACTATCTAATACACATATGTATGGTACCTATTTTAGAAATACCTCTTTATAGGGTATTTATCATTAGAGTTCCACTATTTATGACACCTCTCAATCTAATGATTCTAAAAAAATATCAATCAATATTCTTGGTCAAATCATAAATTCTACAACAACTACTTTTGAAAGAACCATATCCCATTTATTAACCCACTGTTTCATCAAAATAAATAGATTAGTTAAAGCATAAAAATTTAATTTCATACACTAAGTTTAATTATCCCAATAATGTCTCTCTTCATTTGATCAACTTCAAGGCCTACAAGTAAATATGAATATGAAAACATCATAGGCACCTTTCTCAAATATTGGTGTCAACGATCTTCAAAACATCTGGAAATATCAGCTAGAAATATTATATTTCCATTAAGATTATTGAGATTATGAATTTCTAGATCAACATCATCAAAACATATAACGTTAAAAAACATTGTATGGATCCTCAAAACTTCAACCGATACATCTTTAATAGAACACCTCCATCTGATAATACCTCATCTTCTAAAAATTCATATGGTTCTACGATTTCAAGTTCCCCTATGTCTGAAAGTCTTATTATTTGTCACTCCACTAAGATTTATAGGTTTACTATAATTGGGGATTTCAATTTATCTCTTTCTAGTGGAAACTTTTCAAAAAATGTCGATCTAAAGAATTTGTGGTGAAACCTCTGTCATATGTATTTATTCAGAAACATGTATCCATTGAAATTGTTTAGAAATCCAAATCCCAATGAGTTTGTTATGAAAACCTAATGTTCAACCATGAGAACATTTAGTAGTCATTATTTTTGGTACTTTGAATAACATTAAATCATATCATGATTTCATTTATCTCTGAAACTCAATATGGTAAATTCATGTTTCACCATCTCATTACCTTATCCCACAAGACTTCATAGAGTCACCTATTTCTACTAGGCTCCATCTGATCTCCTCTATCCATTAGACTCCATTTGATCACTTATTTACATTAGAATCTATATGATCATCTATGTTCACTAAAATTAATCAGATCAAATATTTCTAATGGACAACATCTAATAACATCATGTAGAAGGATAAAAATTTTCATGTTATTTATGTAATGAAAATAAGTCCCACCACTATAAACAAACCATCTTCTTATGAAATGGATTAATTCATTTTTTAACTGTTACTAAAAAATATTAGTGTCCATAATACCCCATTTTAATTTTATTTTAAACCTTTTTAACTGAGGTACATAAATCATGGAAGCTCTAAAACTCATGAAATGGATCACTATGCCACAATTCTAATCATAATTGATAAAGCTCGATTTAGAAAAAAATAATCATTAATTTTTTTTTTATTTTTATATTGTAGGGATTATCAATTACACTGAACATCTTTTTTTACTGATAACATAATAATGAAAAATCAAAATCTAATAAAATAAGTTTTTTCATACACTTTAAAAAACAATTAAAATAGTTCACATATGTTGACATCACAAAATACCCATTTTTAAAACATTACCAAAATATATATCTCTCTCTATAATGGTACTGAAATTATAAATGGATATATTTTTGTTTTCATATATTTCTCCCAAATTGAAATTAATATCCAAAGTAAAGAAGATATATGGGATAAATATCACATAACTTATCCTTAATGAGAGCAAGGTTGAACGCCAATAATCATCATAATCATCTGGAATGCTCCCTCCATCAACGTTTAAGTAATGATATCAACCACTTTCCCCTCTATAAGTATAAATTATGACAATAGTACATTTATTTCCAAATGTTATTTGATAATGTGACACGTGAAATAAATTTTCTTAGATCATGAATAATTCACCGGATTAATGGTGAGGTTGATAGTAGTTTGAGTATCACATCCCAAGATAAAGGGTAACATCACATGAAACAAAAAATATTATAGATCTCTCTTTATACATATAAATTAGTTTGGGAATTAGTTACAACACCATATAGTTATTCCATGGTACATAAATTCGATAAAATATTCTTCGTAGTGTGAAAACACACACACCTTTAACCTAAGAAGAAAACTCCCATTAATGGGGATCTTCAATCATTAACAAAATCCACCCAATTTTTTTCTATATAATTTAATAGATCAATATTTCTCATTCAATCATATTTAAACCCAAAATCACAATTCCATTAATATATATAGTAATTAGTTTTTCTACAAAAAACATGGTGATCATTTTGAGTACCTTGATACCTTGAACAAGTAGTAACAATATATACTAAATCCATACACGATTCCTTGAGAAATAAAATTATAACAATTAACTTCCTAAATTATTTTGGTATAATATACATTCATTTAAAGTATTTTTTAAAACAATTCCCACATAAATGGGTATGAAAATAGGCTTTATATCATCCATGGTATTTTTTATTAGTTCCTTGTTATATTTTTATTTTTAAAGGGACATTTTCATTTTCTTTTGAGATATTTTTATTCCACGAAAAAAATTTATCTCTCATTTTATAAACATTTCAAATAACTTATTCAACCCCTTGTAAATTTTTTAAAATTTTATTCTTCATGTCAAGAAAATATGATGTTATCTATATTGATTATAACAATAAGAGACACCAATTTTTCAGTTTTGTTGAAGATATTGATATCAAATATTTTCCACTTAAAATTCCACTTCTACAAGAAAGTGTCCACCTTAGATTACCAAGATCGTTGTACATGATTAAAATCCTACAATTCCTTCTCCAACATAAAAACATATTCTTGATATTTAATAATAAAGACTACCCATGGTTTATCAATAAGACAATATTATTCTGGATCTCCATTGTGAAAAATAGAATTAGCATCCATTTGAAATATCTTATATATCAATTTTGAAGTAAAAAAAAGAAATATTCCAATGATTTTACATGTTTCAAATGGGAAAAAAGTAACCTCAAAATAAATTCATAAAACTATTGATTATCCCTTAAAAATAGACTTTCCATGTTTCTTATCACTTCCCCTATTAAATTTTGTTTAATTTGGAAATCCTAATTTAACGTCTCTAACATGAAATCCACTAAACAGGTTCCCAACGATTGGTCTCCCCGGGACCTCAAGTGAACCTCCATGTATGCTAGAAGTTAATGACTAGTAGTGAAGGTATAATGAGTCAAATGGGGATACTATACCTCTATTAAAAGAGTAAGATTCCAAAGATAATATATGGCATAAAATAATTTATAACAATATCATAAAACCATGCATCACCATTAAACCCAAAATAGTGTAGAACCACATAAAAATAATAAATATGGCACGTCTTGCTAACAGTGCCAATGTGAAGTAAAACCCAAAATAAAAAAAATAGATGAATCCCCCTAATGGTTCCTATCCCCAATTTTGGATTTTCAACCATGAACATCACAAGCCCAGCACAACTATCTAGAACATGGCCTTTGAATTTATCTTAACCTACAACCAAGAAATTTTATCTAGTACCCAACAACGACCAAGGCAGGGTGTGAGTACAAACTCAGTAGGGAAACACCCATGGTGTTTATAAAAATATCCAGTCTAAATAGATAGTTCATGCATGAACAAAATAAATGAAAAGGTAAACAAAACACAACCTAGGTGACATTAGGAAATAATGTTCACATTATCCTTTTTTATCACATAGCCAATTTTCATAAATGTATCCATGGGTTAGGCATTTACATCACGTACACAATGGAATAAGATGGTCCATTTCTTATAATATAGGAATAAATCATGTTCGCTATCTCTCTAGGGATAAATTTTTTTAAAACATATACATCACACTTATCACGGATCCTTGGTTTAGGTGGTCTCATTAAATGCATCTGTTACATGTATATAGCCTCGGTCCCCTTCCCAAATCTATGCATTATGTGGTGGGGTTTAAATCCTTAGTCTGTCATGAATTGTCGGTGTAAATCCTCATGTAAAATAAACCAACACTATGAAGCCATGTGTCCATTCCTGGTTATACATTTACAACATATACTATAACAAAAGCCATACACAATCAATAAACATAATGGTCACATATCATAATTAATATACACTTGAATTAAACATAAACCCATTTCCCATCATTACATTTCACAATTATGTTACATATCCATTTTAAGAAATTTTGATTTCTTGTTACTCAACCCATTAATTATATTCAACAGTTCCCCCAAATTAGACCGATTTATCACATTTATCATTTCATGATCCTTAATACATTAATGCATTTCCATTACTAGTTCATAATCCATTTGACACATTCTCTTTAACCCATTTAATTCATTTCTACGTTATTACAGAAAATCCATTATACCATTGATATGAACCAGACACAACTACTGCTGGTGCATCTATATGACTTAGCCAAACATAACAATAGTATTGTTGTGGGATATACTTTTAAATAAGGGAGTTTCATGCTTAACATTACCATGTTCCATGGTCAGGAATGTTGGTGCCCCATGGGTAGCCCTAATGTGGTGAAATCATCCTAAACGCATACCAAGGGGATCATGAGGGGTTCATTTAATCATTTAGTCATACATTTTAACAAACCCTATCAAAGGAATCAAATGCACAACAAGACAGATCCAAGAACACACCAACAGATGCCAAAATTTACAATAAAAATACGAGATATAGCTTATAGACCACCTAACTTGAATCATAAGATGAAAACAACCTTAACCATACCCTTAGACATGTATTCAAGAACTATCTCAATCCCCAACCTATGATCCATTAGAAAAATATTGTTTTTGGGATTTAGAATAAGAATAATGGAACCAAAAACTCTAATGGTGAAAAAGATATTCAAGAGGAGTGTTAGACTTACCCATATGTTTGATCCCCAACCAATTAATCTCCAAACAATATAAAATTGAAGGAGGTTGACCGTTGGGAATATCTTTGGGTCTTGGTTCATCACTAGGGCTAGAGGAAGGAGAAATTTAGAGAAAATCAGGTGAGGAACATAAAATCACATAGGGCCAGTTTTTTAATATTTCACTATTTGATGGGGTGAAGGGTTTGGTTGCATGGTTTTCCATACCATTCACCAACTGTGAACCTACATCTGTCCAAGAGGGGCCCATGTCACACAGTTACCTAGGTATTCCACATGGTTTGACAAACAGTGATCTATCTGTAATGAATGACTCTATCTATGTTTGTACAATTTCGGCCTCCCCATCGTACGATTTGTTTAGTCGTCCACCCCTCCTCCTGGTCAGCATGGAATGGGTGCATACTTATCCTTAAATGTGCAGAAACAATGCAACATCCACTAGATGGACATTATTCACCTTATCTCATGTCTCAAACCCCTAAAACACCCCTGAGAATACTCATACACCCAATAAAAATTCAAATAACCAGATTTATTAGATATAATACAAATTTTTAAAATAAAAATACCTCTATAATGAATAGGATATTACAACCTCCCCACCATATAACATCACATCCTCGAGCTGTACTCCTAAGAATCACTCATCTTCAAAAGTAAAGATATTGGGCCACTAATCCCACATATCTGATACTCCCTCCCTCTGAAGTATCTTCCTAAACATTACCATATTGTCACAAAAATTGTACCAAATGAATAGTATTTCCCCACAATACATCCCCACAATGATCTAAAATACATACCAGGCTCTCCTCAAAGGACACATTAGCCCTAATCTCAACATCCTCAAAATAAATCACATGATATTGGATAAGGAGATACCATTGAATCTACAACACATTTAAAAACACCATACATTAAACTATATCAATATAGAAGATCCAATTAGTATCCCATTGGTCTAATCCTATCTAAAATCTCAAACGAACCCATGTACCTTGTCACCAAATAACCTAGTTTTCGAATCCGACAATGACCCAACCTTGGATACCCATAATAAACACCTGATCACCCACCAACAACTCAAGTGGTCTATGATGAAGATCATATATACATGTTCTTCCTACTCTAAGTCATTTACATAGATTTTTGAATCAACTAAATTGGTTCTAATTCCTTTTACACGAGACTCAGCCTCAGAAACTCGAATTCCCTAACCTCCATCCAACATAACTATGATCCGCATGACCTACCATAAAGATCCTTATACAGTTCCATGCAAATCGTTTTCTGGTAACTGTTATTGTCTAAAAACTCAAGAAGTTCCAAATTCATATCCCATGATCCACCAAAATCATGGACACATGCCCTGAAAATTTCCTCTCGTATTCTAATAGTACACTCAAACATCACATCCATCCATGGATATGAGTATGTACTCAAATGGTCCTGGGTATCGAGAACCTTATGTAACCCCTACTAGAAGCATGATGAGAAATGCATGTCATGATCCAAAAAATAGTCCTAGGTACCCCTTGAAACCATATTACCTTTCAATCATACAACTCACCCAACTGATCTAGGAGGAAAGTCTCTCAAATTGGAATTAAATGATCCACCTTTATCATGACCCGTCTTTAGGGCTCATGTTGTGACTACCCCAAGCCCACCTTCCGTAGGCCAAGGGCTGGCGACTAGCACCAAAGTCGTAAATCCCGATAAATGGGAAGGCATTGCCTTTATATAAGTAATGAAACACAACAGACTATACATTCAGAAGTAAATTCTAAGTGAACTTAGTAAAAAAGTATGTGTTGGAATGTAAATGGGCCGGAATACAAACCCAACTGAAATTACAATACAATAGTAAATAAAGAACAAACTTTAGTAAGGTAAATCGACAACCACTGTGTCGTCCTATGGATATCCCACCTGAAGGGTGCGTACAAATGGTCTCCTCAGCTCCTCGGTTCCGGTCGTCCGCTCTGTGTACATCCCACCAAGTGGTCCACCTCCAGGTACCATCCCGCTCCACAAGACTCCACCTTGATCAGTGTTGTCTGTCGTCTACATCCAAAACAATGTAGTGCAGGCATAGCCCATGCAGGGGTGAGTATATGATACTCAGTAGGGACCTCGAGACCCCCGAAGGTCTCCCAGAATCCACAAAGGATAAAACACAAATGATCAACCAACTATACATAGGTATATACCCATACATATAACTAAGTCATACATTCCAGTTCGACTCTAACTCAAGAGCCCATGTGTAACCCAGTCCAAACAGGAATGCACAACCGAGTCCACACAGGAAAGCACAAATCAGTCCACACAGGAAAGCACAACCCAGTCCACATAGGAAATTAAGTCAATCACATCGATGATAATGAATAAAAGTCAATACTCCGCTCACATAGGTATAATATTCATTAAGAGAGGTGGAGATGATATTTGTAGCCTCTGAATCATCTCCCCTACTGAACCCACGTAGGATCAAGTACATATGTCATCGTTGCCGAACCCACATAGGATCCATGTACAGTAACCATCGCTGCCGAACCCACGAAGGATCCTAGTACAGTCGGCATCACTACCAAACTCTGGAAGGATCCTAGTATATTTGTTATCACAATCAAACCCATGAAGGATCCTAGTATAGTCTTCATGGTCATCGCAGTCATAGCCAGCTACTTGGTTCCCACACACAGCTCACTCGATTTCCGTAGGGTCCGCTCCTTGAGTCAAAGATTGATAAAACAACTGTCACAAAGTCCAGAGTTGATGTATCCCATAGTTCTTTCCCACTTCATTGGGGAAAAACCAAGACAAATGTTCCCAAGTTACAGAGAAAAAGAAGAACATGCCATTTCCCTAAAGTACACGTCGTGTAGGTAAGCGATACACATTGTGTCATCAGTCACCATGTACTGCCTGTGTGAAACGGCCCGTATCGCGAGGATGGTCATGTAGATAAGTAAGTACACGACGTGTGGTATGGTTACACGCAGTGTACAAACCTCTAGGGTTGGTTCCATGTGGGCCGGCCATGCCTAGTTGTGTGGTGGAGTATATGCCCATGTACTCCATCCATTGTCCATGTATTCCCGGAATAGATGCTGAGTCCTCACAAAGCCACTTCTACCATGTTGAAGGTAGTACACACTGTACCTCTTGGCCGTGTGGTTCTTCCCGTGTCCGTGTATCTCACAGATTACATGTCAATCCTCGTGAACCCTCTTCTGCCTTTCTATGAAGATAATACACGCCATCTTACTTAGTTGTGTATTTCTGTCCTTGTTCGTGTACTTTCCCAAAATACACGCCATGTCATCAAAGTCTCCTCTGAAAAATAGTGTGGAGAGTACACGCCGTGTGTCTAGAGTCACATGCCATGTAATACTTTTCTAACATACGAAATGGAAGCCACAATACGCTTGTACTATGCGGAATGTGCTCCTGGATTACACGCCGTGTATTATAGAATTTTCCAGAAACGACAACTCTAGACAGCACGCCTCTCAAGGTGTCTATTCTTTGTTCTGATGATCTAATTTCTACAAATCAACCACTTCTAGGTTGCCTTGACGCTCTGAGGACGTTTATGATGTTTTCGGGCCTCCGATTGGCTCTGAAAATAGAGCTTGATTCACCACTCAAGAACGGCTGATGAAATCCACATATTCACAAGAACGACGGAAGAATCAGACAGTGTTAGTTTGGTCCGGCCCCTTCCACATTAGTATGATAACAAGCGGTTTAAGAGGAATAACAACATGGAAGGAAAAACAATCATTACTCAATCCAAACACACCCCTACCTCAACAAAATATATCAAACGTTTGGTGTCGCGCTTGATGGAGTCGCAAGCTGCATAGACGTTGATGGAGAGCGTTCGAGGAGGAATCGTCGTCTCCCCTTTTGTCATGGAGAGAAGAAGAGGATTGCGCGTTGTTTTTCTTCATGGAGTCGGTGCTCTACTCCGAAAAGGTGTCATTCTTCACGAAGAGTATGACGTTCTTCAACGAAGGATGAGCATCCTTCTTCTATCACACAAAGTCTCTCTCCAAATTTCTCACACAACAAGCCAACCCGAAAATAAAATAAGGCCACCCCTTATTTTAATTAAACAAGCCATGAATTTCAAAAATACAAATTCAAACACTTAATTAATAAATGAAATAGTTTCAATTATTTAATTAAGGTGTGTGTGTTGGCATGTTTTAATGAGGGAGAGAGGGGAGAGGAATAGTCCTCATTAAAGTGGAGTTAAAAAGTTTAAAGGGGGTGGTTTAAGGAGTTTTAGAGAATGTGAAGGGTTGTGGCTCGTGTGGGCCCCAACTCACATTTGCCTTCACATGGGTAGTTAGGAACTAGCGGGTCTCACCCCAACTCCCTCATTTAGGATTTAACAACACAGATATAAATAAAAATTGTTCCATAATTTTTTTTATTCACTTCTAATTTAATCCACAAAATATTACTTCCCCTCTCATGAAAACACGATTACGGTAAAGGTCTCCCAACGAAATTACATGCGCTGCGAGTTCGTCGGTTCCCTCATATTTCAATTCTGAGCACCGGTTCAAAAGATATAAAAACCTTCTTGTTCGTTCACTGAACGTACCCAAGTTAAACTTCAGAAAATTATTCTGGGCACACCGGCACTCGGAATCAGGTGCTGTCAGAAACTACAGACTCATAAAATTAAAAAGTAGTTTAGAAAATAAAATTCTTTGAAATTCTTGGTTCTTTACCTTACTACCTCATCAGGGCTTTACGTCCCTGTAAATATACATCATAAACTAGGGAAACAAATGAGGGTACTGTGCACGCATCTGAGCCTCCCGCTCCCATGTGCTCTCTTGGAGGTTCCTATGCTGCCAACGGATGCGCACTAGAGGAATCGACCGTCCACGTAGGAACCACTCTTTTTGATCCTCGATCTCCACTGGGACCACAGTAAATGTAGTCTCGTCATCGATGTCTATCTCCCCGTGATCAATGATATGCATCGGGTCGTGCACGTATATCCTCAGATGAGATACCTGGAAAACATCTTGCACCCGGTGCAACTGAGGTGGAAGGTCCAGACGATAATCCACCTCGCCTACCCTACTGAGGACCCGGAATGGTCTGATGAAGCGCAGAGATAACCTACCGCCCTGACCACATCTCTGTAATCCACGTCGAGGTGAGACCAGGAAGAAAACATGGTCGCCATCCTCGAACTGCAGTGGTCTCCGCCTCCTATCATCATAGGACTTCGGTCTCCTCTGTGCAGTCCTCATCTGCTCTTGGATGATCTGTACCTTCTCCGTCGTAGCCTGAACCATCTCTGGTCCTACGAGTGCTGACTCCCCTAGGTCAGTCTAGCATATAGGTGATCTGCAAGGTCGGTCGTACAGTTCCCCTTATGGTGCCATCCCGATGGTGGAGTGGTAGATGTTGTTGTACAAAAACTCCACCAAGGGTAGGTGGTCCTCCAAGCTACGACCAAAGTCACGGAGACATGCACGAAGCATGTCCTCAAGTGTCTGAATGGTCCTCTCTGTCTGGCTATCCATCTGAGGATGAAAGGCGGTTCTCAGGTGTAGCTGCGTCCCAAATGCCTCCTCTAACCCCTTCAAAAGCTGGGAAGTAAAGAGAGAATCACGATCGGAGACGATAGATGATGGCACACCATGGAGCCGTAATATCTCCTGAACTTAGAGACATCTCAAGCTCTCCACTGATCCCTGATCTCTAATAGGTAAGAAGTGGGCCGACTTGGTGAGTCGGTCGACAATCACCCAGATGGAGTCGTATCCTCCCGAAGTATGTGGAAGTCCCATAACGAAATCCATGGATATCCCATCCCACTTTCACTCAGGGACCTCTAAGGGCTGCACCAAGCCTGCCAGAACCTGGTGCTCTACCTTCACCTACTGGCATGTGATGCATCGTGAAACGAAATCTTAGACATCCTTTTTCATACCTGGCCACTAGTGCTGTCGTTTGAGATCCTGTTACATCTTTGCTACTCCTGGATGTACCGCCAAAGGGGAAGTGTGAAACTCCGTCAACACCTACTCCTGTAATGCTACTTGTACCATGGTACATCCCTTGAAGAGAATGACATGCTCTCCTCCTACAGAACATTTATCAAGTGCATGTCCTTTGGATATCTGCGCACGTCACATCTCACAGTCAATATCCCCACACTGTTCCTCTCTGACCCGCTGAAGTAGTAGAAGAGTGACTGTGGGAGACTGCATAAAGGCTGCTCCATCTCTATCAACAAAGGATATCTGCAACACGGCTAGATGCTCTGTCACCTCTCCAAGTAGCTGAATGCCCGATCTCATACTAAGAGCATCATCTACTATGTTCCCCTTCCCATGATTATAGACTATCTCAAAGTCATAGTCCTGGAGGAACTCGAGCCATCACTACTGTCTCAGGTTTAGGTCCTTCTACGAGAAGATGTGCCTATGGGTCTGGTTGTCAGAGTAGACTGTAAAGCGCTCTCCCATAAGATAGTGCCGCCACATCTTCAATGTGAAGACCATAGCTGCTAACTCTAGGTCATGGGTAGCATAATTCTTCTCGTGCTGCATCAACGGTCATAAACCATAAGTGATCACTGCCCGATCCTGCCTCAGGACACAACCTAGTCTGGTCCCTGATGCATCGCAGTAAACTACATACCCAAAGCCCTCCTCTGGTAGACTCAAGAAAGGTGCATTGTTCAATCTCTTTCTCAGCTTTTGGAAGCTCTGCTGACATCCATCTGACCACACGAAGGGTTTTCCCTTCATCGTCAAAGTTGAAAGCGGTGCTGCAACTCTGGAGAACTCTGGTACAAATCTCCGATAGTACCCAGCCAGACCTAGGAAACTTGGCACCTCCATCACGCTTCTGGGTGGCTCCTAAGCAAGTACTGCCTCGATCTTCGTACAATCCACAATAACTCCCACCTTAGAGATGATGTTCCCCAAGAAGTGGACCTCTCAAATCATGAACTGAATCTTCGAGAGCTTAACATAAATTTGGTGCTCTCAAAGTGTGTCCAGTACAACCCGCAAGTGGTGGGCGTGCTCCTCCTCAGTAGTCGAGTAAATTAGTATGTCGTCGATGAAGAATATGACAAATCGAATGAGGTAAGGATGGAAGATCATGTTCATGAGACTCATGAAATATTATGGTGTGTTGGTTATGCCGAATGGAAAAACCAAGAACTCATAGTGGCCATACCCACACTTGAAGGCCATCTTCTGCACATCCTCGTCTCGAACTCTGAGCTGATGATAGCCTGACCTGAGGTCTATCTTTGAGAACCATCATGCTCCCTTGAGTTGATCAAAGAGATCATTAATCCTCATAATTGGGTATTTTTTATTCATGGTCACTTGGTTTAGGTGACGGTAGTCGACACCTTGTCGCAAGATCCCATCCGCCTTATTGGCGAACAAAATCGTTGAGGACTAGGGTGAAACACTGGGTCAAATGTATCCCTTTCCCTACAAGTCCTCCAGCTGTACCCATAGCTCCTGAAGCTCAGTGGGAGCCATCCGATATGTTGGAGTAGATATCGGGGTTGTCCTGGGGTATAAGTCAATGTAGAAGTCTACCTATATGCGAGGAGGTAGTCCTGGAACGTTGTTAAGAAAAAACATCTGCATACTAATCCACCACTAGAGGAAACCTCAGACTCTGCACATTAACTATTCCTAGGATGAGACTAGACAAATGATGGGTGATCGACTATCCTCTCCTCTAAGTAAGTCCATCCTATGTTGAAAAGGCTCCCTTCTCATTGGTGAAGGTGAACCTGCTCCTATCTGTGCAGACACACCGCACATTGCACCTAATACAGTCGATCTGAGCATGGACTATAGATAACCAATCCATTCCCAAGATGACGTCGTAAGGCCTCGACGCCACTACAATAAGATCCCAGCCAAAACTCTCACCTCCAAGAGTAAGCTCACTCTGTCGGCACTAGTGCGTCATCGTCGAGTCTGCTCTCGTAGGAGTCTCTAGACATAAGGATCGAGCCAACGGCTCCATCGGGATCTCCAAGCATCGAACAAGGGAAGTGGCAATAAAAGAATGACTCGCTCCTGTATCTATAAGAACTTCAACAAGGGTGGAGTAGACTTAGATAGTACCTAGAATAATCTCAGGTGCATTGTGGTCATAGTCCTCGACTGTCTGGAGATGAGCCTGCCCCTGTTTTCCAGCTCCCTGTAGACGGGGTGGTCCTTCTGGTGGTGGTGGTGGTAGGGCTTCGAAGCATCGTCCACCACCTGCTACTCGGCCTTCTCCTCTGCCTCATCTGCCATCTCCCTACAGACCACCATGGTCAAACCTATGCCTCTTCCTAGGTGGTCCCTCAACCATCTGCTGCTCCTCTGCATGGTGGTTCGGGCAGTCATGAGCCATGTGGCCCTACCCGCCGCAAGCATTGCACTGCCTGCCTTGCGTATGACTGGATCTACTGCATGTGCACCGCAACTCCGAACCAGTATCCTAAGGTCACCCACATGAGGGCCTGTTCTGCTTGGACCTATGCGACATCTGTCTACTGTTAGCTACAAAAGACTCCACTACAAGACGCCCTGTGATAGGCCTTGCTGTTGGCATAGGCTCAGCAAGAAATTTCTCCACAAGAAGGGCTCACTCCAGTACTACTGCATGTGTCATAATACTGAGGGAGATCATCGAAGCCCTGATCTCATGCCTCAGTCCCTGCTGGTAGGTCCGGTCCCGGAAGAATGGGTCTCATACCATGTCTGTGGAGTAGCATGAGAGGTCGGTATACCTCGCTGAGTACTGGGATACTGTCATGCTACCCTAACGTAGCTATAGTAACTCCTGGATGTGCACCGCACGAAAGGTGGCTGGAACGAACTTCGAGTGGAAGAGGCTCTTGAAATCTATACAATGTAGAGATGCCTCATCATGCACCTAGAGCATCGGGCTCCACCATATACCTGCTCCTATGTGTGTGAGACTCACCGAAATGATCACCATGAGGTCAACTGGTGTCCCTACTAATATGAAGACTCGAACGATAGCCTCAATCCAATCCCCGACTGCATCAGGGTCCGTCTCTCCACAGATCCTAGGCGGTATCTGTCACTAAAACTCATGCAGCGGACTCAGGTGGCGTGTAGTCTCCGCTGCTGGGGCTGGTGGTATTGGTGGCCCAGTAGGTAGAGGTACCGCTAGTGCCACCTCTGTAATGCGGACCTGCACCGAGGCCTCATCGCTCGGTGGGATGCCATCTCGCACGTAACTAGGAACCCAATCTGGCTGCCATCATGGGGCCATCCTGAAAAGAAACAGTTGTGCCACGGTTAATACAATATACCTGGTGATCTAACAGAAAGTAATCAAAAATGAAACTTTTAAAACACACATTCAATCAGTGTTTTCAAGCACTTATATGGAAATGAGAAGTCAGGGTCCCAGTTTAAGGATATGTCAGCCGCCGCACCAACACTGGACTCCTTGGACTGATAACCAAAATCAATACCATTAACAGTATTTCTTCACAGGAAGAAATTATCAGAGTCCAATGTTCTACGGTAGAACTAACTCCTCTGATACCAATTTGTCATGACCCATCCTTGGGGCCCGTGCCGTGACTACCCCAATCCCGCCTTCCATAGGCCAGGGCTGGAGACTAGCACCAAAGGAGTAAATCCTAATAAAAGGGAAGGAATTTCCTTTATATAATTAAAGAAACACAATAGAGTATGAAAGATTAAGTAAACACTAAGTAAACTAAGTAGAAAAGTAAGTGCTGGAAAGTAAATGGGCCAGAATAAAAACCCAACTAAAAGTACAGTACCACAGTAAAGAAAGAAAAGCATCATTATGGTAAACCATCAACCACTATGTCGTCTTGTGGTTATCCCACCTGAAGGGTGGGTACAAATGGACTCCTCAGCTCCTCGGGTCCAGTCTTCCACTCTGTGTACGTCCCGCCAAGTGGTCCCCCTCAAGGTATCATCCCACTCCACAAGACTCCACCTCGATCAGTGTTGTCTGTCGTCTACATCCAACACAATGTAGTGCGGGAATAGCCCATGTCGGGGTGGGTATACGTTACTCAGTAGGGACCCTGAGACCCCTGAAGGTCTCCCAGAATCCACAAAGGATAAACCCCAAAGGAAACATACAAACAATAAGGATTAACCAACTCTACTTACGAATATTCCCATACATATACCTAAGTCATCAATTCCTATTCGACTCAAACTCAAGATCCCAAGTACAACCCAGTTCACATAGGAAAGCACAACACAGTCCACACAAAAAAGCACAACTCAGTCCACACAGGATAGCACAACCCAGTCCACATAGGAAAGTAAGTCAATCACATCGATGATAATGACTGAAAGTCAAGAATCATCTCACACAGGTATACTATTCATGAAGAGGGGTCGAGATGATAGATGTAGCCTCTGAATCATCTCACATGCCGATCCCATATAGGATCATCATAAAAAATTCGTCGCTACCGAACTCACGTAGGATCCAAGTACAGTAACCATCGTTGCAGAACCCACGAAGGATCCTAGTATAGTCGTCATCGCAGAAGAACCGACAGAGGATCCTAGTACAGTCATTCTCTCTATCGAACCCATGTAGGATCCAAGTATATTCGTCATCGTCATCGCAATCACAGCCAGATCTAGGGTTCTCGCACATAGTTCGCTCGATTTCTGGAGGGTTCACTCCTCAAGTCAAAGTTCGATACATCAACTCTCACGAAGTCTAGAGTTGATGTATACCATAGTTCCTTCCCATGTCATAAGAGAAAAACCAAGAATAACGTGCCCATGTTACGGAGAACAAGATGACCAAGACATTTCCCTAAAGTACATGGCGTGTAGGTAAGCGATACAGGCCATGTCATCAGTCACTGGGTACTTCCCGTGTGAAACGGCCCGTGTCGCAGGGCTGGTCGTGTAGATAAGTAAGTATACAGTGTGTGGTATGTTTACACACCGTATCCAAACCTGTAGGGTTGGTACCATGTGCTCTGGCCATGCCTGACTGTGTGGTTGAGTACATGCCCATGTACTCCACCCCATGTCCGTGTATTCCCAGATTACACACCGAGTCCTCACGAAGCTGCTTCTGCCATTGTGAAGGTAGTACACGTCGTGCCACTTGGCCGTGTGGTTCTTCCCATTTCTTTGTATCTCCTAGAATACACACTAAGACTCGTGAAGTATCTTCTTCCTTTCTATGAAGATAATCCACGTTGTGTTACTTGGCCGTGTATTTTTGTCTATGTTCATGTACTTTTTCTGAATACACGCCATGTCATCAATGTCTCCTCTAACAAACAGTGTGGAGAGTACACGCCGTGTGTCTAGAGTCACACGCCATTTAATAATTTTCTAAAATCTGTAACGGAAACCACAATAGTCTTGTACTACATGGTGTGTGCTCCTGGAGGACACGCCGTGTATTCTGGAATTTTCTAGAAATGATGCCTCTGGCTAGAACACCTCTCGAGGTGTCCGTTCTTCATTCCGATGATCCAATTTCTATTATACTTCCGCTTATAGGTCACACCGATTCTTTGAGTCCATTTACGATGTTTTCAGGCCTCCGATTGGCTCCAAAAACATAGCTTGATTAACCACTCAAGAACGGCTGATGAACTCCACATATTCACAAGAACGACGTAGGAATCAGACTGTGTTAGTTTGGTCCGGTCCCTTCTGCATTAGTCCGATAACAAGATGATTCATAGGAACAACAAAATGAAAGTGAAACAGATTATTACTCAATCCAAACACACCCCTACCTCAACAAAAGATATCGAACATCGGGCGTTGTGCTTGACGGCGTCACAAGGTGCGTAGACGTTGATGGAGAGCGTTCGAGGAGGAAGTGGCATCTCCCCTTTTGTCACGGAGTGAAGAAGAGGATTGCACGGCGTTGTTCTTCATGGAGTCGGTGCTCTACGTCGAGAGGTGTCGTTCTTTGCAGAGAGGATGCCATTCTTTAACGAAGGAGGAGCTTCCATCTTCTTTCACACAAAGGCTCTCTCCAAATTCCTCACACAATAAGCCAACCCCAAAATAAAATAAGGCCACCCCTTATTTTAATTAAACAAGCAAAGAATTTCAAAAATAAAAATTCAAACTCTTAATTAATTAATTAAAGAGTTTCAATTAATTAATTATGGCGTGTGTTTTGGCATGTTTTAATGAGGGAGATAGGGGAAAGAAAGAGTCCTCATTAAAGAGGATTTAACAAGTTTAAAGGGGGAGGTTTAAGTAGTTTTAGAGAATGTGAAGGGTTGGGGCTCGTGAGGGCCCCACCTTAAATTTATACTCACATGGGTAGTTAGGAACAAGCAGGTCCCACCCCAACTCCCTCATTTAGTATTTAAACACTTTGATATAAATAAAAACTGCTCCAAATTTTTTTTATTCACTTCTAATTTAATCCACAAAATTTGACTTCCCATTCGTGAAAACACGATTACAGTAAAGGTCCCCCAAAGAAATTACTGGCGCTGTGAGTTCATCGGTGCCCTCAAATTTCAATTCTGAGAACCGGTTATAAAGATTGAAAAAACCACTCATTCATTCACTGAACGTACCAAATATGAACTTTGGAAAATTATTCCTAGCACACTGGGCCTCAGAATCAGGTGCCGTCAGAAACTGCATACTCGTAAAATTACAATGAATTTAGGAAAGAAAATTTCCTTGAAATTTCCAGGTCTTTAAATCCTTATTCCACCTTTCCATAACCTCCAATATCACATCATTCCTTCAAGGTATCCTTGGAAGATATATAAAAAATACATCGTAACATCACCCAACTTCCATTCATGAATGGTAAATCTCAATAACAAATCACTTGACCAGTAATGATCAGCCATTCATATTCAAGGAAGGCATCATGCCATGAATCATGTGACATCATTCTTCATCCCTGGCCACCAATATTTCCTCCAAATATCATGATAAATTATCCTCAAACTAAGATGTACAACCCACTTCGATGCATGAAACAATCAAATCTACTCTCCTTAAATTCATTTCATATAAACTACACGACTACGAACATAAATGATCCCATAGTATCCAAATATCCAACTAGAAGGTGGCTCACCACCTTTCAGACAATACATTAAATCCAAACATTTTTTATCATCATATTTCCACTATTTAATCCAGCACAGAAGCATGCGCTCAACATCCTTGGATGCAAGTGTCATCTTCCCTTGGTCATCTTCCACCTCAAGTTGCATCTTATCAAACAACACCATTATCTTCCACTCCAAACATGATTGCTGAACTGCCTGAATTGTTTTGTTTTGAATCAATGAATCTAGAAAACTATTTCACATTTCAAGTGTTTAAAATGGGTCAATTATAAAGGACTTCATGTACGCGATTCATATTCATTTAAAAACATTCAAATCACATGGATATATGTTTAATTTCAGAATTTTATGATGGATATACAAAATGATCTTGTCTTTCATCAAGTAATGTTGCCAACACATTAAAGCATAATTTAATGTAGAGAATTCAAAATCATGTGAAGGGTAATTTATTTCATAATGACTTAACTAGAATGACCTATACACCATAACCCAATCACCCTACATCAACACTTCCACAATCACAACACCATATGCATCAAAAAACATGGTATACCCCAAACTGAGAGTGGTTATGATCAGAATTTGTGTGGTTGTTAACAGCTTATTTTTACTTTTGGAAGGAATTATCACATTTCCCAATCCATTCAATATTGATTCCTTTGCAGGTCAAGCATGAAATTGGTTCCATAAAATGATTAAATTCCTCAATTAATATTGTGTAATAATTGACTAATCATAGAAAACGTGGAACCTCAGAAAGATTCTTGTGACTCTATGAATACACAACTATTTGCACTTTCTTTGGGTCCACTAACAATCCTTCTTCAGAGATGATGTGACATATGAAAAGCACCCTATCAATCCAGAAATGACATCTCAGTATGTTTTTGTATATACTATTCTCTCTTAGTGTAATCAAGATGACATCTAGATGTTTGGAATGATTTTCAAAAATCTTATAGTACACCATGATGTATAAAACAAAGGTAACAAAACTGATCTAGTTATGGGTGAATCATTCGATTCATTAGATCCATGAACTATGTTGGAATGTTATTCAACCCTAACAACATCACAAAACATCATACAACCTATACTACTCTTGGAGGAAGTCCTTGGTACATTAGATGGTCTCAACCTCAAATTATGATACCTCGATCATAAGGTAATCTTATAGAACAATGAAAAAACTATCATTTCGTCAAAAAGATCATCAATTCAAGGAAGATGGTATCAGTTCTTAACAATATTCTCATTCAGATTCCTATAATAAATACATCGTATGAAAGATACATCAATTTTATTAGTAGACAATACATAAGATCTCTATGGTTACATAATCACATGAATAAACCCCTTGTTCTCAAGTTACTCAAATTGGGTTCTCAGATACTAGAGTTATATCTATTCCATTCTATACGGAAGAATGAAAATTAGTTCTCCTCCTGACATCAAATTCATCATGAACTCAACATCCCTCTTATGTGGAAGCCCCAAAAAATCTATAGTAATCACATCCCAAAACTAATCCACCATAAGGGGAAATACAAGACGATTTACTCCCACATTATCAAGCATAAGAAAAACTAATTGGGCTGTGAGTTCCCTATTCTCCTAACAAACAAGTCTAGCACTACCTTCCCATAAATCCCATTCAGCATGATGGACATTCATGTCTTCCTTAGGAGACATGAATGTCACCCTACGAAGGTAACTGCCAATATGGTCTTGGTATAAGACTGTACAATCCAAGCCCAAAATTATATCAAAACCAAACATTAGAATAAAAAAAATGTCCCATAGAAAATGGTAGCCACCAACCTTATGACCACACCCCCTACATTACTAGTTATTTTTTAGTCACACCCCTGTTGGACTTGCTATTAACCGGAACCCACATATTCATTCAACCGATAGGCTCAATATAACCACAAACAGACTATATATAAATGAATTTGAAGCAACTATATAAAAAAAATCACTATAAAGTGTGTAATCTACAAGGAGTGTTCCTCAAATATTCGATGCTCTAGCCTCACTACCTCTAGGTGAAGAAGGAACTATACACAGTTGTCATGCCCATCTACCATGGGCACTAATCTAAGTTAATGATGTTGTTATAATATGTTGATGTGAATGATCTCACCCTAGAGTACATCATATTCCACCTCAACTATAACACCCATTTGAACTCCAAATGGATTCTTCATAAGGCGTAACCGCCCCCCTTCATGTACTCTACATTAGCCTAAATCATCAATCTATTCCCAACTATCAAGGGATCCTACAAAACCTCCACACATGCCCCATTATTCCACATTCTTAGCACTGAATAAGTGGTTGGGGATAGTGTCCATTCATGTTCCCTTGACTTACACAATGATAGAAAAATACATGGTCACCACTAAGAGTGAATGGTCCGCTCTTCAAACTACTCTGCACACTTCCACCATGGTGGGGATTTCTGAAATGGTGATTTCTGTCCTCAAAAGTCACACAACTTATTCATCCAATTGAAACCTCAAAACCACTCCATGAAGGATCATTTTAGTTACAATATGATAAAATGGAATTATCCACCACTTATATATTACAAATTAAATGGAATATGTTCACATGGGGATTAATCTCATAATTGAGTCCATATTGGAAACATCTTTTCTTGGCGGCCTCAACTGCTACCAAAACTAGAACAAATAATTGTAGGCTTGTGAACCAGCTTTCAGATTCCATCACTAACATATTACCCTAGGTCGACCTCATATACTCTACATTCCTCTATGGTGTCACAATATCATGGTAGAAATTCTCCAAAAATGTTCACTAGATATCTTTCCATAGCATACTGTCCACCTACAAAGTCTAAACCCAGATATCCCACCATTGCATTGATGGTCCCCGCAACATATTTTTTTCCAACACTACTCTCTTATCTACAAGATACTCTAAGTAGTCAAAAATAATTTGGATGGACTCTATATATAACTCTACAGCCTCGGGTCCACCCTCATTGAAAAATTTCGGAGTGTGGGGCTACTAAAACTCCCTGGTCAGATCAAACATAGCCAGTACTACCCACCCTGTGTAACATTCCATCATATTCATAAACTAATAAATTTTATCACAGATTATCTCTTCTACCCTATCAATGAAAACCATCAGAAAATCTTACCTCACCTCTGGATGAGTATTCTCTGTCATTTCCACTTGTCTCCCAACCGGCACACATCACTGTGGTGGTATTTCCCTATGACTCCAAAAATGAGTCCCAGAACACATAACAAAAAGGATCCAAAGTATAAATAAAATAAATCTCTCCATTATCAATTGACAACCTATATCATATACACTATTCCAAAAGACATCATCAAACATTGAACACTAACCTCCATAGTCCCTACAGTGGGTCATGGTCAACAATGGGGAAACCAACAGACATATTACAATCCTGTTATTAGATTCTATTTTTAAACCATTTTCACTATCAAAATGAAAAACATTATTTTTTAGGAACATTACTATCTTTATTGATCATTATAAATAATGTTTTAACTTATTCAAAACTCATTATAACCAATATATTTACTCATTTATTTCCATTAGTTAAGAAAAATGCTTTAGACATTCTTCAAAATCATTTATATTTAACCATTTTCATCATTCTCATTTGACATTCCATTATTTAAAATTTTCAATAAGTAACATAAATCCTACATATCATGTCACAGACACCATTCCCATGTGTTCCTACCATGATGCATTCCACTAATATCCATAGGTGCCGATAATTATTCATGAATTCACAACCTCATGCTATTCCAGCCATGAGCAATATTTCATAAAATGGTCACATAACACAACAAGTACATCACCCAATGGTGAAATATCATTCATCTATAACAACACAAAACAAGAACAAAAATTCCCATTTTGTATACTTGTGTTTTCCCCTTAAATGGGATAGCTACTCCAATGAATGATCTAATTGCCAGGACTAACACTTCCTAATCTCTCATATATCATCCAAATTATTATGAAAATATTAACGAACATACCTAATACCAATTTATAGTATAATTGACCTACAATCCACTAAACCAGTGCCCCGATCCAGGTCACCACATGACTTCAAGTTCACCACCCTCTAGGCCAGAGGATCACTACAAGTAGCGAAGGTCTAATGAATCATGTGCGGAGATTGGACCATCATAACCAGAGTAATCCAAATTAGATAATATATGAAACAAATGAATCAATAAAAAAACCCAAAACCATGCATTTCCCAAAAATCCCAAATAGATTTTAACCAAATAAAAATTATAAATATTTCATGCAATGATAATAGTTCCAAAGTGAATGAAAACAAAAAATAAAGACTAGAAACTCAATCCCCAAAATGGGTCCTGACCCTTTCCTAGATCTTAACCCATTCACATCCCAATCCCAACACAACTATATAGCATATGGCATTTTACCTTATCCTATACTACAACCATATAATCCGCTTGGGTAGCCAATAGCTTCCTAAGAAGCCTCTGAGTATAACTTAGTTGTCCAACCCAAATAATTTCTACAAAAATATCTAGTCTATATAGATATTTCATGAAAGAACCAAATAAATGAAAATTTCATCCAAATACATCTAGGGTGTCACTAAATAACAATGTTCACTTTAACCATTTTTATCACCTAGTTCATTTTAATCACATT
The DNA here is from genome assembly GCA_963277665.1 of Viscum album. Lineage (NCBI taxonomy): Eukaryota > Viridiplantae > Streptophyta > Magnoliopsida > Santalales > Viscaceae > Viscum > Viscum album. Next base: position 1,602,479,971 of record OY728153.1, on the reverse strand, counting down.
TTTCCTTTGGTATGGCCTTTACGTCATTTATAAAACGATTTAAGAAAGTCAATTTTTATGGAAAATGTAATAAATAATGTTACTTATCTCACTAGTGATAAAAATTTAATAAACATTTACATCACACATACCATGGAGCCTCATTCTAGGTATTCACATCAAATACACATTTTAGGGTCAAAGTGACTCAGTCCCTTTCAATAACCCAAATATTATGGGTTGGGAAATAGAGATTCAATCTACCCTGGCCCATGGGCATAGATCCTAAAGTCCAATACCCTTCAACTACCAAGCCATGTTCACATTCTTATTTAACCATTTATCATATATACTATATCAATAAACATAACAAATAAACAAACATAACCTCAAAATCTCATAATTACTCAACCTATGAATTAAACATTATGCATGATCCCATTAACAAATTTAACAATTATGTTACATAGCTCATTTACCCCATTTTCCTTTCATTTCCCTTAACCAATTAAGTATATGATTGAATTTTGAAGATGGTTGAGAAAATTGGGTTGGTGGGAAATAAACCTAGGTCAGGTGAAGATAAATTTGATTATTCGGGGAAGAACATTGTGAATGACTCAACTAATGAGAATTTGGGGCTTATTGGTCACAAAGTGATGTTTTGTCTCTACACGAAAAATAAAGTTGATGGATCAAGCCCCGCCATTGGTGAAGGATATAGATGGAAAAGTTTTTTTTAATGTCATCATGGACATGGGAACTATTTAATTATTAGATTGTGATTGGACTCCTATGATAAGAATTATAAATTAATGAAAAATTTCACATGTCTAGAAAAATCAAAATGAAGTTGAATAACGTGTCAATTTATGCATGTTTTCAATTATTTGATGTGTTCAATTTCGCAATGTTATGAAACCATGGAAATTCAATGAGCTTATGTGGATAATTTCTCATCTAGGGGGCTTTTATGAGTCTATGATTATGTCAATGGTTCGTGTCTTCCAACATATTGTTATTACTTGAGATAAATAAAAGAGATGTGCAAAGAGTTTAGGATCTGTCTCTCTGAAACCTAGTTTCCTCTGGATCCATGAATTGAATCGAAACATTGACCCCAATAATTTCATGGATACACATTCTCAAGGTTGTATTTTATTCATAAAATTGAATTGGATTCATCAGTATACTCAAATCCCTTGGGATATTGTCTCCTCGGTTGGAAAACTTATAAGGTCGGACATGAAAATATATAATTGTTGTTTCAATAATTATATAAAGATTCTTTTTGAGGTGGATATGACTATAAATCTTGTTGAAGAAATAATTTCAACCACAAAGGATGAAGCCATTAATATTGAAATCTTCTATAAGAGGAAGCCTAACTTATGTGTCAATTGTCAGTTATTTGGGTATATGGTTTCTGATTGTAACTGGAATAATATGTTTCAATTTTTTCAAGGTTATAAGTCATGATGACTCTGGATGTAGGAGAAAGTAGGATTAGGTAATGGTCTAATAATCTTTTGATAAAGCCTATTATTTTGGTCTATCCAAGGATGTGGAAGCACATTCTCATGTAGGTTTTTCTAAGGCTGGTCTGTGTAATGATAAACCATTAAATTTGTTGGATGTTCTCAAAGAGATATTTGAATGTAATCCGTATAGTAATTTTTATACTTCTGTTTTTTCTGGTAATGTGTATGAACAAGGTGTTCTACCCACATAGAAAAACTCTGAACCAGAACATGATGCCAATCCACTATCTTTTCCACAATCAGAGCAGTTCACTTCTTCATTATCAGAGTAGATCACTAGTTCTATCTATGGTATTCTATATAACAAGGACACTCTATAGATATGTGTTTTGAATCATGAATCTTCCTATTTTAGGGACTTCTCTATAGCTAATTAGGATTATCCTTCCTCATCTTTTTCAGCTGATAGACTGCATGTTTCCCCTACTGAGGTCTCCCTCACCAGTGATGGAAAATTATCCTCTGATACTCAACATATTGGGTGTTTTTGATAGGTTCTATCATCCAAATATGAAAATAGAAAATTACTTGAATGTTTTAATACCCATGTTACATTACCCAATAGGATTGATGCCTTTTCAGATGAATCTTCCTTTGAAGGTGATAAGGTGACTTTCTCACATGGATACTCTGGAATTCTCCATTCTCTATTGATGCAGTTTTAGGGAATGTTGAGAGTGGAATAGAATTATATATTCTTGAGAAAGGCAGTAAATCAATTTCTAAAGGGCCTAGTACTAGTGTCAGATGTTCTATGAAATGACGTCTTTTTTGGAACTATCATGGAATTGGGAATTCTCCCATAGTCAGAAATCTTATCCACTTTATCAAGGCCAACAAGTCTTTATTAATTTTTCTTGTTGATCAAACATATAAGTTTTAAAACTAGAAGTAATTAAAGGGGAACTCCTCAGGATAATCACTTGTTTCCAATTATCTATTTGATAAAGACATAAAATCCTTCGGGGTTTTTAATCATGATAGTGTCGTCATTAATTCCTTCTATAATGTTTAATAATCTGTTACTATTTATTACAATATCAATAACATGATTCTTCTTGTGACCTTTGTTTATTCATTCAATTTATACACAAGAAGAAGAGATATTTGTGGAAACATGGCATCCATCTCTGAAAATATGTGCAATAGTTGGTTTCTTCTTGGTGATTTTAATAATATGATATGACTAGATGGAAAAATGAGCATCCAAATTTTTAGAATTTTGTCCAATTAGTTCTCCTTATGTATTAACCAATGTGGCCAGGTTTATGTCCCCATATGTAGAGTGGATTATAACTAGAGAAGGTATACATTAAATGGTAAGTAGGAAATAAAACTGGATAGATACATTGTGAAATTAATGAAAGGAATGATGCATTAGATATTTATGGTCTTACCCTTCCTAAATTTCACTCTGATCGTAATCCTTAAAAAAATTATCTTTGATTCAATGAATCAAGTTCATCCCTTTATACCCATTAAATTTCAACATTCTTTGATTGTTGAGCCAGGTTGAAGGCAAATGTTTTTGTATTATTAGAAGGATGTTTTTTGGAAGCCCATTGAACATATTAGCTAACAATATCAGGAATGTTTTGGGTAGACTTAAAGAGTGGAGAAATGAATCCTTGTATTACCACGAATGTTACATTAAGGACGATGTATCTCTTTTGTTTATTTTTAAGAAAAATAACATCCATCATGATGTGCCCTTCTAGGAGAAGATACTAGCCTAATATAAACATGATAGTCTCTTGAATCTCAAAGAGAATCTTGTCCAAAAACAATTAAATGTATGATGGTTAACAGAGGGGGACAGGAACTCATGAATGTTTTATTACATGACATGGAAAAAATGGCACAAAAAATTATTACCTCACTCAGGATTGAGTGAAATTTATTTATTTCTGAGTACAAAATTGTGAATGTTGTGACATATTACATGGAGGATCTCAACTCAGACAATGGATAAGATCAAAATAATAAAATGATCAACTGTATTGAGCCTATAATTTATGAAGTCAAAATTAAATGTCTTTTTGAGATCCCCATATTATTGGAGAGTCAATCACCCCTCTTCTCTTTAAAAATGGGCAGTGTTTCTGGTTTAAATGGATTCACCAACAAATTATTCATGTTATAATGGAAAATTTTTCACTATGAGGTTATAAATTTAGTGATGGGGTTTTTTATCCATTCAAAAATTACTATTGGTTTGAATTTTAATATTAATTTTTTAATTAAACAAAATGATAATTCTCTATATATTAAGGAATTTGGACCTATTGCTATTGGAAATTATATACCAATGGTCATTAGAAAAATTATGACACAATGATTGGGAGAGATTGATAAGGGTTTTATTTTTTCAAATAAATTTGGTTTTTTACATGGGAAGAACATTTAGAATTTTTTATACAATGCATTTGAGTGTGTATATATCATGAATAAGAAGGTTACGTACGGTAATATGGCTTTGAAGATTCATATTTAGATATATTTTGACATAATAAAATGGGGTATTATTTTTTACATCCTTAAAATGCATGTATTTTCAAAAAGAATCAGTGGTTTGGTATGTTATATTCTTGTAATTACTATGTTATATATCCTTGTTAATGTGTCCCCACCGGGTTTATTTCAGTGTTCCAGAGGAGTTGGATAGGGTGATCCTTGATCCGAGCTTCTTTATTTTCTATAGATGAGGACCATTTAGCTTCTGTATTACTGATCTATGTTAATGTTGGGATATATCTATGGATGAGGGTTGAGAGTGATTTATATGAACCCTCACATATGTTATATGCTGATGGTACTTTTATCTTTGGTAAGGCATACAGAGTTACAATTTTTTCTATGAAGATATTTTTTTCACATTATGAATCAGTTTTGGATCACCTAATTTGGTGGATAATATCATATACTATGTTTTGCGAGGGTGTTCTCATTTTTAAGAAAATTAGAGTGGCTCAAATATTTGGTGTTAAGAGAAGTTCAATTCCCTTCAACATCCTTGTATTTCAGGTTTTCTAGGGTAGGATGAAAAAATGATAGAAGGAAAATATTTCTCTAAAAATTTTCAATCATCTGAAAACATGGGAGTCGAAGTCGAAGTCTCATGTAGGTAAAATATTTTTGGTCAGTTGTGTTATTAGTTCAATTTTTTTATACTCATTCACTTTATATAAATGGCCTAGAGCCGCCATTAAAGAGTGGTAAGGTATGATTCACAAGGTTTTTGGTACTTTTTTGATCCATGAAAGGAAGTTAGTTACTTTTTCCTCGAAAGTGTGCATCAAGCCTGTAGATATGAGGGATGGGAGTTAATCATATTAGGATATTTAATGATACTTTGATAAAAAAAATTCACATGGAGGATCATTTCCACTGTAGATTTCTCGTTTTATTTTTTTGTTATGATGTTTTTCTGAAAGCATCACAATGGTTATGCCATGTATTGTCCCTCTATGGGTTGGTCATCTATTAAGCAAGGCTTTTAAAGCTTATTAACTACTCAAAATAGATGGTTTTTGGTTAATCAAAATTGAATTTATTGGATCACCCTTGCCTCTTTTTTCCTATTCATTTTCCTGTTTCTCTGAGGAATGCTGATATTTCTGATTTACATGGAAACTCAGTTGTGTGTGAACTGCTTCCCATAAACCTCACTTTTTAGGTATCCTTGTATGTCAATTATAATTATGATACTCTGATCTGGATGCCAAGTCTAGATGAAAACCTCAACATTTTGTGATGTTATTTGTATTATTTTGGTAGATCTACCTATTTGTGTGGTTGGGTATTTGATTTCCAAAATCCTTACATTTCATCTGCTAATATGATTTTTTTTCTAGAAAATTTTGAAGCAATGCCTCCCTATTCAGTCATTGATTCATCATGCTTGTGTGCAACTTGTGCCGTCCTATTCCTTCTGTTTACATGATGAGGAGCCCTTGATGCATTTTTTTATTTGCTGTAATTTCAAAATATTTCTTTTTTACTTACATAAAGAGGATTTTCTACTGTAATCTTGAATTCCAATGCCTGGATGCACTGCTACTTATTATCTACAAAATTCCATGTAACAGATAGATACATGCTCTTCTATTATCTTCTATGGTAATTTTATTATAATTTAATTCGAATTATAGAAATGACATGTTGTTCAATAATCACATACCATCTTTTTATACTCTTCTTTTTTTCAATCATCATGGGATTATAATTTCCTATTATATTCAAACTGGGGAAATGAATAATGATGTGTCTCATTTGGTTATTCTATGAATTCTTGGTGTACAAGGGAGAGTGTAGAAAATGGAAGTACCTAAATTCATTAGATAGATATCGCCAATTGCGGGGTGGAAAAAATTTAATGTTTATGGGGTGTTTTTAGGTGAACGGGGACTCTCTGGTTGCGGTGGTATCTTTCTCACTCATGAGGGCCTCATTACAAACTGTTTCATTTATATCATTATGAATGGTTACACAATTCAATAAGATATATGGGTTATAATAAAGGATATCAGGTATGCTATTCATTATGGTTTTCATGCTTTATGGTTGTAAAGTGACTCCTCAATTGTTTTGAAAATTCATAAAAGACTCTCAATGAATGTGCCATGGAATATGATTGAATCCTAGATTGAATGTCTTAATCTTGTGGGTTCAATTTCTCTTGATGTCACTCAAGTTTACAGAGAAGATAATTTGGTCTACAATTCTCATTTGAAGAGGGAAATTATAGTGGTTATTTATAGCTAGTACTTTTTCTTACCAGAGTATTGTTTTGATCTGGTTGAGTCAGAATATCAAGGATAGTTGTATACCTTTCATTGTATGGCCTCTTTGTAAGGTTTTGTTTCACACATTTCTTTCAATAATAATTTTTTTAGGAGTAGGTTCACTTGACTCCTGAACCTTTTTTCTATATTTAAAATTACCATAAATTTTCCTCTTTAACCTAATTATCATTTCATATTTATTAATCCATTAAGGGAAGTCCATTGCATGTTCAAAATCCATTTGACACATTCACATTAGCCCATTTAACCCATTTTTTCATTTTAAAAAACAATAACTTATCCAATTTCCAACAATAATACACAACTAATATTAGTGCTTCAATATAATTAACCTAACATAACAATAGGTTATTCATGAGATATACTTTTACATAAGATAATTTCATGATTAACATTACCATGTTCCTTGTTTGGGAATGTTTGTGCACCCCATGGGTGGCCATAGACTGGAAAAATCATCCTCACTGCATCCCACATGGATCATGAGGGGTTAGTATTATTATTTAGCCAACAATTTTATAAAAATATAAAAAGAATAAAATGAAAAAAAAGAACGAACTTAGAAAGAAAATCCACATATGAACAAATAAATAATAAAACTATGGGATATAACATTTACACCACCTACCTCAAATCTAAAGATGAACACAATCTTAAACATAGAATTAGATGTGGATTAAATCTCCCTTTGAAGCCACAACCTCTAATACAATGAAGAAAAATGTTTTTAGGGATTTGGAAGAAGAAGAATAGGACCAAAACCACTAATCTATAAAATAGATGCAATATGAGTATTATACTTTCCTGGAGCTTCGATATATAACTAATGAAACTCTAAATGGCCTAGAATTGAAGGTGATCGACCCTTTAGAAAATTTTGGGGTCTTTGTTAGTCACTATGTTTGGAGGGGGGTGGAATGGGAAGAAAATATGGTTAAGAATATATAATCATGATGGGTATGTTTGGTAAATTTACACTTTTTAATGGGGCTCATGGTTTGGTTGCACTATTTTCTAAACTGACCTCCAAGTGTGCTCATATATATGTCAAAGAGGTTCTAATATCCACAGTCAGTTTAGGATTCCTGAACGATAGAAAAAATGTGCACCAACTAAGTATAATTATTAAATCTACATCTATATGGTTTCAATTCCGACTTCTCATGGTTTGTTTAGTCATTCTCCCATTCTCATGGTTAGTATGATTTGGGCGCACAACTGACTCTAACCGTGCACTAACTGTGAAACATGCAGTGGATGGCCATTTTTATTCTACTTTCATGTCCTTTTACCCCAAAACACACCTAAGACTCCTAATACATGTGGTAAAAATTCCATTAATTATATTTAAAATATTTAAACCAATTTTTTAAATAGGGAAATACTTCCATGATGTCTGGGTTATGACCCCTAATTTTTTCAATCACATTTTTATATTGTAGTTTTGGTACCTGCTCCCATGTCTTATTTACTTGAATCTGCTCCAATTATTTATTCATAGACTAAATTCGTTAATGATGCTTAAAATATTCTTCAACATCTCATTTTCCAACCTATTAAACAATGAGTTAGGTCAAAATTTAATAGATATTATTCTTGTTTTATATTATTTTCCTTGATCTCTATTGATAGTTTTAACATCCTCTATCTTAAACAGAATTTAATGAGTGGTAAAAACTTTTCCCTCATCACTTGAAATGTGTAAATACATATAATAATAATGTACATACTCTACATCGTCAAATATATTATAATCATTATGATGTTGTCTAACTGAAACAATTTTTTTTGCTTTCTCTTTTACATACAACTACCCCTAAACCATTTATATCAGAATTTTCTAGAACATTGAAATCTACAATGTCCAAAATATTTCAATTTTACACATTATATCCAATGTATTCTATATAATTAGGAGTTTTTTTTACGGAAGACTCAATCAACACCACATTGATTAAACATCAGTAGATTCTTACCATTGAATTTTATAATGTTGGGGCTACCAGACAACCTTATTAATTTAATAAAAGGTTATCCTTTTAATATATATTTTATAGATTCATATAATAGTTTATCATATAGAAAAAATTCGTCTTATCTTTCACTATTATTTCAATAACATGTATCCAAATTAATTTATATGTATAATGTGTAGTTAGTATAGTTTGGGCTATTTTAACCAAACATCAATTCTTTCATTCAATGAAACTATTTATTATGTTATTTATAGTGCACTAAAATCATGAAAAAGACTATATTTTTCAGTATAACATAAATTTGTTTATTCATTTCCATTATCATAACAAATATTTTTTACAGATTATAGAAATTCGTTTTCTTCATTTCTAATAAAACACATAAATTTGTTGAGAGCCACTGATTAGTGTTTCTATAATATAACAGACATAATAAATGTTACATGATAAATAAAGGAAATAAAATAATTATTCTCATTTTTCTCTTTATTTCTCATTTTCCCACATTCATTAGAAATAATAATCTCCAAGGGTTTAATCTATTCTTCAAATCAGGTTAGGTACATCAACAATACATCCTCTATTTGTCAATTTGTTCATATATATCTAGAATAAATGATTAATCTTTTTATGACCTAATTGATTCTCCTCCATAATTCACATATAGAATTAATCATGTGCATCTCAAATCAGAATAAAATTTAACATGGTTTCTTTCATCTTGTTACTACATTAGAATCAGAAATACATTTAAAAATAATTCCATCTTTTCTTAATTCCACATCAATTAATTCCTAAAAAATATTTTAAATATTCAATAATTCGTTTTTCAATATGTTCACAAATGATGTGCCTCCATATTTTAGATTTTATCATCCAATGATAGAAGATCTAATGGATTTTATTTTTTATAGCTCATCATTTTAAAAAGTCATTTTACCTTCTTTGAGTATTTATCTTTTTTAATAATTTCACATATTTGGTCATATGTGATGAACACCAAATTTAAAATATCTATGGTCATTCCCCTTTTACGATGTTAAGAAAATTTTCAATAAACAAGACCTTTTCATTTCTATTTTCCTATTTCACATGTAGGATTTTATCCTTTTAATATAAACATTATTAATATGAAAAAATTACAAGAAATCCTTAACTACAGTAATCAGGATGATCACTTATTTTAAAAAATATGTGAAAAAAATCAATTTTCCCTTTTCAAACAATATATTTCATGTTTTCTTCATTATGTGGGTTGAATATCCTCTCAAAATCTACATCAAATACCTCATAGATTCATTGAACTATTTATTATTGAAAAAATACATTATAATGGTCTGATTATATTCTCCAAAAACCCTATAATAACCATATAAATTATATATTGGTCCGTAAACTACATGATGTCCATAATTTTTCATCTAAATTCCCACATCATTATAACTATAAACCATCGATCTTTATTATAATCCAAATCCTTGGTGAACTCTTTAAATAACATTGTTAAACAAGAAAAATTATTTTCATTAACAATGTACATAATTGTAGGATATAATTCATTAAAATTTATTTATAAAAAACACTTTTTTAATTTTATTTTTTTAGCTAGAATTTTTTTTCATGGTAGTATATTTCATTTAAACATTTCCATAATTATTTTTTACCTCCGAGGATGATATTTTTTTTATATTTATGATGGTTACACTTCATATAGATTTCATTAAATTCTAGAATTTAGTTTTGGAATTCTATTATTCCTTGTCTAAATTCAATATGTTTCAATTATACAGGGTCCAATTATTCCCCGTCACCATTATATTTTCATTAGTATTGATGTTGAGGTTTTCTCTTTACCAATTAACATTCTTGAATTTTTTTCTATTTTATCCAAATGGTTTTTTTCAATTATTGATTTTCCATTTTCAATAGGTTGACCATTGATATTTTACTTCATTATTTCCTTCTTAGGTAAAAATTTTCATGAAAGGAATTATTTCATTTCATTTAATCATAAACACCATTTTAGTAACTCATTTTATAAATCATAGGTATTTCTATTATAACAGGTACAACCTCTAATAATACACCTTTCCAATATGAAACATATCATCACCATCACCAAGGTAATTTTCAATATCCATTTAACTATTATAAACTTAATCACATATGGAAAAGAGTTTAACTTTTTATATTTAGAGAACTAATTATCATTTCCCTTTGAATAATTTTTTTTATATCTTCCAATTCATATTACATATTGAATTTCATTCTCAATCATCACTATATTTATAATACATATTTCATTGTCATTATTTTTGAATTGCCTAGTGGATATTTTGGTAATGAAATTCAATGGTAGAATTCATATATACCTCTTCATTCTCCTTCTCATCCTTCAAGAAAACAATGAAATGAATTCACTAAATTTTTATCTTACATTTTATTTACTATTTTATTAACTTATTTATTTCCCATAAAAATTTCAATAATTTATTTTCATAGTGGATTTGTAAGTGATTTATCAATTATAGTTTTCCCTGTTTTTAGTTTCCATTAATTTTATTATTTAATATTTTATTAGAATACTATTGAAATAATCCATATAAGTTTTTTTAGGTTTACTATTTATGAATGGTTATATATTAAAATAAAATGTATCCTGAAAAATTCATAGAATCTCTTCCAAAAAGGTAAAACTTATAATTTTTCACTGAAACATCTTACCATGGATACAACTCCATTAACCATTGTAAATAACTCACCAACAAATAACTCATATCTCATTTTAGGATATTCATAATTAACTCTCCATATATAAATCATGGATTTAGTTACATTATAATTTTATTCTTAAGCATTTTTAATCTAATAAATGATTCCCTTCACTGTTCTAAATCCATTAAAACTTATAAATTCTCACAAAAAATAGAGGAAACTGTTAAATTTATTTCTTTTCTATCATTATCCATATTCTTCTTATTGATTTCTATTAAGGGAGAACATATAGTTGTAGGATTGAAACCCTATGTAGTAGTTTCATGAAATTCACAGACATTGGATAGCAGCTATAGAACCATTATATCTTCATATATATAATAGTTATTCATATATAAGATTGGATTCCACTTACTATTTACTATGTTTTTAAGAGTAACGGATACCTTTATCTAATTACAACATCAAACAACTAGGAGTAAATCAAGGAAACTTATTATTGATACAAAATGAATGGATTATTTTGGAACTATGTGATCATTAGGGCTGAATCAGGGGTATGTCTTTTTTATGTTTCCCCCTTTAAAACATAACTTTTGTTTAGTTAGAGATAACTGGCTCTATAAAAAAAATAGTCAAAAATACCCATAAAATTAAAATTAATCTGTTTATAACTCAATAAAATTTACCATTCCTTGGATTTATTTATAAACAATTAAATACCAAACCTCCACTAGAAATCAATCTATTATATTTTATAGAAAGTATGGAATATACATCCATTATATAGAACTATATTATTTTTAATAGATTATGTGATTTTTTCACATATAATATAATGAAATAATTTTTCAAAAATGAAATGATCCTTTACTAACTAGGTTCAATATGTTACTACTATCATGGTTGAATTCATAACACTTTTTCTTCTTCCAATTCTTTTTATTTTATTTATTGTAGAAAATATTACATGCCTCTATTTGATACTTTTTCATACAAAAACTATTCTTCTAGAACCTCTTTATCTATTACCTATATATTTGTATCATTTTCATCCAACGCCATTCAATATTTCACGTGCTTATCCAATACCTCTCTTATATACTCTATCATGTTCCTCTATATCTAGTACCACATTGTTTGTTAACCCTAAATCTACGAAATTTCCTTGTGATACCTCTATATGGAGTACCTCTATATCTGATATCTCATTTTCCAATACCAGTATTTAAAATACCCTTCTTTCTGGTACCTCTTAATTTGATTCCTCTCATTATAATACCTATCTATCTATTACTTCTCCATTTTATACCTCTTCATCCAAGGATTATATAAAAGGATCTCTCATGATTCTTTATCAATGCCTCACATTTTTTAAAACAAATTCTCAAATAATTTTATCCTGATTATATTCTCATAGATTATTTAAAAATCAAGGGAGGATAATGAACATAAATTTTTTAATTTACCACACAAAATTTGAAAGTCCCGCTTCAGTATTTATTATGATTAACACCTTTAAATCTTATGTTTAAATAAGTGTATAAAATTATAAGTAGTTTCATAAAATAATATTTTCAACAATCATCAAAACATGAAAAAATATTTTCTAGAGTCATGATATTTCCTCCATGATTATTGAGACATTAAGTTTGTATCTCAACATCATCACAATGTATAACTTTACAAAAACCCTGTGAAGATACTCAAATCATAATTTGGAACATATTTATAGGTTCCAATCAATCAGATAATGTTGTATCTGTTAAAACGTTTTAAGGGAATTATTTTTATGGTTCATTGGTATCCAATAGTATTCTTATTTTCTTGTATGTTAATCTCTATAGGCTTATTTTATTTCAAGATAATTGAAGGGATATGGGCCTGAATAAACATTGTCTAGAAACCTATATCTAATGAAATTGTTTAGAAACCTCTATCTAATTAATTTGTTTTTTAGAATCCAATATACAATTACTTCATTAAAAAAACCACAATATGGTGAATTAATTTATAAAATAACATCTTTAACCATGACAACATTTAGTAATTATAATTTTTTTATATAGAAAAATAGATACACATTTCGTGAAATTTTTAAAAAAGAAACAATACTATTAAGTAATTATTATCTAACTAATTAACTCAGTCCAATAGACAACATTATATCACAAATGTTTTATAGACTATGTCCATTAGACTATATCTGATAAAATCATTCCAATAATATCTATCTGATCACCAAAAAACTGTTAATATTTTTCAAATAACCTATGTCTCTTAGATTTTATCTACTAAACTCATGGGTAAGGATATGGATTTTAACTAGAATTATGTACTGAAAAAATAGAAAAAAGAATAATCAATCATAATTTTTATTAACAATATTAATTATTAGTTTAAATCTACTCAAAATATTTTGGTCTCAACACCATATAAACTATTATTCTAATTAAAGGGTATTAAACCTACTGTTAACTAATATTTTTTAGATCACTTTTCCTTCATACATATTTATATATATCCAGTTCTTCTTTTATGTGTTAATCATTCTATGATTTCAATGTATGCTCGATCAGTTTCATAGAGTTTACATATGTATGGATTTATCATCAGGTGAACAAGGTGTCATAATTTTATATGTCTCCCAAAAAATTGGAAAATATTATAACTCAATATATTAATATGGGATATGATTTGGTATACCCAATCCATTAGGCCATTGGATGTGGGTGGTGATTCCCAATCTACAATGTTTTGGGACACATGTAGTGATTCCAAATCAACATTGTTATAAGACATAGGTGGTTAGTCCAGTCCATTATAGTGGGGTAGGTAAGTTGTTAGCATAGAAAAGCATTATATGAATGACTTGGTGTTTTCCATTAAAACAGGATATTGACATCTTATGATTATATATATTCAACTTTCTTATGCTAAGAAACATTTGTATGTCCTAAGACACTCATATTTTATGTTACCATGATTAAAAATTATTTCTTCCCAATTTTTTAGAGATGTTATATGTTCTTCTTCTAGTATCATCCTTGAAAAGATCTTATTCTATGATTAGTGATTATAATTTCAGGTCACATGGCCATTTTTTTATTTCATTATCAAGTCCAACTAATAATTCTATTTCCCCAAAATTCATGCTTTTCACATAATTATGATCTAATGATAATATATTTTTACCTCGTTGATATTGTTTCTCACTTTAAAAAGTTTTTTAGCTCACCACATTATTATATATTCCCATTTCTAAGTAAATATTTTGGAATTGTTGTGTCTATGGTAGAATAATGTGTGGCGTATTTTTTATAAAGAAGTTGAATTTGTACGTTGTAATAAAATGGTCATACATAAAATATTAAAATTATCTAAAACTTTTGGGCATGAGATTATTCTTTAATAATTAGATTATATGTATAGTCATTTAAAATGGTGTTTCTATATCTGAGGTACCACAGTTAGCCTCAGAGTATGTGTATATATTTTATATTTATATTACTTGATCCAAGAATATAGATCTAGGGGGGCTTCTAATTTGATCAGAGTGGGTTTTAAGATATTATATTATAAAATAATGAATCCTAGGTTAAAAAAATTGTGTCCTAAATAGAAAACATAGTTTAATATGTAATAAACATTTCACAGCTTTTAATGAAAGTGTTATTGGATAATTCATATTTGGATTTATTTTTGATATTCATATGATTATTAATTATAATTATTTTATAATATATTTATTTATTACTCACACTATTCACTTTGGTTGTAGTAAATATGCTGAATAAAGAATATTTTTTTCATTTAATATTGATAGTTTAAAATGGATCAACATGATACATAGGATTTTTTTGAAAATTTCCACTTAAAAAGTAATCTTAGTAACTTATTTCTTGGAATGTGATTTGAATTACTAAAGAAAACTATTTTTAACACCAATTCAGGGACTAAAATTAAGCATATAAAATTAGATTATTTCAAAAAAAAATTGCACACAACATCCCCCACAAATGGTGAGAAAATTATTTGAGATTATCACAGATAATCCATTAGTTCTTAAGAGTAAACCATAATACAAACTATAAGATATGACTATGGAAACTAATTTAGAAGTTTATGTAATATTACCTAATAAATAATCATGTTTCACATAGATGGTTTACACTAATGAAAATCTCAAAATATTCATTATAAATGGGAAATAAAAAGTTTTAGAGTCCTACTCATGATATTATTGTTTGGTTCTCAATAAACCATATATAATTACTTTTTCCAACATTTAGGATACACTTGCCTATTTTTCATAAATAAGAGAGTATATAAAACTTCAAGGGAAAATCATAATGGGGAAAATTATAACATTATAGACTAAACTATGCATTTTCTTTCCCAAATTTACTTATTTTATTCAATATAAAATAAATCATATGATATTTGATTCAAATTGAAAAAAAAATATTTTCTCTTATAGAACATTATAATAAAAATTCAGAAAACCAGTTATTACATACCATTGATGATTACATCCCTTAAAATAGAGTAAAGTAAAATAGGTAATTAAATAAGAAAGAATAATATTTTTTCAATTATGAAATACTCTATACTATATTTACTCATGAGTGTCACTATTAATATATATAAATATACTATGATAAATAAAATCACAGTTAGGAAAAAATTTAAATCTTTAATGAAAATTAATGTAATGTTTTTTTATTTTAGAAGTTAGAATAAAATGAATTTATAAACCATAATAGGGGTAAATTACCCTTTATATTATTTTCATAAAATAAAAATAAAAATTATTTATGTTTCTAATAGATATATGGTCATCAGATATATGGTAGTTGGGTATACATGCATATAATAATTCTATTGGATATTTCATAATTAGAATGTAGGAGTTGCTAATTTGTTATAATCAAGATCATAAACATAATTGTTTCTGAATACTAACCAATATTTTAACCGAGGAAGATGAATATATGACTCATCAAAAATATCCCCAAAGGAACGGTAGTTTATTGTGAGGTACATGATCGATTTGTGATGTTTATTCCCCAGAAAAACACATGGATTAGCCAGTTGGGTTGTACTAAGAGTCAAACGGATGGCTACAACATGGATCCAATCTCATGGATTCATGGTGGAGTCATCCTAATTACTCTATAGGGGAACCATCATCTCTACATTGATATATATTTGACCCCAAAACCCCATAGAAGAGCTGATATAGTGGCTAAATTTTGTGGTTCACTTACATGGCACATGGTACCCACCTATTTTAGGGAACACAAGGACATATAATGTCAATAAAAAACACCCTTCATGAAGAAGATATACATAGAGGAAAAAGATATTGGAGGAGTGGAAATAAAATTTGGGGATTATGGATCTTATCATAAAAAACATTCCCTTAGGACAATTAATAAAAAAAGAAAAATGATAAAATGATGGAAATTTAAACCACACACTGGTAAACCAATCATAAAATGACCAATTAAATCCATGAATTCGGTAGACCAAATCATGTTCTAGGAATACTTACATCATAGTGTCTAGGAAATCCACACACTGGATGTGATGATAATATAGGTTTTTATCTTCCCATGAGATAGACATCACAATGATGAAGAGGATTGTCCAACCACATTGTAGGAAACTAGACCATGTGAGGGTTGATCTTTCCACATGGTAGAAAGGATAACAGTATTATGGTTAGTTTAACAATGCGACGAGAAACCCAACTATGTGGTTGGAAATTTGAACATGTGGGTAATATGGTATACCTTGCATAGACCATGTATGATATCGTAAAGCCCATTTTATAAACTCTCCTATAAATTGGGTAAATATTACCACAGAAACATGCCCCCTTGGTACATTATTGATTTGGTGTAGGACTCATGTCATGTCAATTTACCTAGTTAGTAGAGAATATTGCAAAATACATTTTAAATTCCTTTACTGGGGATCAAAACCATAAATGACTATTTTAATTCATCCTTAAAAACCACTCACATGCACAATCCCAGAATTCAAACTATTATTCTCCCCAATTGGTCACATATTACCTAATAAAAGGAGTCCCCTGTATGTCTCCATGATATATTATATCACTGGGGGTCTATTAATATTTCACACCCTTAGTAATGGGGATACTAATCATAAGGAAATCTACGAGAATTTTCACAATACATGTAATGATGATTGGATATCATAGGCTTAAACCCGATCATCCTGGGAGCCATGTAAATAATTGATTCCACATAAGGAGTAAGGAAACCCCAACGGTTTAATCCATAAATTTATACTTCAAGTACCCTAACATGCTGTAGGATTCATATTTTCAACCTAATATGGGACAAATATTCTCCTTATGATTTCCAATCTGTATTTCTGTAATCCATAATAATGGAATTTTCAATGGTGGCTAACGCATAACCTTATCTCCTCCAATCCTATGTTGGACAATGAAACCTTATATATGTAAGCTACACCCAATTATATATTATCATACAAAACATAAAAATCCCAAAAATATGATATTATGCTTCATGAACCACATCCCAGTCAAATGTCATTAATGTAGACGAAAACATCCTTATTTTATGATATAGAACTACATGGTACAGTCTACTCACATGACCTTAAACTATGTATGTAAAACTATGTGGGATGTGATTCCTATTGTGGTAGGGTATGTCAAATTCATCATTCAAGTTCAAACATAACATCATAAATTTTCAATAATAATTTAAATGAGGTCATATTCCTAAATATATCAGATATTTTTTTCCTCACAAGGAAATATTATTGTGAGTCTATACATACATTTCTTTATTTCCATATTCCAAATAGACAATACTTCCATTTGGAAATATTTCCAATAATTTCATACCCATCTTCTAGATAGACATATCCATTCAGGATGATAACTACATCTGACACATCCATGATATATTCCTGATGAGACCACACTAATATAGGTAGATCAATATTCCTCTAAAAACTAATTCATCCTAATTAATTTACATTCCCTTTGAGGAAAACTGGAATGGGTTTTAATGAGTAAGTCCCGCACTAGCTGTTTATAAATATATTACATGTAGTCATCCATATCAAATTAATTTAAACTACATGGATTGCTAATTTCCACAAGACCCTAAAAGTTATGTTGTGCCCCATTAGGTGTTCCAAACTATGTGGGTTCTGATTAATTTTACAAAGATACTTAAAAAAGACCTTTCACAGGCCTAAACATTACACCAAAAAATCCATCAAATTTCTATATAATTATAAACTCAATAATTCCTTAATACTTGGATTTAAAACATATTAACCTATAGAAAAACATTACTACACAATAATAAGATAAATATGGGAAACCAATGGTACATATAGATGGTGTTTTCAATAATGAAATTATGATACATATAACATATTCACTTCAAAGGGATACCTATGATATTTAAATCCAATCACAGAGACAAATGATAATAACATATGGAGAGAATGGGGGTAACCATTTCTACATAGTGATTTGATAAGGATTTATGAAGCTGAATTAAATACATAAGAGAGTCATAGATTAAGAAATAATTTCCCCAAACATAGTGCGATGGGACCAACCTCTAATCCTCTCGACCAGGGATAGTTCCTAGGAATGATTGGTATGAAACCCCAATAAATGCCAAAATTTATAATATATGTCCATCACAACATCTCTTTTCATGGATGTGGGATTTTTTTAATGTTTTTGGTTCCCGAATAAATCCCCTTAGAACCCATATAAAATGGTAATCGGGGCCCAAAATAGATATTTTGTTTCCACAGTTAACCCCCTTTATAATGAAGTATCAGACCACCCCCATTGGGTTGAATGAATTATGATTAACCCAAAATGAATATTTCAAAAACCAAAAGAGGGTTACCTCAATCATCCCGACATTTTTTAATTTTTTACTCCATGAAGACAAAAATAATGAATAAGATGTGAATATGTCACAGATGGAAATGATTAGCCCAATATAAAACTGATTTTTTGTAGTAAAAATTATTATTCTAGTATTAATTTCAACTTTAGGTTCTTTTATAATGATCTGTATTCCATATAATAATGTTATGTCATAGTATATCAAGAATTCTAGTTCTTAGTCTATTAATAGAGCCAAAACCAAATAAAAACGAGGAAAACCGCACCTGCTCAGAATCACTAAAACCAGGTAGAAGATATGATGGGTAGGGTGTACCATTTAAACAGTACCATCTTAACCCTAGAGGCTACACATAATGGTCTCCACGAACTGAAGACTATGAGACCATCGAATATGAGGAAATAAATAATGGAGCCAATGACACATTTCAGCTGCACAAGCTTCTCCAATATTCTATCCCAAGAGAATGATAACCAATACTTATATTATAATGGGAAGGCTGGTAGAGATGGAAACCATGAACTCACATTGGCAGAGGGTTCACCGTGGAGATCTCCTAAAAACCACAACCACTAAAATCATGAATCCACTATCCCTCAGTTCCTTCTAAGGGAGATTGAAAATAGAGTACTCCCAGGGCTACTCAAAACCAAGAATCGATGAAATCTCTATAGGTTTTATTTTTTATGATCTACAAAGAGAATATATACATATATAATCCCAATGAAGAATCCATATGACAAACTAAAGTGGAAATTAGTGAAAATGTTCATAAACCAACTCAAAAGTTATAGGTCTTCTAGTATATTATCAAATCAAGATGAGTGCATGCATATATACCCTCCCCCATGGATTAATACTATTCGAATATACTAATGGAAAATATAGAATTAATGTAGGTGCATATTCACTCTTTTACAAAGTAACAAGAACACATTATCATTCCCTCTGAGGTAGCACACAAATATATCCTAGTGTTAATGGATAGAATATACTATATCCCAACTCATGTTCTATTTAAATGACAACATATTCTAGAATCATATGAGAATGTGGATGATTGGTTTATTTAATAAATCACTTAGTGACATAACCATATTCATTCTCTCATTGATGCTTAAGAAGATAATTGGCATATCCCAACATCTATATAAGAGTATGCCTATATATTTTTACCCCTTTGCGAGGAATTTTGGTATATACCATTGGGAACAAAGATGGTGGTTTTGTGCCCAAATTATTCTTGATTGACTATAAATGTATCTAGATTGAAGCTCTAAAGAAGGACCATGTTCCTACTTTCTAATACCATAAAGGAAACTAACAACATAGATATTTGGGTACATAAAGGAAGATAAAAATTAATAATAAATATGAATGTATATATTGATATATCTAGGTTGAACATAAGAGATAGATTCATATTTTTGCTCAGTGGTAATGGCGTGATCAACTATGTCCACCAATGGATCATTTTTCTTCTTATAAGACTCCAATTGAGAAATTATATTAGTCTTCTCTAAGGAGAACATATAAAAATAGATCCACCAAATAGATGTTAATAGTACAAAATTAGGCCAATATTTTGTCACTATGAACCAATAAAATTTGTTAGGAAGGCCTCCCTATGACCACATTAGGATAATTTATGGGTAATCTTTTGAAAATGTCTACTGTGATATTCTTCATTAATTTGAGAAGATAAAAAGATAAGATGACACCCCTAATTCCAATACACCACATCAAATTAAATCAATATAGTAATAATACTTTATGATAAGATGATCATACCCTTGTTAGATATTTTAAAAGACCATCGTCATAGTGGAAGAAACATGAATTTTAAATTCCAATAAATCACATGTCCTAAATGAATACCCATGGTAGAAGACCTATATAGTAGAAGTGCGTTATCCCCTCAATAACAAACACGCGGAAAGAAACCATGATTGAGGGATGAAGAGGAAGATATTTCCTTTAGAGGTAATGAATATTGTATGGATATATGGAAAGAGTTTGATCGGAGTAACCTAAAAACTATGTTATGGACCATTTAAACACCATTGAATTACAACCTAGACACACTAAAGGAGGAAATGATGCTTTTCTAATGCCAATAGATTTTTGGTGACTATTTACATGCTAGATGCTAAGAACCTCTCTTATCACTGATATGGTGATCAACCCCTGGGAATGAAAAAACAAATAAATCTAATAGAAATTTATACATTGGCCATAGCTTAGAATCCATAGTCATAAGAGCATTGAGATAAGTTATAGAAATCATGTTTTCATAATATAGTAGTAATATGAAAAAAAATACTTATTTCAACATCTAAAGTATGTTTTGGGGATAGGATTTATTTGAACCATTTACCACAACATCATTCTAATACTAGTATAATTCCACAAAATAGAATCCTTTAATGTTAGAGATGGATGTGAGGTCACATTTTTAAAAATTACACTCTTGAATTGAATTACAAAGAAACATATCCTCTCTGGAAAAAAACTAAGTGTAACTAGAGAAAGTTTTCTATTGGTAAGATATTGAGTGGGGCATCCTAAAAGTTTTACAACACATCATCTATGATAAAACTAGAACCTCCTATAGTATGGATTATATTTATGGAATAGATATCACAATCTATGATGAAATACACCCTAATCTTGTTTGACTGATAATTCACCAAATTAAGAAGATTACACTTGTGACCACCATAAAAACTTCTCACAAGAAACCCCAAACCGCATGGAGGAAGGAAGATGTGTGATCACCAAGAACCCTAGTGTAATTAAATACTTAGTAGGAATAGAATCATCCATATAAATATTCGCATCCACCCCAACCTACATGTCATGGTTAATTCACCCCCAATCACAACCCTCAGAATTATTGAATCCTCAATATGATTTGGAATCATTATTGACTTATCCACATTTGTCCCTTCCATTACTGTGACGGAAAATATATAATATGATCCATGAAAATAGCCCTTTTATAGGACGATTAGTGATTGATGAGTGTCATCTGTGGGTCATTACTATATTCATATAGAACACCATTATTATTTGGTTCACATTTAGTAAATATAGATTGAAATTCCCTCAAGATCACCATACAACGATCATATCCAAAAAGTACTAAAAAAGGACCAAAGGCCACAATATTACTAAGAAAAAATGTCCCACTAAGGAAGGGTACCATGGATAATCCCTCGACATATCATAATATGGAGTCTTGGGTGAAAAACAAGATATAACCAGTGATGTGGATACATCCAACTCAGGGTCACTGTATTACACAGATGATGATATGGTGATTCTTGATTACCATTATTCCACAATACACTCCATCACAATCAATCTTTTAGATGATATAGATTCAAACAGACCTTGAGGAAGTCAATGGGTATATAGTTTCTTGATTTGCAAGTGATTAAAAACACGGTCTTAGACCACCCATACCGGAAATCAGAGGAAAAACCAAAACCTAGTATTTCTTAATAAAGATTTATTGACTACTCAATTCCATTATTCTAAAGATAAAGAGAATGGAATGGGTGATTTCAACTTTCCACCAATATACCATGATTTCCATGATATTACATAGAAGTGCCACAATAAGAGTAAGTGATTTTAAATCTCATATTGGGTAATGTGGAATTACCAAGGGAATTATTACCACTAGGAATCAACTTCAGGAATAAGCAGATACTTCTTCTCCTACTAATCTGAAGGGGTTAATCTACTAACTCAAATTGAATCTCAGAATTACATTTAGAATAGATCTAGATTACTAGTCTACATGAATTTAGTTATTGAGTAATATTAGGATTTATTTCTACTACATTATCAACATCCCTCATATAGGGATATTCACATAGTCCCTGAACGAAATGGATGTCCATAGACGATGAATGTTTGATGGACGCATCAATATTCATCCATTACACTCACCAAGGATATGGATAAGATCATGTTTCCCTCGAAACTCTTTAGCACCACTGAGTCATTCACTTCTCGAATAGAATCCATAGAAGGATGTTGTTCACTATTGCATCATAAAAATAAGGCATATCATGAATGGGTGAAAACAATCCACCACCACCCAATTTAAGGAATTAATTTTCTCTTGCATTCTATGGAAAAAATATCTAGAGAAACAATTTCTAACATTTTATGTTCTGATGTGGTCCCATGAAGGGACCATGGGACATAAATGATATAGAAAAAATTATGTGTTTTGAATGGAATCTGGGGTCATGATTTCATTTTATTAGAAATATTACTAGTAGGGTCTATCACCGGCTGGGAAGACAATAAGCACCAGTTCATTTTTTAATTTAGCACTACTATAAGGAAAAAATGGTCATCGATCTCAGAGAATATATAAAGCATGAAAATGAAATGGAATATAACTTTATCACTAGATGGAATGTATTGATATACTCGCTCATCATTCCTCTCCCATGGGAACAACTATTGTTAAATTATTCATAAAAACAATTTGGTGAACTGTAGACAATACTATTTATATTGATATAACATGGGGGTTTTGGGGTTTCTCATACATATCCATGGATATTGAGAAATCTATATAGAGAACTAGAAATAAATCTTGGTCCATACCTATAAATCATATGGGACAATCAGGTAAGGTATAAATTGGTTCTATTATATTAAAATCAATGTTAGTGACTACGAAAGAACCAGTGAAATCTATAAATCACCCAATGACTCTCTCCAAGAAAAAATATTAATAAAACAACCCATATTAATAGGAAAAGAAATACCGTGGTCTTCTGTGATATAAGGAATGAAAAAAACATATTCCTCCCCAAATTGATAGGTTAATTTTTGATTCATTATATGCATATAAAATAAACAACTCAAGATTGATGGGCCCAATATCCTAGGAAAATTCTCCATTAGTGACCATATTAACTATTTATTTTTTTATCCATTATTTGAATAAAAATCCAAGACTATTTCATCATCATTGAAATAAGATAGAAAATGAGCGATTTTGGGAATGTGGTGTTGGGGAAAGCCTCAGAAAAAAGTGTCCAATGTGTCCGCCATCAAATCTAAGGAAAAAGTTCATAATCAAGAAGTCCTAAATTGATGTGAATGATAGTTCTATGACATGTGGAATTGGATGTTAGTTAATTGTGAACATGAAATTATCACAAAACAAGTATAATGACCAATAGTGGTTCCATATTGTCCTTCATTATCTAAAGGGACACAGTCAAACACATCCTGTGGAATGGATGTGGTATTTTGTATGAGAGTAAGAATCTCATCAAACATCCAAAATGGCTAGGACTCTTGTGTTTTTCATGTAATTATCTTTCAGAACAAGAGAATAACACCACTAAATATAACTCTTGTCCAATAAATAGTTTATTTTCAGATATTTTAATTTCATTCACTTATAAATCTTCTTATTCGATTAAGAATACATGTATATTCAAGTGTTTGTTATACCTAAATAGGGTGGTGGAAGAAGATGTTGAAAAAGTATATTGAGTAGGGAAATATAAAATTGTGTTCAAGCTTAGTATTATATATGAATCCCCATTCAAGCTATATACATGTATAAAACTTATTGGTAAGAACTTAAGTAAGGAGAAAAGAAGTACAGAGACAATATTGTATCCATTAAGAGTTGTCCAAAACCAATTTTCATGAATGATCAGTTGGAAGGTTTAAAACATTCATTCTAGTTTAGATGAATAGCTAGACTAGATTGCTTGAACAAATCAATGACATGTTTTCAATAAACTTATATCTATGTGAAAAATCAATCTTCCATGAGTTCTTTAGCTAAAAATCCATATTCTATGGAGTAGACCAATATTTGGAGGCAAATACTTCTACTACCATTGAGTGAAATCTTGAAAAAGTTATCAACTATATTAGAAAGACTCAAAATTTTAAAGACTCAATATCATTCAAAGTATCTCAAAAAATAACCTTTTGAGCCCTCAAATTCCCCCCATAGTTTTAGATATAATTATACATAGTTTTTGTTTATTGAGAAAAAACTTATAAAGTATAATTTCTTTCCATGATTTAACTTATATAGCATGATTGAGGGGACACATTTTAGGGGAATATAAGATCCATGTATGTTTCAATATAGATTTAAAATGATGATACTTGACATCCTATTTTCAACAATTTATATAGGATTAATATCATCCTAGTCTGGATTCTCGAATGCACATAATATATTGGGAAATATTTTTCTCCCTCAAAGATGGTCATTTTGGGGTATGAAAAGAGTAAAAAATCCGCATGGAAGAATCAATCTTAAATCCCATTTCAAAGACTTAGTTTCTTAAAATATTTTCATGAATTAGAATCATGATAAAACATATAATATTCTTCCAAGAAGTCCTCCACATCATAGCCTTATAGTAGTGCTATCATCATACTATCATTTCCTAAAGTAGTATATATAAGGATTGGTTGGAGTGATATGTAGTGAAATCACCAATATTAATCTTTTCAATCATATTATAACAAAGAAATTTTATAAAATATATAAGAAAATAACCGCTGATAAGGGGCTATATATGGATTTCTTACCCCATAGGTTTGGAACGGCCCCTACAAAACAAGATATATTTAATAAAATTGATTAGGTATTTTCTATTAAACTAATAGTGTTACCAGATCCCATCCCATAGATCCATCATAGATTCAATTATTACTTAGAAAATTTTCATATAGTAACATCTATGCTAGATGAAAATATCCCATTGAGATGCAACTAGGTTAGATAGGGAGAGATTATATCAAAATGTGGAAATTCCCCAAAAAGGTTGAACCTTTTCCATCATTAAAATCCTAGGAGCCCCCAGATCAACTACATTGTTTATATAACTCCCCCACACTATTAGAATAAATTTAAAATGCCCTTAATAATATCATAAATTTCTATATATCAATTCCTATTCATCTCCTGATGATAATAGAGAACAAATTGATAATATCCAGAGTGCTCCGGATCCTGGTTCTCATGAATGGTCACTCTTAGGTCAAAGAAATGAATCCCCATATTCCTCAAAGGATAAATATCTTCCCATGTGATCTACTAGTAATGAGATTAACTCCACCAAAATTGAGATTGAAGAAGATGAGGATGGCCATATAGATTCCCCTCCAACATTTGAGGAAGGTTTCTTTACCACTATCGATGAGATCAATCAAATAAATATAGGTATAGAAATGGAGCCATGAACCACATTGATCAGTTCCACTATAACTATGGAATGTTATGAGATTTAAATCTCATATACAAAACAGAACCACTATATGTTCACATGGAATTAAATAAAGATATCAATGATGAATTTTGATGTGTCCACCCTTCATCTGGACCAACCAAATGATCATTAATGTTCCAATAGGGTGTCCATGAAAATTATTCTCCTATATAATTTCATGGTATAGTTTTATGTGTATAATCTTATTAAATATTATAACATTTGGGAGGTGAAATATCTAAAATTTTTTTCCAACATCATCCCAGATATGAAAATGTTTTCAAAATCTAGGACATCATCTACTGTTGGTATATCAGTAATCATTGATTTCAAGATGACTTCCTAATTATATTATGTAACTCTTGGTTAATATGAACATTGGGTTCCTAGCCTTTTATTTTATGGAAGATTACTTACGGTACAATCAGATCAATATGGACCTTAAAAATGAAAAACCAACCACTTTTAGAGCACATGAAGGGATATTCATCAACCTGTTAATTCCATTAAATTTGAAAAAAAAAATCTAACACCACCTACCTATTAACCTTGCATTAGATATTGAATATATTTCAAGGATAAATCAAAAAATGATATATTGATGATCCAGTGGTTATGTCCCAACAACATTGTGATCATATCACTGATCTCTAAAAACGTTTTGGCATGTTTTAGAAGGATAGATTTAATAGGATGCTTCTGAAGTGTTCCTTTTGGGTACCTTTTTAAGATTTCCTTGGATTTTTTGTTCACAACTATGGCATCGAGGCTGACCATGAGATGATTAGTGTGATCCTCACAATGATGCCTCTATAAAACCATACAAATGTGAGAGAGAATCATGGATTCAGTGACTAAATTATGAATTTGATTTATAGTCTAGCCAAAAAATTTCTCCCCTTCAAGAAGTTAATAAATAATGGGATAACATATTATTGGGATGAGGTTTTCCAGGAATCCTTTGAAAACCTCAAGTGATATATGTGGCACCCATCAGTCCTAAATGACACCAGTACAAGGAATGACACTTATCATTGAGAAGAACAATGATGCACTCATTTCTGATTTTATTGTTGAGGCCATAATTGAATCACTGTGAGGACCATGTAATCTCTCACATAAAATAAATCAATTATATCATTAAATGTCATATAATTACTAGGTGTTTGTCCCAATGGGTATTTGTCAAATAATAATATGTAACACACTATGAATCAATGAATGCATTCAAAGGTAATGTGCAATCTGATTTACTCATATTACATGCTCCCCTGGAGGGCATGATTATAAATTTCTTCCTTATAGATGAAGTGGTTATCTATTCCCATTAAACTACCCAAACATGGCAGATAAATTTTGATATATCTGTTCGATAATTTATTATGAAATTAATGGATATCTTGAACCTTATTTAGGTTGGTCTGGAGATTGTCTTTGTCTACCGAACCAAGTTGATTCTTGTAACACCTCGTGATTTTGTGAATTTATTTTTCAATTGAATTAAATATTATAAGTATTTTTTGTTACATAAATAACTCAGTATAACTTTTATTATATGAAACCCTGAGTTTATCTTTAACTATGCAAAACAATGAATTTCTTCGAAAGTGTGCATAACACGCAACACCGAGATACAATGAACAAAGAAATAATATTATAATAAATATGGTCATTATAAACAAGCTGTTAAATAGGTGGATATGAATAATATTATATAATTTAGTATATATAGATATAAAATACATACTAAATATATATTTATATGTAAAATTTGTTGTAAATAATCAATTAACTTTAGTAATGTAATTTTATTCTTTAATAATATCTTTTCCTTAAAAATGTTTTTTATTGAATTTAATAAAGAAATATTATAAATAATTTATAGATATTTTATAATATTTATTTGATTAATTGAACTATATTATTTAATAAATTACATAAATGTTATGTTATTTTGAATGTTTTGATTTTTTTCGAAATATATTTATTTTTTAGTGTATAGTGATAAATATCGATTTTTCTAAAAGTACCACTTGTTTTCAAAAAATAATATAATTTAATTACCAGTTTTTGTAACATAAAATAATTATATATATATATATTTATTCAACCCAATTATTTTTGATTTACTTTTATTTTTAATTTTTTTTATATTAATATCTATAGTTCTATAAACATGATATCTTTTTGAAAAATTATTTAAAGTGCATAATTTTTCTCAACATTGAAAAATCAAAACAATACCTAATGAGTAATTTATTAAATTAATTTGATACATTATATATCCATAAAATAAATTTAGAGTCATAAAATTATTACTATTAAACAATGAATTATTATAAAATCATTTTCCTCTTAAAAAAATACACACATCGAAAGATGATTTTTTCATCACGTCTACTGGTTTTGTTTTAAATTAAATTTTTAAAAATTTAAAAACAATTATTTGATAGAATAAAATTAAATTTGGAAATCATCATGTAAACATTATAATAGTGTGTTTTTTTAATAATTTTCTAAAAATATTACTTTTCTTGATTAATAGTGAAAAACAAAAAAATTAATTCAAATACGCCTTTTCTTTTAAATTATATATAATGTAAAATTATATTTTTATTTTTTTAAATTAATATTAGTTAAAATATATATATATATATATTAATCTAATTTATATCATTTTAGTCAATTTCAAATTGAAATTATATATAAAATGTTTGTAAAAATCTAAAAAATTTCTCTTTGAAAACCGACTTTCTCGTTGCGTATCGAGAAATAATTGTTAATTAAAATATTTATATTTTATTAATTGAATATAAAAAAAATTATATATGGAATAAGAATAATTTAAATCATATTATAATTTAAAATCAATTTCAAACAAAAAAAAATGTGAAAAAACTAAAAATTAATTTCTACAACTAAGGTAAAAATGGTTTTACTGTGTGTTAATCTAAAAAGATAAGTGTTAAAAAGACCTAAAAACATTAATAAAATCTATTTTATGGGAATATTTTGATTCTATAATATATAATTACTTATAATAATCAATTTTTTACCCTTTTTTGTTTTAAATTTTTTTTATATTGCTTTTCCTTTTCAAATAGTTACAAGTGTGCCACTAACTTCACTTATAAAAGGCCACCCCTCCCATCTCATATCACATTATAAACCCATTTTTTTTCTTCCAATAACTACCAAAATAACTTCCCAAAATTCATAATATCATACTATCTTATTTATTTTTGGAACAAAGATAACGTAGGAAAGAATTTGGTGAAAACCTAAGAAGGTTACCAAAAGAAGAGGTAATGTTCTTCAGTGAGTGTTTCTATTTTAGTTCACCATCCACCTACATTAATTTTTTTCAAAAATTAAAAAATAATAAATTATTTTTATTAAATATAATTATAATAATTTATTCTATGTTACTGACCTGCAACCATCTCCACACTCATAATTTTTTTTATGAAATCACTATTCAGGTGTACGGGGGACTACCGCCTCGCGAACTGATGTCATTCATTTTTACGTTGACAACTCTCATGGTAAGGAATTATGATGAATATAATGAATATATATGATATTTATAACCTTATTATACCTATAGATTCATTATATAATATATTCTTTTCTAACTTCCAATTAATAATGGATACAACAACATCATTTTTCTGTACGGAGGACTACCGTCTCGCAAAGGGATGCGTTTCGTTTTCACTAATGCTTTCAATGGAAGATAATAATGATAAATATTTTTGATATACATGAAATAATTATGATATTAATGAAAAATATTATGTTCAAAAAAATAATATGTTATTTTAATTATTACATGTTCACTCAAAGAATGATGATAATGTCGTTCATGTATGTGTGGACTACTGCCTTCATGAAGCTATGTGACTCTCTTTTTTAACCACCACACAACAGGGATGTTATGAATAAGTATATTGAAAAAAATATATATTATTTATGATATTATTATAATTCTATAAATATATGATATTACTAACCTCAATTCTATAATTATTTTTGAAAATTAGAAACTTTACTCCTGTGTATGTACGACATACTGTCTGCAAAATCGTTTCATACTTCATATGCGAAGAATATAATACATTATTGGTATTAAATTATAATTGATTTATAAATAAAATTTCTTCCCTATTTATTATTCTGTATATTATGGAACCATGATCAAAGTATGTAGACCGAAAATAACTAATCAAATCATATATGAAATATAAAGTTTTTATTACCTAAAACGTGACTTTAACATGAAATTGTTTATAAATGGGTAATAAAAAGAAAAAATAAAGTCATTTATCTTATAATATTTTCATTTTTTATTATATAGAAGATTTTTAATCAAATTATATTTATTATACCAGAGTGTCAATTGAGAATGAAGGATGTTTAGACTTATATTAAGAGGCTTTTAGTCTCTCTTTTATTTTCGAGAGACATATGAAAAGTCACTAATCATTGATTTTTTATGGTGTATATAATACAGATTTTTCATGTTATATCAAGAATACAATTATTTTAATTATATTTAATGTTTTATTTGATTTCATTTTTCATCTTAGATTATGAGTCAAAAGATTACGAAAACAGTAAGTTATTTCTATCTCAAATTTCTTTTGAGACGTATGATTCAATTGTGTACTTATATTCTATTAAAATATGTATCAAAACACAATTTGATATTTAATATTTACCACTTGATATTTTATCATTTGTTTAATGTTATTCCTTCATCGGACTTAAGATTTAATCGTAAAAATGTGGGAAAGATATTAAGTAACAAACTGATCATTTTTCAGGATTGTTTATGAGTCTGTTTCCTATGATAAATTATTATGATCCATATCTCAATAATATAATAAATTTTATTCTCATCAGTTTACTCATGATACTTGTACTTAATAGTACCATTTATCCACATAATGGACAGAAGGGGTGCTGTTGTTGGCATGGAAGCATGCACACCAGTGGCTGTAGATAAGAGGCATGAAGCTCCAGGGATCATTAGTGTTGGAAGGTCTCCTCTTGATCACTGCACGACAGAAGGTGGATTGCTTGCGGGGGTTTTTGTTGTGATTGGGTGTGGCAGTGAAAAGGTGAGCAGTGGGAATTAGGGGCCTTCGATGGAAGCTGAGGATAGCCGGATTGCTATCGTTGTTGCCGATGTTGGGTTCAATTGTGCTAGTCCGAATGAGGGGGGATTCCATCGATTGTAAAGGGTTGTGGGAAAATGACAGATGTCAGTCATTATCTGAATAGTGGGAGGAAGAATATGCAACCGCAACCTGCTTCCTTAGGGAGTAATGCAGCTACCTACAACCAGTTCAAGGTCTAGGAATCCGAAGAGGAAGTGGATGCTTTACAGGAGATTGAAGGGCAGTATGAAGGGATTAGTCCAGGAAATGGAGTGAAGGTGGTGGATGCCGGCCATGTTATGGAAGGGCAGCCTCCATGTTTGGTTGTAATTGACAGTAACAGATTTAATGAATTGGATCAAGGGGTGGCTGATGGTTTCAATGATGGCATGGTAGCTGGAAATTGGGGGGGGGGGACGTCTCGGACAGTGACAAGGAAAATCACGGTGTGATGGTCAGACCTTCCTATTGTGAGGTTCTCAAGGACAGGAAGGGGAAATCTGGACATGAGGTGAAAATCACAGCAAAAAGAAGGATGAGGAAACAATATTCTGATCTGCTAAAGACGTTGTCCACTAGATCCTCTTTCAAGCAATCTACGCACGACTTGGTATCTTTGGAGAAATTGAACCTTATAAGGAAGTATGCCATGATTCTAAAGCTCTATGAAAGCTCAGAATGGGAGACAACCACTGCGGAAGGGGGTTCTTATGGGGGCTATGATGGTTATGATGTTTATGATATGTAATTGTGCTACTATGTACTTGTTGTACATTTCTTATATTTAATAAATAGTCAGGGGCCTACCTCTGACTGACTTTCCTGGTATTATGGAATAATTATGAAACCCATTTAATTTTAGGGGTTATGATAATATGAATGTTTTATGATCTTGTGGAACATATATGTATGATTTTCATCATTTGATTGGTTTTAACTATATCTCCCTCCAATGCATTGGGTAATGAAAAATGTCATATGAGTCTAATTTCATGTCTTTTAAAAAAGGTGAAAACCATTTATTTTTTTTCCAATTACATAATGTGAGCTATGTCACATGCCCGTACAGTCTAGTATAGGTCCCTAGAAGATAATAATTTTTTTATTATGGTGTGAAATTTATGTAAAACAATACACCACACTCTAGTGCATTATTCCGGATAAAGTAATTAAAATGATTAAAATTAATTAAAGAAATATAAAAGGAATAATTAATGGAAATGGAATAAAATAATTATAAAATAAGAAGCTGTTAAGAGAAATGTGAGAATAATTAATAAATCGTTTAACCCATTTTTATTATTTCTTATTTCATTACTCATTCCATTTATTTTTTATATTTATTTTTCCTTACTTAAATTTTTTATTTTTTATTTTTTATTTTCTATATGTTTTTCTTTTCATTCTATTTTTCCCTATCTTATATCCCTCCCCTCTGCTCATTTGTGTCTTACGCCCTGTTGATGTGGGGACCCACCTTCCTCTTCCACTTTGGATCTCCAATGCACCTCCAGTTCTCCTCCACATTTAATGTCGTTGGAAGTGTAGTTAAGATATATGTATGTACTATCTTCCTCACCAATTTATTTTTGCTTTCATCATCTCTCCATTTCAAAATATTACGTAGAATGTTATTCAATTAAATCAGTTTTTTTTGTTAAATCATCAAATTTCTTCATTTTTAGTTCAAATCTAAGGTTGTCACGGGATGTGGGGTATACTACGACTAAAGGCCAGAGTACCTATTTTCTTTCACATCATTTCTTTGATTCATTCAATTTACATCATTGTGCCCCTCATCAGTTCCTACTGAAAAATCCAAAATAATGAGTATTAATTTAATAAAGCTATATTTCCTTCATCATTGTGACCTTTGTTTATGGTGAACCCCTTACAAGTTTGTTTCCAGGCCATTAGGAACCTCTTTGGGTGCACCGACAAAATATTATTTTCTAAATTTGGCCATTAAACAAAAAATTATCATTTACATGTGCATGTGCGATAATTTGGGTTGACATTTTAAATTGAATAAATTATTTTGGACGAATCAGAAAACATTAATTTGGTTTTTCTTTCATTTATTCCAAAATAAATATTGTTATAAGTCTTGTATTTATTTTCTATCACTGTATGTCCTTGCCTCTACTAACACTTATAAAGTTCCATCATTGATTAATATTGTGTTATAATTATTATTTGTGACCATTAGGCCTAAATAATTAGTATTCACGGGGTATTGATGGACTAATTAATGTGATAAAATCATGTATTATTGTTCTGTGATATATATACACCTCTTTTTGTTTTAATTGAAATCAGGCCTGGGATAAAATGTGTGATTTCTATTAAGAACCCTGATATGGACTCTCCATGCTCGATAGGTTACCGCACATCGCGCTAGTAAAGGAAAGATTTAGGCTTGTAGGGAAAGTATTTTCCCCATTTTTTTACTATACTATTGGGTGATATCGGTTCCCAATTGTGAAGATGAGGATTGAACCATTTGAAAATATTGTCATTCAATTCTTTGGCTAAAACTAGGTCCCTTACTTGTAATTCCTAGGGAAAATCATAGTTACCATACCATGATTGATACTTGAACTTTTCAGACAATAACCATAGATGAGATTAGTGGCATATGATATAATTGAATTGAGGTAATATAAAGATTCCCTAGGGACAGGCTCATACTCCACCTCTAAAATATTCATTTTTAATATAAATTCATTATATTTTTTTATTGATACATTGAGTTTATTTATGTTTTTTGATAACTCTCATGTTACTTTAGTGTTCCTAGTGTTCACATATATATTATACCCCAAGGAAAAGAACAAGTTTTTGGTTATGCCCTTTTTGATGGTCTTTCATGTCACTTTGTCCTTTCAATATATATTCTCGTTTAATAGGAATCTCATAATGACATCCAACTGAGGTTGAAGCACGTGGTATGGGATGGGTGTCCACATAGAAATCCAAACCAAGTTAAAATTATTTTTATTTATTAAAATTGTTATCACTTATTATATATTATATATGGAAGACTGCTACATGTATAAAAAATGAAATTGAAAGGAATAGATATAGTGGGTGTTAGCCTACTCAAATTATATCTCAAACCCTGCTCGAGGCCATTTGGTACCTGGGTAGATATTATGTTTATAGGTATGGATATAGGGAAGGGTTTTCCTTCTAATATTTAATTACTTTTATATTTTGGATGTATCTTTAGGGTCAGAGGACTGATCATTTGCTCAAGATTTCGTGTAGAAGTATTTGGCCTTTTTGTAGTTTTATTAGGATGTAGACTATAAATGAACCTTGTACCCCGTCACCTCGATGTATTTTCTTTTAGCATCAAATATTGACATCATCATTTAATTTGTTATGACTATTATTCTAATGTGTTTATTATTCATTCTTTCTACTAATTTAGCTACTAATGCAGTTTTTTTCATTTTATTAATTCATCTTATACTTGTTACATATATTGTTTACAACTATAATACCTTATCATATGATCGAATAGACTCTAAACAGACTTACCCATAGCCCTCGCTGTTAGTATTTTACCTTTATTGTTTGGGGAGATACGCTTGAGGAATTGTGGCCCATCTTCCCGGGGCCCGATTCAGTGGCACTTGGGGCCGGATGCTACAGTTTGGTATCATAGGGTTTAGTTTTATTTTTTCATACTATTTTTGTTTGATAGGATCCTATGGCATTGGAATTTGTAATTTACCCTATTCTGGGTCATAGATCACCCTTGTATAGGGGAACCCCACATTTCTTGGGTTGGGGTTTTTCGATATTGATTATTCCATTTATTGTAGACAAGAATCCACCATTGGTTGGAACACTTGTTTTATGTTGTTATTGGAATTGGTGTTATTGAGATGACATTTTTTACTATTAAAACTAGATGCGATTAGGGCATTTCATTTTACATGCATCATATTAACAACCATAGGGATTAAAATGACATGAAAATTGCAATAACATATCTACTTTCAATGTGAATCTTTCTATTTACATGTGAGTGTTGTTGTGTTTAGTTGTAATATCATGCAGTACTTTTTTTAAAAAATATAACATGTGCATGTGTCTTAGTTATCCTTCTAGTCCCTCCTCTATTTCATCCTAGACACGGCTCTTGGAGCAGGCTATCATTTGTGTAATGCTCGGAGGAAGGATATGTAGCTACCCTCTTTAGT
Source organism: Viscum album (assembly GCA_963277665.1). NCBI lineage: Eukaryota > Viridiplantae > Streptophyta > Magnoliopsida > Santalales > Viscaceae > Viscum > Viscum album. Next base: position 1,602,444,353 of record OY728153.1, on the reverse strand, counting down.
TTATTTCCTAACAATTTATGGCATGTTATGGGAGGCCCTATACCACCCATTTTCTTATAGATCCTTTAGAATATTACATAATATATTATAGGATCTCATCCGAGGTGTGTGTTTGAAAATTGTAGAAAAATTCCATTATGACCACTTTGTATCGTTCATCAGGAAAGTAGGGGTGGGAACATTCAACAATTGGAGGGTCCAAAAAAATAAGTTGTACCATCTGTAGTTCCGCATATAGTACCTCATGTAGAGACTCTTATGATACCTCCATTTAATCATCCAATGTTCACCAATGCCCACTTCAAGGATAATCTTATCTTGTTCATACAGTTAGTTCAAAGGGATCCCATGCCTTCCTCAAAAATGGAAGAGATTACCCAATAAATTTTATTGAATCATCTTCCAACTTAATTAGGGGATGGTAGTTTCAGTTATGATGAGTCATGGATAAAATATATGAAATCCATCTTCGATCATCTTGATATGATTCCATAGTAGAGGGTAATTGTTTTTTGAATTTATGCTTCTTGACTCGCCAAGAATTTATGGTGTGTCATTTCATAGGCAGGCCATCATTGAGACATTGTTTGTACATAATTCTTTGAAAAATTCTACGATCATTTCTTTCCATAGACTATAAGAGAAGATTATGTGAGAGTGTTTTTATATCACTAGTAGGGATCTATAATAGAGCTTATGTATTCTACTCGCATCACTATGCACCAGAAGTTTTCTCCATATTGGACTGGTGAAATTCATGAGACTAAAAATTTATTTGAGGATGTGCTTGGATTTTCTGTCCACTCACTGGTGAACTTAGATCATTTTCTCACAATTATAGAGATCATGAATCAGGACTAAATTATAGAATGAAATCTCAGAAAAGTTTATCGAGTGAGATAGTTCGATACAGTTCTAAGGTAGGGTGATCATTATTCATGAATTATGAAGCATTGTTTTGAGGGTTCACATGGAGTAAATTCCGTCCAAATGACACGAATGGAGAAAACTATCATATGTCATCAGCGTAGTAGGACTGAACATAAGAATACTCAGTGCACGAGGAACCCGATTGAGTGGTGAGATTGCATCTATATGGGTCACCTTCAGTGTTTCTTCCATTATTTTACTCCAACAACTGGTGTAATGGGATCAATTCGGGTTCCTCTATTAGTTATGGGATCTACGAGCCCATGTTTGGATGGGAGGTCATTTTCAGCCAGCCAATTAGGATGAGGTAGTGGAGGCCATGGCCGAGGCAATCATGTTTTAAAACACCATTGTCAGCAGAGTGGACCAACTAAGGCTAGCCAGGTAGGATCTCAGAGCCAAGGATCAAGCCATATGTGTGTAGTACAACTAGCGCTAGTTGGGAAGAGTCCAAATCCCTCTATAGTTATAGGTACTATACTTATGTCCTCTACTTTAGTTTTTTCCCTTTTTGATATTGGTGGTTCACACTCTTTCATATAAATTTTGATCTTTTGGAGTTTGGGTCATTCCATTGATTCCTCCTATGATGTTATGTATCTCAACACTCATTTGGGTGTCCTAACAGTGGGAATAATCTAGTTCTAGGAGTTCCCCTTGATATAGAAAGGTACCATTTCTTTTATAATTTATTCATCCTTGAGATGACTAGATTTGATGTCATTCTCGACATGGGATGGCTCATTATTTATCATGACCATGTGGATTTTAATCACTATAGAGTTTACTTCACAACACCCAAGGGAAACCCATATACAAACTAGGGTGAATGGGACATCAATGCAGATTGAGCTAGACCCAAGCATTCTGGGAAGGGTAGAGTGACAACTCATCTATAAAGTCACATTACGGGTGATTTGGTAACAATGTTAGTGGAATTGCCTCCCATTTTGGATTGTTTTTTGGATGTATTCCATAATACTTTTTCTCTATTACCTCTTTTGTCTGATGTTGAGTACATAATCGAGCTTGTGCCAGATGCAACACTATTTACCATTACTCCTCATAGGATTGCACCAACAAGGCTCCAAGAACTCCAGATGCATCTTTAGGATCATGAAGATAATGGTTTTATAAGAACCAGCACATCTTCATGGGTTTCACCAGTCCTTTTAGTCAAGAAACCGGATGGTACCCTCAGATTTTGTTTGGATTACCGTTGAATCAACCAGATTATGGTAAAGAATTAATATTAGTTTCCTTTTATGGACGAACTATTCGACCCAATCTGAGGAGAAAATATATTATCCGAGATCGATCTGAGTGTGTTATATCATTATGGGAGTATAAAAAACATCATATAAACCTTCTACAACATTCGAGAGTAGGTATGACTCGTATGAGTATTTGGATATGTCGTTCGGTCTGAAAAACATGCCAACTGTTTTCAAGGCTCTAATGAATTGGGTTTTCCACCAATACCTTGATTCCTTTTTTGTAGCCTTCAAAGATGAAATCATGGGGTATTTGTGCTCTATACAAGATCATGCAAACCATCTTGAGGTCATGCTGAGTACACTGAGAGAGAACCTTCTATACATAAAGCGCAATACATTACACTTTTGAATCAATAATGTTCACTTATTGGGTCATATCATATCTAAGGAACACATATCAGTTGACCTAAAAAATTGAGTTCATTTGATTCTTAGAAGTATCCCAAGAATTGTTTGGACATACATAGTTTCTTGAAGCTGTTTGGATTTTGCAAGCATTTCATCTAGGAGTTCTTTATACTTAGAAGTTCATCTTTCTACATTGACTAAGAAGGGTCTATAGTTCATCTGGACTGAAGTTTTATGAAAAACAATTTTAGGTGTTAATGGAAAGAATTAGGTCAGATCAGATTCTAATTCATCCTAATCTAGGAAGAAGTTATACTATTTACTATGATGAGTTAGGAGTCTGACTAGGAGCAATTTTTATGTTGGGTGAACGATTCATTTTTTTGGACCCCACTAGATGAGGCACCAAGAGTAGAAAAATCCTACGTACATCCTCAAATTTGAAGCTATGGTTCATGGTTTATTCTATTGGAGACACTACCAATTTGGGAATAGGCTCTTTGTTTACAGAGATCATATAATCTGGAAATATATCTCTATACACTGGAACTTCAATTCAAGGTTGTGCTACTAGGTCGATTAATAGCAGTCATTTGACATTGATATTTATTATACCCTTGATAAGGGTAATGGAATTTCTGAAGCTTTGAACCAAAACGTTAGACAAAAACTATCCAGCCGGCCAGTAGTGAGTGAAAGATAATGGTTTGTTTTCTAATATTCTTCTCGAGGATAAATAGTAGTGCATACAACAAGTTATCAAAGCACTTATAGCGACATAATATCTTCTTGATTGAGTAATCATGTGACATGTATCTGATCTAGAGGGGATCTATTTTATGGAGGGAGTCACCAGAGGAAACCCACCTCCTGAGTGGGATGTTTATGGCAGTAAAACATTGCTCCACAATGGTTGTGTATGGGACTTTTATGATATTCAAGAAGTGTTGATGATGGAATCTAGTGCCTCTATTTGGGTAGTTTATACTAGAATTACCTAGATGTATATATATATGCAATTTTATTACTGGTGGTTGGGTATTAAGAATCAAGTATCAAGTTTCATCACTCGATGCTCCGCCTATCAACATGAAAAGGCAGAGAACCAACGACCCGATGGACTCAAACAACCTCTGTTCATTCCTAAGTGAAAATGTAACAACATTCCAAAGGATTTCATTTTATTATTGCCAAGATCTCCTCAAGTCAGTGATGTAGTATAGGTGATCATTGATAGGTGGACCAAAGTCGCATGCTTTCAACCTATCCATGAGTCCTTCTCTATTGATGGGTTGGGAAGCGTTATATTCAGGAGATAGTTTGACTTCATGGTGCACCCTGTTCGTTCATACCAGAAGGAATCACCCATTTTACATCATGGTTAAGGAGGGGATTGTAGATGGAACTATGTTAACATTTTCTTTTCATTACTGCATATCACCCGTAGATGAACGAGCAGTCTAAGAAGACCATACAACTAGTATAGGATATGTTGTGGGCCAATATCTTTAATTTTTTTGTTGTTATTTGGAGAAAATATAAACCTCTAGTTGAGTTTTCATATATTAACAACATTCATGAATCAATTTAACATTATCTATTTGAGTCCCTCTATTGTAAACCCAGTCATTCACCTCATTCCTGGATCGAAGTAGGAGATATATCCCTTCTAGGTCTCCATTTCGTTCAAGAGACGTATGAGAATATCTAGCTGATTTAGATGCTCATTTCTATAACTCAGTCTAGAAAGAAGTCGTATACTGATCACTATCATAGACACTTGGAGTTTGAGGAGGGACATTTAGTGTTTCTGTGTGTTTCAACGAGGTTGGGTCATATGCAAATCAAGGTGAAAGGGAAGTTATAACCGAGATATTTCGGGCCATTCAAGATAGGGGAGAGAGTTGAGGTAGTAGGTAATCAGTTATTTTAACCTCAAATGTATCATTACATGCACGATGTATTTTATGTATCTCCGCTTCGACAGTATCTTCCAGACCCATCTCATTTGTTTAGTTCAAATGACATCGATTTTGATGTGGGTGAATCCATTATAGAGTGTCTGATTTGTATCATCGATCATAGAATGACTATTCATCCAGGTTGGAACGTTCCACTAGTTTTTGTGCTATGGAATCATCAACACGTTCAGTATGAGACCTGGGTGTGTGAGACTAATGTGTGGGCATAGTGGTTGACACTCTTCCCAAACGAGGTTCCACAACCCTGGGAAGGGAAATTCAAGGACACGTTATCTTAAGAAGGGGAAGTTGTAACGTCCTAAATTTATCCAACGTTTGAAACATTTAATTTTCAATAAAATTATTTATAGATAAAAAATGGTGTTGTAATGGTCTCCCTCAAATGATTAGTTATTTTTTTGGGTACTTAGGTGCAACTGAGCGGCTGACCCAGGTCGTCTCTCAAAAGATGAAGTAACTTTGAAAACTTATTAAAGGTATTTTAAAAATAAAATAAAAGGGAATAATAACACTACTTGAGAGGGTGTGGGGGGTTTTACCGTTAATAAAACTAGAAGAAGTTTTCTAGAAGAAGATTGTTTAATATTTTCACTTGTTTTGTTGTTGAATTTCGATGAAAAAGACAAAACCAGAAAATGTTTTAGTCAATATTTAAAAGATGTAATCGATCAAACTCTACCAAATTATTTACTTATTAATCATTATCATTTAAATTAATATCCACTTACTTATGATTACCTAATTTTTTTAGCCTCTAACCCTATGAGAATTAACTTTACCAGAAATATGAAAGGAATTAAACCCTCAGTTATCTATAGAACACGTACTCGCAGCACCCAACATTGATTGATGTAATAAGGATAGATTATGGTCTTTGATAAATTAAGTAAATTTTCCATACTGGAAAAAGAGGATGAATTGAGATAAGGTAATATAGTTGAACTCTATAAATTTATCCTGTGTGGTCTTGTTTTACCAATTATGTTTTCACTCTCACAATTTACATAATACTCGACCTCATGTGTTTTTGTGTTAATTTTTCAATTGATTTCTTAGTTTCTAATAAGTAAAAAACTCAATTCATGGATCATATTAAGTGAATTATAATATATTAATGATTCAAAATAATTAAATGAAGAGGGTATACGATAGAACAATCACTAAGAAAACTACTCTTCTTTGGTCGATGTGGTCATCATGGAGACGTTTTGCATGAGCAAAGTATTGAATGGATAGAACCCAATCTCATCTCCACTCATGAATTACAGACCAAATAGAAATATTGAGTGCAGATGAAAATTGGAAAAACCAAAAAAAATAGAATAATGAAAAGAGGAACAAAGAAGTTTATTTTGAAAATCCAAATGTTACAACATGAGGAATTAGAAGAGGGCTTTGACGAAGGGATCATTTATTAAAGAGCTAATCTTGTTGAATTGGAATAGAGAATTGGAGTGGAACCACTTATCCTCTTACCTCACCTTCATATTTACCTTGAAAACCCTTAAAAATGAGAAAAATATACATATTTATGTAGATGATGGGGGCTAGGTTAAAAGTGGTTTCAAGTGTGAATTAGAAGATTCTGCCAAATATTTTAATCCCAATTGCAATGCCTTCTTTAACACAAGAACCCATTAATTATCCGTCCTTCCAGTAGGATAATATCTTTAAAAAAATTTCGTTCCCCTCTCAATATTTGGGCTCCATCAATGAATGGATGTAGAAGATATGGCCCCAAAATTAAAGTGATGTCCAATCTCGCGTCTCCAGCCCACCATTGAATTAAGGACACATTTACTCCCTCCAAATGAATTCATTAGTTATATTTTATTGAATAAAAGTTGTAGAAAATTATGTTAGGAACACTATTACCAAATTGTAATTTCAAAGAATTAATATTAAAATATATTTTTGAGAAATACTACAGTGCATTTTAAAAGATGAAAACTGAAATTTTCATCAAAATTTCAAATGAATTCTCTCATCGCAAATATTTCATAAATGAATATATTTATCAAAATGTGAGGTAATTATTTTATTTTTTATCTGTAAAATATTTAACAAAATATCTTTTTATCAACTACCCCACACTTACCCTTTTTCACCCCCATGCAAAACCTTATATCATGTATTCTAAAAACATGTGACAAGTAAACATCAATATCAAATCAAAACAAATTTTAAAACACATATCCTTGATATCCAACAATTCCCCACCAATAAACAAAAGTTATAATTCTTCTTAAAATAACTATGTTTTCATGTTCTCCATTTATATCATTCAATATATTTCCCATCCATTTATCCTCCATTGCACAAAACACTTACCTCGCTTGAATTTTCTCTTATCTCACAAATGTCAAATTTTTAGCGATGTATTTATATTCATAAGAAAATAAAAGGGACATCATAGGATTGATAAATTCCTTAATCACCACCTAATGTGATTTAGGGACATATTTTTATCATTAAGACTTTTCAGGTTTGTTCTGTGGCTTTTGGTTGGTAGGATTTAGATATGAAAAATTCTTAGGCTGAATAAAGAGGGATTGACACTTTTTGACAAAAAATTCCATTAATATAACTTTCCCTTAAATATGGTCTCCTGATTAATCCCCATAGCATCAATTAATATTCATAATATTGAAAAAAGGATTGTTCACTCCATTCAACATTTCGGCAGATTAAATGTCAATCTTCTCAAACCTGATTTTCTTGAATGCTCTACATTGGAACAAAATTCTACCTTTAATAGAAGCTCCTAAAAGGGAAAAATTCACATATCATGAAAGCCCCAGAAAAGGCACAGCTGCCAACATAATGATATTTTTAGAATAAAAAAAACCCTTTAGAATTTAAATTTCCACCTTAAGTATCATAGAATGTGGTAACCCAACACAAGATACACCCCCTCGCTTATGTTCAACTAGATTTAGAAATTTCACTTCGGGAGTTGTTTGGATAGGGAAAATTGGCTTGTTATGTTGAAAACCAAACATGATGTTCCTAGATTCTAAGGGATATAAGGATTAAATGATCATGGTATGCCATTATAAATATGATTCTTTGAAATAGGGGCTTTAATACGAAACAAATGCCTCAATAATTTAAACATAAGTACCTCATAACCTCATGTTATAATAGGAATAAATCAAATTTTGGTTCAATTAAGAATTGTTTGGTTCTCTAAATAAGTGAGGTAAATGTATAGATTATGAAAAGAATGTTTCAAAAGCCTCACATGAATTTTATTTCAAATACAAAGACAGCGAGATGTGGTTTGGGATTCATAATTCAGAGTTATTTCCCTAAAATTAATAAATATTTAAACATGAAAAAAATCATTTTCAAAATTATTTTATGCCCAGTTTCATGATATAAATTGATTCACTTACTGATATGGATTTTAAAAATGGTGAAGAGAATTATTTCTGGTTAAATATTTCAAAAACAAACAAAAAATTGAAAAATAATTACACAAAATTTAAAAAACACAAATTTTTTTTAAAAAATATTGAATAATAGGAAAAAAATTGAAATTACTAAACTAAAAGGTTCCCTCACCCCCACATAAAATACTACATTTTCCTCAATGTGAACCCATGAGTTGATATATGCACATGAAATGTATAATTTTAAATATGAAAAATAATAAAAAATGGAAAGGTTTAAGAACAGTCAGATATTCTCAAGTGATGATGGGGTCATGTAGTTTGATGAAATCCACTACTTCAGTAGGAAGTCCCTCAATGTCTTTCTTCATACATTTCCCATTGTCTGTAAATCTACCTCTTCTGTCCTCTTTTTTGATCTCAACTACACCATGAGGAAAAACATTATTCACAACATGAGGACCTAACCATCTAAAATGAAACTTACCCGTCATTATCTTCAGTTGTGAACTGTAGAGAAGGACTTTTTATCCAACATGAAAGTCCCTTTGTTGGATCATTCATTCATGATCTACTTTTGATATTATCTTTTAGAGCCTTGAGTTCTCATATGAAGTCAATCGAATCTCCTCAAGCTGTTGAATTTTCAACTTCTTTGGGATTCTAACATGTGCCAAATCCATGTTGCATGTTTTATAGCCCAATAAGCCTGTTGTTCAACTTCCATGGGGAGATGAAACACTTTCCCAAAAACAATCTGAAATGGGGACATACCATTGGGTGTCTGGTATGTTGTCCTATAAGCCCAAATCTCATTATCCAAGTGCTTCCTCCAATCTTTCCTATTCGGCTACATAGTTTTCTCCAAAAAAGAATTCTACTCTTTATTTGAGACCTCAGTCTAGCCATTTGTTTGAGGGTGGTATGGTGTTGATGTTTTATGTGTCACCCCATTCTTCCAAAGCAAGGAATCCAAATTCCAATTGTAGAAGTGTTTCCCTTGGTCCCTTATGATGGCCCTTGGTACTCCAAGCCTGTAAAAACATATATGCATTGAAAAATTCCACAACAACATGAGAATCGTCTGTCCAAGTGGTTTTATCCTACACCTATTTCCTCACCTAATCAACAACAACAAAAATATAAAAAAACAAAAATAAACTAGGAAAAAGACCCATAAAATATATTCCCCATACATAAAAAATCTCACAGAATAATATGGGTTGTTGGGGCATCTCATGTCTCCTAGAAATATTACCCGTGTGTTGGAAACGTGAGCACGACATACATGACACATGAGCATCAAGGAAAACACAAGTCCAATACAATCTAGAGTCGAAAAGATTCCTAGCTTTTCATTGGGGTCCAAAGTGTCCATCACAAGAAAGTGTATGACATAATTGCAGAAATGACTCAAACTCATGATCAGGAACACACCTCATAATAACTTTGTCACTACACAAGCGCCATACGTAGGGATCATCCCACGCATAAAATCTAGTCTCACTCTTTAACTTTTGGAACTGAGTTATCCTTAAATTTGTAGGAATTTCAGAGGCCCCAAGGTAGTTAACTAAATTAGCATACCAAGGATGTGTAGCTGATATGAAATAAATATGATCATCCAGAAATGTATCCCATAGTGCTACCTGGTCTATGGTGTCATCCTCAAGTGCGTGAGTAAGCCTACTCATGTGGTCTACCACTAGGTTTTCTGAAAACTTCGTTCTTTTAATTTCAATATCAAATTCTTGAAGAAGGAGCATCCATCGGATAATTCTGGTCTTTGCATATGGATTCTTCAAAATGTACCTCAGTGATACATGGTTAGAAAATAAAACTACATTATAGCCCAGTAAATATGATTGAAATTTATCTAAATAATATATGAAGACAAGAACCTCATTTTCCATTGTTTTGTAGTTTGATTGGGGGGAATCCAATGACTTAATGTCATATATAGTCACATGTGAATATCCCTCCACCCTCTGTGATAAGACAACTCCAACAGAAAAGTTGGGCGCATCACACATATGCTCAAAAGGAATGTCCCACTATGGTGGATGTATGATCAGTGGAGTGGTTAGACACTTCTTCAGCTCATCAAATGATAACTTTCTTGAATCATCAAACACAAAATTAGAATCCTTTGGAAGTAATCATGATGAAGGAAGAAAAATATTCATAAAATATTTTGCGAAGCACCAATTAAATCATGCATGCACTATGATAGATCTAACATCACGCACACATGAATGATAGGATAAGGTTGAAATATTAAATACCTTAGATCTATCAAACTCTATCCCTTATTTTGACACTATATTCCCAATGACAATTCCATGCTCTACCATGAATTGACACTTTTCAATGATCAAGACCAAATTATTTTCAATACAATGATTCAAACCCTTTCCCAAACTAGAGATACAATCATCAACTGAATGCCCATACAGTATAAAATCATCAATGAATACCTCCAGGAAGGTCTCAATAAAATTAGAAAAAATACTCACCATGCATCAATGGAATGTACATGGGGCATTACAAAGTCCATATGGCATCCTACGGTTGGAAAACGTACTAAATAGTCTAGTGAATGTTTTGTTCTCCTGAACCTCTAGATCAATAGGAACCAAAAAAAATACCCAAGAAATTCCTCAAAAAAACAATAGAGTGTTTTCCCTACTAGTCTCCCAAGCATCAGATCAATAAATGGGATGGTGAAATCATCCTGGCGAGTAGACTGATTTATTTTCCTATAATCAATACACACATGCCAACTGTTTTGTACCCTCATCAGAACTAACTCCTCTTTATCATTTTTAACAATAGTAACACTAATTTTCTTAGGCATACCCTGAGTATGACTCACCGACATGGAATCCCAATTGGGAAATATTATACCCACCTCGAGAAATTTTTATCCTCTTTTTAACAACCTCCAAAAGTATTGGATTGAGTCTCCTTTTTTGCTACCTAACCGGTTTATCCCCATCCAAAAAAAGAATACTATTTATGAAAAAGTTGAGGATAATACCTGATATTTCACTGAATGTCTACCCAATTGCCCTAATTTTCCCTCTCAAAAGGATCTTATTTTTTTCTTCATGTTCAATAGAGATATTGTTTTCAATTATAATATGTAATTTCTCACCACTTAACAATTATGGGTATTTTAGATTTTGTGGTAATGGCTTGAGTTACAATGTAGGGGGTGGGGTATGGATGGAGAAACTGAAGGAACTGAAATATGTGCATAATTAACATCAATATATTTGAATATAAATTATTTAAATCAGAGAATAAAGTATCAAATCCATCAGCATACTCAATAGACATGACACAATAAGATTTAACATGATCTAAATCAAAATATGAATCCATTTATAAATCCAATTCTATATAGTCTTGTGCTTTCAAAATATATGTAGATGTACTCTTAACATAAAAATAGAAAAAATAATCATAATCTATCTAAGAATAGAACAATCAAATTCCAGGGGGTTTTATTTGGTTGTTCAAAATGAAATTACAAAATTAGAATGGTCCGCTGAGGGTACTTAATAGAGTCAAAAATATTAAATATCACAACATCATCCCCCAACTCAACGGAATATGCACCCTCATTGACATTTATGATATTTTTTTATAGTTTTGTGGAAGTTTCTACCAATGATAATGAGAGCATGTGAAATTACCCGATCGTTATCCATTTTAAGCACATAGAAATCTTCTAGAAAGATCATGTATTTTACGCAGACATGTACAACCTCAAGGACTCCTGCTAGATATGTTGTAGCTCTATTTTCCAACTAAACCCCTAATCTCATTAGTTTCAACTCACCAAACTGTATAGAAGAGAATAAATCATGAGTAATGACATTTATGGAAGCTCCTAAATCACATAAATTATTAGAAAAGTATATCTCCCCTACGGTGTATGGGATGGTGAATGTCCTATGATCCTTTCACATTGTTGGAATCACTAGAGTTTGTGAAATGAGTGTTGACACACTCCTTCCATGATTTATCATCTCATTATCTTGATCCCTCTATGATTGGTACTATGATCTTTTAAAAACTTTTCATGACTGGGGATTTTATTAATGGCTTCAAGTACAGGAATGTTGATTCCCACACATTTTAATGTATCCAAAACATTTTTTTGCATCACCCCTTCAGCCATATTTTTGTTTTTTTAATACTGTTTAGAAATGGATGGGGTTAAGGAGGAACATCATCAATATTTTTTTTAACTTTATCATTCTTCTTGGGTTGCTCATCAGTTGGTTTTGAATAGTTCTTCTCCAGAGTTGAGGTGAATACTGATTGAACAATAGGTGCAGATGTATTAGTTGTTTTCTTTCCACTTCTCAATGTGATGGCACTAACATTCCCCTTGGGATTTGCAGTATTTTGGGATGAAATATTTATGGAGTTCTAACTTACCAGTTCATGGAGGGCAGTGGCAGTCTGGCTCGTTTGTGTCTTTAACTCCCTCATCTACGATCCTTCGCTCTTTATCTCATTCTAATGATTAAGATATATTTTATTCAAAAGGTCATATGTTTTATAATCTACCTTGGGTGGGGTATTCACTTGTTGTTGTCTTGTTGATGCCTGGGCTTCAAATATACTATGGGGTTGTTGGAAACCCTATTAGTAAGGTGGAGGTTGCTAGAAGTTTTTTTGGAAAAGGGGGATTTTGTTGTTGTCTAGAGCCATACCTCATGAACGATTGATCCTTCCGCCCATGGTTGTATGCTGGTGAAAAGGAATCGAATTATATTGGGGATATGTCTATTGTTGCTGCTGATATGGTATCCCTGGGAATACTACTATGCAATCCACCATCACTTGTAGTTGCATACTACATTTAGTTGGGTGACTTTTCTCAGAGAAAATGCAACAAGGCCTTTAAGGAGTGGGTTGGGATGTATTTTTAGAAAAAGCATTTTTCCTCACCAAAGTTTTCAATTCATCAAACATGGTATCAATCAATTGACTTTCATGTGAATAAGGACTTACCTGATTTACTCCTCGAACATGCAGTGTACCTTGATCGCCAATTTGTTGGGAGTTTTGTGCCATCTTGTTGATAATTTCACACCCAGCTACTGGGTCTTGTCTACCAATTCATCTTCATCCATGACATCCACCATGATTCTCTACATAGGTGTGGGTCCTTCATAGATGTATTGGATGAGGAGTTGATCTCTGATTTGGTAATGTGGGTAGCTTGCATACAACTTCTTGAATCGATACATGTACTCATACATTGACTTCCCTGGTTCTTTCTTGATCCCTGAGATCACCATAAAAATGGAAGTGGTCATTGATTCTAGAAAAAATTTCTCTATGAAAATATGTTTAAAGTCGTTCCAACAAGTTACATATTTAGGGTATAAATAATACATCCAATCTTTCATAGCACCATCAAGTGAGAATGGTAATTCTCTTAGTTTGATTTGGTATTCAAATACCTTTCTTGGTTTTAGGGTTTATAAAACCACATTAAATTTGTTATGGTTTTTATGGGTATCCTCACCAGAGAGGCCATGAAATTTTTGAAGCAGGTGAATTAACCAAGATTTCAGTTCAACGTCTGATTCGAGATTTGGGTATGCAATGTAATTTTATTGATAATTAATATCAGGTGCATCCAATTATCTAATAGTTCTATTATATACATTTTTATTGTCTTTATATATTATTTCTTGTTTTATGTTGGACTTAGATGTCCTTCAAATTTCAATGTTCATGGAGTGGAGGAATTCTCCAACCGGTTCAATGTTTAAACTTCCCGTACAATGAGAATGTCCGATTCGAGTTCGAAGGATACATTCAATCTCAGGGTCAAGATCTAAAAGATCCTTGAGATATTTTCATGTCATAAATAAATAAAAATAAAAATAATGAAATTGGACCATAGTAAAACAAAAATGAGAAGTTTGAGCTTATGTTCAAAAAATAAGTTGAAGAAAATAAAAGAAGAAGAAAAAATATATATTGGGTAAAGAAGGTAGAAAAAAAGAGGGGAAGAGAATAAAATGTAAAATAAAATATATACCTATAATTAGATGAAATAATTACTTGCCTCCTCAGAAAGGTGAAATTTTTTAATGTGTTTTCATGGGAGCCCTCAAATGATTATTGATTTTTTGGGTACTTAGGTTCTATAGAGTTGCTGGCCAAGGACCTCTCTCAATGGAGGATGTAAAATTTGACTACATATTAAAGGTATTTTAAATGTAACATAAAATCTAATAATAAAACTAGTTGAAAGTATGTCGGGGGAGTTTTACCGTTCATAAATCTAGAAGATGTTTTTGGGAAGAATATTATATAATATTTTTGTTTTTTGATGAGGTTTGATTAAAAAGACACAATAAGTAGATATTTTTAGACAATATTTAAATGACATAATTGATCTAAATATATGACTTAATATAATTTTTATTCATTATAATATAAATTAATATACAATTAATTATGATACCCAAATATTTTAAACTCTGAACCCTATGAGATTTAACTTAACCATAAATATGAATGGAAATAAACACTATGCTATCTTTGGAACATGCAATCACATCAACCTACTTTGATTTATGTTATAAAGATAGCTTATGGTCAGTGGTAAATTAACGCACATGTACATTATGGAACATAATAATGAATTGAGCTTAGTTATTGTGTTTGAACTCTACAAATTTATCACGTGTGGCCTTGTTTTACCGAATAAGTTTGCACTCTCACAATTTACACAATACACAACCTCACGTGTTTTTGTGTTAATTGTTAAATTTCATGCTTAGTTTCTTATAATTCAAAAATAAAATCATGTATCATATTACGTGAATTAAATTATCTTAGTGATTCAAACTTTTTAAATGAAGAGGGTAAAAGATAAATCAATCACTAAGAAAACTACTCCTCTATGGTCGGTGTGGTCATCATTGAGACGTTTTGCATGAGCGATGGATTGAAAGGGGAGATCCCAATATCATCTCCAATCATGAACTCTAGACCAAATAAAAAGATTAAGAGAATAATAAAACTAAAAATAACAAATTAAATGAGAATAAATAAAAGAAGAACAATGAATTTTATTATGAAAACACAAATACTACAACATGAGGAAGAAGAAGAGGGCTACGACGAAGGGATCCTTGCTTCAAGAGCTACCCTTATTAAATTCCAGGGAGAATTTTAGTGGAAACTTTAATCATATTCCATAAAATTAATAATTCACTTTGCATCCCATTCAAATGATAAAACTACATATTTATAGAGTGGAGGGGAGGCTAGGATAAAAGTGAATTCAAGTGTGAATGAGAAGATTCTGCCAAATATTTTAATCCCACTTACAACGCCTTCTTGACCACCGAAACACGCGAATTATCTATCCTTACATAAGGATAATATATTTTAAATTGGTCTTTAGATCCCCTATAAATATTTGGGTGCATTCAACGAACGAATGTAGATGTTATGGCCCAAACACTAAAGTGATGTCCAATTTTGCGTGTCCATCCCACCATTGATCTAATGGACCATTTACTCTATACAAATGCACTCTTTAGCTCTAGGGTCCTGAATAAAAGTTGTAAAAAATTCAGTAAGGAACTATATTAAAGAAATATAAGTTCAAATAATTAATATTAAAAAATGTATGTGTGAAATACTACAATGCATTTTAAAAGGGTAAAACTGTAATTTTCACCAAATTTTCAAATGGATGATCTAATTCAAAATATTTCATAAATGAACATATATATCACAATGTGAGGAAATTATTTCTTTTATTATAAATAAAATATTCAAAAAAATTTGTTTTATCGTAGACCCAGGTCGCATGCCTACTCGGTCTGTTGGAGGCCCCAACAACAATTAATTTTTTTATGGTTTTGCGAGGTTTATATAATGTAATACACCTTAACATGGAACAATGTTTGTGATAAAACTAATTTAGATAATTAATTAAAAAAATAAATTTAATGAAATAAAATGAAATGAAGAAGGAATAAAAATAGATAATAAAATAAAAATTGGTTAGAAGAAAAGTGAAAACAATGAAAAATGGACATAACCCATCATTATTATTATTATTTCTTCTCCCATTCCATTTTTTTAATATTATCTTATTTTTATTTTTTATATTTTATATTTTTTTCTTCTTCTTCCTAATCTATTTAATTTTATTTACTTATTTGTTTCCTCTGTTCTCTCCTTCTCCATTCATCCTGTGTGTTTCACCCAATATCTAGGTGGTGGTCCCCCATCATCCTCCTCTTCGGATCACCAGGGCACCTCCAATTCTCTTCTATTTTAATCCTTTTCATAAGTGTAGTAAATAATACAGAATGTTTTATCATCCAAACCAATTAATTTTGGGTTTCATCATCTCTCCATCCCACAATATTCCATAGTAGGTTTTTACCAAAAAATTGGGGTTTCTGTTAAATGTTCAAATTTCAACTATGTTAGGTCAAAAAATGGTTTTTGTGATATGTGGGGTATAATATAATTATGAAGTAGGGTGACTATTTTCATTACCATTAGTTTTGTTGCTTCATTAAATTCAAACCACCGTTCTGGTATTTAGTTCCTACTGATAAATCCCAAATAATTCATATTATTTTAATTGAACTAATTTTCCTAGATCATTGTTACTTTTTAAGGTGAACCCATTATAAGGTTGTTTCTATGTCATTGGACTCCCCATTGGGTGTTCCTAAATAATAGGACTATTTACCTTTGGTCTTGAATCTTTAAATTATAATTTAAATGTGCATGTGAGATAATTTTTATTGAACTTATAAATTGAAATATTTATTTAGAACGAATCATAAACCATGAATTTGGTTTTACATTGAATTTGTTTACCTAAATAATTGTTTTTTTATTATTATCATGATTTTCTATTATTTAATGTTGTTTCTTCTACTTACACTAATAATGTTCCATTTTTGTTTAATATTATGTAATAATTACTAGTTTTGACTGCTAGGATTGAATTAGTAGTAATAACATGGTATTAATTGATAAATTAAAAGTAAACAATCATGGATGCTTACTTTGTGATATATAAGCCACTATTGTTATTTTAAATGATATCGGTCTATAGAGATAATGTAGGTCCCATATTAAGAACACGGAATTGGAATCTCCATGTTTAATAGATTACCACATAGCATGCCATGAATTGATGTTTTAGGATTGCTAGACAGGGTCTTTCCCCTGGATTTTCACTATACTATTGGGTGATACTGGCTCCCTAAGGGGAAGCTAAGGATTGACCCATTGGTAAAATGGCTACGCAAATCCTTGGCTGATACATGGCCACTAATGTACAATACCAAAGATAGAATCATAGTTTCGATACCACGAGCGATACTTGGACTTTCAAAAGGATCACCTTGGACGGGCTCAGTGGATTTGGATATAATTGAAATGATGTACTATAGTGATGCCTTAGGGACAAGCTCAACGTCCAACTCTGAAATTTTCACTTTTAATATAAATGGTTGAGATAATTTTTCTTTGACTCTTCATAGAGTTTCATAATGCTCTGTGATACCTCATTATTAGCCTTAGTGTGCTGGGTGTTAACATATAGATTACACCCCTAGCCTAACAGAAGATTGGGGGGATGCCTTTTTCTTTTGGTTGTAATGTTACTTAGTCCTCGCTATATATATATATATTCTTCTTTACCTCGAATCTCATCAAGAATTCAGGCTCTTGCTGAAGCATGTTGTATAAGATGAGTGTCCATTTAAGAACCTAGACCAATATATATTTATTTTTATTTATTTTAATTTCATTAATTTATTATATATGCCATATTTCTATTTTCTATAGCACCAATGAAAAGGACTAGAAACCATAAATGCCGACCTACTTAGATTATATATCATACCCTTCATAGGAACTTTTTGGTACATAATTAGACTCTTTGTTCAAAGGTATTGATATGGGGAATCATGCCTTCTCTGATGCTTGATTGCACTTCCCTTTTGGATGGTGATTTGGGGGTAGAGGACCAATACTATTCATGATTTTGTGTGTGAATGTTTTTGTTTTTTCATTAGTTTTATTAGCATGAAGTCTATGATTGTAACATGTAACCCATGACGTTGATTTATTAAATTTTGGACTCATACATTGATAGCATCATGGTTTATGTTATGACTATTCCGCTTCCATAAAATTTATTTATTATGTTGGTCCATTTATCTACTTATAATGCTGTCTAATTATTCTATATGATTCCACTAATTGTATCATATATTATTTTCCACATTGTAATAGATTATTCTATAAGGTAATAGTCTCCCCCCACATACTTAACCATGGACCTAGTGCTAGTTGCAATCCTCTAGCATTTTGGGAGATTTTCTTGAGGTCTTGTAGCCCACCATCATGGGCCCCAATTTAGTGGAACTCGGGGAAGGATGCTACAACGATCATAGATGGTACACATCTGGTAGGCCCAATCCTAAAAATTTGGGTACATGGGTGGTTATCCCATTCCTGAATGAGGGTGCACAAGAGGTCATCTCAAGACTGATGCAGGTACATAGGTGGTTATCCCAATCTTAACATGTTTTGAATGTATTGGTCGGTATCGTTGATATAATATTATCAACGTGAAGGTGTATGACAATAATATATGTACTATTACAATTTTATGATCTTAGGGATCATTTTATTTTATGTCATTATGATTCATGTCTTATGAACAACAAATATTTATTCCAAAACTCAAGATTTTGATAATTTATATGCACTATATCCTTTTTAATGTTATGATCTTGATATCATACCCTTATGTTCATATTATTAATATATATCGTCCATGATTAACTTTATTCAGAATATGAGATCACTATTTCTTATTTTTCATTTTCCCAAATTATTATGAAATTTGTTTTATGTGATACGTTTAATAAGGGTGATAATTTTGAAGATCAGACATGGGGATGATGTATTTTACCTAAGGACTAGTTTTTTATGTTTCCATGTTTCCAAATATGATAAACTATTATGTTCCCCAAGAATGTGTGTGTGTAATTTAATAAATATTTATATTAAAATATGTAATATACATTTATGATATTCTATGTTAAAATTAGTTGGTATCAAAGGTAATGAAATTAATCTGATCCATGGTAACTATCATGTGTGTGTGCATGTGTGTTAAATGAATCATGGCTCTCCACCTATGGGATTTATGAGGAATGTAATTATACTAGGGATGTTGCTTTTTCCCACACAAAATGTGTATCCAACAATGGATTTACCTTGTAGGTTTCAATTATTTACCACTAGAAATAATTGAAGATCACAATTTTTGGTATTTGATGAAATTTTTAGTTAACCTTTTGAAACTAGGAAGAGAAAAAAATTAGACAATTACATATGGATCTTTCAAAGGATTTGGCTGGGAATTTTTCTAAGGATAAGTATAAGGTTGAGTCAAAGTATATGAAAATGTCATATAAATTTATTAAAGGATAGATCAAGTGGGTTCTATGAAATTGAATCCATATATGCATAATACTGGTGGACGTGTCTCTATCTCAACGGAACCTAGTGGTAAAAACTCCAAAAAGTCAACAATGATATAGAATTGATCATCACCTAATGCATGTTGAAAAGGTATGGGTCCACACATAGTTTTTTAATCCTAAATGATATTATTTTGAAATCCAAAATCTATTTAAAAATAATTAGGAAGGATTTAAAAAGGTGGTGATAATGAATGAAAAAAGATAATCTTAATGTGTAATATTTCAAATATATGACATCATGATTTAGACATCATATAATTTAATTTTCATTATCATTTGGCTTTCAAATATGATTAGTGTTTTTGAAACATTATTTTTTGGTTTTAGTCAATGGAAGAATCTAGAAGGAACTTTATTAACAATGAATGTGATGGAACGTTTTCTAATGTGTATACAAATGGAATTAAGAGTGTAGTAAAGGATTTTTTGATTGTGTATAATTAGATATCATGAATCATGAATAAAAATACAAACCTCAACCAACTTCAGAGTCAAAAAATAATATAATTATAGGGTTCTTTGAGAGTTCAGGAAGTGGACACTATTTCAAAAAGAGGATTTGTATTCTTATATTTTGAGAATGGGGATAAAATAACTCATGGTAATGCCTCAAAGGAACGATAAGATGTGATTAGAATGGAACAAAAGGACACAAAATATGAAAGTAAAAAAATAAAATTCCAGTTAATAATATGGATGAAGATATTGGTATCCCTATGATATCATCTATGGATGAATGTTTCAAATTTTCAATGTGTGGACATTATGAAAATCAATGTCCTGAGGGCGATATCTTGAAGAAAATCAGCTAGGATGTACAAGTATTGGATTCACTATTGATAATAAAGGGACCAAGAATAAAATATGAATGAAATGAGGTATTAATGAATAATGTTGAACATCCTAGAAAAGTATTTTATAATAAGTGGAATGATTTATTTTTTATTGGAATTAATGATATATTCATTTTATAAGGGCTTAACAATATAGGTTTTTCTTGAAGGGTTTGTTAGAATATGTTGAATGGTGTATATGACCATGAAATTTGTACTAATTTTGAGGTTATATTTCATTAAAAATGATTAAGGAAAATATAACTCCTAACATGTTATTGATGTTTAAATAATGATTTTGGGATAAATATTCGACTGATATTGATAAATTAAATTAGATAGTACTGATTAACTTTGAACTGACTAATAATTTTCTGAAAAAGTGGATTATGTTATCTTTGCTGAAGTTTACAAATTTTTTTTATTAAAGTAACATATCCAATAATCAATGTTTTATATATGGAATAAGGAATCATGTATGTTTTTAATAATGTTTTATGGTCATTATGGTTTTTAAAATGTTTCAAGGGAATTCATTATGAAGGTATTCACATGTTTTGTATGCAAGAGTTAATAAGTACATCATTTGTTTTGTGGATTAATGATAAAATTATATTGGAAATTTATCAAAACTCTTTCTAATATTTTGAATTTGAATCTTTTGGAATGGTTACAGGGTTAACCATTTAAGAAATGGTTTATATTTGACTTTGTATTAGGTTTAATGGAATAATTTATTACTACAGCAAGTGATGATTAATTCATAATAGGCACTAAATATTTCTTAACTGTAATATGAGATAGAAGAAATAAATTACCATTATTTTATGGATCTTATTTAGTGTTGGAAAATGAAAAACTCATCTCTTAGAGTATGATATAAAGTGTAAATTCATCATGAATGACGACCTTCGAGCCACCTCAAGGAATTTGTCCCACCTGATGTGCATATGGATAGATAGATTCTACAAGGAACCATCTTCATATGAGGATTCAATAGCAGGGTGTATTCACGATAGTTGGCCTAACAGATTTTGAAGAATGAGAGGATATGGCATTGCCATCTGTACCAGGCCTGTGCATCTCTTCTTAGGTTAGCTAGCCGAACAACCATACAATGGTCGAGAGCTGACCATGATGTAGATATTGGGGCATGGCGATTTCAAGTAGTCCAAGACTGTATGATTTCCTTAATACCTATAGGTCCTACAATGTCTCCAAGCCTACAAGCAATGTAATGATAGGGTTTCCCCTCAACCCTTAAAAGGGTCATTATCAAAAATAAATAGAAAATGAAGGACTTTTGGCCATTCAGGTAGGGAACCAAATGATGGAATTCGTTCTATGAAATATATAGATATGTAGCAATTAAGTTTTCATATATTCTCAGTTAAGACAAAAAATAAAATCCACAACATTATGAAAAGGACATTGAATGAAAATGGTTTCATATTATCATCATTTTTTATGATATCAATGAAATTATTTACACCACATTTTTATGGGTTTTCTATCTTTAACCTTCTATGGGTCACCTACATTCTTATGATCAATAATATTTATCACCGGGAATATTATTTATTCTTTTCCTCCATGTCCAAATCCTTACATCCCACCTCTGTTATCCTATGAATGAACCTATTTCGGAGTTACATTGGGTTACTATTATATTTCCATATTTTTTAACGGATATTTTATTATATATATTGATGATGTGGGTATATATGAAGGGATTTTCAAATGTTAAACCTCTGATGACCGGGATGAATTTCAAGGATAAAATTCAATTAAAGGTGGGAAGAATGTAACACCTTGAGATTTTATTATTTTTTCAAGTGAAAATCATATTTTTTATATTTATTATTATAGAAAAAACAGTGATTACCTTTCTCTACATTCAATGCCGATTTTAGATTTCATTACACACAATAAAACATTTATTTGAGAGTATGCATGACGTGTGCTACCGAATTATATGAAACTGTAATATAATATTATATTAAATAGGACCATTGTAACCAATCCATTAAATAGGTGGGTATTAATATTTCTTAAAAGCTTATGAAATATAATTATTTATTTTTTACTCAATAAAAATTTAGTTATAAATTCTTTTTAAATAATCTATCAATTCTCAATAAAGTAATTATATTCCTAAAAAAATTCAATTTTTTTTATTAATTATTATATGAAAAATTATCTTGTAAATTTACATGATAATTTTGAATCAATTTTTGGAGTCATAATATCATGTTTAAGTGATGGTCAAATTTTGGTATTTGTTTTGAAAAATATTAAATTTTTAGTGAATAGTGAAAAATTCTGACATCTGTAAAACTATCTTTTCATTTCAATTAATTAGGAAATTTAAATACCAAATTACATTTTCATGAAAAAATATTATTATTTAATAATATTTAACACATATAATTATTTTTTAATCAACATCATATTGGATTTTTGTACAGGTCTATTTTTTGGATTAAAAAGTGTGTTTTCTGAAAACAATTTCAAAGAGAATAATGTTAATCTATTTTAAATAATTAAAATAATAACTATTGTGGAATTTAAGATTAAATATTTATATTATATATCAGTAAATTTTTATTTTTATTTATAAAATTATTATTTTTAGACATGGAGTTAATATAAAATCATCTTGTGTATAGAAAAAATACACTTATTGAAAACCTATTTTTCATTGTAATTGTAGGAAATGTATTAAATTTAATGTTTTAAAATTTTATAAAATTTATTTAAGTAAATAATATTTTATTTTGAAATAATAATGTTAATATTATATCAATTTTATTTTTTTTATAATTTTATGAAATGATTAATTATTGGAATAATATTGAAAAATGCATACTTTTAATTTAAAATATCTGTATTATTTAAATTATTTTTTTAAAAATATTATATTTTAAAACATTTTAATTTAAAATTTGTAAAATTATATATCTTCTAATAAAATTGTGTTCATTTTATCCAATATTATATTGAGAATGGTTATTAAAACATTGTAAACATTTAAACATTTTCTCTTTGAAAACCCACATTCTCATCGTGTTTATGTGATTAAAATTAAATTAAAAATATATAATTCTGTGATTTCAAATATGAAAAAATTATTAAATATTTTGAATAAGATTAATTTATATAGACTAATAATTTAAATCTAAATTTTTTAAATCAAGATTAATGGTGAAAACAGTAAAAATTAATTATCAGGGATAAGGTAAAATGGGTTTAACATGGGGTTAAATGAAAAAAGATAAGTGGTAAAAGGATATATATATATATTTCCTATAATATATGTTATGATCATATTTAGGAACTATAATATCAAATTATATTGAATAATCCATTTTTCATCACTTATGGCATGAAAAAAATGCATATAATGTTTTCTTTTAAAACAATTGCATGTGTGCTACTCACCTCTCTTATAAAAGGCCACCCCTATCCTCACTTCTCCACACAATAATAACATTTTTCAGCCAATAACATACCAAATCCATTTTATATCTTCATAAAATCGTAATATAAGCCTTATTTTGGGCATAAATCAAACCTAGGAAGACTTTCGGTGCAAACCAAATGTGGTTACCAGAAGAAGAGGTGGCATTATTCAACGAACATTTTTATTTTATTTCATCTTCCACATCCTTAAATTATATTTAAAACATTATTATATAATATAATCATTAAATTAAATATAATTAATTGTTTTATGATACCATAATTATCTTCAACCATATCCAATTGAATAATATGGGTTACGAAATCACTGTCCTGGTGTACAGAGGACTACCACATCGTGAACGATGTCAATCATTTTTCCATTACAACCTATCACGGTCGGGTATGCTGATGGATATACATTATATGTATAATATGTATAATATTATTATACCTATGTAGTAATTATATCATTTATTAATTTTTTACTTTCTATTTCTTAAGGGGTACAATAACGTCGTTCATCTGTACGACAGATTACCACCTCACGAAGTGATGTGATTCGTTTTCGCTAACACCTTTTTGAAGATAATAAGTATAAATATATGTTATATACATTAAATAATTACTATATTAATTACATATTTATAATTATAAAATAATAATATATCATTTTATTTCTTACATTTTCCATCACTGAAAGGTGATAACGTTGTCTGTGTACATGTGGACTACCGCCTTCACAATGTAATGTATGTATCTCTTTTCATCACCACAACACATGGATGATATATAAAAATATATTTAATTAATGAATATGATTTTTATGATATTATCATCATTGTATAATGATATTACATTAATTACGTCATTTCTATAATTATAATGGATAAATGGAAATGTTACTCTTGGATATGTACAACCTACAATCTCAATGATTATAACATACTTCATTTCTAAAATCATTATTTCTTGATTTTTATTATGATAATGAATGAGGTATGTATTTAATAAATATTTAAATATTATTATTATAGATATTATGGATCCATTCTCAATGTAATATGACTAAAAATAACAAATCAAAACATATATGCTAAACAAATCGGTTATTACAAGAAACACAAATTTAAAATGTGGTTTTTAACAAATAGGTAATAAAAGGACATATGTAAATCATATATGGAATGATATATATAGGTTTTGTTGTATAACATAAATATTATAAACTTATATTTATTACATTTTTTGTTTTAATTAGTAAAAATAATTTCTATATTTATGGTAAGGGATTTATAGACTCTCGTATATTTTAAAGTGATATATGAAAATTCACCACTCTTTTGTTTTGTGTGGTGTATATACTACCCCTTTTAAATGTTATATAATGAATCCCAATATTTTATTGATTTGTAAAGCTTCTTTTTATTTTATTATTCATCATATAATTGGATTCAAAATAAATCTAAAGTTGTATGAGATTTTAGTCTCAAGTTGACTTCTTTGAGATTGAAGATTATGAAATGCACATACCATCTTTTTGGAGATGTAAATTCATACCCTTTAACATATAATATCATTAATTTATTTATCCATATGATATTTTTTGTTTCATTAAATGATATTCCATCATGGTTCATATGTTTTATCTTTACCAATGTGGTAATGATTTCATGTTACAATCTCATCATTTTTGAGTATTGGTTATAATTATGTTTTCGACGATAAAATATTTTGAATCATATCTCATGAAAATAATGAATTTTATATCTTTTTTTATTCTTGAAATTATCAATTATTAGTCATATTTAGTATTATTTAGTACATAATATAATTAAAGAAATGTTTTTAGGAAAATATTTCTTTTTCCCCTTCGATTAGAAATCTATTTTCTTCCAAAATCATGATTTCGATGAATTTTTTCTATTTTATTATTATTATTATCTATTTATTTTTTAAAATTATATTTTTACCCATAATATATATTTTATATTTTTTTAGGAATCTTCAAGACCTTTTTTCTAAATAACTTATGTTTGGATATTACAGAAAACATCAAAGTAATATTTGTGTTAACTTGTACACTATTACTCAAACATACAACATTCATGAAAATTATTATTATTTAAATATTCCATTATTATTTTTCATGTTTAGTTTCAAATATATATATATTTTCCAGGTGTTTTGTGTTTTAAAAAGTGTTTTCCAATGTGGTAAGGTTATTTTCATGAATAATTTAGTTAAATGATCTTCCAAAAGCATTTTCCATATAAGTTGAAATACTTTTATGTTACATATACAATTATATTGATATGATCAAAGGATAAAATTCTTATTCTTTCTATTATGGGTTATTTTTTAAGATATTAATATGTTTATTTAACCCGTTTCACTTTTATGGGTTATACCATGATAAAATTATTATTAAAAAGTTTTCTTTTTCAATGGGTTATGCAATGATGAAGTAATAAAATGATTATGAAACCATTATATTTTCTACATTTTATGATATGATGAAATTCTTATGGAACATATTTCATTTCATAGGTTATTATAAGATGAATGTTTTATGATTTTTGGAACACATATTTATGATTTTCAATATGTAATGAGTTAGAGATATTTCACCATCCAACACAATTGGTAAAGATAAATGTTCTCCTAGATCAAAGGGTACTTATGTGGTTAGCCGAAACGCCAAATAGAAGGCACCTGAGTTTTTTTAAGCCCAATATAGGATACCAAATGCTCACTAAAGACTGAAGATGGTACATGGGTGGTTTTCCCAAGCCTACCAAGTTATGGATGCCTTGGTGGGTAGCATTGACACATGATTTTTCTATTAATAAGTGTACACCAAAAATATGTATCATGTTCCAATGTTATTGCATAATGGATCATGTTTATTAATTTTATTAGGATTTATGTCTCACGAACTTCAAATATTAATTACATGACTAAAGAGTATGATCTATTATATACATGGAATGATTTTAAAATGTTATTATCATGTTCTCATAACCTTAAGTTCATGTTATTCTTACATATCTCCCTTTTTTCCCATACTAAGCATCGGATATCAACCATTATTATGTTTCCTCTCAGAAATTTATGAATAAATTCATTATGACTAATATGCCTAAGAAGGGTACTTGTCTTAATGATCATAGTGGGTGATGATCTATGTTACTAATGTGCCAATTTTTTTTGTTCCAATGTTTCCAAAGATTGTAAACTATAATAGTCTGTAGGAGTGTGTTTGTCTAATTAATGCACTATTCAATTAAAAATTGTAATATTCATGTATTAAAATCCTATGTCACTATAATTATACATTATTATTTCTTATTGTCTTAATATTTCACCAAAGATGATGTAGAATACTAATCTCTTAACATGATCCTAGAACCAAAATAGTATCTATAGATATCCCACTTGAATGTTAATGTTGATTTGAAATTAGTTATTTTGGAAATGAACAATTATTATTGCATTAATAAATAATATTTGGCCCCACGCATTGGATATTTGATGACGATGACGATGGAATTTTCTTTTGAGCTGAGGTTGAATGACATCCCCTTCTCATAATTTTTGTGATTATGCATGATATAATATAGTTATAACACTAATTGAATCTAACCAATAGAAGGATGTATTAAATATTACAAAATATAGGGTAGTCTTCCCAGTCACCATCCATTACATGGGGGGATGTAATCAGATTACTTTTTCCCAATGGCGTAATGAGATAACAACCTCATCAACTGATACCATTACTAAATGGATGATAGCCACAATGAACTTCATTAAAATTGATTTACCTCCATATTACTGAGATAAGAATATATATATATGACATCAAGTATAAAATTTACCTCATTGAGGACACAAATGAATTGAAATTCCTATATAAATAGTGGTATTATGGATTCCACCTTAAATGAATTAATGAAGGGGAGTCCCTAACCACAATACAAGATATCCATGCAGGCTCCTACAACACTCATCGGTTAGGAATTGGGTCCTCCAAGTATATTAGAAGGCATTAGTATTTTTGTTCAATGATAATAGTATATTATATATATTTCACAATAAAGTATCAATACATTCAAATAAATACCTATTTCAAGCATCATCCATCAAAGTGGTTTCATAGAGATAAATACTTCTCTCTATTTACTATATAGAGAATGGATGTCGTGGGGCCATATCAACCATCCACAACTAGGCAATTTAAGTAAATCCTTATTACCATTTACTTCTTCTGAAAATGGGCTGAGGATATTCCCCTTAACAAATTAATGAAAAAAACATCATCTACTTTTTAAATTCCAACATTATCAGAATATTTGTTGTCCCATGTCCAATATTGATCTATGAACACGCTAATTTCAAATCAAATTAATTGAAACGTTTGTATCAGTAGTATACAATCAAGCCCATCAATTTATCCTACTATAAAAAAAATATATAATGTGAAATTAAGAGTTTTTAACAAGACTATTTGAACTATAATATATAAAATAGATTATAATGGAATGAAATATGTGCTATAAAACCCCTCACATGCATTGTGGGAAAATAAAAACATAAACCACACTACCAAACAACATACTTTATTTTTTATTATCTACAGAACAATGGTGGTGCATCCCATAAATGTTCAATTTACATAACCTAGAGTAATTATCTATGGTCATATATCATAAGACGAAAAATCAATGAAGTAAATTAATGAGTTATAATGAATCTATTAGAAGTGGTTGTTTAAACTAAATAGTGTAGAAGTTTGATAGAATTCGATTTTTTGAGCCTTTAATATATTGGTGTGCCTCAGCTCATTCCTTCACATATAGGTGGATTTGGTTATCAGACCATTGATGATACCGGGTACGAATATTTCAAATATTGAACCTTAATTTTACAGTCCTTAAATGATATACAAGGTCTAATAAAATGACGTTTACTATAGCATCCCGCCTTTTTATGACATAAAATTTCATTACATTTTACAAAATCGAGGATCTTTAAGGTTTAGTGTCTTGGAAACCAATAACATAAAACATAGAAACATAAAACATTATTCTTAAACACTTGAAAGGATTCTCCTCATGTTCATCCTAGGTTCATTACTGCATCTCATAACCTGGGGACATACATCAAAAGAAAGGGTGAGCAGAAGGCCCAGTAAGGGACACCAGAGAAACATTTAACTTGTGAACTTGAGATACATCAACAATGTCATGAAAAAGAACTTTAAGGCATGAGAAAGAAATCATGAGGCATATCATAATAAAAATAACATTTTTCATAACATGAAGATGTGGCTGCAACATTTAATATAGACAACCATGAACATATCACCAAGGTCCATCGCCAAGGTGTCATTTGAAATTTTCCAAGGTTATTCACCAATGTATCGTGAAAATTGTAATCTCTAGTGGTTTCATCATTACCCAATGCATTGGAGAGCTATCAGGGCGCACCCTTAAATTTTCCTTTATTACCATGTGAACCACATATATAATCATCAAACATTCCATAAATAACCCATATATCATAAAATAAATGGGTTTCATTTCATAATCACAACGTTTTAAAAACTGCTTTAAAGACATGATCTTTACATCACTTTAAAACCCACAGAAAAGGAAGGTGGGTCTCATGTTTGTAAATCATAGAATTTAAAATAGAAAATTTTGGTATATATGTGAATACCACTTTAGAAGAAATAGCTTTGAGTATTCACTTAATAATATAAAAGAACATTAGAAAAAGAGAGAGACATTTTGAGACCGAAATTCTGCAGCATAACGGCTACGTTACGAGGTTTTAGAAGACCTTAAAAAGAGTGGGAAAATGGGTAAAACATTAATAAATGACCAATAAAACAGTATATGGACAGAATAAGAAGGATACATGATCATGGTAATGAAATTTCAAGGACATACCATTTGAAATGAAAAACATGGAAGGAAGACAAAAATTAGATTTCTCTTATGAAAGTTCGGCAACCTAACGACGTTACATAAACATCAACAAAAATGATTTGAAAAGATCAAATAGGGACTCTCATCATGTGAACATAAGAGTTCAGTATGATAGATATAGAGATAATTCCCCAACATAATTAAAAAGGAACTTGAAAGACTTGACATGAAAGTAGAACTTTGAAAATAATGAGAAGGGTGAAAGAATCCCCTAACAATTCGGCAGCCTAACGCCGCCACTTAATTCTTCAAAATACTGAATTCAAGAGATCAAATGGGGTCTCTAATCATATGAACATAATATTCCAGTATGATATATATAGATATCATACCCCAACATAACAAAACGGAACTTGAAAGAATTGACATGAATGTAGAACTCCAAAACGAGAAGGGTGAAGAACCACTTAAAAATTCTGCAGCCTAACGATGCCACTTAAAACATCAAAATACTGAATTGAAGAGATAAAATGGGGTCTCTAATCATATGATCATAAAAGATCAGTATGATAAATTTAGGTATCATACCCCAACATAATAAAAAGGAACTTGAAATACTTTACATGAAAATAGATCTTGAAAAATGAGAAGGGAGAAAGAATCCGTTACAAAAATTTCAGCAGCCTAACGGCGCCACTTAAAACATCATAAAACGAAATAATGAGATTAAGTGGGGATCTCTCATTATATGAAAATGAAACGGTCAGTAAGAGGATTATAATGGAACATCCTCCAACATAAGAACATGGAGCATAAAAGGAATGACATCGAAGAGATTACTTGGAATAAAAGAGAGAGGTCGGATCCCTTACCTTAAAACGTAACTCTTAAAACTCAAAGGATGGTACCTTGAGGGCTTGGGGGCACCTTGGGAGGACTCCTTGGGAGGTAATGAGACAATAAATTCGTTGTGGGAGAGTGGGGAGTCGAATGTATGAGAGGAATTCTTGGTATTTATAGGGAAAGTGAGGGAACACGACATTAATGGCCAAGGGACACCTCATTAGTGGTTTTGGCAAAACCATGGGCTTGCCCATGGTATATGCCCATGGTATTGGCCAATTAGGACACCTCATACCTTATCTTACTATTCATAAGTCGACAATATTGATTACATACTTAATACAACATTTAATGATGTCATTAAACACCCGTAACTTAAAAACTGTATTTTCACTATTCATCGAAAATTCAACTTTCTCAGAATAATCCCAAAATTTCACATTAACCAAATATCAATGTTCTGATTTCAAAAATGAACTCCATTTTATAAAAATAATTTCTTAAATATTTTTAATTTCATTTTTAAATAAATACACTATTCATCGAAAATTCATTTTTCAGAAAATTCCCCAAAAATTACCATAACATAATATCGACACTCTGAGTTCAAAAATGAAATCCATTTTATAAAAATAATTTTCTAAATATTTTTAATTAAATTTTTAATTAAAAAACACTGTTCACCCGAAAAAAACTAATACTTGAATAATAATTTATGAAACCGTTATTTAACCATTTTATTGAATCACATTACTTAATCAAGGTGCCTAGATTATATTAATACTTTCTTTAAGTGAGATTACTAATCCATTTGGACCCATTACTAATCCTAATCATAAAATCACTATTCATAATTTACTATTCATCAAAAATCATGTTGATCTTATTAGACTCTAAATTTGGTACTGAACATAATTGTAGAAGACCATTTTTGGAAAATCATTACACATTTTTAATTATTTAAGGTTTACATAAACATTTTTAAAATATCCTTTTTCTAAATTTTATCAAAAATATGCATACTATATTTATTCGGTTATTTAAAAATTCATAAACATCATCATAAGAAGAAATCACAATTTTTATTTAAAACAAAGGATTACACAAGGCAGTTACGTTCTCCTTACATAGCCCCTTATCACACCAGCATAAGACCTAAGTGTAAGGTGTGCTAAGGTGAGAGAATCCGAGGGAGGCTCGGCTAACATCGCACGAGTAGTAATTTCTATCAGTTTGAACTTCTCACAGAGGCGATTCCGTTCTAGCTTCACACGATGAAGTTCGGCTTGGGTTTGGTCCATAGCAAAGCCCAGTGGTGCTACCTCCTTCCCAAGTTCTGTTAAATTGGCTTCGATCGGTCCAAGACTACTGGGTGAGGCCATCAAATCTTCTTTCTATAATAATTAACCAAGATTACTTGTATTTAGAGACAATAATCAAAATGTTTAGTTTCCAGCGGTCATATTGACCAATGGTCATATAACCGTCTAAACCCAACGGTCTCATTTTAATTATAATCATGTTATCAAATGAAAAATTTTTGTTTAGTATAAAAATAAAATAAAATAATACATAAATTAGGAAACAAGATTTATTCAAAATTTCGGGTCGTTACAATCTTCCCCCCTTAATAAATTGCGTCCTCGCAATTTTTAAAATTGGGTTTTGAAATTTCACTGAAAGTACCACATCGGAAAAGGAGTTAGTAAAACTATTACTTTAAAAGAATGAAAAGGAAGTACAATGGTCACCTGAGTTAACCCACCCTAGGATTCCATGTAGGAAGACATGGACATGGAGGAGAAAACAAAGGGTCAAGTTCTGAGGGAGAGTGATAGAAAACATGATTAGGAGAAAGTTAACCATAAGAAAATCCGAAACTTATGATGTGTGTAAACGATCTTTGATTACCTAGTAGGAAATGTAAACCAACAACGTTTTCATTTCACATTCCATTTCATAATTTTGAGGAATTCATTTACAACATAGAACACAAGAAAATATAACTACCTTTATGTAGAGTTTCATCCTTTAATAAGTCCCTACCAACACTAATCTTTTCTCCAAACGATGAGCATTCAAAACTTCTTGGTCTCATCAAAACACAAGAATCATCTTCTAGAGAATCACATAATCCACAAAAGATTAACTATCTATTTCTTCTATCTTTAAACATTATCCCAAAAATAGAAAGGGTAAGGTAAAACAACTCTTCAAAAAAAGAAAGAATCCCATAAGAATGGAAACTAATTTTAAATCTTCAAAGTTCCATGGTACTACCCAAAGTTCATCATAGACCATTCCATAAATAACTGTCCTTAAAATTCCTCAAAATAAACCAAACTAAGATTGAAACCCAAATACAAGAAGGATTTGATAACATAGTCTTCCAAAATAAACATCATTGTTCATCTCCAAACAACATCAACCACTCCTAATATCTTATAACAAAAGTATCTAACCTAAAAATATTTTACCCAAGATAGGTTAATCATTCCCATAAGTAACCTAAATTACTATAAGTCCACCTTAAATTTATCGATTCTTCAAAATATAAGTCAGCCTTACTCCTCAATGAAAATATCGTAGTAATCTATTTACCTCAATCATATAGGGTCCCCAAAATAGTGAACGTCTTCCAAATTAATAATCATCTTTTAATACCCTAATCATCCATCTCATATAAATACGGAAATCGTCGCATTTTCTATAACATTGGTTGTTGGGACACGTTCTTCCATTTCCCACCATTAACTAAGAAGAGAAAGTATAATTAGAGGCTTAAATACTTAACCAATAATCATGAAAAGGAACTTAAATCATATTAGGATAACTTGTAGAAGAAATGTATACCCTAACTTGTGATCCCCTAGGTTCCAATCTAGGTTATCCATGATCATATATTCTTATGTGAATCTTTATTTTATTTCATCTTGGTTCCTTTAACAATGGTTCATACTATGCTTATGAATTTACCAAAGAATATCCCCCAGGAGTGTCGTAACCAAGAGTGCAGCAAAGGCCCATTGTCGTGTACCAGTTCCCATTCGAGTCTAGCTCAAAGTGGTGTTTTTGGGTTTTACCCCTATGTACTTCTGTGCCAGAGCCACCTCTACCTGCTCGTATCCATACAGGGATGTATTTTCTTGGCAACCCCTTACTCAATACTCACCAAAATACTAGGAAGATTTACTATATTTAAACTTTTCTATAGGGTTCTTCCTAGAGTTTTCATTTCCTAATTTCCACAAATAACTAAACCATCCTTTGATACCAACTATATCATCCCACCTTTTTATGACATAAAATTTCATTACATTTTACAAAACCGAGGATCTTTAAGGTTTAGTGTCTTGGAAACCAGGAACTTAAAACATAAAAACATAAAACATTCTTCTTAAAAAATTGAAAGGCTTCTCCTCATGTTCATCCTAGGTTCATTACTGCATCTCATAACCTGGGGACATACATCAAAAGAAAGGGTGAGCATAAGGCCGAGTAAGGGAAACCAAAGAAACATTTAACATGTGCACTTGAGATACATCAACTATGTCATGAAAAAGAACTTTAAGGCATGAGAAAGAAATCCTGAGGCATATCATAATAACAATAATATTTTTCATAACATGAAGATGTGGCTGCAACATTTAATATAGACAATCATGAACATATTAACAAGGTCCATCCCCAAGGTGTCATTTGAAAATTACCAAGGATATTCACCAAGGTATCGTGAAAATTGTAATCTCTAGTGGTTACAACATTACCCAATGCATTGGAGCGCTATCAGGGCGCACCCTTAAATTTTCCTTTATTATCATGTGAGAAACATATATCATCATCAAAAAGTTCATAAATAACCCATATAGCATAAAATAAATGGGTTTCATTTCATAATCACAACGTTTTAAAAACTGCTTTAAAGACATGATCTTTACGTCACTTTAAAACCCACAAAAAAGGAAGGTGGTTCTCATGTATGTAAATCCCATAATTTAAAATAGAAAATTTTGGTATATATGTGAATACCCCTTTAGAAGAATGAGATTTGAGTATTAACTTAATAATATAAAAGAACTTTAGAAAAAGAGAGAGACATTTTGAGATGAAATTTCTGCAGTATAACGGCTATGTTACGAGGTTTTGGAAGACATTAAAAAGAGAGGTAAAATGGGTCAAACATTCATAAATGACCCATAAAACAGTAGATGGACTGAATAAGAAGGATACATGATCATGGTAATGAAATTTCAAGGACATACCATTTGAAATGAAAAACATGGAAGGAAGAAAAAAATTAGATTTCTCTTATGAAAGTTCGGCAGCCTAATGGCATTACTTAAACTTCAACAAAAATGATTTGAAAAGATCAAATAGGGTCTCTCATCATGTGAACATAAGAGTTAAGTATGATATATATAGTGATAATCCCCCAACATAATTAAAAAGTAACTTGAAAGACTTGACATGAAAGTAGAACTTTGAAAATAATGAGAAGGGTGGAAGAATCCCCTAAAAATTCGGCAGCCTAACGGCGCCACTTAAAACATCATAATACTGAATTGAAGAGATCAAATAGGGTCTCACATCATGTGAAAATAAGATTTCAGTATGATATATATAGAGATAATTCCCCAACATAATTAAAAAGGAACTTGAAAGACTTGACATGAAAGTAGAACTTTGAAAATAATGAGAAGGATGAAAGAATCCCATAAAAATTCTGCAGCCTAACTGCGCCACTTAAAACTTCAAAATACTGAATTAAAGAGATAAAATGGGGTCTCTCATAATATGATCATAAAATATCAGTATGATAAATTTAGAGATCACACCCCAACATAATAAAAAGGAACATGAAATACTTTACATGAAAATATATCTTGAAAAATGAGAAGGGAGAAAGAATCTGTTACAGAACTTTCGGCAGCCTAACGGCGCCACTTAAAACTTCATAAAACGAAATAATGAGAGTAAGAGGGGATCTCACATTATATGAACATTAAAAGGACAGTAATAGAGGTATAAAAGAACATCCTCCAACATAAGAACATTAAGAATAAAAGGAATGACATAAAAGAGATTACTTGAAATGAAAGAGAGAGGTCGGACCCCTTACCTTAAAATGTAACTCTTAAAACGCAAAGGTTGGGACATTGAGGGCGTGGGGGAACCTTGGGACGACTCCTTGGGAGGTAATGAGACCAGAACGTCGTTGGGGGAGAGTGGGGAGTCGAATGGATGAGAGGATGGCTTGGTATTTATAGGGAAGGTGAGGGGACAAGACATTACTGGCCAAGGGACACCTCATTAGTGATTTTGGAAAAACCATGGGCTTGCCCATGGTATTTGCACATGGTATTGGCCACTTGGGACACATCATACCTTATAATACTATTCATAAGTCGACCATATTGATTACATACTTAATACATCATTTAATGATGTCATTAAACACACGTAACTTAACAACTGTATTTTCACTATTCATCGAAAATTCAACTTTCTCAGAATAATCCCAAAATTTCACCTTATCCAAATATCAATGCTCTGATTTCAACAATGAACTCCATATAATAAAAATAATTTTTAAATATTTTTAATTAATTTTTTAAATAAATACACTATTCACGGAAAATTCATTTTTTCAGAAAGATCCCCAAAAATTACCATAACATAATATCGACGCTCTGAGTTCAAAAATGAAATCCATTTTATAAAAATAATTTTCTAAATATTTTTAATTAAATTTTTAATTAAAAAAACTATTCACCCGAAAAAACTAATACTTGAATAATAATTTATGAAGACGTTATTTAACCATTTTATTGAATCACATTACTTAATCAAGGTGCCTATATTATATTAATACTTTCTTTAAGTGAGATTACTAATCCATTTGGACACATTACTAATTTAATCATAAAATCACTATTCATAATTTATTATTTATCAAAAATCAAGTTGATCTTATTAGACTCTAAATTTTGTACTGAACATAATTGTAGAAGAACATTTTTTGAAAATCATTACACATTTTTAATTATTTAAGGTTTACATAAACATTTTTAAAATATACTTTTTCTAAAATTTATAAAAAATATGCATACTATATTTATCCGGTCATTTAAAAATTCATAAACTTCATCATAAGAAGAAATCCCAATTTTTATTTTAAACAAAGGATTACACAAGGCAGTTACAGTCTCCTTATATAGCCCCTTATCACACCAGCATAGGACCTAAATGTAAGGTGTGCTAAGGTGAGAGAATCTGAGGGAGGATCGGCTAACATCGCATGAGTAATAGTTTCTATCAGTTTGAACATCTCGCAGAGGCGATTCCGTTCTAGCTCCACACGATGAAGTTCGGCATGGGTTTGGTCCAGAGAAAAGCCCAGTGGTTATACCTCCTTCCCAAGTTCTGTTAGATGGGCTTCGATCGGTCCAAGACTACTGGGTGAGGCCATCAAATCTTCTTTCTATAATAATTAACCATGATTACTTGTATTTAGAGACAATAATCAAAACATTTAGTTTCCAGCGGTCATATTGACCAATGGTGATATAACCGTCTAAACCCAATGGTCTCATTTTAATTATAATCATGTTATCAAATGAAACATTTTTGTTGAGTATAAAAATAAAATAAAATAACACATAAATTAGGAAACAATATTTATTCAAAATTTTGGGTCGTTACATTTACTCCTTAGAAATGATGTCGAGGGAGAATATTATGCCTCCTACCAATACATGGGTTCTTAAGAAATACTTCATGTAATTCTAACAATGATTCTAGGTAATATGAGAAAGAAATTAAAATATATAGAACCATTGTACATACCATATGGTATTGTTATACACTTTCATTATTCTATATAGATGATGTAAAACTACACACCAAATTCCTATTCATATGACTTTAAACTTTATAGCTCATTATCCTCACCCCATGATGTTAAACTATATAGTGGATGTCCATCCAAATTTAATTTGAACTTCTTAGAGTGGCTCCTTACCAATGGAATATTTTTACCCTACATTGCAAGCAATCCATGAAAAATTATCTTCCTCAAAATCTTCTCATTACAAAGAGTATCAACTCCCCCATTCATTGTATATATGTTATATCTATGTAAGAAATAATTTACAAAAAAACTATGTGTGGCTTGAATTTTATCATCATGTGAATCACAATGAGATTTTATTATATAAACAGGAAATTAGATTGTGTGTATGACACACAAAACTATGTGTATAAGTGAAAATTGAATCCTGATTTTTTGGTAATATTTATCTTTAAATAAATTTAGTGTCATAGATATCATCTAATTCAGGCAGCAAAAATTTTGAACAAAATGCGTTAATATATTATGAATTTATTTGAACATGAATATTATAATCTATCCATTAAATTAATGGGTATATAAATTAGTAACTAAGTTCTGAAAATTATTCTTATTTATTGATTATGAATAAAATATGATTCACAAAAAAATGATATCTGAAAAACTGATTTTTTTAAATATACTTTTGTGGCACATTGTAGACATAAATAATTTTATTTACCACATTTAGAAAATATATTAAAAAAATTAAATTAATTTAATAAAAAACAATATAAAAATTATCATAGGGTGATTTTATTTGGATTTTTATTTGAAATATATTATTTTTCTAGTGAATAGTGAAAATAATGAATTTTAGTTGAAACCAGTTTTTTATTTAACTTTTTTACAAAGTTAAACTATATATTTAATTTATTTCAATGTAAAAATATTTCAATTATATGTATATAAATAATATTTAGGTAATTAGAATAATTTTAATATTGAATTTTGATGAAAAAAAATTATAAATTGTTGAACATTTCTCGTTGAAAACCCACATTCTATTCTTAATTACAAGATTAATAATCACTGATAAATTTTAACATATGTGAATTGAATATTAAAAATTGGATTAAAATATATAATTAGAATAATTTATATTATCTATTACATTAAAAATAATGTTTTCCAAAAAATAATAGTAAATATAGTAAAAATTAGTTACCATGGTTAAGGTAAAAGTGGGTTTATTGTGGGATAAAATAAGAAGATTAATGTTAAAATGAACTTAAATTTTATAAAAAAATATTATAGAGAAAAATTTTAATTTTATTCTTTCCAATTTCTAATATAGTTCCATTTTTAATCTTTCACCATTTTAACGTCTTTATCATTTTGGAATCATTTCTGGAATTTCAATTAATTTCCAACTAGGTTACTTTCCCAAACATATAAAAGGGAACTACCAGTCCTCACTTATTCACACTTATAATTCCATATACTTCATCCAAACCTTAAAAAGATACCTCCAAAAAATCCTTACACATGATCTGGATCTTTTGGATCGCCCAAAACACCATCTATTTTGTTCTAAAGATGATACATTAAGGAGGTTTATCTTAGAGAGGGTAATTTCTTAAGAAAGTTGATTAATTTATTTATTTCATTTCCATGATAAATTATTTATTAAAACCTTAAATATATTAAATATATTATCCACTATATACAAATATGTTATTAGGTATATGGAATAATATTTATTGATC
Source organism: Viscum album (assembly GCA_963277665.1). Classification (NCBI taxonomy): domain Eukaryota; kingdom Viridiplantae; phylum Streptophyta; class Magnoliopsida; order Santalales; family Viscaceae; genus Viscum; species Viscum album. The sequence goes on along the minus strand of OY728153.1, from coordinate 1,602,405,167 downwards.
ACCACTTATATAATACAGGAAACCAAATCATTGACTGTGTGTACAGGGAAATGCAACATCGTGAACCGATGCCATTCGTTCTTAATCACCACATTTAAAGGACGAATATGATGATGGATTGGAAACATTTATTTGATATTGAGGATATTAATATATTAACATAATTTTAATATGGCACACATTATTTTACACTTCAATCCATTTTAATTATGATTACGTTGCTCATGTGTATGGTGGATACCACTTTACGAAGCGATGTAATTCATTTTTCTCTTACGATTTACATGGAATGTAATAAAGATAAAATTAATGAATATATTTGAAATATAAGAGTTTATTTTGAATATATAAAATTAATATATCACCTAATTACTTACACATTCAACCATTAAGGTATTTATATCATCCATCATGCGTATGTACGACCCACCTTCTCTACAATGCGATGTGATTCATAATTCATATAAAACATTTTTAAATGATTATAAAAATGTATCTACATAGTAAATATGATATTTAAAACATTATTGAAATTATTTATATTATATACATATCCTATTCTAAATAAACACAAATATCATGATAAATCACACATAAGAAAACAAGGTAATTAATACTCATAACATGAAAAATAATGAAATATTAGTGACATACATGGGGTAAAATGTTATAAGTGGATCACATATGATAATATATAATATTATTATGTTTATGGTTTAAATGTATCACATGATAAAAACAATTAAATTATATACAGACATGTACGAATGAAATAATTCCTGAGTTAAGGGTTTCTCATCTAACATTTACTTATGTCAGACATAAGCCATATTTACCACTTATTTACTTTTTGTTGTGTATATAATGACCATTGTATATTTTATTTAATGAATGTATTTTTCATAATTTTATTTAATGTTTGATTCAATTTCATTAATTTTATTTGGATAACCATTCAGGTGTTACCAATGTGGTAAGAGTTTATTTTACTATCTCATCATTTTTCACGGTTGTTTGTGTTTAAATATCCATTGAATATATTATTTGATATTTATATCTTAAAATATATCTATTATATTGAAATATGGTTATTTATGAACTTTTTTATGTAATAGATACAGTTTTACACTCTTCAGTACTTAAAATTATGAAGAAATAATGTTAAGATAATTGGACTTTGTTTCTTCCTTAGATCAGAAATAAACATTTATCAAAACCCATTTTTTCTAAAAATTACTTCAAAAATAAACCTATACAGAATTATTTATTAAATAAATTCTTATACATTTATACAAATTAAAATTTTCTTCGAAAATAATATTCATTCCATCATCCAAAAAATAAATGTTTTGATTTTACCAAAACTGTGAATGGAAACCTTATTTTAACGTGTATGACATGAATATAATTTTACAATATCATAGAAATAAAATGTTTTATATCTTATAGTACATTATCATAAAGATTATTTTCAAATAAAATGGTTTTAAAATTATTTTTTGATCTATTATTTTAAAATATTTTTTTCATCAAAAAGTATATTAAAATTTATTTTGGTATTTTTACTAATCAATGACATCAAAACATTATTGACCTTCAGATACACTAAGGATATTTTAAAGTGATATAATATTTTTCCATTAATTGGATGGTTTAACATAAATTTGAATGAGGAAGTCAAAATCTATTACCATTCAACATATTACCCTAGGTGGTTTATGATTGTATTTTTTGATTGGGGAAAGAATTAATATTTTATACTATAGTTTTTAAATAATGGGTTTGGTGTTGATTATGATTAAACCCTCTTCTATGATGAATTAATTAGAATTTTAATGTGATGGGAATGTCCCCCTAAAACCCATATATGCATCGATATGACTCGTGAGACAAAATAAATTTATTTTTGGCTGAGGCCTTACCCATTTAAATAGATGTCTTGGAACTAGGCCTTAACAGTTATAAATGAATTTGAACATGGACTCGATGATATGTTTTAGATGTGTAACATTATTAATTACACCATTATGAATTTAGTTATTAATATTAAATGAAAATATTATATTTGTTATAATATCTATGGACATGTTTAAAACATGTGTGAGTGTTTATATGGACTTATTTTATCATCATTAATTATTTCCATATTATACTTAATTTATTGAATAAATGACATGTTTTTTAAATATATTCCATTTCATAATGATTTTTCATTATTTATAAACATATTTTTCTTTCGGACTATCCATACTAAGAATCTTACCTCATCCAATTCTTATGTTTTATTCTCCCAATGATAACAAAAAGTTATTTGTAGTTGATATATAGGGATACACATTGAGGAATAATGAAATTCTTAAGGAAAATACTTTTTATATTTTATGTTTTCTATTGAAACGATAATATAAAGTATATATATATTTTATAAATACTTCTAAACTATTTAGTACTTCAATGTGGAATTACTTATATCTTATGAAAAAAGTAATAAAGTAGGCTCTGGTTATGGGCTACTAGGATAGTTGTAGATAAAGTTGGTATTAAGGGAATTTTTTTAGAAACCTTTCGAACGAGATTTAGGTAAACATAGAGTAGGGAACATAACCCTATGATATAATTTAATGATATTTATCAAAGAACATCCTAATGTTTTTTATAAGAAAATGATTATGTGGTATCCCTAAAAAATACATCCCTATTTGGATACAAGAATTGGATGTGGTTCTGAACCATGTGATCCTAGGGGAAATAAGTAAGAAAAGTGTGAATTAAGAATGTACTGATCATTACCTAGTGTACGAAAATGGTCCTTACTATGCATTTTGTTTGAAACCCTTAGAGGATATGGGTACGATAAATCCAAATTTCATTATAAACCATTTTGAAGGATTTTAAAATAATTATATTAACAACGAAACCATGATTATGATAATGAGATTAGTTATTCAAAAAATATTTATTTATAGAATTTATTGCACCTATTATGGGATTATAAATTACTTTTAATGATGTTGTGATTTAATTTATTTTATTCCATTATATATAAATGGAACCTATCAGAAATAATGGAAACCAAATCAATTCATGTAATCCAAAGAGTAATAATGATTATTTAATTGGTAGAATAAAGTTAATATTTTGATGAAATGTTGAATTCTAATGATTATCATCATATGAGGACATAATATCATTTGATAACAAAATAGATAAAAACTTATCTGTGTATTATGGAATATAAGGGAAGAAAGAAAAGAAGAGGATGACACAGGAAAATACTCATACATAAAAGATTGGAAACAAGGATTTTCCAACATGTGATAATTGTGGAAGTAAAAATTTTGGAACATGCTTACTGCTAAATACATTTTTCTTTAAGTGTGGAGAAAAAATCAACCATTATCATAAACACTAGGTAAATAATGAATATACGATTGTGAAAAAACACTTTCAATGTAAGAAGATAGGGAACTGCAAAAATTAATTCCCCAGGAATCAATGGAATATCCCTAATAAGAAGCTAAGAGATCAAGGTCAACCTTATTATATTGTCACAATTTAAGTGGACTTATTAATGTGCATGTGTTTTGGTTCAATGTTAATTTAATATTAGAATTTTATTAATTTTGCACTAGTCATAATAATTATGAAATATATAAGGATTTTACTATATTAAGTTTTCAACAAGGCTTTGAAAGTGTATGTTGAAAGGTACTAATGACCATGGAAAGTACTATAGTTTCATGTTAAACTTATTAGAAAACACACAATTGATTAAAAATCACTTCATATCTTGATGTTAATATAATAATGTTTGGATAAAAATATGATTAATATGGACAATTAAATTTGATATTACTGGCTACCTTAGAACCCATTAATTATTTTTTACAAAGGTGTTTATGATATCATTTTTGGTGTAATGGTTTTTGGATTTATGGAATATATCATATCATCTTTGTTTTATTTAAGTAATTAAAAATCATTCATTATTTCAATATCATTTGATGGTATATCTGGTTATTATCATGTTTTAATAGAATACATGACTAAGTTATTCATAAGTTTGTTATATGATGATTAAGAGATACATCATGTTGTTTTGGGGAGTAATGAGAAGTTAATTATGGAACTTTAGTAACCATATTTTTAATTTTTTGGATCATAATATTTTGGTAGGGTTATATGGTTAACCATTTATGAAATGGTTTGTGGTTATCTTTTCGAGAGTTTTTAGAGATTAATTCATTAATTCACCATATGAATATTTTTTCATATTGGGTAAGCTGTAAAACCCATTTTGTTATAATAATATATAGATATCAATGGAATGAAATATCATTATATTATTGATATTATGATCCATTAAAACTAAATTTTCGTGCTTCAGGCCAACAAATTAATCTTTTTATATTCATTTATTAAATTGAGCGATGAATTTAAAATTTACCAAAGCATAACTAAAGCATAAAATTGTTCCAATGAAATATAAATGTATCATATAACAATATATTAGTATTTTTTAGTAGTAAATGAATTATTAGACATTAAGAAAAGGACATTAAAAAAATATTATCCTATTAACTACATATCAGAGGAATCATATATGCATATAAATTAGAATAGTTTTTTTATTTTTAGTTCCATAACTTTATATTTTTCCTTTACATTCTTATGATAAAGGACAACAATTTTTCTCTATAATTGTTTATGTCTTTATTTGATGTCAACTTATTCACTATCCAACTGTGGTCTCCTACATAGAATCATAGTTTTAATTTAATCATTTTGAAATTTTTTATTACCTTTCTATCATTTCAAGGGGATGTTTTATTAACCCTTCTCATGATGTGGGGATTTTAAAAAAAATTACTTCCAAATACAAAATCATTGATTACTGAGATCAATATTAAATTGTGAGGAAACAATTCATTTAATGGGGTTGAATATAGAAGAACAATATTTTAAAATATGAACATAATAATTGATACTGTTTATGAAACCCAACTCCAAGAGTAGAAGGGAAAATAAAATCCCAATACTTTATGATATATTTATTTTTAAATAATTTGAAGCTCTTTGATGGCTAGTAATGCACACAAAATCAGGTTTGAACAAAACAAGATACTCTGGTAATATATTTTCAAAACAAGACCACTACAATCTAGTCATCAAATTACTATTATTGAATAATAATAAATAAATTGGAATTTTTTATATATTTTTTATATATAAAATAATATTAATTTAAATGAAAAATAAATATTTTTGAAACAATAGTATTTTTTCTCAATAACACTTTAGTATCTCTTTCAACACATAATTTAAAATTAAATTTTACCACATTTAGAAACTATATTCAGAAAAAGAAACTTATTTTTTAAAATAAAAATATAATAATTATCATAGGGTTATTTTGTTTTTGTTTTTTATGAAATATTTCATTTTTTGGTGAATATTGAATGATACTCAATTTTAATTGAAACCTGTTGTACAAATTAATGTATTTATAAAGATGAATTATATTATGATTTATTTTTAATTTAAAATTATTTAAATTATATACCTATTAATACAATTTAGTTCATTTTAATCATTTATATATATAATTTTGATATAAAATCATTATAAACATTTGATCATTTTATCATTGAAAATCAACTTTCTCATTGCATCTACATTATTAATTTTCAATTAAAATTTTTCTATTTCTTAAATTGAATTTGAAAAAAATGGATTCCATATTTTTAATAAGAATAATTTATATTATCTAAAATTTCCACCATAATATTTTACCAAAATTAATGAAGAAAATAATAAATATTAATTAAAATGGTTAATGTAAAAAGAGGCTCACCAAGGGGTTAAAATAAAAATAATTGGGTTCAAATGACTATAAAACATTTAAAATTTATATTTTATGACCATATATCAATTTTATACATCACATTTTCTTATATTGGTTCATTAATAATATTTTAATCATTTCAAAAACATTCCAATTTTGGAATCTTTTTGTAAATTTCCATGTAGTTTTAAGTGGGTTCCTTTTCCCCACATATAAAGGGAAACCACCATCCTTAACTTCATTACACCTCTAAAGTAGAACAGTTCAAAAAAAACATGAAAAATGCTTCCAAAACATCCATATCAATTTTATATATCATTATGTCCCACCAAAAGACAATCCATGGGTTCCTTTAAAAGAGATCCAATTGAGGCTTCTCTTAGAGATGTTAATTTTCATAACAATGACCTTTCATTTTCATTCTTATTTTTTCACCATGAATTACGTATCAAAAATCAAATATAATAACAAAAATATCTATAAAAAGATAATATGTTATTATTTTTAATGAAAAATATTTATCCATCTCTACTTTCATCAAATGGAAAATGAAATCATTGATAATGTGTATGGAGAAAAACTACAACATGCACCAATGTAGTTCTTTTTCCTTCCCCGCCTTTAAAGGATGAATATAATGATGGATTTCAAAAAATTATTTGAAATTTATGATTTTCGTGTAATTTTTTAATTTTAATATCACATATACCTTTTTTACATTCCATTAAATTTTAATGACGATAATGTCTCTCATGTGTATATCATACTATAACCTTGTGAAGTGATGTGATTCATTTTTCACTTTCTCTTTACATGGAATCTAATAAAAATTGAATTAAAGAATATGTGTGATATATATATATATATGATATTTTATTTATTATCTAAGATTAATATATCACCAACTACCTTAACCTTTCACTCCTTACATGAATGATATTGTAGTCCATTCGTACCTATGACCCACTGTCTCCATAAAGTGATGTGATTCATTTTCCATGTCTAGAATTCAAAGAATGTTATAAAAATGTATCTAATATTTAAATATTATATTTATAAAATTATTATAATTATTTATATGATATATATATATATATCTGTTGCACAATATATGAAATGATCATGATAAAACGTTCTTGAGAAAACAAGGTGATTAACACTCTTAATAATGATGATAATGAAATACTATAAAAAATGGTGGAAAATTTTATAAGAGTATTATTTATTAAATTATAAATATTATTAGGTTTCTTTAATAGTTTAATAACATGAATAAAACTATTATACATGATGTAAAAATGTGTATGAATGAAATGAGACATGAGGTACATGATTCTCATGTCACATTTTCTTCTATGATTCTTATACCATATTCAAAACAAGTTTTCCTTCTGTTGTGTATATACTTAAATTTTGATTTTTTATATCAACAATCAATTTATCTTTAGGGTATTTAATGTTTCATTGGATGTAATTTTTTTTATGGTGTATTCAATTCAGATGTTTCTAAAGTGAAAATTGATTATTTCACAATCTCATAATAATTCATGATTGTTTATGTTCTCATCTATCTATAGGGAATTATATGATATTTCTATCAAAAAATAAATATATTTTATTATATTTTGGGTTTTCATGATATTTTTTTACCAATATTACTATTTCCCACTCTTTGGTACTTAAAATGAATGAGAAATGTTTTGAAGAAAATCCAACATTATTTCTCTCTTTGGTTAGAAATCCTCTTTCAAAAAAGAACCATGTTTTCAGAAAATGTTTGAAAAATGGTTTTAACCAATTAAAAATAATTTAGTAATTGAATAATTACATATATATAATTTTTAAAATTCTTTTCAAAGGAATTTTTAATTCAATTTCAAAACATTTCCATATTGTATTTTATTGAAAATATGAAAGGAATATTTGTTTTTACATGTACGACATGGATGAAATAATCAATTATCCTAACCAATAAATATTTTAAACAATATTTTTCATGTTACAAGAGTTTATTTTCAAATAAATTTTTATTGAATTTTTTTACTTTATATTTTTAAAGATACTTTTAGAGTTAAATGGTTATTTTCCTTAAAAGGTTATTAAATATATTTTTATTGTATTTATACTGATCAATGACGTAAAACCTTTATTTAAAATATATTACATTGGGGTTATGTTTATTATATTATCCAAGTTCTTTAATTGGATGGTTTATCATTAGTTTGACTGGAGATATAAAATTTTATTACAATTCACCATATTACTGTATATGGTTTACGATTATGATTATTAATTTGGGATGGTTTTAAAATCATGTATACTAGTATTTCAATAGAAATATTTTCATTTATTGTGTTTCATCCCTTTAATATGAGGATATTAATTTGAATTTTTAATAGATGGGTGGGGCCAGGTAAATTCATTCAATGAATCAGTAGGCCAAATGAGGCAAAGTTTATTAGGTTTTTTGTCGATCCCTTACCCATTTGTATAGTTGTCATAGAAAATTGATTTGATGGTATTAGATGTATTGGAACATGGCCATGAAGGTATATTTTAGATGTCCAGTATTATAAATTTCATAATTATGAATTTAGTTACTGATATTCCATGTGATTATTTGATTTTTGAGAATATCCATTGTTATGTTTCAAGATCATGTGATTAGTTATACGGAATTAGTTTCTCATCATTTATTATTTACATATTATGTTCATGCCACTAAATAAATGGAATTTGTTTTCGTTATTTACATTTATGATCTATTTATGATTTATTTATTTATAGTTTATGTAGTATGCTTAACCTTACTGAGCATCTAAGATCACCCCATCCATTTGATTAATTCTCGCCAGGATACCAAGATATGTTTTTGATTGATATTTTGGGATACGCTATGGGGAATAATGTAGTTATCAATGATTTTTTATTCTATGTTTTCAATTATAATGTGAATTTCATATTTTTAAATAGTTTACAAAGACTAAAAACTATTTATTCCTTTTTAATAAAATGCCTTGTATCTTGTGATAATGTTACAAAGTACACACCTACTTTTGGATACTAGGGTATTGTTTTCTATGTAATGGGAAATGAAGTGATGTGTAAAATTATTGATTCGGGTATAACAAAAAAAATTGAAAAAATTGAAACATATTCTTTTTACCTGATCGGAAAACACTTCATCAATGTTTGGTATTTCCCATTTCATACCATTTCAATTTTCATTTACATTGCATATACCTCTCTAAAAATAAAATATTTGAGGATATTTCCCATTTTTTATGAGATATTTATGTGTAGGATCCCGCAAAATTGGTGCCCTAATTTATGAACCCATGCAGCCAAAAATTATTATTATGCTTTATTTGATACAGATCTATATATGAATTAATGTCATGAACAATGTGTTTCTTGATAAAATTTCTCACACGATATATAGTGTCTCTCTGATCTCATATCCCATTCTCACCATATATTTCTGATAAATCATTACTTCTCCTATATAGGATAAGAAACTATAAAAGTGATTTGTATTTAAGAAATACATGTGGATTGATTTATATTGAAATAATATTTTTATTGATACTGATATCTCTTATCTCAGTACTATGCGAAAACCCTACAAAACAAATATGCTCTCTCTCACTATATTTCTTTAATATGAGACTCAATTATTCATTACCATTAATATGATCTTGATCTAAGCAGGGAATATTTTATTATCATGTATAAATTGATTCTTACTCTTTTATGATACATAGTGATGACTGAGTCATTTATCCTAGGCCAAGTTGTATGCTTTTTAAATTAATGACACCCCCTAGGTACAAAAATTATGTAAAAATGGTTTCTCTACCTACCCTTAAGATCTTTGATAGTACTAGATATCATAGACGGCATAGAAATTATAGTAGACCTAACCTATGATAAAATATGAAACCATCTCTAAGTATGAGGTTTTTCATCATTAGAGTGGATTTCGAGTCATTATTGCATAATTTAGATCTATATAAACCATCACCATTTTTTTTTGGAAGGGACTGTAATAGCCAAACCTTATTCAAACATGTTTTGGGATGCGTCCACCGCCTTATTTGCACATGTTAGTCTATAAATCACACATTTTTTTTTGATTTTATCAAATCACAAAAACCAATTCCTTGGAAATTGGTAATAAAAATATTAAAACCCATCGGAAACCTATTTTTGAATATATATAAAATTCCACCAATATGGCTCCTCAAAATTTACCTTGATATGGAATATCAACTAGAGGTGTTTTCTTCATGAGGGGGGGGGGGAATTAATTTTCATAATCCATAAAAACATCATAGTAGAGACCCATATTAAAAATATGATTAATATTCATCGTATGAATAATATTTCCACATCATTTCACCAAAATCCAAGAACCTCAGGTTGTAATTTACAATGTCAGCACATAATTTTTAGATTGAATAGGTACATTATTAGTATTTTGTGCACTTGTTGGGTTGTTATTAATAGTCATTATTTTTATGAAATATAACCATAAAATATAAACAATGAAATTACGGGAAGATATGTAATGAAAATGAGGCTTGTATTTAGGTCAGGTTTCATACTACTTTTTCCATGTAGTTTTCCCAACAAAGTTTGCGATAAAATCTACATGACCATAAACTTATCATTTATTGTTCAATGCAATATAACCTTAAAAACTGTCACTTTGGTGCCCAAATATTTTGATCATACATTGTTATTGATTTATATACGAAACATATTAGGATAAAAATCATAAAATGGAATCTTATGAAAATATTATGTCTTCTCTTAAGAATATCTAATCTTAAAAAACATTGGTAAAAGTAAAAGTAAAATTAATGGTTCAAGAAGATCATAGGGCCCAATATATGGCCCTAATAAAAAATGATTCAGACTCGTTAAACCCCCCTAGTTTAGAAATAATTAATAAAAATAGTGTACCAAATCATAGAATCGTGAACTTGTTCAGTACATAGTGACATGATCATTAGGGAACTGGGAACCTCAATGAATTATTTTCTCCAATAAACATTGTTTAGGTTTTGATCATTATAATCTCTCTAAATATTTTATGGAAATATGAAATTAGTGTATCAATCATCAGGGGACAACTCTATTTTGATATACACATATTACCTAATGTTTACCTATATATGCAAACCAAATCTGGCCTACAAACCACCGGTGATTTTATACCAAGGAAATATATATATTATCCTCTTTTTATCTGGTAACACTATAGTGGAACCTATTGTTATAATATTTTCAATGGATAACCCTTACTTACATATTTCATCTCATGAACCCTAATTCGGGATCCATGAGTCATGATTTACCTACACCATGATTACATTGTTTAAGTGATTTTAGTATCCCTGATATCAAAACACTTTTAAATATACATGTTAATGAAGAATATATATGGTACCTCGTTCTTGAAACTTTTAATGGTTCTAGATGTATGAATCTAAACCACACAACACAACAGTTTTATTTTCATGACACTAAAATGAAAAAGGAAAGTTTCACACTACTCATTAGTTTAAAAACCTTCACAAGGAAACCAAATCAAAATAAAAGACTATTCTAGCTAGGAACACACCCCAAAATACATAAGAAATATTGAGAACTAAAAAAATTAAAAGGCTTAAAACTTTTTTGGTTGACAACCCTAAAAGGGAAACCTGAGAAAATTAACTATTCATACCCACTAAGCCTATACCTCAACATTTTAAGAAATATTTATATAATAGAGAAATACAATGTATGGGGAGACCACCATTAGAACCTATAAAATATAATTATATTCTCTATAGATTTCTTCCCAAGAAACAATTTCGATAAATTCTCCAAGGCACCCAAACCCTCATGAAATGTGGGATTGACATTCCAATAGATTTCCCCAATACTTTAAAAAAATTGTAAATTAGACATCAATAATTTAGAAAAAAATGTAGTGAAAAGTGATGATATTTTTTTATATACTCATCCTTGAGCCATATATAGAGGGAATTTCATTCAAAAGGGACTAAATCTTGTTTAATGATAATAGATTTTATGTATTTATTCACCCATGGGAAATTATCAGGAGGAAATACATCTAAATAAGAAACTATAATGTAAGATGAGGGAATGTTTCCTATATCCTTCCATGATCCATGACTAATAGTAATACATGTTGAATTGAGTGTCATGAACCACAATTGATCTTGATAATTACATATTAATATCTATGTAGATTAATGTTATATTAACACTACATGATAAATTTTTCACAAGTCTACATGTGGTTGAAAAATAAAGAAGAGTAGTTGTATAATAAATTATACAATTGATTGAGGGAAAAATATTTTTTTTATTCATAATAAGAGATAATTACAAAATTTAGAATATCTTTTAATATCCATAAAAATGATGGAATTATTGGATCAATTCTATGGAGGCATATATGTCTTCAAGTGACTATTGTAATTGTATGACTTTTTTCCCATGGAATTTCAATTTAGAAGCCTCATCCTTATCTGGAGATGTAGAATATCAATATATGAATTAGAATTAGAAATGGATTTATTTTCCTCCACCATCATTAATTTTTCCCTATTTCTCCTTATACATGATATAATTAATTTTTAGATGATTAGGTATTTATAGAAAATGTTAGCTAGTCGATCATTGTTCTTCCAAAAGACATGTTTTACATATCACTAACACCTAGACATGATAAGATGATTAAGAGATATAAACTACCTAATTATTTGTAGCATATATTTATGATTATGATATATAATGATTCATAATGAACTCCAAATCATGATCCCATAAATATATTAAATATTTCACTACATCATAAATAAGCTAGTAGTCAATCCTTAATTTTCCTAGTGTGGGGAACGTACGGAAGTGTTTAGGTACCTTCACAGAATTTTCCTCTAGAGGATTCAGAGAAATGAGATTATTGATTATTTTAAACAAGGATCTATAGGCCATGATGTGACCATCAAGGATCCCCTACTACGACTCTATGTCACTTTCTAATACTGGGATATATTCCAACAATAAATAAAATAATGAGTAACCACCTCCTATGATGCAAGATTACACTTACACTAAGTGAACTTATGTCCCACCATCATATGTTGATGAAGCATGCGGGTTGTTGTATCGACAATTTAATAAATTTTTGAGATGAGATAGCATAGTTAGAAACATAGAATAAGTTCTATAAAATAACTAAATATATATCAATGCTAAGGGGTTTTAATCATCACTATTTGGTGAAGAGGCTCTGGCCTCATCCACATCCACTACCACACCAAATGAGATAGGAGAAATGATTTTCAAAAAAATCACATCATTTTATGGATTTAAAGGTTTAGACTGAAACCCAGACATGTATTAATATATATGTATTACATCATGTATGTTATGTTAAACATCATTTCACATGATATAAAATAGATTCTCAAAATTTCAAATGAACTATACACATCAAAAATGATTCAAAAAAGTCTGAAATCTATTACTCATAGTATCCACATGGGAATTCAATTTCATGTATGTTTGATAGTTTCCTTGAAGGAACTAGATAAAAAATGATTCTAAATCAATGTTTTGAGTGATATTTTTATAAGATACATTTTATGTAACATATTTTGGATTAAATACATCTTTCATAGGAACCCCAACAATTCCCATATGATCCACTTGTATATCCTCTCATATAGATGTAGAGTGCTATCTGAGATGCATTTTTATTACCCTAGTTCTACCTTGACCATACCCTATATTACTTTATGAGATAGAAATGTGAAATATGGTGTGATTTAAGGGAAATAAAATGAAATATCTACAAAAATATATTTGGTCTTCTACCAAGATATAGTTTTAGCTTCTAACCCACTCACTCACTCTCAATTTCTGAAACTCTCATGTGGTAGTTCATAGGGAGGTACAATTGGTTGTGACCCCACAACATTTCCTGCATCAACATTCACTACATAAATATATGAAAAACATTAATTTGGTCTCTCCACCCTATTTTTTGTTTCTAATATACATTAGTACCTATAACATGCCTCTGAATGAGTACCGAAGAGAAAGAATTATTATAAAGTACTCCTTGGTATCATAAAATAGTTTAATGGAAGAATGTGTCAATAAGAATGAAATCAAAAAATATAGTATGATATTGGACTTACCTCATCTAGGTCAATTTGAATATTTTATTCTTATACTGTTGTACCCATATGGGCGCTCAACATTTCATTTATCCATTATGAGTAATGTACCACACATCAAACCGTGTGGCAGAATGCATCAACATCTAGAAATATACATCTTCTTCCCAAGGATAGTCTACCAAAGATATTTTTTGGCAACAATACAAATAAAACCCCCTGGATTATTCTACATCTATTAAAGAGGGTCCAAAGGCTACATGGTAGATAAACCATTTCATTTTGAGTCCCACTCTTTCCAACCCAAGGGATAGGTTCTGTCCTCATAAACGAACAACATAGGAGTTATTCATGGTTTGATAATAACCATAAACTTTAAAAAGAGAAACAATTATATGTATGGAACATTTGTTATAAAAAGTGGATTTTTTATACACATACTACCTCTAGAACTCATTTATTTTTGCGGGTCTCTAGGACACTTTCTTGTATAATGCTTATAGATACACTTCGTGATCTTCTTCAACCAACTAAATCCCTATTGTCTGAATCATAAGTTTAACAAATTATATAAAGGAGTAATATCACATAAAAAATGGATGTAGTCATTCATATTCCATATACTAACATATGAAGGAATAAGGAAAACTATAACCCCCATATCATCATGTGTGATATTTTAGAAAACTAGAAAGAAACAATAAGTTTTATTTCATCTAATATGTTACATATGGGAATATAGATTCTCATTTAAATATAATAGAATTTTCATATAAAATAGCATGGACCATATCCATTAGGGAACTTTTCTCCATTGATTATCAAAGTCACAAAATATCTCTTATAGATACGAAATATTCATTTTCATTATGTGGATGGGTAACACTGTCCTTAACAGTATTTTATAGTATAGGGTATTTAGTGAAAGAAAAATTGAAATGAAAATTTTCATGATCATTGAGATTTTTTCATTTAATCTTCAAGGCCTATCCTTAAAAAATAGTAAAGGATGGCCTAAAATCAAATTTTTGGTATATCATAGTCGATGGGGAATTAAAACACTCATACATTCTCTATGATCCAAACATAAAGGACTTGGATGGGAATTACTATCTAGAGAGGATATTTTCCCAGATAAATTTTTTTAGGATGGTGGTATAATATTTCCAGTACTATTAATTATTTGTTAATCCACCATATTATATCAAATTGGGTTATTATTATCAATTTCCATAGAGTTATTCCAGCCTCCCACACCTTCTTTGGTACAATGTACACATGGATAAATTTCAAAATAAATGAAACAATGTGGGTGAGTCCGTCAATTCTAGGAAAAATACAATTACCCATTAGGTATACTTCCTTCCTCCAACATTGGAAAATACATTCCCAAGAGTGTAACACCCTGATATTTTATGATATATTTCTATTAAAATAAATTTCATTTCATCTAGATCTTGCAGCAAATACAAACCCATATCTAAATGAATCAAATTATAATACCATTCCCACATAGCTATTAAATTTTAAGAATGAAAAGTCATAACCCCATATTAAAAAATACGTATAATGGTTTTATCTAATGAAAATATATATAAATATGAAAAATAAAATTTGTTAAATTTTATATATGACTCAAAGAATTCAATTTTCCACAAATTCATAATTATTATTTGTGAGAAAATAAGATATTTAACTAACCAACTTTGAGAAAATTTATTTCGAAAAGTTAACATCATTTTTTAAATCCACATGTCAAAATTATCATAGAGGGAAATGATTTCAATTTTCTAAATATGTTTATTTTTCAATGAGTAGTGAAAAGTAACTCTTTTTAATTTTTTTTTGTTTTAATAATTAAAAAAGATTAGTTTTATTTAATTTTTATTCCAAATTGAAATTATTTCATTTATATTATCAATAATACAATTAATTTCATTTGAATCAACTTTATGTTTTATTTTTGAAGAGTCTAGTTTTAGTTTTTGAAACATTTATCTTTGAAAAATGCGTTTTTTGAAGCATATTAAGTTTTAATGTAAAATTAAATTCATCCATTTCTTTGAATTTAATTTGATAAATTTTAGTCCTAATTTAAAAACTGAGTAATTATTAATATATTATATGGGAAACATTATTTTCTTTTCAAATTGAATAGTTAAAATAGTAAAAACTCATTACCAGAGTGAATGATAAAATGGGGTTACCAGGTTTTATACTAATAAATATCTGATAATTTGACAATTAAACATTAATAAATCATATTTTACGGAAATATTTAAACATAAATATATCCATGTTACAAATATTCTTCCACTAGTAAGAATTTTTTTCGTATTAAATTATTAAATTTTAATCTTATATGTAATTACATGTGTATCTTCTCCCCCATATAAGAAAAGGACACCCATACATTCTATTATTTTCAACACATTGATCCATAGAGCCTATAAAACCCATAAATTATTCTATTATCAACATACGTATACATGAATTATAAGTTATAGACTTCTTAAAATTCCATTCCAGGGGTTTTTAAGAAGGCATCTAAAGGGGGCTCATAGAAAAAGATATAATCATCCTATCCGAACTCATTCAATTTATTTCATTTCCTACTTCCAATATATAAATGGTATTAATGATAAAATAATACATTCATTATCCTTAGTATATGAAAATTATATTATTATTTTAACCACCATTATTCCTCTAATTTTCCATTAAATGGGAATTGAAATTACCCCTCAAGCGTACATGTGGAGTACTACCTACACACAACGATGCAAATCACTTTCCATATTCATACATAATGGGAGGTTATTATTATTGTTTTAATGTTTATATAAGATAATTATTCTATAAAACTGATTAAAATGTTATAGTATCATATACATATTTTTAACTTCTCATCTGTTGGAAGATGATAATGCCGCTCGTGCATACGTGATGACAACTACCACCACGAAGTGATACGATTCATTTTTTATTTCTAATATACATGGATAGTAATAAGGATATATTTAATATATATATATGTGATTTATATAAAATAATTATTATTCTATTTTGATTAATTATTATTTACATTTGTTTTGTTCTATCTATCTAAAAGTTGAAAATCTTTTCATTCGTACATACGACCATTCATCTCCAAGAACGTTATAATAATTTTTTCCATATATAACCTTTATTAATTGATGTAAATATATATATAATGAAAATATAAGACATTTGTATCATGAATAAAAATATATGTATCATTTAACCATTACCATTGTACGAGTAATTGAACTACCAAACTGAAATTATCATAGAAAATGAAATAATTCACACTAAAAATGAAATTATTTAAAATTAAATGTTAATAAAAGGGTCTTGAAATGTTATAGGTAAATAATATATGATATTTTTTGTATATATATTATTATTACTTTATATCATTAAAATAAATTAAAATTTATTATACAGGATGTTAGATTCGTATTTAAGGATGTTTAACTTGAGGTAATATATTTTTGTTAAAATATTTTGTTTATAAATATTTTTTGTGTTTATGTTCATGATGATGAAATATTATCAACTATCTAAAAACAATCCCATTATATTTCTTATCATATAGTTATTTTTTGAAGATTAAAATTTTCCATTTTTTTTTCTCCCTTTACGAAATAAAGACATCATAAGAATGTTTTAATTGAAAACTGAATTTTTATATCTCTCTGGTAGAAAATACATTATATTCTATTTCCATCTATTGAAACAAATTCAAGAAGGTTTTTATATTATTATAATATTTTCATATTTATTTTCACACATGATTTTCTTTTTTAAAAATATTTCTTAAAATAACCCTTATTTTCGTTTTTTATATTAGTTAATTTTGATATTATAAAAACAATTATCAAATAAATCATTATTTTAATGTACATGAAATGAATGAAATTTACTATCATCCTGATTGATCAATTTTTCAATAATCCATTACATTTTTCAATGGTTTTTTTTTCAATGAAATATTTTTATTAAATATTTGTTGAATTTTTAGATTTTTAATAATTGATTTTGTTGTAGAGAAGAAAATTTTCTAAATAAAGGTTACTTTCATATTTTAAATTCAATTTCTACTACGTTAACATCCATTGATGTTACTTTCCCTTTAATGGGGATATGATCCAATGATACAATCCACAATAATATTTGGGTGGATTCAGATGTTGATTATTTTAGGATGTTTAAAGGAAATCTATTTTATTTCCATAGGTCGATTAAGGTATGATGAAACAAGTATAAAACCTACTTATTTTTCACATTTACACTATGAATAAATGATGATATATTTTTGAAACCCATTTTATTTTCATGGGTTATTCTATGATTGATATTTTCTGATCATATGGAACACAAAGGTATGATTTTAATTTTTTCTTTGGTTTGCCTAGAATTATATACCCTTAGAATTCAATAGGTAAATATGGATATCTCCTTCGATTAAATCGGCGGAAATGGAAAGTAACCCAATTCTGTAAGGGAATCTGTCCATTATGAAAGTCTTGGGAGTGAACCATGACTAGATTTGATGCAATATGGGGTGAACCCAATCCACTATGATAGTCTTGGAAGCGAGCCTTAATTAAGGAAATTATTTTCTATTATTATATGTTTATTAATAAATAATGTCAAATATTAATGTTATTTTCTCATGATCATGTTCTTTGATTCCCTTAGGGTTCATGTTTTATAAAAAACCATGATATATGGCATGTCTCAAGATAATGATCTACAATATACATGGTATGTTTTTCAAATATTAGGAAAAAGTTTTTATACCCTTATGATCATGTAAATATTAAATTATCACTATTATACACCTTTTTTAAATTTACTAAGCACATTATCTCCCATTTTTTTATGTTTCCTTTCACCAGGTTATGAAGAAAATTTTTATGTATGATATGTATAAGTGTTCTATTTATGAATATATTAGAGGCATATGTTGTAGATCGATTATGAACAAATTTTTTATGTATCAAATATTATAAATACAGTAAACCTATATGATTCTGGTTTTAGTTTTCATATTAGGTATTAAATATCCACATATTAATATGTAATATTTATATAAAAAGTATGGGTCTCAATAGTTGATATCAAACTAAGTTTTTGATACAATCCAAAAACTAGGATTAAAATACCTAAATAAGAACCCATTGGATAATCTTATGTATAGGAGAACATCATATTTTATGGTAAAGAAATAAGTGTGATTTTAATAGAAAAAATTCCATTTTTGAGGGTTAAATCACATTTTATTTGTGAACAATTATGATAGATTTGAATAGATAACCTATGATAAACCTATGATGTCATAATTGAAAATACAGTGTCCGGATTATTACATCCTATCAAATGTTTTCATTATTATATGATTGATCACTATGATTAATGATTTAGGATGGTCATGTAATCCATATTGGTTTTAAAATATCACTAAATATAGAATATTGAATTTGATATGGAGAATGGAATGAAAAAATATTGATGTATTTTATTAGATAATAGTTATATGGATTCCCATAAATCATAAAAAGGCTACTAGAATGATAATTACCATTCTAAATGACCAGATATTCAATTACAAGTTAAAACACTAAATAATATGATGATCAAATTTCAGTCTGTGATAATCTTCTTGTTGGTGTTTGTAGAGAATATGATTCCAATAAATCCTATTATTCTCCCTCTAGTAAAATTGTATGCTACCTTATGAATGTATAATATTTTTATACATAAATCAATCATCAATTGTTGATGATGGAAATTCCAATTTGATATTATGAACCAACACATGATCTTCTATCGATGTGATGATTAATATGAAAATCTAAAGAAAATTATAGCAATCATATGGGTCATTATTGCTATTCAAAATTGGTCCTTATCAAAAAAATTTAGGTAAGAACACAACACCAATGACTCTAATACTTGTTTTATTAGAGTTTTTTGATATTTTTCCTAAAGGGTTTCTATATCTTCTTCTAATTCATGAGTTGAGTATTCAAAAGAAGTCATACCAGGTGTTATAACTATTCCTATGACTATATATAGAATGACCTATATTTTGTTTTAGGAAATGAAGAAGCAACTCTAGGAGAATAATTTTTTTGGATTCATTTATACATGTGATTCACAATGGGTTGCACATATTTCTATTGTTAAGAATTAATATTGGTTAATGTGACTATGAATTTATTATCGATATCTTAATAAAATTACAGTCAAGAATAATTATCCTTTTCTAGAATATATTTTTTTATTCAATTAGGATGTGATTAATATTTTTCCATTACATATCTTTGATCAATATCATATCAGTGGAGGTTAAAAATAAAATAAATTCCCTATACATCCATCCATTTGAGTCATGTACACAATGAATTTATAGATATTCTATTTGGTCTTACTAATTCCACTTCCATCTTCATAGATTTAATGAATACTGTCTTTAGATATTACCTTGATCATTTTGTGGTAGTAATTATGGAATAATGTTTTTATATTATAAGAATAATAAAGAACATGATGATCACATTCAATATCTATTTGGAAGAAATTCAATGTAGAATGGGATGAAACGAGTGCACCAGGACCCTTAGGATATGGTGGTATATTCTGCACCTATCGGGGACTCACTAAGTGATTCTTTATCATTACATTGGGAATGTGAAACTGATTGATGTTGAATTACGAGCTTTGATAAAAGAGGTCCAGTTTTCAATTTACCATGGTAGGTGGGATATAATGAATAAATCTAATTCAAGTGTGGTAATTGAAATTATTTTATGACCATTAAGAAATGTACTATGTAAGATGCTATCAACTGGGATTGATTAAATTTAGCATGAAAATCATCATTGTATTGTGGTGACACTTGTATAAAGAGAATAAAATTCGGATGCTCATGGGATCTCTAAGAGATGAATTGAAGAGGTCAATTCCTTATAGTCTTTTGTGGAACAAAAATTTTGTCATGAGTTTGTTGAAGCAGATGAATGTGTTGATGTGTGTACCAATTTGTTTATATCCCCATAGTAATGTTTTTCTTGCTACATTTCTCTTTTAATAAATTTTTTTAAGATAAGTATTTCATACCTCTGGACCCTTTTGATTAAGAACATGAAAATCACTTGAAGATTTTCCTGAAGACAATAACGTAGGGGAATATGTATAAAAACATTAACAAGTGTTGTTTTGGTCTAAAAAACATAATTTTGGGTAATGTAATATAACGTGAGGGTATATATGTGGATCTATAAAAGAATACTATTATTTGACGTTTGTCCATACCAACCACTATGAATGATTTCTATAGATTTGTTTGTTCAGATAGATATTGTCATCTATTTGGGGATAATTTCTCCGGAGTTTTTAATCCTCTAACCATATTTACATTTAATGGAGCCATATTACATTGGATATAATAATATGTATAAAATATTATGGAATTGAAGATAATTTTAGTCAATACACCTATGCTTAATCTACCCTTCAATGTATATGGGTTTGTGATCTTTAATGCTATATCGATGGAGGGAATGGGTTGTATCATCAGGGAGAATGATATGGTGATAATGTATTCCTCAAAAAAATTTAATGTTTCTGATAAAAATTACCCAAATCATTATTTGGTTTTAGTTGAGGTAATTTTTTCATTAATGATATGTAGGCGTTGTCTTCATGGAGAAAGGTGAAACAAAAATTTTGATAATACATTTTTAAATTACATATTATATTAAAAAGAGGTGAATATGAACTAGAGAATATGGATAGAGTTAATTAATGATATTGACTACTAAATACAATCCCACCATATGAAATAGAACAACGAGGCAATTGCATTGAGTTAAATGGATCATGATATCTTATCAATAATGAGGTTCAAACAGGATATAATATTTTTGAATTTTCAAGGGATGGATGCCAAAATTTTGATAGAAGGGAATAAATCTTCTCTTTCCCTAATCTGTGTTGAACTACCTAGACAAGTAATGAATAAAAAGGTGAAGAGGGAAGATGTAGAGTTGTAAATTAAGGGAAGAAATTTTCAAGTGATCATCCTTGATTATCAAGGAATGATAAAGTTCATAAACCATGTATTTGTGCCTTCTATAACTGATTTGATGGAGATGATGGATGAAGCTAAATTACGATCATTCCCTATTCATTCTAGAATTATAACGACTCATAGATATCTAAAAGTTAGTTTTTTTAGGGACAACAGAAAGAGATATATTACTGTGTATACATATTTGTGCTTTGTATGCCAACATGTTAATGTAAAAATGGATTTTTAAGGGTATGTTAAGAATATTACCTATACTAAAATGTAAAGATGTAAAATAATATTTCTCCTTTTATCAGATTCCCAAAATATAAATAAATGATTTAGTATGGTTTCATGGAGTACTACATTCTATAGTATCTGACCTGAATCTATGAATAACAACCACTATAAATGTTTCATCATATGTATGAAGTGGTATAGAACAAGTCCACTCACCTATTTCATGTTATAAAGATATGTAACAAATTAAAATAAGTTACTCTGAAACCCAAGGATGTAATGAAACTAAGTTATCCTTATTTCTCTATATCATATCGACATTATTTTAATTGGGAAATTAAATTTAAGGTGTATATAATGTAACAATGTTGTATTTTATGTTATATTCTAATTCAAATAAATTTAATATCTTTGAAATATTGTGTTACATGGAAACATGAATTAAAATGAACCATAACATAATATACCATTATAAAAAATATGATAAATTGTCAGGGTGAATATGAATAAAAAAATTTAAATTTACTTACAATTTTCTGAGATTAATACAGTATATTAATAAATAAGTATTCAATTTTTTATAATGTATTTATATTCTTCAACAGATAATTTTGGCTTCAAAAATAGTTTTTATTTTAATTATGAGAAACTAACATAAATATTTTGTTTTTAACAGTTAAAAAACTAATTTTATAAAACTAAATAAAATTTTTAAATAAAAATATAAAAATTATATTAGATTGAAATTTTTAGATTTTTTTGAAAAGATTTATTTTTCAATGAATAATGAAAACACTATTTTTATTGAATATAACATTTTCATTTCAATAATTTAAAACCTTTATGTTAGTTTTAAAATTGTATCAAAGTAAGATTATTTCATTTAAATTATGAATTATAAAATAAGGTTTCTTGGAATAAATCATATGTTGTATTTTGTTATAAAAAAAATTATAACTAAGAAATCATTTTTCATGGGAATCCAATTTTTATCGCATTTTATGGGTTTAATTTAAAATTAAAATTACAATATTATATGAATTTAATATGATAAAAAAATATTTGAAATATTTGGAATACTCTCAATTAATATTATATAATGAGTCGAAATTAATTTTTGGTCATAATGAGTAGTAAAAAAATTAAAATGTTAATACCATGAATAATGTTAAAATGGTTTTACCCGGGGTGGGGTTAAACCAAGAGAAAATGGTATGTTTTATAAGTAAACACCTATAAATAATATTTGATTCCATATTGTAAAAGTATCACTCATGTGTATCTCTGGACTAACACCGCCATATAGCTATTCAATTTATTTTCCAACATTATATTTCATAAATAGTCATTATGATGGGTTTAACCATTATGTATTATTTTTTTGAAATTATTATGAATCTATAAATATTATATCATACCTAACTTCTTACCATATTATTCATTAGAAGTTGAGAACATCACTCTTGCGTACGTGTGGACATCCACCTCAACAAATCGATGTGATTAATTTTATATTTCCAATTTACATGGATGGTAGTTAAGATATATTATATAAATATATATTATATATATTAAATTATTATTATTATTCAATTGTGATGATTATTTTACTTTCTTTTATTCCATTACTCAAAAAGTGTAAATAAAATTCATGTGTATGTTTGTCGTACCCTCTCCACAAATGGTGTAATTTATTTTTCTATATAAAATTTTTCGGATGTATATAAATATATATGTAATTAATTTATATGATATTTATATAAGGAATAAAATTATGTAGATTATATAACCATGTTCAATGTATAAGGATTAGAACTATCCAACAAAAATTCTCATAAAAAATAAAAAATATAACACCAAAAACTGAATATTTTAAAAATTAATTATTAATAATTGCGTGTTTAAATGTAATTAGTGGCTAATATATGTTATCATAAGTATTTACATCATTTTGGTATAGAATAACTGTAAAATTAAATATATTTTACATGCCATTAGATAATGTACCATGCAAGTTCAACTTGATTTGACAAATTTATGTTAAAATATCATTATTTTTTGGGATTGTTTATTATTTCATATTCTTTTCCTAGCTGGGATCACATCTTTGTGGGATCACATGTTTGTTTCCCCACGTCCCCATTTTCCCATGGTGGGTGAACTCTACCACAATGGATGGTGATGTTGTGTTATTGATCAGTCCAAAATGATGGTATATTAATTCCTCCTCCCATGGACTTCTACACGGAGATCATTGCCTAATGTGGGACTCACTCATAGATTAGAGTCATGTTTATGAATCCCATTTCTAGTTCTATCTCACTATGGACATCGGTTAATTACTCTACTATTATCTAGATGTTCCATGAGGTATTGACAGGGCACACACCATTCATTGGAGTAGATGGTAATGTTGAGCATGATTGGGAACCACTGGACGCTATGTGAATTTTCAACCTATATTATACCTCCTATTAGGCAATATCATGGTGGAATATTAGTCACAAAACAAAAGGAATGCCATGTCGGTCACGCTGTATTTGAATCCAAAGTCATAACTTCAGAATATTTCATTAGGCATCCTATATTTGACATGTGGTAGTAGTGTGAAAGGTTACGAGTTTGATGTCTTGATGAGATGAATATGAAGCTCATCAAGACACCCTAATGATGATAATTATAATGATATGTACCTAGGAGGGATCACCTAATAGGGTTTATCGTCATATGGATCAGAACGCCAAATGGGTTGGATTAGAGAGGTCTGTCCCATAAAGGGAAGTTGTCACACCCTGAAGGATGATCTGGACACCATTGGAGTAGGATTAGGGAGGTTCACCCCTAGGATGGGGGGCACATATCTTTACCATTGATTGGGATTAGAATGTTCCATGGAGGTAGATCAAGGAGGTACATCCCATAAAAAGAAGATTTCACATCATAAAAGAAGACATGGACACCCTTGGAGATATATCGGGGAGGTAAACCACTAGGAGGGACACATAGGTTTTCCATTTTTTTCATTGAACCTTAGAAAGGAATCCTACTTATCCATTTTAGTGGATATATATATATATATCAAAACCCATTTATTTCAAGAGCATAATTTAGGGTTGCGTGACTGGACAGATCCATACAGTTTACCATCATGCGGTAAAGGCGCTTGTACCATGAAAGGAGTGTTAGAGATGTGTTGTGTAAGGATTATGCATGGATATATCCCATATAATGGGGATTTATCTTGGATGGATTGTGTGGGGATTACATGTGGTTATCTACTTAATTGTTTCTTGGAACAATGATGTATTGTATGAGGATTATGTGTGTAATCTTCCCAGAAGGATGGCATGACCTCATCGGGATGTCGTGGCCTAAGTAAAATCATGATGGATAACAATGTTGGGGATGAAATGGATTGAGATCTGGTTCTTATCCTCATGAAGGCTTCTTATGTATCATAATTAATTGGGAATCAAATTCCACATAGTTCTGGAGGGTTTATGTTTGGGTTGTTAATAATATAGAAATTGAGGGGACATTATATGGATGGGAATAATGCATGGAATCTGATCGAGGTGTGTGTATTGTCAGGGATTATTCCTTAAAGAGACCCATTAGATGGTTGAGACTAGGGTTTACTCATGGATGGATTCCCATTCCATTTCATGTTGTTTTTCTTGAATGCTACTAACCTCAAAGACCATGTGATTCATGCACGATGTGAGAAACGAGAGGAAGAAGAAGACCTAACACTTGTGTCATTAAATGTACGCTAATGGATGAAGGTGTAGGGTCTACAAAAAGAATCCACCCATGGTGTGAATATATTTGGGGCTTACATATAGCATCATCCCATGTGGGGAAATTATTTTGATGTGGCATATGCATAGAAGTGTCCTTGGTATCTCTATGGATAGATAATGGTGTGAATGTGTCTTATGCATGAAAGATGCATTAGTTAAACTATAGGGAAGAGATAGTTTTAATGGATATTACATATTAATTTTTACCAAGATCCATTGTCGTGTAGAAGTGATGTGAATGGGGAATATGCAAGAAATATGCCTAAGTGCCTCCATGGAGCAGAAATGATGTGAATGGGGCTTATGCATGAAAGCTGACCGAGTGCCACTATGGAGCAGAAATGGTTTGAATATATATTACACATGAAAGATACTGATCATTTCATCCTCATGCCTGGTTATGATGGAATCCTGACTTATTGGCGGGTCTAGGTATATATTGGGTCTTAAAACTATGATGGAGGTCTATGGTTTCTATTGGGTGGTCATCACATGATCACCACATGACGAATCTTATGATTGATGTATATGGAATCATATTCATGATTGAATGAGAATTATACTATTTAAATTCATGTTGTGAGGAATATTGGCATCTTATTCTTCGATAATAATGAATCTTATTCCTGTGTAATAGTGTATGCTATATTTTAATCTCATGTAGTGAGTATTGTTGGAATCTTATGCTTGTCAAATAAGTAATATCTTATTGGAAATAGGGGGAGTCTTATGTTTTTAATATATGATATACTACAATTTAAATCCATGTAGTGAGGAATAATAGGTAGAAGATTTATATAAATGACTATTGTAGGACTAACATAAGAGAGGCCCATTCTGGATTAACCCGACATTGTAGAAAGGTAATGTGGTTTCAAGAGATGCTTCTAGAATGAACCCACTCGAGTTACACATGGAATCCAAGATGAGAATCTCAACTTGTTACAATGTAATGGGATCAATATTAGTAGGAAGAGTAATGGTAATTCTGATAGTGTGTAGGAGAATTTTGAACCACAATATTCCATGTTTGGATGTTGGGGCTGCATACTGTCTCAAGCGAAAATGTGCTCCACGTTACCTGAAAAGATAATGTTGTGACTCTCCATTTTCAAGGGGGGGGGGAAATGACACTACCAAAGGGAGTAGATAAAGTCCCAAAAACATAGCCAAATACTGAATATCAGTGGGGGTGCAGGGCTACATTACTCATGGCGTAGACCAGAAGGCTTAGATGTATGAGTTTTTCAAATGACAGGGCTTCTTGAAAGAACCTAATGGAGATCAGGGTCTCAAAAAGGTTGGGGTTTGTGGATTTCAGGGTTTAAAGAAGGATGAGGGTTTGCAGGGAGAGTGCTTCATGAATGTGGAATTCATTGTTAATACTCAAGTGCCTTATAAGGAATTATTCCACCACAATGGGTGTAGGCCTTTGTGAAAGTCATTTCCTCCTAGGGTGGAGGCATTCTAGAATATAAGAGAAGATGTTTCACGATGCCTGGGTGAATCACAAATGTGGGTGTCATGATGCTCATGATCTTCCAAAATTGAGAGCATGGGGATAAAACATGGCATCATCTCCAAATTCAAATGATGGTATGAGGGAAGGGTATTTATAAGAAAGGGGTTTGATTATTCTTCGAAGCATGCCACATTGAAAATGTGGGCTGCAGGGATGGGTGCGGCTTCATTGGATTTGCGAGGCACACCATCAATCCTTCACATGGTCGTTCAGTAGAATAAATCTCAAAGAGGTACTCCATTAAGTATTCCTTCATTTTCAATGGGGAGATCTATGAATCAAACCTCTACGAACCATTCCATCGTGAATGGGATCAATGAATGGGATTGTCAAACCATTTTCCATATAGTATTTCAAGAACCATCACATTTGATCTGTAACTCCATTCGAGCTACATGAAATGTAAAATTGAATCCTACATAAAAGGATATTCTCTTGGATCACGTTCTCTAATATTTCTCTCCTAATCAGATGAATTCATCCATACCCTACAACTGATCCCCATAGAATGGGGTCCAATGAGGACGATGAGGGCTAGGAAAATCATGTTCTGAGGAAAGCTCCTGGGAAAACACATACATCAAGGCCAATTATATATAAAAAAGATTAAATAAAAAAACACATTTATCAGCCCATTTGAGTCATGCTCAATATGGAAAACATGAGAAAATAGATAAGACTTCACCTATATGAGAGTTTAAAATAGAAGAAGATGTGATGGGATCGGAATGATACATTGATCACCTTTGGGAGTTTCATACTAGGAATACCCTAATTATGAAGTGGAACTCTACACATATGACTTTCATATCTACTGTGCTATAGTTCATGAATAACATAACACTGTGATAATTGAATACTACCCATACCAAAGGGAATGTGGAGTGGGAATCATAATACCAAAAATATGGAACATAATGGTAGTTTCATGGAGGTATAGTATTATTGACTACAGTGTTCGAAACACAACATCGATACTTTTGGTCTGGAATGTGGAGAAACTAATAAATGTAGATCGTTGACCATGTTCAAAGCATATAATCTATCTCAATATGTCATCTGTAGTCTTTAATGATATTTTTCTAGGATGGTAAGTGAGCCAATAAGGCATTAGACCAAGACATTAGGGGGAACCTTCCAATGTGAAATAGGATGGGTATCTAGATAAGGGGCACATGGAGCGTGAGAATGTTGTGAGGTAATGTTTGAATAGATTCCAACAATCATGGAATTACATAAACATGGTTTAGACCACATTGGTGTGAGTGTATTGATTTTAACAAGGGTCAAACTCATCATACGTGTGGATATTCATCTCAGATATCAAGTGATGACTTTGAATGTGAACTCTGAAGTAGTTGATCGGCAACGGAGGAGATAGCCTATTAGGTGAGGGACTTAAATGCCTTACAATTTAAAATCATGAATTGATGAAGATAGACACACAATTAAACTTTAAAAATTATGGTCGTGGAAAGGTACAATATAACATCGAGTGATCAGGATCTATATCACAGTTTAACATCTTATTAATAGGATATTTCAAATAGTTTATGATTGTGCGACATTGAACCTAGCATGCAGTTTAAAGTTGTGTTCCACTGACTAATGAATGTATATTACTTTTATACTTGTGTGGAATAGAAGAAATATACCCAATATGAATGATCCAAAAGAGTCTTTTATACCAAAATAGTACTAGTAAATATACAGATGTCAATGGGAATGGGGATCAAGGGGAAAATGTTTCAGTTCACATTTCTAAGGGAGTCATTTCCAGTTTTATGAAATTCCTAGACATGGAATTCTAGTTTAAGGTTGTGGAGTTTAAACAGTGTGTTCAATATCCCAAAAAAATGTTTGTAGTGTGACGAAGTGAAAATCCTATCGTGAATGGAGGATATAGGTGACCTAAGTGCCGCACTACATATTCTTGGGGAGACAACCCGCATACAGTTTAATGTCATGATGTGTGGACATGAACATACAGTTTAAATTCATGGAGTTTGGACCAAAATGTCTCAAATGGTCCCCAACCACATTTGTGCATACCCCACCAGAATTCCTAATCCCACACGATCTATTCATAGTATGGGAAAAATGGAATGGTACATGGGTATACCCAATATGTGGGGGAATGTTTTAGAGTTGATTCAAAGGGTGTAATTCCATCATGATACATGGGAATGGAAATGAGGTATGTTAATAAATTCATGATTAGGATATAGGAGTGACTGGGGAGTAAGGATGAAATGTTGACCCTGTTTTATGAAATGATATTATGGCCACACTTGTCAATAATGGGGCCATCAAATGTATAATTAGAAATTGACCCAGTTAGAAACATTGGAATCATTTCTTCCGATCGGAGATCCATTTGTGAATTGGACCATCATGGGAGGTGTTTTCTAATTGCATTAGGGAATCACCTTGATGGGGGTCTGTCTATATTTGAATGATGATGGAAATATGAATCAGGATAGACTTGTAGTGTGTAAAGAATCATATCAGAAAGTGTAATCCAACCTAGATTGTGCATGTTGTTTATAGATGTGTTTCTTGGACTATTGAAAATAGTTTAAAGTAATATTTCATTGAATTTAATAAA
This sequence comes from Viscum album, assembly GCA_963277665.1. Classification (NCBI taxonomy): domain Eukaryota; kingdom Viridiplantae; phylum Streptophyta; class Magnoliopsida; order Santalales; family Viscaceae; genus Viscum; species Viscum album. Next base: position 1,602,374,844 of record OY728153.1, on the reverse strand, counting down.
TGATAAGTGGAAAAAAGATTGATTATTTTGTGGATGGTCTTGATGATGACATGTCAACGTGTCACTATGTATCCTATGAGGACGGGAATCAATCCACATGTTGTTCTATAACTGGGTTTTGTTAGTTACCAACACTTGTAAGGATGATCCTATCTAATGTGAGGGAATTGACGCATCCCACGATTATCATGTATCATTTGATTCTTGTTTAGGGTATGGTTTGTATTTATCATCGTGTGTCAAGGATGTTGGGATGTGTATCTTAAAGGCGTACAACCGGGACTATACGGGTGGTAAATAGTTTACGGTCTTAATGATCGAATATAATGTAAAAAATATTGGTTCATTTTTCTTGTCCATAAAGAGAGTGGATTGTATATGAAGGATATGTTCGGGAGGATTCATGATAAACAAGATGTACATAAGGCCATAGAGACCCAAAATAAAAATGCATTATCTGTAGAGGACATTCATACAGATTATGTTGGTAATTCCTAGACCAAAATTGAGGCCATACAACCTATGTTTGATGAATTCATGGTAGGGTTCATAGACAAAACGTTTGGGCATCACTACATATCTGATAATGATTATAATCAAGAATCATGTAGTTTTTGAGCATAGTATGGTAGGAGACGAACATTGATGGGGGAAATCCTCTCCGATGAAGGAATTGAGGTATCCCACAATTGACGTGGGGAATCCTGAACATGTTCTGAGTAATTTTTTAGTTTAACACCATGAATTAAAGAAGTTGGTTGTTACATAATGTTCATTGAGTTCAGACCATGAGGGATAGTATTTCAAATGGGTATGCATCATGAAATTTCATCAAAAATCTGATATGAATGAGGTCCAAGGAGCCCTGGCACCACACACCACATCCACAAGAAAACCTATAAATAATTTAAAGTCGTAATTCTTGTACTATATGATCTTGTAATGTCCTGATGTTCAGACAATGTGCTCCTCAAATTATTATCTATATCAGGGATAGTTAATAAACTAAACAAAAATGAGCCAGTGAGGCCACGTACCACACTCAAATATTTCAGAGGATACTTGAGAGGCTGGAATAATGGACACCAATCGGAAATGGAAAGAAAAAATAACTTGTGAACAAAGACATGTATGCTCACATTCCATATATGGGGCCTATGGGTGATAAAAATAAGAGGTGATGATTTTATAGATGGGCCCAAAGACAAAGTGATTGGTGTCTCTACATATCCCCTAAGAACAGTTATCAATACATATATATTTATTGAATATAGAAAGGTAGATGACCAGTGGAAAGGGTGACATCCTCGGAGGAAAGAACCTCATGATGTATTTCCTTATTTCATAATGCAGTGAGGACAGTAATTATTACACAGTTTAATTTCATGAAACTACTCTATTTTTTGTTATCATGTTTAAAGTTAATCTACTAGTATGTGGATTCTATTTCATTTCTCATCATGTGGCTTGGATGATAATTCCATAGTTTAAGGATATGTGACCCGACCCGTCCATGTATTTTATGATCATGTGTTAAGGATGATGGTTTCTAAAATGTTTACTGTTGTATATCTATGATGATACTTTTAACACCATTTATCATCATTTGACATGGGTGTTGGGTGGAGACATGTTTTGAGCGGAATGAGTATGATGCAGAAGCTACAAACTAAGGTGAATGAGGACCAAGGAGGCCCACATAGAGACCAACGCTCGCAAGGAAGTCCTGTAAATTTGTTAAAGTCATGATGTATGGAATTTGACTTCTATTATAATGTCATAGAGCATAGAACATGTGCCATGTTTAATGTCACGTTCCTAGGATGAAAAATATTATAGGTCTACACAATGTGAATAAACATACAACTAAAACTACTAATCCCCCAAGAGTAATTCTTGGTGTGGGAAAAAAGGACAATTGATGTGATATTCTTGAAACATGGAAGTGAACATAATGTGGATTGTGAAATCAGGTAGAGAATATCCTAAAGAATCTTCCCTTCTTACTCAATGCACATATTTGCATTGAGGGGTAACACCAAGATTTTTGGAGTTCCATAGAAACATATGTGTGTGGAATGTGTGAACCAAAACACCTCAGATCTAGACCAAGATGAGGGTGCCATGACTATGGGGGAATATTGTTGACCCTATCTAAAAAACACCATCTAGATAGTTTTAACTATGATGGGAAAAAATGAGGGTCGACTACAGAACATGTTTGAAATGTGGGACCTATCACAAAATATCATCCAATGTATTTTATAGCATTGCACCAAGAAGGTTGGTGAGCCAAATTTGCATGAGACCGGACAGTTAGGGGGTTTCTTCAAATGTTGAAAAGGCGAGGAACCAAATAATGGGTATATGATGCATGGATATTGATTGGGAGAATTTCCACTCATATTCCAACATTATAGGGTCTAAAACACAATGAATTTGAGGTTGTTAATGGGGTATATCAGAAAGAGGGATTAAAACTTCTTATCAAGGAAAATGGTATAGAGGTAGATTTTGAATACAGCATGATAGTAGACTAAGGTACAGTAAATATCACTCTATCATGATGGAGGTGATGGAATTGCACAATTTTACATCATGCTATGTGGATATGTAGTCTTCTCATTAAAACTATATGAGGCACCCTATGTTCTCCACATAGGGTAAAATTTTAGTTTAACATCATATACTATATATGATGAACATTAAATTTAATGTCATACTGTAAGGGAATGTTTTGTACAACATATCATTATTTAATTAGGATGAGAGGTGCCTATATTTTATATTTAGGTATCCTTTAACATGGTTATTATGATTTTAGGTCTCACTACATTGACAATGGTATCTATGGTTCTAAGAAGCATATCATTCAACAAAATTTCATATAATTTAACAACATCTAACCAAGATGTTTTCCCACAGTTTAACATTGTGTGACCAAGATGATGGTTCTTATGAAGTCTAACATCATACAACAAGGATAATTTAATCCAAGGATTGTGGTGGTAGGGTCAATGTCATCTCCACCACATCCATTTTTTTGGTATATTTTAGGACCAGGTAAAATCTTTATTATTGGATTACCTTAAAATTCCCTAGTCTATGTGAAAATGTTATCAAATCATGAATTTGGCTGTGTCACGAAGAAATTTCCACGGGCTAGTGTTGGGGCCACAGGGAGGACCTCATCGGTTGGTGCAAGCATATGTAGTAGGAAGCGTTAACAAAACATGCCTAAAAGGAGGATAGGTTCTCGATCCTAGTTGGATGAGAACACATCTTCATGTAGTGATTATGATTCCATGGTGTTCCTAGATGGTGGTTGGTCCACACGAGTTATTGAGTTGAGGTCGATTGTAGAAATAATTATACCATGTACTAGTTTGATGGGATGATGTAGATCAGAATGTGTGGAAGATTGGAGCATTATAATGATGGAGTGAAGGATCCAAGAAGGCATGTAAGCATGGAGTGCCCGTACGCTGCGCTGATGGATCACAAATGGAATTGATGTTAGGAATTTCAGTAAAAAAAGGTGATAGATCCCTAAAGGCTTGGAAGTGTGGATCGTCATTTTGACGGGGTGATGGAGCCTGATAGGCACGGAATTTTGTAGAGTCAGAATGATGGGGTGGTGGAGCACAGAAGGCTTGGATTCCTAGATCATTAGTAAGACTCGTCGATGAATCAAGGAAGGAGGGGATTCTTGGACTGTAAATATGATGGGGAAATGTATCCTAGAATGCATGGAAGCTTGGGGCATTGGTACGATGGGGTAGTGGAACACGAAAGGCATGGAAGCCTAGAGGGTCAGTATGATGGGGCGATGGATCCCTAAAGGCATGGAAGCCTAGAATGTTGGTACAAAGAGACAATGGTTCATAGAATGTGTAGAATCATGAAGCATCAGTATGATGGGGAATTGGGTCCTAGAAGGAAGGTAAGTATGGAGTGTTGATGAAATGGGGGTGATGTTTCCCAGAAGGCATGGAATTCTATATAATCGGTACAAAGGGGTGATAGAGCACTGAAGGTGTGAAATCATGGAGTATTGGTATGAAGAGGTGATGGAGCTTGGAAGGTGTGGAATCCTCGAGCATTAATGCGATGGGGTGATGGATCCCATATGACATGGAATCATTGAGCATCGGTATGATGTGGTGATGAAACACATATAGCATGGAAGCCTCGAGCATTGATATGATGAGGTGATGAATATCATATGACATGGAAGGCTAGAGTGTCATTATAATAGGGCTATGGTGCTTGTACGGTGTTGAATGATGGAGCATCAACACGATGGGGAAATTGATCCCGAATGGGGAGGATGTTTGGGGTTTTGGATTGATGAGGTTATTAATCAAAGAAGCCGTGGAATAATGTAGTGACATCTCACATCATAGGGTAACCGTAGCATGGATATGATCAAACTATCCCTAGTGAGAGTTCTTTAGAGAATGGAATTTCCTTGGCAATTGGAGTACGTCAATGGTTGTTGATAGTGACATGAGGATGACCTCTGTTCTAGTTAATTTCAGTTTCGGGAGGACCCCCACATGGACTGAGAGTGTAATGTGGAATTCCTCTATGCTAGTCGTTGAATGAAATTGGAAGTACCTCCATACTGGTCGAAAGTAGTGTGGGGAGGACCTCTATAATTATTGTTGATGGTGACATAAAGGATCTCTATGTCGGTCAATGACATTATGGGGAGGACCTCTATAATAGATGATGATGGTCATGGGTAGGACCGTCATGCCTGGTGATGGATGTGTGGGGAGGACATATGTAATGGATTCCAATGGAGATGGGGAGGACCTCTGTGATAGTTGATGGATGTATGGGGAGGACCTATGAAATGGTTGCTGATGGATGCAGGGATGACCTCTCTGATGGCTGATGGAAATGTGTGGAGAACCTCAGAAATAACTACTATTGGCGATGGGGAGGACCGATGTGCCAATGGATGGTAGTGTGGGGAGGAACTCCAAAAGGACATCTAATGGAAATCGGGGAGGATCATCGTTTTGGCTAATGGTAGTGTGGTTAGGATGTATGTAGCATCTACTGATGGTGTTGGGGAGGCACTCCATGTTGTATGATGGTAGTGTGTGGAGGACCTCCACAATAACTAATGATGGAAAAGTGGAGGACCTTCGTTCCTAGTTATCACAGTTCGTGGAGGACCTCTACAATGGATACTGATGGCGGTATGGAGGACCTCTGTGCTGGGTGACGACAGTGTGGGGACGACCTCTATAAAAACTGATGATTGTAATAAAGAGGACCAATGTGCATAGTGATGATAGTGTTGGTAGGACCTCCACAATCTATGTTAATGAAGATGGGGAGGACCTACATGTCGGGTGATGGCAGTGTGGGGAGTACCTCTGTAATGGCTATTAATGATGATGGTAAGGACCTATATGCAAGCTAATGGTTTTCTGGGTATCACCTCCATAATGGATGATAATGGTGCAAGGGAGGACCTTTGTTTTGACTAATTGAACTGCAGGGAGACCTCTCCAATTGTAGATTATGGAGAGGGGGAAACTGTGCCTAGTGATGGCTGTCTGGGGAGGTCCTCTGTAATGTTTTTCTATGAAAATGATGAGGACCTAAATGTTGGTTCACAGTAGTAAAGATAAGACCACCATAATGGATGCTAATGGGGATTGGTAGGACCTTCGTTCCAACTGACCAATGTTTGGGGAGGAACTTTTCAATATATCATTATGGAAATGGAGAGGAACTTCGTGCATGGTGATGGAAGTGTGGGGAGGACCTCTGAAATGGCTGCTGACGGTGATGGGGAGGACCTCTGTGCCGATTGATGGAATTTTGGGGATCACCTCCGTAATGGATGATAATGGTGACAAGGAGGATATTTTTTCCTAGTGGGGGATTTCTGGGGATGACCTCAACAATGGATGGTGATTGAGACATAGAGGACCTTCGTACTGGCTGATGGCAGTGCGGGGAGGACCTCTATAATGGAAGATGACGGTGATGGGGAGGACCTTCATGCCAGGTGATGGTAGTGTTGGGGAGACCATCTCAATGAATGATGATGTAAATGCGGTGGACCTCCATTATAGTCAGTGGAAATGCAGGGAGGTCCTCCGTGATGGTTAAGGGTAATGCAAGGAGGACCTTCGCAATTGCAGATGATGGTGATGTGGAGGATGTTCATGCGTGGTGATGTTAATGCATGGAGGACCTCTACAATGTCTTATGATGGAGATGGGGAGGACCCCTATTCTATTAGGTTTTAGGTGGTTTCCAAATGCATGTCCCATGAAGGAAATAATGTTGGCAAGAAGCTGATAGATTTGGGGTGGTTTCCCCTGGGTGTCCCATGAGGGCATCAGTGTTGGTGTCAAACCAATTGAATTGGGGGTGGCTTCCCCTTGAATAGACTTTTAAGATTGTAATAGTATATTTAGATGCTAAATTACAATATGGGTGGGGGTGAATTATATGTTTAAAAAAATTTGTTTTAAACCTTACGAAAAACTATTTTTAACAAATTTAAACAAGGTAAATTCAAAAACCCTCTTTTAGTTCTTAACTATAAAACAATCATGATTAGGGCCTAGAAATAAGAATTCAAAAAAGAAACATAAGAAAAAATTTCCTAGAAAAAGATTTTACCTTAAAGCCTTTATAATATCAATTATCAGAATAAGAAAAATTACAAGAAACTATAAGAATGTTTTTCAGTAATTATACTAAAAAATACAGTGGAAATAAAACATGAAACAAGAACACGTAACATGTAAGAAATATTTTAACCCAAATAGTAGGGTATCCAATAGCCTTGAATAAAGGTCCCTTGATTTATAATTTCAAGAATGTCTATCTTACACAAACTAGGGCAAGCCCTTGATAGGAATATTGGAATTTTCTTGTTATCCCCACAAGCCCTAAAAATTTAACATAGTCGACACCTCTATATTCCTATCCTCGGAAGCCCTCCATTATAATTAGTAACAATCAGAGTTGCACAATTCACGATGAACAAGATGTTCATGGTTGAACATGATTTTTTATATAACACACAAGGCACAAGAGTCATTCTATCTCTAGAAATCACTTCACAGCATCACAACATGTAATCTTTTGATCGATTCATAAATAATGAGCTCATCCGAATGAGCTTTTATTATATGAAAATCTTTAACAGTTGGATGCCTCCTACAATGGTCATATTTTTTCCTGAATTTTGGAGAGACCTGTACATGTGTCACTCAAAAACAGTTATTTATAATTTTATTGGACAACATCGTTTTGTAATAAAAACATGTGTACATAAAATTATGTAGCTTAATCGAATATGAAAATCCAGAATATAGAGAAAAATAGAATCTTAAATCTAAATGTATAAACAATCAGATTTTATTATACAAAGAATTCAGAGTCTGAATTTTATAGATTTTAGAGAATGAATTTTGAGGAATTTTAATTCTGAATAATAAGGAATCTAGAATCTGACTTTTTAAGAATTTAGAGTCTGAATTGCAAAGAATTTGGAGTCTAAATTTCAGTGATTTAGGAGTCTAAAACAAGAAGACTTTATATGCATGTATTTATATGATTTTGATGTTTTAGGCAGGGATCTGAATTTTTGACTTACAAATAAAATGAGATTGGTTTTGAGGGTTCATAAAATTAGACAATGAAAACCATTTTTAGGATAAATATTTTCCTTAGAGAAAGGAAATTTTCCTTAAGAAAACAATCCATAGGGAATGATAACTTTTCGTAAGATAAGGTGTTTGTGATATTTAAAACATATAGTAAAGGAAAAGTCATAAGGAAACATTATGGACTCAACAATCTCCCAGTTTTTGGAAAGCACAGACAACCTTTCGAAAAAATATATACTGGATAAGGATTTTTATTTTTTATATTTAAAAGAAAAAACATATATATCGTTACTTTTAAACCATGATGAATATGACTAACACCCCCATTATGTTTTGAAATCCCCAAGGTTCGTATTATTTACTTCCTTAGAGATATTTACATTTTCTTGCTTAATAAAATATTTTTTATGTAAAATCCCCCTCCCATAACCTCCCACTATCATAGGGAATTATCTTCTTTATACATAGTATTCTTTTAATCATTATTTTCTCCCCCTTTTTGATTTTCAAAAATGAATAGAGAATGAAAAAATAGTACCTAAAATATTAGAACTATAAAATACATAACAATTGAAGGATAGAAAAGTTTTCATTATGATAGGAAAAACTAATACAAGTAGAAATTAGAAAAAAGATCAGAATTGACAGGAAAAAAATATTAATCCTTATTTTCCATCGACAAGATCTTTCTCGAGGTAGATTTTATCTGATTGAGCTTATTATGATCTTTATCAAATCATTTTAGAAACTTCTACTTATCCGGATTCTTATTTCCCATAACATTGATTTTTTTTCATCTTCAGATTTATGGATTTCTACATGAGATTTCACTTCTTCTTCTTGATGATTGAACATTTCGTGTGACTCTTCCTTGTTATCCCGTTCTCTCTTCAAATTTAATGAAACTGAATTTAGTTTCCAATTAAGATCTTTATCTTATTGCATATAGGCTGCTTGCTCAAGATTATGCTTTTATAAAAAACATGTTGTAAGGTTTTTCATTCTATCGTATGACTTATCAAAAAAAATTCCTTGAATCTTGGATGTTTTCAAGAATTCAAAAGTCATAAATATTTTTTTAGATCACTTTGTAATTTCCATACATGATCTCTTATGAGAATCATATCAAATAAGAATTGATTTGAAATCTGACTCATGTTTGATAATTTTTTCCATGACCAAGCTTATTGATTCTGATTTTTGATTGAAAGAGTGTTGAAGAAACTAGAATATCAAATTAATACAATGAATTAGGGTTATTTTGTTCACTAACTTCTTCAACGATTGAACAAAAAATCCAAACCCATTGAAGATGAAGATTTGGAATCATATTCCCTTGTAGGTGATGATTCTTTCTCTAGCTCTTCGTCTTTCATCTTGGATGAACCAACATCATCCTTCTTAGGCATATCGACAACCACCTATTTTCTAATGTTGACTTTGGAAATAATCTTCTCATCTCATCAAGAATCACTATCACTATCTGAATGTTGGATTGTATTATCTTCATAAACATTTTGTTTCTCATCATCTTCCTCAACATCATCAGGTTGGATGAAATCATGGTCTCTACTCTCATCATCAGAAGTTTTATTAACCTCTTTCTTTCTATCATACTCTTTTCCCTAAGAAATTATTTTTGTTGAATCAACCTGAGATGTCCAGATGGAAAGCTTATCATAAGGACTTTCCTTCTTAGGATATTATTCAACTTGATTTATCAAACAATCTCTCTCATGTTCTTCATCCTCTTGTTTCCCTTATACTACTTCCTGAATAATCTATTCTTCTACTTCAGGTTCCGGAATTGAAAACTAATTGCTGATTATCTACTGGTACTAGTTCTTTGAGAAACAATTCTAAGACCGTAATTTTATTATAGGATTTCATAGTGTCCTTCATATGTTTTTGAAAGATCTCAACTATAGGTATTTTCTTCTTTATCTTCTTCTATTTTTCATGCCTTTCAAGATCTTCGATATCTTGAATTTTGATTTCCTTTTCCTCAATAATATATTGATCCAAGATTTGATCTACTAAGTTCTTTTTCATTTGTATTACCTCGACTTTTCTACCACTTCATTAGGGAATGTTTTTTTATTTTTTGTCTTTGGTGGTATTGACTAAATTTCTAGAACTTTGGATTTTCATTGGTTTCTGGTTCCTCCTATTTTATCTTTTTTTAGGATTTCATAGATGTTCCTCTTAATTCATCATTTTTAGATAATTAATCAATCTAACGTTCAAAAAGATCATAAAACTTTATGGAAATGGTATTGAAACTGAAATTTATTCTCCGCAAGGTATCATCACTTTGAAACAATATCTTAATGGTCCTTTGTTTAGAACTGCGATGAATTTTCAAGAATTCTAAAAAGAGCACTATAATATTAAACAAGATGGCCAGATACATGATCTTATAGGATTTTATAGATCCATTATTAATATTGGTGCTTGTCAGAAATATGCACTTCCCCAAATTAACCTTTCTCAGGTTATCAAAAAAGTCCATAAAGAAGATATAAATTTTATTTAAGGAGTCCTTATCACCCTTTTTTTAGAATGAGGTAACCCGGGTAACAATAAAGCTAACATACTGAAATTTTCTGAAATGCGCTTGATCATAGGAGACATTATTCATTTGGGTCCATGGAACTCAATTTCCTTTTCGTTATCAAAACTTCCTGACTGATCTGGAAACATGTGAGTAAAGAAAATTACCTCACCTTCATATAGAACTCCGAGAATATTTGATGCAATATTAAAAGATAGGGAAAAAGAATTCGCATATCTTTTAAAAGAAAAATTCTCTCTTCCACCTTGTTCACAAAAACATACTTTTTCATAGAACTCAATAAGTAAGTTGGGGTAAACCGGATCTTGGCTCTTTTCATTGTAAATTAAAAAAAAACCCATCCATTTAGTTTGACAATTTTCAAAATCATGGAATTATACATAGGAATGAATTTTGGTTCATAAAAAATTTCTTATAGATTTTACAATCCTTGATTTCGTTGAATAAAGATATATGTTTCTATGGGGAAGAATCCAGTGACATCAAGAGTGTAAACAAACTTGGTAAAACAGAACAATGTATTTGAAGATAAACTGAGGTTCAGAACACAAATTCTTCAAAATTGATGAGGGGTTGTGATTGGGGGGGCTTTATATAGGCATTGAAGTAACTGTTCGAATCCCCAAAATGATTCAGATGTTGAAATAAGTTAGATATAATCTGTTCGGTAAGATGAATGCATAAGAGAGATTTGGTAGGTTCTAATCTTACGAGGTTTTAAGGAAAAATCAGATTTATGGAATGTGAATCCGATAGAGTTTTCCTAAACCAAGATAAAATTACTAACAAGTAAAAAATTCAATTACAAAAATTAACATATGGAATCCCATGTTCCAAATCTCCCAAATAATTTTTTGTAATAAAAAATATTCTTCTTGAAGAACTTTTGATTCTGGAAATATTATTACAGAGAATAAAACATAGATTCTGAGAATTTCTGTTCCGAAAAAATAAGAGATAAAAAAACATTTCTAACGTAAAATTTAATTAAATTTTATGATAATGAAATTTTTGATTAAAAATTTTTATTATGGAAAATTTGACTACAAATTTTGATTACGAAAAAATTGGTTAAAAATTTTTATTACAAAAAATTGATTAGAAATATTGATTACGATAAATTTGATGACAAATTTTGATTAAAAAATTTTTGATTAAGAAAAAAATTCGAAAAATAAAAAAAATGTACTCCCCCTATGAAAAGGAGTTTCATAATGTAAAGAGATTGGTTTTGATAAAATTTTAATATGGAATATTACCTTATGGATATCATTCATAACTTTTGTTTAATGTATTCAAATCTTTCAATGGGCAATGATTTGGAAAAAATATAAAAAAGTTCATCTTGCATTTTGATAAATTGTAGAATGATATCTCCATTAAGTGTGTGATGCCTAAGAAAGTCATGCCGAATATTTATGTGTTTTTTTAATGGAGTAATGTGCATGGTTTTTTCTTAGGGAAATGATAATTGTATTATGACCCAATATTTGTGTTTTGGTAAAACTCATGCCAAGTTCTGTAAGTGTGTGTTGCATCCACAACACATGAGAGCAACAACTTCCAGCTGCTACATATTATACTTCCAGAGTGGGAAGTGCTATTGTGTGTTTCTTCTTGCATGACCAAGAAAATAATGAATCTACTAAGAAATGAAATGTTTAAGATGTACTTTTTCTATCAATTCTACTTCCTTCAAAGTCAGCATCCAAAAAACATATTAAAAAAATAATTTCTAGAAGTATAGAAATGTCTTAAATCCATGGGTTCTTTTAAATAGAAAGAAAATATTTTCACTTATTTTAAATGAGTTTCCTTTGGATTTGATTGATATCATGGACATAAGAATACTGAAAACATTAAGTATGGATAACTAGTTTTCATGTATAGTAAACCCTATATCATACGTCTAAATGATGTATGACATACTAGTTTAATGGATTCATCATGGTCTAATGAATTTGATATACCGATTAGAGTGATTATACTTTTAGTGTTGTCATATCCATATTTTTATAAAGATATTTAATATACTTATATTGTGATATACATGATTCTTCTAGTATTTGATAAATTTGAAAACCATTTAAAATGATAACTCACCCATCATACTCATTTAAAACATTAATTTCATGAGATTCTCAAATGAATCAGTTACGGTTTGCAGATTTGATATAAATATAATGTCATTATCATATATTTGAACAACAAAAACAATTTTCTTATCTTTCATTATAAAAATAGTTTGATTATTATTTCACTATACATAATTTATTTTTATCAAAAATCAAGTCTATAATACTAGGTTCTATGGGATATTTTAATTCTATATAAATCTTTGGTAAGTTGGAAAACATGTTCAGGATGGTTTGTGTTATCAAATCCAGGACGTTGTTCCACATAAACATCCTCTTTGACATATCCATTATGGAAAGAACACCTCACATCCATTTGAAAATGATTGAAATTAAATAATGCTGCAATGGAATGTAAAAGATGAATATATTCAAGTCTAGCTACTAGAGCATAGTTTTCATTATAGTCTACTCCTTATTGTTGATTATAAACTATAGCGGCTAATATAGGTTTATTTATTCCTACGATTCCATTTTCATAAAATTTATTTCTAAATACCCATTTAACTCCAAAAAGAGATGTTTCCTTAGTTCTTTCAACCATGGTCTGGATATTGTTCCTTTAAAAATCATTTACCTCATTTTTCATGGCTTCAATCCAATAATCATCACCTAAAACATCATCGATGCATTTTTTGTTCTAATTGGGAAATGAATTATAGAGGTTCTATATAGTTTCATAAGGAAATTATAGTCCTTACAGGTTTATTTACATCACCAATGATATTATCACTAGTATTATTCTTAAGAATCAACTATTTTGGGTTTTGTAATACCAGTCCAACAACATATGGTTGAAAATCCCCAATGGTAAATACATCAGAAAAATATTCTTGAGTATTTTCCTTATTAAAATAATACTCTATCAATGTATGAAAATATTTTTTTGAAAACACAACCAAGGATATAGTTTGGTGTCATTTAAAAACAAAAGGGTCAGTTTCATGAAATTTAATATGCAATGTTTCTTAAAGAGTACAAGTATTCTTTGTTCAAAACTCTATAGGCCTTAGAAGTAGTGGAATAGCCTAAGAACATTCCCTCATCGAATTTTGGTTCAAATATATGTAAAATTTTTTTAGTAATCAGAATGAAAACTTTTCATCCAAATACATTGATGTAATAAATTTTACTTTTTCGACCATTCCCTTATAAATAAGGCGTGTTTTTAAGAAAAGTTCTAATTAAAAATTGATTTATAGTATAACAAGAAGTACTAACAGGTTCACCCGAAAAGTGTTAAGCAATATAATATTCCCTCAACATGGTTCTAGTTATCTCTTGAATAATTCGATTTCTTCTTTCAACAAAACCATTTTTTGAGGAGTTCTTGGTGCTGAGAAGTTATGAGTAATGACTTTTTTACTAAAAAAATTTTCAAAATCGGAATTTTGACACACTCCCCCATGATCTCCATGAATAGTTGTCAATAGAAGGTTTTTCTCACAATGAACTGGGGATCTAAATGTTTTAAAATAATAAAAGGTGTCATATTTCATTTATTTAAAATAGACCCATGTAAATTGGGTTAATCAACAATTAAAACAAATACAAAGTATTTGCACCCAATATTTCATGTTTTGGTTGAACTAAAAAGATTTATATGCACTAACTATAATTCATTATAAGTTGAGACTTAACTGATTTATTTAAAACTGGATTTATTTTTCTTTCCATATTGATAGGGATCAAAAACATTTTAATAATCAAATCTATGCTTTATTAGATACTTAATAAGTCTTTTCTTTGAGATTTTTCATTGGTTCTTAAATTTATAGTGTCCTAGTCTTTAATTAGATACCCATTATTGATCTTCCATTGCACTAAGGCAAGGTAGATCATGTCTCCTAATGGATTCTATGTTTAATAGATAGACATTCTCAAGCCCATGGGTTGAAAGAATAAAATCATCCTTTGAATTGTGTACAAGGAATTTATCATTCCTAAAATGTTCAAGGTATCCTTCATCACATAATTTTCATATGATAATGTGGTTGTGCATAAGAACTAAAACAAATAAAACATTTTAAATCAATGTTTTTCCATTAAGATCAATGTTACATATACCAACAATTTATCTCTGACCATTATCTCTGAATGTTACTTTTCCTCCTTTCGTCTTTATAATATTTTCGAAAATGTTTTTGTTTCTAGTCAAATGGTGGGAACATCCCCTATCACTGTACAATTTATTTTTGTTGGTATATTCTTTATTTTCATGAAAATAAAATAGTTATACTTTTGTAATCAAGACATTCATGGATCCAGAAATTTCAAAAAGTAAAATTTTAGGAATCCACATTTCCATAAAAAAATAAGATCTATGAAAACATAACAATTTTGTTTTTTTTTGAATTTTTTTCTTCCAATGTCAACTATATTAACATTTAGTGAACAAGGGAGCACATTGGGGAATAAAATAATTATTACTAAAAACTGGTTTTGAATGTGTATAACTATATCTAGAACTATTATTAAGAGGAAAATGTTGTGAATACAGTTTATCAAATTCTTTTCTTCCTAAAGTGAAATTTGATAAAAGTATCCTGAGAGAAAAAAAATTCTCATTTTAGTCTAATGACTAAATTATTATCCTCAAAATTATTAGTTTCAGGAATTGAGTTATTATCTAAAATATTTTTCAAAGAAATAACATTTTCAAGATCCTAGGAATGTTTATCCTTCTCAGAATTATATTCAATAATGTTTTTAAAAATAGTTTTAAAATAAATAATTTTGTTATCAAAATCCATAAAAATATTTGATTCTTCTTAGTTAAAATAGGAAGTCTATAATTTTCTTTCTCTGATGTCATTTTTGTCATAAAATTTTCATTTTCCAGTAGTTTAGAAAATCTAGAAACTTTTTTAAATGAAGGTATTGTATTACCATCTGATGATGAAGAATAATCATATAGATATTTATAATATTCATAATTTTTAAAATTTTCTTTTAAAGAAATACTTGTTAAGGATTCAGTATAGTGTACCTTATCCATAAGAAAATTAATTTCAGTAGGTACTCTGATTATAAAACCAAAATTATTCTACCTATAAGATTCAAAATTTGAAGATTCGTCTGATGAATCACCTCCACTGTAAATCTTTGTGTCATTTTATTTTAAGACATTCATAGTCTTATATTTTTAATTCTTTTATCTATTTCTCACAGAATGCTTTTCCTTCCTATCTTTTCTCTTAACCATAGGAAAATCGGGTCTGACATGTCCAGCTATTTTTCATTCAGAATAGGTTACAACTGAGTCTTTCTTATCTATTCAATCATTATTCTTATTAATGTACTGAAAATATTTATTTCCCATAATCTTGTTCATCCTTCGATCAAGAATTTCTAATTCATTCTAAAGTTTATCACTAATACTTTAATTAAATATAATAACAAATTTCATAGCTTTAGATATAGTTACCATTTCCAAAATCTTGGATTTATATGTAGTAGTGAAAGCTGTACCTCCATTACCATTGTTCTTTTTTTGAAATTAGAAACTCTCTTCATTCTTGTTTCATGCGGAAGAAGTGTTCCAAATAAATCATACAAAGTGATGTTACATACTTTTAGGTCCTCATCAACAGATGTACTTTTTGATTCAAAGTCATTGGGCATGATTTCAATTATCTTATCTATAATAAATTCACCATCAATACCTTTTTCTCTCATATATTTAAGACTATTGACAATGGCCATAAATCATAGTTGTATTTTGCAAACAGGTTCTCAATAAATAAATAATAATCCATAATATTCATGACTTAACATAGATCTTCTAGTTTCTATCACATTAGATGTTCAAAAATGTTCAACATCAAGTGTCTTCCAAATGCATTTGGAAGCTTCACAAGAATATAATTGATTGTATATATTCCAGGTTATAGAACACAACAAAGTATTGCATACCATGAAATTTAGTTGATATTCTTGTTTTTCTAGGTTGGTAATAGTTTTTACTTCCTTGTCTGTAATTTTTTAATAATCAGTGATCATAACGATGATTACTACTCCACTGCTAATGCAAAAAGTCTTCATTTTCTCTCTCTATTATATCATAATCATTACCATATAAATTTTTTTGTCTAGTAGGATTAAGGTTATCAATGAAACTAACATTTATACCTACCATTCGATAAGAAAATACATCTCCATAGGACATATTATTATTTAACCTTCATAAATAAAGAAAAAAATCATTAAGAGAAAATTTAACAAGTAAAGATAATAAATAAAAATTTGAATAAGGAAAAATTGAGCAAGAAAAATTATATGCGAGTATAAGTATTACAAAGACCATACATTGATACCAATTGTATGATCAAAATAGTATATTTAGATGATCAAATAAAATAAGGGAGGGGGTGACTTCTATTTTTTATTTTTTAAAAAAATTAAGGAAAAAAAATATTGAACAATGTCAAAAATGTTAAATTCACAAACCATGGTTTATTTATTAACTATAAAAAAACATTCTTAGGGTCCAAAAATATGAATCTTGAAGAGAAATTTAAGGACTATTTTCATAGAGAATGATTATACATTAATGAATATAAAATATCAATTATTAGAGTAATTAAATATAAAATAATGATTAATAATGTTATACTTTCTTTCATTAAGACAATAACGCAGAAAGAAAACATGAAACAAGAACAAGTAACAAGTATGAAATATTTTATCCCAAAGATTAAGGTATCAAACAACCTTGAATAAAGATCTCTAGATTTATACATTCAAAAAAGTTTGCCTTACCCACACTGGGGTAAGTCCTAGATAGGAATATAAAATTTTATCTTACTATCCCTGGAAGCACTCAAACGTTAAGGTAGTCAGAACCTCTTTCTTACTATCCTTTAAGCCCTCTATTATACTTTGAAAAAATTGAAGTTGTATGAAGAAATATGAACAATATATTAACGGTTGAAATATATGATCATTAAATGCACAAGGCATGAGAGATTTTAACACTCTTGAAATCACTTTACAGCATCACAAAATGAAATCACTATATCTTTTCATTGATAATTATCTGGTTCAAATGAGATCTTATTTAAAGGAAAAACATCAACGGTTAGCTCCCTCCTCTAATAATCATATTTAATCTTGAATTTCAGAGAGAGCACTACACAATTCCCTCCACCAATGATCAATTAAAATAGAATGTAAGATATCGTTTCATAGTAAAAACAATAGTAAGTAAAATGATGTTGATTAACTAAATATGAAATTCTGGAATCTAGGGAAAAATAGAATCCAAAAACTAAATTTATAAACAATTGGATTTTATTTTACAAAGAATTCGGAGTCTGAATTCTATGGATTTCAGAGTCCAAATTATGAGGATTTTGGATTTGAAATTATGAAGAATTTGGGGGTCCGAATTATGAGCAATTTAGAGTCCAAATTCTATGGAATTCAGAGTTTGAATATTAGAGGATTCAGAGTCTAAATTACATACAATTCAGATTATGAATTTTAGAGAATTTGGAGTATGAAAACAGAAGACATTATATCCAAGGATTTATAATATTCTGAGGTTTTAGATAAGATTCAGAATTTTTTACATACAAATAAAATGATTTTTATTTTTATGGGTCATAAAATGTGGCAATGAAAACCAGGGTAAGTATATAAATTTATTAGAGAAAGGAAATTTTCCTTTAGAAACTAATCCTTAAGGAAATATAATTTTTCTTAAGATAAGTTGTTTGTGATTTTCAAAACATAAAAGAATGGAAAACTCATAATGATACCTTATTGAATCAATAATAATATGAGGGTAGCAATGTCATATTAGATCTAATGGAGTCAGAGGTGGTTTCCCCTATGTGACCCATGAGGGCGAGAGTGTCAACAAGGAATCGATAGAGTCGGGGGTGGTTTCCCCTTACACGGGCCATGAGTGAAGTGGTGTCAGGAAGGAGTACTTGATCTCAGGGCGTGGTGGACTCGTACTTGGCCCATGAGGAAGGTAAAGTTGGCTAAGATCCAATAGAGTCATGGGTGTTTTCCCCCTGTGCATCCCATGAGGGAAGCAATGTCGGTGAGGAGCCAGTTGAGTCCGGGGTGGTTTCCCTCGGCACGATCATAAAATTGTCGATGAGGAGATGATGCAATCGATGAGTGGTTTCACTTTTCATGACACCTGAGGGCATCAATGTTAAAAAAGAGTAAATATCCAAAGGTATTAACTTAAACAATTTTAGTAATACAGTCGATTATTATTGAGAGTGGATCCACATGGTTGATGTCTAGATTTTTTCATGCTTGATATTTTTCATCTCCTCAAGGTTGAATGTGAAGCCATTGACATCAGGTTCACTGTTTCTATTTCTCAAACTTTCTGCAGCTAAGGATCACATTATAAGGCTGATTTTTGTTTTATTCCCCGCGTTTCCACTTTCTATATGCAGGCATCATCTGCCACAATGGATGGTGATGTTGGCACTTCTATCAAAACAAGATAATGGGATGTTGTTTATTCATTTCATGGATTATTCATTGGAACTCATTTGTGTTGTAACCATGGTCATTATATGTTTGAATTGTAGTATCGTTTGTGTTAGTTTTCAATATTCCGTGGAAGATCATAATGTGTGTCAGTAAAGTGATCATACAGTTCAAGAAGACAACATTATTGAAGGAGGCACTATTCTCTAGTGTTTGCCAAATGTTTTGGCCTCAAAATCCAAAAATGAAGAAATGGATTGTTGGTAAAAGGAGGTGCACACAAAGAGGAATTAGTTTGTGAAAAAGGAGCGTTGTGCATGAAATATTTGAGATGGGAGCGAAAAACATCATGGTGCGCAAAATAGTGGATCTCGGTTTTTCGCACAAATAGTGCTTCAGAATCAGAACATCGAAAAATGGTAAAGGCATGGGTTGCGCAAAAAATGTAGAGATGTGGAAGAAAAACGGTACATACACAAAATTTTACATTCCATATAAGAGGATTTTCATGACATCAGGGGTTTTGCGTGTGAGGCTGTAACACCCGAGAATTTTATGTTATATAAATCATCAAAAGAATCTTTTTCTACACAACACTTGCTTGGCTTGCTTTACACGCAATCGCGACCTTCCTCGATAGCTTGCGTCGTACGCAATACCGAGTTTCACTAAACAACAATATGCTATTAAAACTAGCCGTTATGAATAGTAATAACCACTTTTTGAAATTTAATAAATTTTATTTTTCAAAATGGACTTCATTTTTGGACTCAGAATATCGAAATTAGCCTAGGGTGAAATTTTGGTATTTTTCTGAAAACTTTCAATTTTTGATGAATTGTGAAACCACTAAGTGGTAGGTTAAAAAACTGAATTTTACATAAAACTTAATATTACCGCTTCTGTGAATGGAATTTCAAAAATCCGACAGACACGGTTGATATCAGTAAGTAAAATGTGGTTCAATGAGATAAAAATAATTTTTTGGTAAATAGTAACTTTTTACTTTTTTTACCGCGGTTAATAGTAAATAGGGTAACTAAGGGTAAATATGATATTAATATTACCCTAAAACATGTCCTAATTCTATTGGACAAGTGTAATTCGACCAAAAACAAACTTAGGAATAAAATATGACCATTTAGGCCCATTTGGATTAGATTAGGACATTTATTATTAATTTATTTAAAGAAGGGTTAAAATAGTTAAAATCAAAGTTTAATAACTAAATCATTTTTAATATGGCGTTATAAATAAGATAAATTCGATTGTAAATATTCATTAGAAATATAAAAAGATTTCCTACATGATGGTATTTTATTTGTAATTTTTAGACATCAAATAATTTAATTTATTTATGACACAAAGATGATGCAGTAATTATCTTATTAATGAAATATTGACATAATTGAAAATAAAAATACCAAAATAAATGTAATTTAAGACTTTTTATGAATTCCACTAATTTTATAGGTTACTATTATATATTAGTGTTGATTTAATAAACTTGGTTCGAACATATAATTCTGTTATGACTTTCACAAAAATCATATATCAATTAGTGTCAAAATTGACACAAAATAGTTTTTAAATCAAATATTATATTATTAATTGTTATTTTATTCCTAAAAATATAAGGTTCGGCCAAATGACTTAGATAAGGATATATATATTAATAATAAACAATTTGGGGTTCCTTTGGCATGTTATAGTAAGTGTATTAACCATATAGTGAAAGAAAACAAAAAGACATGGTAAAAGTTAAATTATTTAACTTAGAGTTAAATCTAATTGATAAGGTTACTATAATACCCTAAACTTGTCTAAATCTTATTGGTTGATAGGATTTCGACCCATCCCCACTTTATCTTCGAAATAAGACCCTTTGGAACCATTATAAACTGATTTTGACTTTAATATAAAATAATATTTTGAGATATTCCTAAGGTGCCCCTCTCCTCCCTTATAAAAGGGCACCTCCTCCCCCTCCTCCTCACACCAATTTGAGCACTCAAGCTCGGCCAACCCCTGCCATTTTCTCCTCTCCACTTCCCTAGAATAATCCTAGAGGTCCTGGTCTTCTTCAAAGACCAATCTTAGTTCCCTAAGTGGAGGATTCAAAGAGGCGTTCCAAAGAAGAGGTAATATCCATTACCGATCTTTTCAATTTCTTTCTTCTTCAACTTCTTCTTCTTTAGTTTTTTCATGATAAAGCAATAACATCAGTATTACTTACATACTGATATGTTATTATAAATATGCAACAACCCTAATTCACCTTCTATCGATCCTACGGAAAAATGAAATCACCACGCGTGCGTACGTACGGAATACCGTCTCCACGCCGTGGTGTAATCTATTTTTCCACCATCACTTTACAAAGATGGGTATAATGGTGTAATGAGTAAATATTTATGATTATTATAAAGTAATATTGATACTGAAATAATATATATATATACACCAATACAGTTCCACGATCATAGGAACGATACCATCACTCGTGCGTACGTACGGAATACCGTCTCCACGATGTGATGCGACTCGTTCTACATGATCATCATTACATAGTAATTATATAAATGAATTGAATGAATAAATATGATATATGTTACACTAATACCATTCTGGATATAAGGTATCTATAACCTTAAAAGAAGAATAAGAATGTATTCGGCAAAACACGCATAAGAACAAAAGTCAATAAAGACCCGAGTAACAAGTAACAATGAAATATTACTAACAAGAAGCTAAGAATATGACCATATATGATATCATATCAATATGTATGATTCTGGAATAAGTCAATAACATTATTTAAACCATTATACAGGAGCTTCGGACACGTACAAAGCAAATTGGACCTAAGGTAAGGGAAATATCACAATCTCATTTTTATCCGAGATTGTTTATTCGTAAGTATTTACTGGGGTGTATTTTATCATCCACATCCATGTTTCATAAATATGTAATATTATTTCCATCCACCTACAATTTTTTAAATCCATTTTTACCCTTCGGTGAGTTTTTAGTAATATGTATGAAATGAATCTTTTGTCGTTTTTTCGTATGAGGTACTTTTTGACTTTTCCGACAAAAGTACGAAGAATGTTTTTTAAACTTATACGGCATGAATGGATTTTTAAAACATTATTTCCAAGAATCTTCCTTTACATGT
This sequence comes from Viscum album, assembly GCA_963277665.1. Classification (NCBI taxonomy): domain Eukaryota; kingdom Viridiplantae; phylum Streptophyta; class Magnoliopsida; order Santalales; family Viscaceae; genus Viscum; species Viscum album. Next base: position 1,602,352,845 of record OY728153.1, on the reverse strand, counting down.
TTTCATGATTATTTTAATCAACATATTTTATTTTAAAGTCGTATGACATGTTATGAAAGGAAAAATGTTTTTAAAGTAGAAAGGATATTTTCCTCAAGAATGGAGTTCAAGTATTTTTCCAAAATTATTTTCCATCTAAGATAATAAACGGGTTCTATTTTTATCCCTATTATTACGTGGATTTGATTATGTTGTGATGGAAACATTTTTATGAATTCCATTATCTTATATGAATTGTTTTATGATGTCATGTTGTTTAAGAATCCCATTTTTATTACATGGGTTACGCTATGATGTATGGTTTATGATTATGTGGCACACATAAGAAAGGAATAATTATAAGATGGGTGGGACCTATATATCCCTCCAATTCATTGGGTAAAGATTTTATATCTCATGAGATAGACATGGCTGGAACGGTAGGTTATACCGGTTCAGTGAAACAGGACTGGAACGAGGGTGACTCGGTTCATAAAGGGACTTTGTCCACTAAGATAGTCTTGGAAATGAGTCATGAATAACAAGAAATGATTTTCCATGATTATGTGTGCATGACACAAAGTTTCAAGTTTTATGTTATGATTATGGGGATCTCATTTTCACTTCTATGATTTGTTCCATGTTAAGATATTATGATCTATTTTTCAGGTTATGATTTTCAAAAAGATATGATATGATTTTTATTTCCTTTATTTGCCCTTGATGAGCATTTGAGCTCACCCTTTTATGTTTTCTTTTCCCCAGGTCAGGAAGATGGATATTAAGTAGAATATGCTAAAAGGGACCCTAGATATGATGAAATAAATGGAAGACACTGTAGAAGATTTATGAACCAGTTGTTTATGTTTCCCAGTTTCTAAAGACACTATACCTATACAGTCCTTTGTGGTTTTGTCATATGTTGTAATAAGTGTGCTTAAAATTTGAAGTATTAATAATGTATGTAAAGTATGGGTCGTTATAGTTGGTATCAAAGGAAAGGTATAGTCAACCTTTGGAAACTAGGATGTGAAAGCCTTAGTAAGAACCCTAAGGATAGGTCTAAGCATAGAACACAATCTTAGTGTTTTAGAAATGGCCTTGAATAACCTAGGATAAGACCTTAAGCATGAAAATTTTATTCTTGAATTATGTGGTTTTCCTATTATAATTAGTGTTGCTCACACTATTCTTCTTGGTTTTAGTCAATGGCTGGAACCCGAAGGAATCGTGTTAATGCAGAATGTGATGGGCAATGCAATGATTGTCCCCCTGAGCAACCAAACGATATGGGAACTGGAATGCAAAATCTTGTAGCCATGCTCACACAACTTTCTCAAGCTATGAATCATGCAGGACTTCCAAACGAGCAAAGGAAGGAGCAACATTCTGTTGAATCCTTCATGAGGCAGCGTCCACCTTCTTTCAGTGGGTCTACTGATCCATTAGTTGCTGAACAATGGATTAGTACTACTGAAAAGATATTTTCAGTTCTTCAATGTTCTGAACATGATAAAGTCATCCTAGCAGTGTATCGTTTGGAAGGATATGCTGATCAATGGTGGAATCTTATTAAGAATACAAGGCAAAGGGATGAAATTGAGTCTATGGAATGGGACGAGTTCAAGAACTTATTTTTCAATAAGTACTTCCCTCGTATTCTCCGAACAAAGATGGAGAAAGAGTTTCTTGAACTGAAGCAAATGGATGATGAATCTGTTGGTACCTATGAAGCAAATTTTACAAGACTTTCAAGGTATGCTTCTGGTATTATTATCCAACCTGAGAGTAAGATCGATCGATTCTTTAGTGGCTTAAAACCAAGTCTTCGAAGGGCATTAGCCATAAGGGACTTCAATAGCTATGAGGAAATCGTTCGATGTGATCTCAAAGTCGAGATGGAGAATGGAACAACCCATCAGTCACATGGGTTTGATAAGAAGAGGAAGATGGAATTCAAAGAAAAATCTAAAGAGCACATGGAAAAGAAGATGAGCTTTTCCTTATGCTCAAAGTGTGGAAAGAAACATGGAGGGAGTTGTCTTAAAGGGATAAGTAAATGTTTTAAATGTGGAAAGGAAGGTCATCGGGCATTTGAATGCCGTGATAATGGGAAGAAGATGTCTAATGACGCAAACAAAGGAAGGGATACATAGAATGAACCTACTACACTTCAATGTTTCAAGTGCAAGGAGATGGGGCATTATGCCAATCAATGCCCAAATCCAAGGGTTGATGATGATGGTCGACGTCAACAAAATCATAAGGCTAAAGACAAAGGAAAGTCACATGCAATTTCTATCAGCGATGTGGAGTACGATAACAAAGTGGTGAAAGGTACACTTACCATCCACTCTAAAGTAGCAAATGTTTTATTTGATTCTGGATCCACCCACTCTTTTATTTCTGAAAAATTTTCTACGGGTATAACCGTACTACCTCAACAATTAGATGTTGAGTTAGCTGTGACAACACCTAATGGCACAACAGTTGCATCAAAAGTTTATAATTCTTCTCCGAACGAAGTTTGTGGGAAAGTGCTTCCCGCAAATCTTGTGATACTTCCTTTAGAGGAATTTGATGTGATTCTTGGCATGGATTGGCTTTCTCTACATGGAGCTCATATCAATTTCCAAAGAATGGAAGTCACATTTCATATTCCAGATCAATCTAAGATCGTCTATCAATGCAAGGATGAACATAACCTTCCAGTGGAAATTTCTTCCATATTATGGGTATTGATTCCACTAAACGAAGGTTATTTATCTCAAATGGTTGGTGAGAAACTCACGATTAAGAATATGCCAATTGTACGGGATTTTGATGATGTCTTTCTGGAGGAATTACCGGGTCTTCCACCAAATCGTGAAGTTGAGTTTTCAATAGAACTCGTACCGGGTGCTTTGCCTATTTCAATGACACCTTATAGAATGGCCCCAATTGAGTTACAGGAGTTGAAGAAGCAACTCCAAGAGAATCTTGATAAGGGATTCATACGCCCTAGTGCGTCACCTTGGGGAGCACCTGTTCTATTTGTTATGAAGAAAGATGGATCAATGAGACTCTGCATTGATTATCGAGAACTTAACAAGATCACTATCAAGAACAAATATCCTCTCCCACTCATTGATGACTTATTTGACCAACTACGCGGAGCTCAATACTTTTCCAAGATTGATCTTCGTTCAGGGTATCATCAATTGAGGGTCAAAAGGGAGGATATACCAAATATGGCTTTCCGTACAAGGTATGGACACTATGAATTTATAGTGATGCCATTTGGTCTTACTAATGCCCCTGCTATCTTCATGGATCTAATGAATAGAGTCTTTAGAGACTATCTTGATCAATTTTTGGTAGTCTTTATAGACGATATTCTTTTCTATTCAAAGTGCAAGGAAGAGCATGAAGATCACTTGAGAATTATATTGAAGACCCTGAGAAAGGAGAAGCTTTATGCCAAATTTACCAAGTGTGAATTTTGGCTTCAAAAAGTTGCATTTTTGGGTCACATAATCTCAAAAGAGGGGATATCTGTGGATCCAGCAAAAACAGAGGTTATTGAAAGATGGTCAAGACCAACAACAGTAACTGAGATCCGAAGTTTTCTTGGTTTGGCTGGATATTATCGATGTTTTGTAAAATATTTTTCACGATTATCTAATCCACTCACCAAGTTGACTCGGAAAGGAGTTAGGTTTGTCTGGACAGCGGAATGTGAAGAGAATTTCAAGGAGTTGAAAAGAAGGTTATCCAGTGCACCTGTGCTCACACTGCCTTGTAGTGGAGAAAGGTTTGTGATCTACAGTGATGCATCCAAGAAGGGATTGGGGTGTGTTCTTATGCAAAATGATATGGTGATAGCTTATGCCTCACGACAGTTGAAAATCCATGAGCAAAATTACCCAACACATGATTTGGAGTTGGCTGCGGTAATCTTTGCATTAAAGATTTGGAGGCATTACCTTTATGGTGAAAGGTGTGATATTTATACTGATCATAAAAGTTTAAAGTATATTTTCACACAAAAGGAGCTGAATATGCGCCAAAGAAGATGGTTAGAGCTGATTAAGGATTATGACTGCTCAATCCATTACCACCCTGGGAAAGCAAACAAGGTGGCAGATGCATTAAGTCGATAATAACATGCTAGTTTATCCATGATGAGGATCACAAAAGATCCAATATTTATGGATTTACACAGGATTGATCTTGGAATTATAATGGAAGGGGAAAAATCTTATCTTTCTCAAATGAATGTTCAACCATCTATACATGTGAAGATTAAAGAGGCACATAAAGAAGATGTCGAGTTACAAAAGAAGATGAGAAATGTTCCTGAATTCAACCATGATTGTGATGGGATAATAAAGTTCGGGAATCGGGTTTGTGTTCCTTCCATCCCCGAATTAAAGAAGGAGCTGCTGGATGAGGCTCATAGTTCTTCATTCTCTATTCATCCTGGAAGCACGAAGATGTATAGGGACCTGAAAGAGTATTTCGGGTGGGATGGCATGAAAAGAGATGTTGCTGAATATGTCTCTCGATGCTTGGTTTGTCAACAAGTTAAAGCTGAGAGACAAAAGTCTAAGGGGATGTTACAACCATTACCCATACCCGAATGGAAATGGGAAAACATCATTATGGACTTTGTCACAGGACTTCCTAAAACATCCAAAGGCAATAATGCTATATGGGTCATAGTTGATCGTCTTACAAAGTCTGCACACATCATTCCTATTAGAGAGGATTTCTCTCTAGATCAGCTTTCCAGGATATATGTAAAGGAAGTGGTAAGATTGCATGGAGTACCACTTTCTATTATATCTTATCGGGATCCGAGATTTACCTCGATGTTCTGGCGAAGTCTTCAGCATACTCTGGATACAGAGTTGAGTTTCAGCACTGCTTATCATCCCCAGATAGACGGTCAGTCTGAGAGAACAATTCAAACCGTAGAAGATATGTTGAGAGCTTGCTCTATGGATTTCAAAGGAGGTTGGGATCAACAACTACCTTTGGTGGAATTTTCTTATAATAATAGCTTTCACTCCAGTATTCAGATGTCTCCTTATGAAGCTCTCTATGGAAAGAAATGTAGGACTCCAACTTGCTGGGATGAAGTTGGGGAAAGAAAGCTATTAGGACCTGATCTCGTTGATGAAATGGCAGAAAAGGTCAGATATATTCAACAACACATAAGCGCAGCTCAGAGTCGACAGAAAAGTTATGCTGACAACCGAAGAAAAGACCTAGAGTTTGAAGTGGGTGATAAAGTGTACTTACGAATATCTCCCTGGAAGAGGGTTATGAGATTTGGAAAGAAGGGGAAGTTGAGCCCTAGATATATCGTTCCTTTCGAAATACTGGATCGTGTTGGGAAGGTAGCTTACCGATTGGCGCTTCCACCGAATCTCTCTCAAGTTCACGATGTGTTCCATGTATCTCTCCTGAGAAAGTACATACCAGATCCTTCACATGTACTCAGCTCAGAAGTTGTACCGCTGGAGCAAGATCTTTCTTATGAAGAACAGCCGATAGAGATTCTGGATCGTAGCGAAAAAGTCCTACGAAACAAGACCACTCGATTGGTGAAAGAATTATGGAGGAACCACCAACTTGAAGAAGCTACATGGGAGCTTGAGGATATGATGAGGGAGAAGTATCCTCATCTGTTTGTTACAAAGTGACGAATTTCGAGGGCGAAATTCTTTTTACGGGGGGTAGAATGTAACACCCGAGAATTTTATGTTATATAAATCATCAAAGGAATCTTTTTCTACACAACACTTGCTTGGCTTGCTTTACACGCAATCGCGACCTTCCTCGATAGCTTGCGTCGTACGCAATACCGAGTTTCACTAAACAACAATATGCTATTAAAACTAACCGTTATGAATAGTAATAACCACTTTTTGAAATTTTATAAATTATATTTTTCAAAATGGACTTCATTTTTGGACTCAGAATATCGAAATTAGCCTAGGGTGAAATTTTGGTATTTTTCTGAAAACTTTCAATTTTTGATGAATAGTGAAACCACTAAGTGGTAGCTTAAAAAACTGAATTTTGCATAAAACTTAATTTTACCGCTTCTGTGAATGGAATTTCAAAAATCCGACAAACACGGTTGATATCAGTAAGTAAAATGTGGTTCAATGTGATAAAAATAATTTTTTGGTGAATAGTAACTTTTTACTTTTTTTACAGCGGTTAATAGTAAATAGGGTAACTAAGGGTAAATATGATATTAATATTACCCTAACACATGTCCTAATTCTATTGGACAAGTGTAATTCGACCATAAACAACCATATGAATAAAATATGACCATTTAGGCCCATTTGGATTAGATTAGGACATTTATTATTAATTTATTTAAAGAAGGGTTAAAATAGTTAAAATCAAAGTTTAATAAGTAAATCATTTTTAATATGGGGTTATACATAAGCTAAATTAGATTGTAAATATTAATTAGAAATATAAAAAGATTTTCTACATTATTATATTTTATTTGTAATTTTTAGACATCAAATAGTTTAATTTATTTATGACACAAAGATGATGCAGTAATTATCTTATTAATGAAATATTGACATAATTGATAATATAAATACCAAAATAAATGTAATTTACGACTTTTTATGAATTCCACTAATTTTCTAGGTTACTATGATATATTAGTGTTGATTTAATCAACTTGGTTCGAACATATAATTCTGTTATGACTTTCACAAAAATCATATATCAAATAGTGTCAAAATTGACACAAAATAGTTTTTAAATCAAATATTATATTATTAATTGTTATTTTATTCCTAAAAATCTACGGTTCGGCCAAGTGACTTAGATAAGGATATATATATTAATAATAAACAAATTCGGGTTCGTTTGGCATGTTATAGTAAGTTTATTAACCATATATTTAAAGAAAACAAAAAGACATGGTAAAAGTTAAATTATTTAACTTAGAGTTAAATCTAATTGATAAGGTTACAATAATACCCTAAACTTGTCTAAATCCTATTGGGTGATAGGATTTCGACCCATCTCCACTTTAGCTTCGAAATAAGACCCTTTGGAACCATTATAAACCGATTTTGACTTTAATATAAAATAATATTTTGAGATATTCCTAAGGTGCCCCTCTCCTCCCTTATAAAAGGGCACCTCCTCCCCCTCCTCCTCACACCAATTTGAGCACTCAAGCTCGGCCAAACCCTGCCATTTTCTCCTCTCCACTTCCTTAGAATAATCCTATAGGTCCTGGTCTTCTTCAAAGACCAATCTTAGTTCCCTAAGTGGAGGATTCAAAGAGGCGTTCCAAAGAAGAGGTAATATCCATTACCGATCTTTTCAATTTATTTCTTCTTCAACTTCTTCTTCTTCTTTAGTTGTTTCATGATAAAGTAATAACATAAGTATTACTTAAATACTGATATGTTATTATAAATATGAAACAAACCTAATTCACCTTCTATCCATCCTACGGAAAAATGAAATCACCGCGCGTGCGTACGTACGGAATACCGTCTCCACGCCGTGGTGTTATCTATTTTTCCACCATCACTTTACAAGGATGGGTATAATGGTGTAATGAGTAACTATTTATGATTATTATAACGTAATATTGATACTGAAATAATATATATATGCTCCAATACAGTTCCACAATCATAGGAACGATATCATCACTCGTGCGTACGTACGGAATACCGTCTCGACGATGTGATGCGACTCGTTCTACATGATCATCATTACATAGTAATTACATAAATGAATTGAATGAATAAATATGATATATGTTACACTAATACCATTCTGGATATAAGGTATATATAACCTTAAAAGAAGAATAACGATGTATTCGGCAAAACACGCATAAGAACAAAAGGCAATAAAGACCCGAGTAACAAGTAACAATGAAATATTGCTAACAAGAAGCTAAGAATATGACCATATATGATATCATATCAATATGTATGATTCTGGAATAAGTCAATAACATTATTTAAACTATTATACAGGAGCTTTGGACACGTACAAAGAAAATTGGACCTAAGGTAAGGGAAATATCACAATCTCATTTTTATCCGAGATTGTTTATTCGTAAGTATTTACTGGGGTGTATTTTATCATCCACATCCATGTTTCATAAATATGTGATATTATTTCCATCCACCTACAATTTTTTAAATCCATTTTTACCCTTTTGTGAGTTTTTAGTAATATGTATGAAAGGAATCTTTTGTCGTTTTTTCGTACGAGGTACTTTTTGACTTTTCCGACAAAAGTACGAAGAATGTTTTTTTTAACTTATATGGCATGAATGGATTTTTAAAACATTATTTCCAAGAAGCTTCCTTTACAAGTTTTCAAGTTTATTTTAATCAACTTCTTTTATTTTAAAGTCATATGACATGTCATGAAAGGAAAAATGTTTTTAAAGTAGAAAGGATATTTTCCTCAAGAATGGAGTTCAAGTATTTTATCAAAATCATTTTCCATCTAAGATAATAAAAGGGTTCTGTTTTTATCCCTATTATTACATGGATTTGATTATGTTGTGATGGAAACATTTTTATGAATTCCATTATCTTATATGAATTGTTTTATGATGTCATGTTGTTTAAGAATCCCATTTTTTATTACATGGGTTACGCTATGATGTATGGTTTATGATTATGTGGCACACATAAGAAAGGATTCATTATAAGATGGTTGGGACCTATATCTCCCTCCAATGCATTGGGTAAAGATTTTATATCTCATGAGATAGACATGGCTGGAACGGTAGGTTATACCGGTTCAGTGAAACAGGACTGGAACGAGGGTGACTCGGTTCAGAAAGGGACATTGTCCACTAAGATAGTCTTGGCAATGATGTCATGACTAACAAGAAATGATTTTCCATGATTATGTGTGCATGCCACAAAGTTTAAAGTTTTATGTTATGATTATGGGGATCTCATTTTCACTTCTATGATTTGTTCCATGTTAAGATATTATGATCTCTTTTGCAGGTTATGATTTTGAAAAAAGATATGATATGATTTTTATTTCCTTTATTTGCCTTTGCTGAGCATTTGAGCTCACCCTTTTATGTTTTCTTTTCCCCAGGTCAGGAAGATGGATATTAAGTAGAATATGCTAAAAGGGACCCTAGATATGATGAAATAAATGGAATACCCTGTAGAAGATTTATGAACCAGTTGTTTATGTTTCCCAGTTTCTAAAGACACTATACCTATACGGTCCTTTGTGGTTTTGTCATATGTTGTAATACGTGTGCTTAAATTTTGAAGTATTAATAATGTATGTAATGTATGGGTCATTATAGAGGCTCTGAGATTCCTATAAATAAGAGGTTACCCCCCATCATTATGTACGGTTAAAGACTTATAGAAGATCCGAGGTCTGATGTGCATAAATTGTTCGTGTAAAGGGAGTTGCACGAAAAAGATTGAGTTGCGCAAAAAAGGTTAAGCTTCATGAAAACATTGACTTTGTGTGAAAAATCAGACGTTTCGTGAAAAACTCCGAGCTGCACGAAAAAGGCCAAGCTACATGAAAAAGGTGTTGCGCGAAAAGCTGTGCGTAAAAGAGGTTGTAGCACGAAATATTTTCCGCGCGAAAATCAATTATTTTTCACAAAGGGTAGGAGTTGCACTAAATCTTAATCATAACCTATTTGAGAATTTCTGACTATCCATTTCAGTGGTTCTGTGCATTCAAGTGCATCATTTTCAGACTTTGATGCAAAAAGAGTCTCATTCTACGTAGAGGCTATGACTTCAATGAAAATCTATTGAAGAGGCCTTCACGTCTATAAATTGACTGGGACGTCACCAAAGGATGTGAGCTAGGGGGATTCAATGGGAGTGACCCAAGGGACGTTGTGGGCTATCCCTAAAAAATTGTAAAGGTAGTGAGCCTGGGATAGAGTGACTATTCCCAAACCTGTATAATCCAAAACTAGTGAAGAATAGAGAAATTTGGTAAGACCAACAACCTATCAGCGTATGCTCCATGGATGTATCCCTTTGTGGTGAACCATGTAAAAAGTGTGGTCTTTTCTTATTTCATGTGAATGTTTGACTGCTTCTCATATCCATCATACATGTTAAACTAGTTCCTACTTACGTGGGAACAAGATCCATCAGTTTAAAAGAAAATGTTGACACCCAAAATCCCCCCTCCCCTCTCATGCTATCCCGGGGTCCTAATATTTCCTAGCCCGGGTCTTCCTTATAAATTTTATTCTTGTTCTTGAATATCCTTCCCAGGGCCGTCACTGATTCAAAATTAATTAATTCCAATTCATCTCTCTGGATGTTCCATGGGGTCTTGATAGGGAAAAAACATTTCTTCAAATTAGGTGTAAATTTAGAACATGTATAGGAATAAATGGACCTTGGGTGCCTTAGGACCCAGTATTATTCTTCATATATGGAATAACATGTAGGAATATTAGGAACCGAACCTGAGGAATTCAATTTAAATCATTGGTATTTGATTATAAAGGAATATATTCAATGTTCTTCCTCAGAAATCCCATTTTTAACATGAGTTAGTAGTGTGACAATTTTTAGATTTCACCTCTAGCTCAGACGGAGTTTATGTGGATCATGAAAACCCATTGTGGCGGATCAGGAAGATGTGTCCCTAGTAGGGAGAACCTGAGAGGGTTTGTAGGTGAATGGATCAAAACACCCTATAGAGGAAGATTTTGGAGTTATTTCATATAAAGGGATGTTTTCACACTAGGAAGTATGATCTGGATACCCTTGGAGGTGGATTGGGGAGGTTCACCCTTAGTGTGGACCAATTCATACCATTGGTTGGGATCAGAATTCTCGTGGAGGTGGCTCTGGGAGGTGTGTTCCATAAAGCCGAGATTTCACACCGTGAAGACTGATTCTGACACCGTTCGAGGTGGATATGGGATTTTCACACTTAGGAGGTGGGAACCTAGGTTTAAAATTGTGTGGTATTGAACCTGAGAGAGGCATCTGACATAGAATCCTAAGAGAATAGGAAAAAACTCATGAAGTTTAATGCCACAGTTTAAGGTCTCATGATAGGACAGATCAATGCAGTTTAATATCACGTGGTAGGGATGCTTGCAACAAGAAATGGGCATCATAGAGGGGTGGTGTGTGGATTACATAAGGATGCATCCCTTTGTAATGGGATTTGTCTTGGATGGATTGTGTGGGGATTACACATGGTAATATACCCAGGTTTGTCTAGGAACAACAATTAAGTGTATGGGATTTATGCGTGGAAGATTCCCATATTTGTGGCATGATGTCACATAGATGTGGCAGCCTGGGGAAAATTAAGATTTTTTTTGATGATGTGGATGAAATGGATAGAACAGATGGTGTTTTTGGTTGTAACCTCTAGGACTCTTCCAACATATCCCAACTATTTGGGAATCAATGTCCACATACATCAGGATGATTGACGTGGGGATTACGCATGGAAGATTCCCATTAATGGGACATGATATGGATTTGGATTATCTATGAAAATGGATCGAGGAGTGTGTCTGATTGGGGATTGCATATGGAAGTCGCCCATTGGAAGGTGGAGACAAGGGTTATGTCTATTACGAATTCCCATGTGGTTCGATGTTGGATGTCATAGTCACTAATAACCTTTAAGCCTGTGTGGAAAACAAGAGGATATAGTATACATAAAACATGTTTCGTGAATGGTGAGACAAAAAGTGATGGAGTGGGTATTACACATGGAAGATGATCATGGAGTAAATACGGTTGGGAATTATGCATAGGAGTATCCCAAGAGGGCATGATATGGATGGGGTATATGAGTGGATGCTTCCCATGTAATACTTTGGAGCGGAAATGATGTGAAATGTGCTTATAGATAAATTATTATTGAGTTAAAATTTGGATAATCACTTGTTTGAATTTGGAATACACATGAATGATGCTCGATAACTCCAACGGAGCAGGAATGGTGTGACTAGAACATATGCATTAATGTTTCCTGAGTGCAACTGTGGAGTAGAAATCATGTGAATGGGGACTATGTAGGAAATTTTTTTGAGTGATATTATGGAGATGAAATGGTGTGGATGTGGATTATGAATTAAATATTCCCATAAATTATTCCTTATGTCAATTCAAGAGGGAATCCTGACTTTTTGGTGGGTCAATGTGTATGTTGGGGATTACTCCTAAAATGGAGGCTCGTGGTTTCTATTTAAGAGATATCTCATGATCATAGGTCAAGGAATCTTACGATTGATGCATAAGGAATCATATTCCTGAATTATAGGGTATGATATAGTTTAAATTCATGTAGTGAGCATTATTGGCATCTTATGATTGTAGCATAAGGAATCTCTTATTTGGTACATGAGGAATAATTTTTTAATATAGGCTATACAATAATTTATTGTCATGTGGAGAAGAATACTAGGAGGAAGATGACTCGATATAGATATGGTGGGGATTATTCAAGATAGTACCTTTATGGTTCAACAATGTACTAGAGCCATGTATTGAGGATTCAATAAATGATTAATGAATGGTTTTATTCATGGTACTTGGGGAATCCAACATGATAATCTCAAAAAATGACATGGGAAAGGGACCAAAATGAGTAAGTGAAGTCAAGGTATTTCAGAGAGTGCATAGTAGTGTCTTGAATCATGGTAATCCATGGTTGGATGTTGTAAATTCAAAATGGAGAAAGAGAAATCTTCACTGACCTGGCTTGAAAAGTTAATGGTGCAAAAATTTATTTTCCATGGGGTCGGTTACAATGGAAAATGGATCGGTCCGGAGTCCTTTAACTATAGCATGGTTATGATATTTAGCTGGGATGTGGGGGAGAATCCCCCATTGTATGGACCATTAGGCGTAGAGGTAGGATCTTTGTTAAGGATATGGATTCAGAAAGGACCTTCTCAGAGATTAGTGTCTCACGATTTATGTGGGATTTTGGATCTCAGGGTCCCATGAAGAATGGGGGTTTATATGGAGATTTATTTACAAAGGAAAATGAATCAGGTATAAACATGTGCCTCTATGTGCCTTTTACCTTCATTAATGGCATATGAATTTAAAAAAGACTTGTCCAACTATGGTGGTGGTTCCCGATAGAATAATAAAGGAGGTTATGTGATGCCTTGGGGATTCATGGATGAGTTTCTCATGAATCCAATAAGCATCATTAATAGAGAGCATGAGGATGAAATCAAGTAACATCTCTGTCTTTGAATGAATGAATGAGGTGATTATTTACGAGAAATGGGATTCATGATGCTTCAATGTGTGCCACAACAAAAATGTGGGATCTATTAACTGGTGAAAATCCATCAGACTCATTAGGAACACCATCAATCCTTCACATGGTTGAGAAGTGGCATAGAGATAAAAGAAAGACTCCATCTAGTATTCTTGAATTCATAATGTGGGGAACTATGAATCAAACATCCGTGAATTGGACCGCTATGAATGGAAACATAAAATGGGATTCACAAATCATTATCCAACCCTACATTGAAACACAATAATTTTTATCTATAACTCTGTTCAGGCTCTATGATGTTTCAAATAGAAGCCTACGAAATGGGATACACTCTGGGATCAATTTCATTTGCAATCAGTGCATTCGTGGATTCATTTTTCTGGTTCCAATATTTATGATTATGTTTCAATGAGGATTTTTTATGGCTTATCTCTGAATCATCTTATGTATTTTTTTCTACAATGGTAGTTTTTTGGATATTAAATTTTTTCATTTTGTCTCTATTTAAGAAGTCAAGACACTAAATTAATGCCTTTAAAGAAAACCAGCATTACTTCTCTCTTTGGAAAAAATCTATTTTCATCCATATCAATGTAATTTAAAAAAAATCAATTGTTTTATTATAATCCCACATGACAATTTAATATAATCTTTTCAAATGATACATGTTTTTTAAAAATATTCTAAAAGGAACATTGTGATCATTTTCCAAATGAGTTTCTTTTTGTTAATTTTAAATATGAAAGGAAGATTTTGTTTAACATTCACAAAAATAATATAAATTTCTTCTATAATGATTAGTCTATTCTATGAGGCTTCCTTGACAGGGTTCCAAGGTTTTTTTAAAATAAATTTTTTTCCATAAATATTTTGGAAATATTTATATTGTTAATAAGTGGTAACAAATTGAAAAAATTTCTTTTCCAAAAGGATTTTTCCAATAATAATTTAAATATGATTTCATATAAGATAACATCATGTCATGCTATGCATGATTTAATAGGTTATTATCCAATGATACAATTCACCTTCTTTCATTGGATGGATTATGATGATAGTGATTTTAGGATGATTATTGAGAACATGTATCTTTCCAGGGGGTTAATATATATTTTATTAAAACATCATGAAATATGTTTCTTTTATATGAGTTATGCTATGATAGAATGATGGTGTTTTTATGAAACATGTTTTCTTTTTTACATGTGATGTTATGATGAATGTTTATGATATTGTAGCACATATAAGTTTTATTTTCGTTATGTGATATGTGGGACTGAAAATTTATAGCCCTCAAATATATTGAAAATATAGGGGTATCAAAAGAGATAAAAGAGACTAGAATGAGGAGTAAAAATAGATCATTAGGGGGATTTGTACACTATGATAATATCGGGAGTGAACCTTGAATAAGGATATGAGAGAATGGGGAGTTAATTAAATCCACTATGATAGTCCTATACGTGAGCCAAGATTAATTAAATGACATTCCATTATTATATATATGCTAAAAACTTATATCATAGTCCAATGTTATTATCTCATGTCCAATGTTCTTGGATTCATGTATGATTCATACCTTAAAAACTCCAATTCGTTTTTCATGACTCAGGTTATGATCTACAATATGATTAGTGTGTTTTCCAAATGTTAATATAATGTCCTTAAACACTTATCATCATGTTATTCTTATGTTATCATCGATATAAACCTTGATTACCTTTACTAAGAATCTAATACTACCCTTTCATATGTTTCCTTTCCGTGGGTTATGACGATTGTTTTTAACTATGATATGACTTGGAGAAGTAGTAATAACTAGATTATTGTGAGATTATGTAGATATTTTCAAAACGAGTTATGTTTTATACATGTTTCCAAATATAATAAACCAATATAATTGTATAATGGGTCTTAATATTATTGATTGATTGTTTATATAATAATATATAATATTAATGTATGAAATGAATCAGACACTATAGGGATAATGTGAGAGTTGTGGGGTGGATAAGTCAATTTCTATTTTTCTTTTGACTCCATAGCTATACAATTGATAAAATTTTCGTCCTTGTAAATGAAGGGGACATATTTATTTGAGTTAGGATCTTTACTCAGTAGACCCTCATATATCCTAAGTAGTTCCCTCCAGAATGCATGATTTGTTTCATGTATATCCTACACAATGGCAGGGGAATGAACACATTGTAAATATTTCCTAATATTATAGCTCCAAGTATGATCGAGCAAACATTTATTTTTATACTGATCTCTCCATGTGTCATATAAAAGGTTATTGTATCATGAATCCAGTAGCCGAATAGGTCTGGGATAACGTGATAGTTACGATGGTATAAACACCATGGAATCCAGAACACCATTAATAGTTCCATTTCATAAAGAAAAATTTCAAATATATCATATCTCCATCACACTATGAGAGGTTATCCCTAGTCCCCCTGAATGTGCCATTGTAGCATATTTCCTTGTTAGAATACTTTCCCAATATCAGGTTAGTCGTTGATTTTTTTGATAAATTTAAGATTATGTGTGTCTAAATCCGACACAAGAAATATTCATTAAAAATTTAATAGGACATAACCTAGGTTTTATCTTTTCGATTAATCATCTCAGATAAATAGACCATTTACATAATTAATTTTTCAAGGCATCATATAGTGATTGTAAATTAGAGGCTCATGGTACATGTTTGGGAACATAATCCTATATACTAAACCTATATGTAGATAACCTTTACAATATTAGATATGACTATAGTGTTTCTCCATTTGGTCTGACAATATGTTATGGTAAAGGGTAAAAAATGAATGTTGAGTGGTGTCAATACCATAAGCCTTCTCGGCCATCCATGAGCTAGAAGTATGAGAATCCTACTATGGAATAATTTCCTTTTTAATAAAAAACCATAAAAAAATTCAAGTCTAGTAAAAATCATTAATATAGTAAAATCTTTTTTCAATAGTAATGGGAATCATTGGGTGAGGGTGAGTACATGAACTATGAGGCTGACCACATGACCTATGAGATTAACAATATAGAAGGAATCAATGAATGATACCAAGCTATAAAAAATAACCGTTCTCAAAATTAATAATAGTGCTACAAGGTCAAAAATGAACATTCTAATTCATGAACGAACTCACTGTGCACATGACTAGGATCTAGCTTATGGTCTGGGAAACTCAGAAAATGCAGACTTATGATGTTTTCCAAAACATTCGAGTTCACTATAATGAATAGTTGTTATTATAAGGGGTTTAGGTGTCATAATTCTAGGGAATCTCGTCAATGTATCGCAACATTTTTTTGGGCTTCTTGAATACCACGGAATTAACTACGTATCATTCAAAATATAATGAAATATAATGGGGGTGTTTTGTTGAAGTATTAAGCATGAAATTAATTCCATTAGTGACCCAAATCCCAATGGAGGAGTATGAGTTGATGAGTTATAAAAAATATTTATAATGGAATGGTAAGTCGTCGTGTGGTCCAGGATCTATCTGCATATTCTGTTAGATTCGCTAAACATGCGATGTGGTCCATAGAATGGTCTCAGGAGGCAATTCACAACACTAAGGTGGAATCAAACACATGGCTCCGAGGTGGATCCAACATCATGACACCGTGGCGGAGATAAACTCATGAATTTGAGGTGGATCCAACAATGTGTCTCTAAAGTGAGTTCTAACTACATGAAAGATGGTTCCCATCTATTTTAGGAAAACATCGACATGTGATTTCTATAAAACCCCCCTTCCTAAAGAGGTGATACATACTGGATAAATAGATTAAAGGAGTAGAAAGGATACATTGGGATATAGTAAAATCTATATGAAAATGATTCATCCTTGTAGGTAGTCAAAAATTAAAATATAGTATAAGTATGAAAATATATACCCATACTAGTAAATCCAATTGTACGATATCTAACAGAAACCACATGTTGAGTAGGAAGAACCGCAAGGATGGTAGCATGAACATCTTGACATTAGGCCAACCATGTGGTGGGAGATCCAATAACATGTGATAGAATAACCAACTACTTGTTGGTTTGTATAACCATTTGGTGAGAATGATGACCATGAAGGGGTTTATTTCAACATGTTAATGGTAGACCATCCACACAGAGGATAGAAAATCCATGCATTGGGAAACCATACCATGCAGTATGAAGGATTATAATTAAAGGACCATGGTCAACCACTCCCAGGACAGTTTCAAATCTATAAATCACACTAAACCAAGTCCACCCATAATATGGGTCCCTCTTACATAGGCAATAGGCCTTCTTTTCATGATTTTTATTTGTAGTAAGACTTGTGTCATTTCAATTTCCCCTGTATGCATTGAAAAAACAAAGGACCTATTAATCGTCAATTAACTAGGATTATGACCTCAAATATATTATTTTATGTAATCATATAAAACAACTATAAATACACATTCATATCTTTCACTCTAGTGTTCACCAATTTTTATTTGGAATTACCTTGATTAAAGGTGTCTCCAATTTTTGAAATTAACAGATAAGATAAATAGGGGTCTTGAAATAATTCAATGCCTTGATAATGGGTATCCTAATATAAAGGAAATTAGTTATAATTTCTGTAGAAAATTTAGTGATTTGTGGATGACCTTGGCCTGAGCCCGATCAAATGGGAACCTAGTGAATTCTTGAGTCCACTTAAGGTGCAAGGAGACCACTATTTGTGAATTCCCAATATGTACACTTCAGGTCCCCTAACATGGACAAAACCTCTTTCATATTACCTATTATTTGTTGCATCTCCACCTTATAACTTTAAATCTGTATAATTGTATGCCCTAATAATTTTTTTATCAAGGCCGACCTCCATATAACCTTCTCGACCCAACTCCTTAGTTGGATATGGAAGCCACATTTGCATAATCCCTTCAAAATTCAATATTTTAATATCTTTTATAGTATATACATCCCAAAAAACATTGTTAAACTTTTTTTCCATTGTCACCGTCATATGATGTTAAAGAGTATGAAAACACTATTTCCATTTTACATCAAACTATACAATATTGTAATATAACGTCACCTTAAACTATAAATCCCAAACTACATGTTATTTGATTACTATTTCGGTCAGACACTTAGGAAACATATCTAAGTATAAAACCCATTATCATAAATATTATATACCCATTATTAAGGTACCATATTCCATATGAGATCACACACTTCCTTTCATTGCATGTATATAATCCCACACACATCTAAACCCAATTCATTAGGGTCATATTTTCAATGGTACATCCTTTCAAAATACCATATTACTAATAATATCATTCCACCTCCACCTGGAGAACATATTCCTTCTGGATGATAAATGTATTCTCCACATCCAGGATGTATTCCCAATTAGACCGAATGAGGTGATCTCATACGCTTTCCCCTAGATCTGATGCTGAAAACATGGAACATTACATAATATATATGACAAAATTCCATAATTATAATATTTTTATCACATTATGTAACAATTTCATTCAAACTACCTATTTAGGTGTTGAGTCTAATAGAGTGATTACTTATATTTAATCACCTGAATCCATGTTCTTTGTATCAAAATGGAATATACAAATAATATATGAATATAATTAACCCAGAAATAGTGTTTAACATCTCCCAAAAATTATTCCCATATAATGATATTCAAGATAAATCATACATATTATTTCTTATCATAACATAGGAATAAATAAATAAGAAAGGGGAAAGATCAGATTCTTATTAAGGGTAAACTTAAGTAATAAAAATAGAATATGATAAGTTAACAGGAGATGAGAACATTATTATAATCATGACACATAATAATATTCATACCCAATAAATCATTGATCATGAATCATGGAATAACTCTTATCATAATAATAAAAATAGATCAAAAGAGTGAAAGAACATGATTCATTAAAGATGATACATGAGAGGTTAATGAAATCCCAAAAATAATCATGGAATAATTTGATATATATTGATTTCATCATAAAAATTAGCATAGGGGAACATTATATTCTTTAGTTTCACACATATACTCATGGCAACGAGACAACATAATCATACAAATGTAAAAACCACCTTCACGAGTCACACAATTTCACTCATTCTTGAAAATTACTTCATTATTCTCATGTATGCATATCTCATGTGAATTTAGATTTTTCAAATATATTGGATGGTGATATAGGACTACACAAGTAAATTATATAGACATAAGAGTGCAACTTGAAACCCACTATTAACCAATTAACAAAGAAGCAATGGAATGATGGTGGGATTTATTTCTCACATCATAAAGACACAGGTAAAAAAATATGGTGTAACGCCCAGACCCCAGCTACCCAGAGTCGGTGCATTACTTCGTAACATTGGCATGATCACAAAAGATCAAGTCTCGAAAGACAGATAAGTTTAGTAGCCTTGGAAACACTAGTTACATTCGTAAATGTTACATTACATCATAAAGTGAAAAACTACAATAACAAAGTCTCTATAGTCCACACTCATATCCTCTTCTGACTATCCCTGCAGGTCATTCATAAAATACTTTTTCACATCCTGGTAAATATTAAAACATTGAAAGGGGTGAGCTCAGATGCTCAGTAAGGATAACAATAATGCGGAAGCTTTCATAAATAAACATTAACATTTAAGGCAATGTATAACTATAACAAAAGCCTTTTAAACATGAACTTCAACATAATATGGCAAAAGTAAAATGAGATAATGCCATTTACTTATTCACATGGATATTCTACTGGTTGAATAATCACATGCAATATCAATAACCACTTTCATAATGATGGAATGCATAATGCCAGACTATCATAACCACGTAGTCAAGGCCTCTTGCCAAGACCACAAATATGATTTTGTCAAGGCCTCGTTCCAAGAAACTAGTTTGTCTCCTGAGACCTGCCGATGCATCGAGGAGCTATAGCGGGCTCCACCCGTCACTTATTAAGTCCAATGCATTCCTCATATGAATAGGTTTAAACATATCATAAACCATAACATAATCGTATCACATAAAACATGCATAAAGGAAACATAAAATTTCCACATTTCAATCACAAGATATAAATACAACACATTGATATAATAAAAACGCTTTCAAAACCATTTTCAATAAAATAAAAGAAAGTTAAAACTTTGTATTTATTTTTCATTAAAATGATGGATTGTAGAGGAAGCCGAAACTCAAATAATGGTCACGGCGGTGGAGAAGTCGTTGTCGCCGCATAAGTACGGAAAAAAAACATTCCCTTTTTGTCGTTTAGTAAAATGCTTCGTATAAAAAAGATTCATTTTGAATAAACGTAAAAGTCAAAGGGGTTTATACACCGTATAAAAGAAAGTTGTGTATAAAACCAAATATGCCTCAATGAAAGGGGATTGAGACAAAGTCCTTAAATAGATAATTTTTAAAATAAAATAGATCTATTATGTGTATTCACTACAGGTACACATAAAGAAAGTAAAAATACAAAATAGGACATAATAATATCATGACATAATTTGAAAGTAGGAGATTAACCCAAAGAATGGAAATTGGGTTAAGAAATTCCCTTACCTCGTGTCTGACTTGAATCAGCCGTTCTTTAACCTCCTGAATAATAAACTATAGTTAATATATACCTTATTAAGAACCATTTTAAATTTCATTATCCTTTTTATATCACTTATTACAATATTATGAACATTATGTAATTATTTAAGTTAATAACGGTCGTTTTGTCGATCTTTGGTACTTGAGTCAACAATAAAATTCTTATAATTACAAGTTGTTTATGTGGTAGAATATCCATTATCTCCAGAATTATATTCATGATTTAGATTTCATATATATCATATATATCCAGTATATACATTCATTTATAATATTACGTAACATTTAGAGGTAAGAAATGAAATGCACCGTTCATGGAGACGGTAAGCCGTACGTACGCATGAACGCTACTTTCATTTCTATTTCGTATTTAATGGAATGAAATCATAATGATATAAATGTATAATATAATTCCAGTATAATATAGTGTATAATACCATTTACTCCATCCTTTATACATCCCACATATGGCATTAACGATTCAAATCACTTTGAGGGGGCGATAGTCCGCACTTCCTAAAATGAAATTATCGCGTTTTACCCATAATGGAAATCATAAAGTATGCCATAAATGAGAAATACAGAAGCATAAGAAAAACATAAACATATTATATATCATATATAAAAATAGTGACATCTTAATGGCCACCTTTTAAGGTGTTATATGAGTGTTGAACAATCATCGTTTCGTGAGGCAGAAATTCGCCATCCACAGAAACCGTATGTTCTTTAACCATTAGATGTAGGTGTGTGTAAGTGTAGCTCGAATAATTCTTATAACAACATCCTAGTTTATTGAGGATACTGGTGTTTTTACAAAAGAAATGAATAAAAATAGTTTAGGGGGTTGGAGAAGAAAAATAAAACAAAACAACATTAGAAAAGAGATTACCTCAAAATCGGGTAACTCTTTTTGATTTGAGCCAAAGGCATCCTTGGGAAGAGTTATGCCCAAAGTGAGGCTTCTAGGAGTAAGAGGGAGATGTTGGGAGAGTATTTGGGCAGATTTTGTCCGAGCCAAATGGTTTGAATGTGCAAATGGGGTGGGAGAGGTGGTGTCCTTTTATAAGAGGAGAGGAGGGGCACTTTTGGAAAGATTGAAATGTTACATTATTTCACAATGTTTTTCGGATTCTAAAGGTCCCAAACTTATATAATTCTAGGATAAGGTGATAAGGTTTCGAAATATCTTCATCCAATAGGCTTTGGACAAGTGTAAGCCTTGGATTTTTCATTATCGTCTCATTTTATTTAAATCGTTAAATAATGAGGTCATCGCTGCATCATAATGATGTCATAAATAATTTAATTTATTTAATGTATAAAAATTATAAAAAAAATACTATGATGTAGTAAATTTGTTTAGATTTCTAATGAATATTTATAGTCAATATTTGGATCTGTGTAACCCCACTTAAAAACTGTTTTAGTAAAACAACTCATGTTTGTGTCAATTTAATTTTAACATTAAATAAATATATATTAAAGTCATTTTCCAACTAAAGTGGCTCCATGGGGTCCCCAAGTTGACCCATTGGTTGTCTTGGTCGGCCATGACTCATCCAATAGGAGTAGGACAAGTTTCAAGCTCATCTCATATTATTAAAACATTATTTTTACCTTAAACTACACTAATCACCTCTAATCGCGATTAAGAACTTAAAAGTTACTATTCACCAAAAAATTATTTTATTCTCATTGAACCACATTTTACTTCTTAATGACAAACATGTATGTCGGATTTTTGAAAATCAAATCACAGAAGTGGTAATATTTCATTTAAACGAAAAATCAGTTATTTAACTACCACTTAGTGGTTTCACTATTCATCAAAAATTGAAGTTTTTCAGAATAAGGCCAAAATTTTACCCTAAGCTATAATTGATATTCCGAATTCAAAAATGATGTCTATTTTAAAAAATTCCAACCATATAAGTTTCATTAATTAATTTTATAATTAATTCCCGATGTTACGACAAATAGCGTGTTTTTAAGAAACAATTTATATCAAAAGATTGGCAATTGTTTATGTCCAATTTCAATGTTAAATTAATTCTAATGACCACCATTGGATAAAATGGTAAAAATATATTCTAATTATACATTAAAACCACTAAATATTATAACTTATCACTATAAATTATTTTTATTAAAAAAGTTGTTTTTAAGTAATTTTCACTATTCAAAAAAAATTAGAAGTTCTCAGAAAAATACCAAAAATTCAACATAGGCTAATTTCAATATTACGAATACAAAAATGAAGTCCATTTTGAAATATAAAATTTCTATAATTTTAAAAGGTGGTTATTACTATTCATAACGGCTACTTTGATTAGTCGCGGTGTTTTAGAACTCGAACTTGCGTACAATGCAAGCTATTGCATTATTGAAAGAGAGGCGTATCGTGGAAGCTCGGGGTGTTACATTCTCCCCTCCTTCAATAAATTGCGTCCTCGCAATTTGAAATTTTTCTTTGAAAATAAAAGGCTGAAAAGAGAAAATACCTTTGAGGAAAACCCACATCGGAAATAAGGTTAATAAAATTTAGCCTTAATAAGAGGGAAAGGGGAATGAAAAAGTCACCACCCAATTATGATCTCGATTAGGAGAACATTGGTGGCAATTAGAGACATATAATTGGAGGGAAAACGTAAATATTCGTAGGGAGTGATTGAGGTCATCAATCACAATCAGCTGTCAAATTGAGGGCCTCAAAGCCTTCAATCTATGTTGATTTAAAATATCATCAGTTCAACAAGACATAAGGTATTAGGATAACACATTTTTTGTTTTAATATCCCTTTACTAAAGTTTAAGAATTAATTTATTCATTGAATAACAGATAGGTATATATATATTTATGTCTGGCAATTAGAGTTTCAACCTTCAACTCACCTTTCACTCAAAAAGATAATAGAACCCAAAAATATTATACTTTTCCTAATTGTATAAGGTTCCAAATGTTAACACATACAATTTAGATTAGTAAAATTATTTTGTAATAACCAGGGACTTCCTGTAGGCTAGTGGTAGAAATAAAGGCCTGTCGCACTATGGTTGTGGGTTCGATTCCTGCAGCTTTGTCCGACGCGACGGGTTATGCCCCACCCTGCAGGTTGTCCTTTTCCTAAAAATATAGCACTATACTATTCCAAAAATAATCTTCATAAATGTTTTAACCTTAAACAATACTATCCAAAGATCAACTTAATCCATTCCAACCTTTATAGTTATCCAAAATACCTCCGTCCAGACTTTCTCTAAAGGGTCGTTAAATTCCAAAATCAATTGTAACCTCAGATTCCCCAAACAAAGTAAAGTTTCTCTTATTGTCACATACTAAAAATATGATTACCTTCATCATATTAAATCCTTAATGAAAAAAACATGTACTGCAGTACAATCCTAAATATATCACATTATACAAATAACTGAAATATAATCCATCAGTCCAAAAGCACCAATACATTAGTTATTCTGCTTCAACTGTAGTAACAACATAAGATTGTCCTTGATCCCTTGGACTTTTCTGAGGTAAGTTTCCCTGATGCTTAGGGTATTCATTTGCATAATGACCCATTTCTCTACAATTGTAGCATTCAACTTTGACAACCTCTTTCTTTCCCTTACAATCACGATCCTGGTGACCCTTTTCTCCACATTTATAACAAACTCCCATTCCTTTTAGGCAAGTACCAGGGTGATTCTTCCCACAATTATCAAATAATGGAAAATCCTTCTTTCCTTTTTAACCTTTATATGTCTCTTGTTCCACCGTTCTCTTCTTCTCTTGCTTTACTTTGTTGTCATAAGACTGAGAGAATTCCTTTTCTGTCTTGATAGCACACGAGACAATATCTTCGTATGATGAGAAGGATTGTGATACTAAAGCTCGACGGAGAAATGGTTTTAACCCATCAAAGAAACGATCAATCTTACTCCTTGGGTTACGTATATAATTGGCAGCATGCCTCGCTAACCTTGTAAAGTTAGCCTCATACTTTGCGAAATTCTCATCCTCCTTCTGCCTCAAACTCATAAATTGCCTTTCCATATCTGCTCGATGGTCACGAGGAAAGTATTTTTCTAAGAAAAGCTCTTTGAACTCCCTACATTCCATATTCGATACGTCATCATCTTCCTTTGTGTTTTGAATCAGCGACCACCACTGATCGACATCTCCAGTGAGGCGGTAAACTGCCATGACAACTTTCTCCCTTTCACTACTCCCTAAGGCATGGAATATTTTCTCTATGGAATTTATCCATTGCTCAGCTACTATAGGATTTGTACTCCAATTGAAGGTTGGTGGTTGTTGCCTCATGAATCGATCTTACATTGATCCTCCACGTTGCGGATCAGGGTGCTCCATACGAGTAAGGTTATTATTCATAACCTGAGTGAGTTGTCCCAGTATGGTATTAAGTTGATCAGCACCAGTTGTATCTCCAGATCCACAATAATTATCTTGATCAGGACGATAATCCCTACACGGAGTTCGTGCATTGATACGGTTTCCATTTCTTCCACTAGGCGCCATTTCTAAACAATTTCATAAACTAGATTAGTTTATGAAATAAAATACATAATTCCATATTTGTAAAATACTTTACATAAATTGAACTATTTATGGATATAATCCATAATCATAAAAAGAAATGTTTCCTTTGAGGAAGTATATACTCATAACCCTTCATAGTGGTTTGTAAAGAAAATGAGAATTATCCTAAGCATATCCCCCGGGAGTGTCGTAACCAAGAGTACAGCAAGGCCCGTTGTCATGCACCAGTTCCCGTTCGAGTCTAGCTCAAAGCGGTGTTTTCGGGTTTTACCCCTAGGTACATCTGTGCCAGAGCCGCCTCTACCTGCTCGTATCCAGATAGGGATGTATTGCTCGGAAAACACACAAAATCTCTACAATAACAAAATTCTAGGAAGTTCTTCTATACTAATCCTCAAATTCTATCTTCGGGATATGTGCTCTAATCAGAGTTTATCTAAATATAGCTTCCAAGGTTAGTACTAAACTGCCTCTAATACCAACAGTAACCCCCCGACCCCAGCTACCCAGAGTCGGTGCATTACTTCGTAACATTGCCATGATCACAAAAGATCAAGTCTCGAAAGACCGATTAGTTTAGTAGCCATGGAAACACTAGTTACATTCGTAAACATTACATTACATCATAAAGTGAAAAACTACAATAACAAAGTCTCCATAGTCCACACTCATATCCTCTTCTGACTATCCCTGCAGGTCATTCATAAAATACTTCTTCACATCCTGAAAAATATTAAAACATTGAAAGGGGTGAGCTCAGATGCTCAGTAAGGATAACAATAATGTGGATGCTTTCATAAATAAACATTAACATTTAAGGCAATGTATAACTAAAACAAAAGCTTTTTAAACATGAACTTCAACATAATATGGCAAAAGTAAAATGAGATAATGCCATTTACTTATTCACATGGATATTCTACTGGTTGAATAATCACAAGCAATATCAATAACCACTTTCATAATGATGGAATGCATAATGGAAGACTATCATAACCACGTAGTCAAGGCCTCGTGCCAAGACCACAAATAAGATTTTGTCAAGGCCTCGTGCCAAGACACTAGTTTGTCTCATGAGACCTGCCGATGCATCGAGGAGCTATAGCGGGCTCCACCCGTCACTTATTAAGTCCAATGCATTCCTCATATGAATAGGTTTAAACATATCATAAACCATAACATAATCATATCACATAAAACATGCATAAAGGAAACATAACATTTCCACATTTCAATCACAAGATATAAATACAACACATTGATATAATAAAAACGCTTTCAAAACCATTTTCAATAATATAAAAGAAAGTTAAAACTTTGTATTTATTTTTCATTAAAATGATGGCTTGTAGAGGAAGCCGAAACTCAAATAATGGTCACGGCGGCGGAGAAGTCGTTGTCGCCGCATAAGTACAGAAAGAAAAACATTCCCTTTTTGTCGTTTAGTAAAACGCTTCGTATAAAAAAGATTCCTTCTGAATAAACGTAAAAGTCAAAGGGGTTTATACACCATATAAAAGAAAGTTGTGTATAAAACCAAATATGCCTCAATGAAAGGGGATTGAGACGAAGTCCTTAAATAGATCATTTTTAAAATAAAATAGATCTATTATGTGTATTCACTACAGGTACACATAAAGAAAGTAAAAATACAAAATAGGACATAATAATATCATGACATAATTTGAAAGTAGGAGATTAACCCAAAGAATGGAAATTGGGTTAAGAAATTCCCTTACCTCATGTCTGACTTGACTCAACCATTCTTTAACCTCCTGAATAATAAACTAGAGTTAATATCTACCTTATAAGAACCATTTTAAATTTCATTATCCTTTTTATATCACTTATTACAATACTATGAACATTGTGTAATTATTTAAGTTAATATCGGTCGTTTTGTCGATCTTTGGTACTTGAGTCAACAATAAAATTCTTATAATTACAAGTTGTTTATGTGGTAGAATATCCATTATCTCCAGAATTATATTCATGATTTAGATGTCATATATATCATATATATCCAGTATATACATTCATTTATAATATTACGTAACATTTAGAGGTACGAAATGAAATGCACCGTTCATGGAGACGGTAAGCCGTACGTACGCATGAACGCTACTTTCATTTCTATTTCGTATTTAATGGAATGAAATCATAATGATATAAATGTATAATATAATTCCAGTATAATATAGTGTATAATACCAATTACTCCATCCTTTATACATCCCACATATGGCATTAACGATTCAAATCACTTTGAGGGGGCGGTAGTCCGCACTTCCTAAAATGAAATTATCGCGTTTTACCCATGATGGAAATCATAAAGTATGCCATAAATGAGAAATACAGAAGAATAAGAAAAACATAAACATATTATATATCATATATAAAAATAGTGACATATTAATGGCCACCTTTGAAGGTGTTATATGAGTGTTGAACAATCATCGTTTCGTGAGGCAGAAATTCGCCATCCACAAAAACTGTATGTTCTTTAACCATTAGATGTAGGTGTGTGTAAGTGTAGCTCGAATACTTCTTATAACAACATCCTAGTATATTGAGGATACTGGTGTTGTTACAAAAGAAATGAATAAAAAGAGTTTAGGGGGTTGGAGAAGAAAAATAAAACAAAACAACATTAGAAAAGACATTACCTCAAAATCGGGTAACTCTTTTTGATTTGAGCCAAAGGCTTCCTTGGGAAGCGTTCTGCCCAAAGTGAGGCTTCTAGGAGTAAGAGGGAGATGTTGGGAGAGTATTTGGGCAGAGTTTGGCCGATCCAAATGGCTTGAAAGTGTAAATGAGGTGGGAGAGGTGGGGGCCTTTTATAAGAGGAGAGGAGGGGCACTTTTGGAAAGATTGAAATGTTACATTATTGCACAATGCTTTTCGGATTCTAAAGGTCCCACACTTATATAATTCGAGGCTAAGGTGATAAGGTTTCGAAATATCCTCATCCAATAGGCTTTGGACAAGTGTAATCCTTGGAGTTTGCATTATCTTCTCATTTTATTTAAATCGTTAAATAATGAGGTCATCGCTGCATCATAATGATGTCATATATAATTTAATTTATTTAATGTCTAAAAATTATAAAAAAAAACTATGATGTAGGAAATCTTTTTAGATTTCTAATGAATATTTATAGTCAATATTTGGATCTGTGTAACCCCACTTAAAAACTGTTTTAGTAAAACAACTCATGTTTGTGTCAATTTAATTTTAACATTAAATAAATATATATTAAAGTCATTTTCCAACTAAAGTGGCTCCATGGGGTCCCCAAGTTGACCCATGGGTTGTCTTGGTCGGCCATGACTCATCCAATAGGATTAGGACAAGTGTCAAGCTCATCTCATATTATTAAAACATTATTTTTACCTTAAACTACACTAATCACCTCTAATCGCGATTAAGAACTTAAAAGTTACTATTCACCAAAAAATTATTTTAATCTCATTGAACCACATTTTACTTCTTAATGACAACCATTTATGTCGGATTTTTGAAAATCAAATCATAGAAGTGGTAATATTTCATTTAAACGAAAAATCAGTTATTTAACTACCACTTAGTGGTTTCACTATTCATAAAAAATTGATGTTTTTCAGAATAAGGCCAAAATTTCACCCTAAGCTATAATTGATATTCCGAATTCAAAAATGATGTCTATTTTACAAAATTCCAAACATATAAGTTGCATTAATTAATTTTATAATTAATTCCCGCTGTTGCGACAAATAGCGTGTTTTTAAGAAACAATTTATATCAAAAGATTGACAATTGTTTATGTCCAATTTCAATGTTAAATTAATTCTAATGACCACCATTGGATAAAATGGTAAAAATATATTTTAATTATACTTTAAAACCACTAAATAGTATAACTTATCACTATAAATTTTTTTGATTAAAAAAGTTGTTTTTAAGTAATTTTCACTATTTATAAAAAATTAGAAGTTCTCAGAAAAATACCAAAAATTCAACATAGGCTAATTTCGATATTACGAATACAAAAATGAAGTCCATTTTGAAATTTAAAATTTCTATAATTTTAAAAGGTGGTTATTACTATTAATAACGGCTACTTTGATTAGTCGCAGTGTTTTAGAACTCGAACTTGCGTACAATGCAAGCTATTGCATTTTTGAAAGAGAGGCGTATCGTGGAAGCTCGGGGTGTTACATTCTACCCTCCTTCAATAAATTGCGTCCTCGCAATTTGAAATTTTTCTTTGAAAATAAAAGGTTGAAAAGAGAAAATACCTTTGAGGAAAACCCACATCGGAAATAAGGTTAATAGAATTTAGCCTTAATAAGAGGGAAAGGGAAATGAAAAAGTCACCACCAAATTATGAACTCGATTAGGAGAACATTGGTGGCAATTAGAGACATATAATTGGAGGAAAAACGTAAATATTCGTAGGGAGTGGTTGAGGTCATCAATCACAATCAACTGTCAAATTGAGGGCCTCAAAGCCTTCAATCTATGTTGATTTAAAATATCATCAGTTCAACAAGACATAAGGTATTAGGATAACACATTTTTTGTTTTAATATCCCTTTACTAAAGTTTAAGAATTAATTTATTCATTGAATAACAGATAGGTATATATATATTTATGCCTGACAATTAGAGTTTCAACCTTCAACTCACCTTTCACTCAAAAAGATAATAGAACCCAAAAATATTATACTTTTCCTAATTGTATAAGGTTCCAAATGTTAACACATACAATTTAGATTAGTAAAATTATTTTGTAATAACCAGGGACTTCCTGTAGGCTAGTGGTAGGAAATAAAGGCCTGTCGCACTATGGTTGTGAGTTCGATTCCTGCAGCTTTGTCCGACGCGACGGGTTATGCCCCACCCTGAAGGTTGTCCTTTTCCTAAAAATATAGCACTATACTATTCCAAAAATAATCTTCATAAATATTTTAACCTTAAACAATACTATCCAAAGATCAACTTAATCCATTCCAACCTTTATAGTTATCCAAAATACCTTCGTCCAGACTTTCTCTAAAGGGTCGTTAAATTCCAAAATCAATTGTAACCTCAGAATCCCCAAACAAAGTAAAGTTTCTCTTATTGTCACATACTAAAAATATGATTACCTTCATCATATTAAATCCTTAATTAAAACAACATGTACTGCAGTACAATCCTTATATATCACATTATTCTAATAACCGAAATATAATCCATCAGTCCAAAAGCACCAATACATTAGTTATTATGCTTCAACTGCAGTAATAGCATAAGATTGTCCTTGATCCCTTGGCCTTTTCTGAGGTAATTTTCCCTGACGCTTAGGGCATTCATTTGCATAATGACCCATTTCTCTACAATTGTATCATTCAACTTTGACAGCCTCTTTCTTTCCCTTGCAATGACGAGCCTGGTGACCCTTTTCTCCACATTTATAACAAACTCCCATTCCTTTTAGGCAAGTACCAGGGTGATTCTTCCCACAATTATCACATAATGGAAAATCCTTCTTTCCCTTTTTCCCTTTATATGTCTCTTGTTCCACCGTTCTCTTCTTCTCTTTCTTTACTTTATTGTCATAAGACTTAGAGAATTCCTTTTCTGTCTTGATAGGACACGAGACAATATCTTCGTATGATGAGAAGGATTGTGATACTAAAGCTCGACGGAGAAATGGTTTTAACCCATCAAAGAAACGATCAATCTTACTCCTTGGGTTACGTATATAATTGGTAGCATGCCTCGCTAACCTTGTAAAGTTAGCCTCATACTTTGCGACATTCTCATCCTCCTTCTGCCTCAAACTCATAAATTGCCTTTCCATATCTGCTCGATGGTCACGAGGAAAGTATTTTTCTAAGAAAATCTCTTTGAACTCCCTCCATTCCATATTCGATACATCATCATCTTCCTTTGTGTTTTGAATCAGCGACCACCACTGATCGACATCTCCAGTGAGACGGTAAACTGCCATGACAACTTTCTCCCTTTCACTACTCCCCAAGGCATGGAATATTTTCTCTAAGGAATTTATCCATTGCTCAGCTACTATAGGATTTTTACTCCCATTGAAGGTTGGTGGTTGTTGCCTCATGAATCGATCTAACATTGATCCTCCACGTTGCGGATCAGGGTGCTCCATACGAGTAAGGTTATTATTCATAACTTGAGTGAGTTGTCCCAGTATGGTATTAAGTTGATCAGCACCAGTTGTATCTCCAGATCCACAATAATTATCTTGAGAAGGACGGAAATCCCTACACAGAGTTCGTGCATTGATACAGTTTCCATTTATTCCACTAGGCGCCATTTCTAAACAATTTCATAAACTAGATTAGTTTATGAAATAAAATACATAATTCCATATTTGTAAAATACTTTACATAAATTGAATTATTTATGGATATAATCCATAATCATAAATTGAAATGTTTCCTTTGAGGAAGTATATACTCATAACCCTTCATAGTGGTTTGTAATGAAAATGAGAATTATCCTAAGCATATCCCCCTGGAGTGTCGTAACCAAGAGTACAGCAAGGCCTGTTGTCGTGCACCAGTTCCCATTCGAGTCAAGCTCAAAGTAGTGTTTTCGGGTTTTACCCCTAGGTACATCTGTGCCAGAGCCGCCTCTACCTGCTCGTATCCAGACAGGGATGTATTGCTCGGAAAACTCACAAAATCTCTACAATAACAAAATTCTAGGAAGTTCTTCTATACTAATCCTCAAAGTCTATCTTCAGGATATGTGCTCTAATCAGAGTTTATCTAAATCTAGCTTCCAAGGTTAGTACTAAACTGCCTCTGATACCAACTGTAACGCCCCGACCCCATCTACCCAGAGTCGGTACATTACTTCGTAACATTGGCATGATCACAAAAGATCAAGTCTCGAAAGACCGATTAGTTTAGTAGCCTTGGAAACACTAGTAACATTCGTAAATGTTACATTACATCATAAAGTGAAAAACTACAATAACAAAGTCTCCATAGTCCACACTCATATCCTCTTCTGACTATCCCTGCAGGTCATTCATAAAATACTTTTTCACATCCTAGAAAATATTAAAACATTGAAAGGGGTGAGCTCAGATGCTCAGTAAGGATAACAATAATGCGGAAGCTTTCATAAATAAACATTAACATTTAAGGCAATGTATAACTAAAACAAAAGCCTTTTAAACATGAACTTCAACATAATATGGAAAAAGTAAAATGAGATAATTCCATTTACTTATTCACATGGATATTCTACTGGTTGAATAATCACATGCAATATCAATAACCACTTTCATAATGATGGAATGCATAATGCCAGACTATCATAACCACGTAGTCAAGGCCTCGTGCCAAGACCACAAATAAGATTTTGTCAAGGCCTCGTGCCAAGACACTAGTTTGTCTCATGAGACCTGCCGATGCATCGAGGAGCAATAGCGGGCTCCACCCGTCACTTATTAAGTCCAATGCATTCCTCATATGAATAGGTTTAAACATATCATAAACCATAACATAATCATATCACATAAAACATGCATAAATGAAAAATAACATTTCCACATTTCAATCACAAGATATAAATACAACACATTGATATAATAAAAATGCTTTCAAAACCATTTTCAATAAAATAAAAGAAAGTTAAAATGTTGTATTTATTTTTCATTAAAATGATGGCTTGTAGAGGAAGCCGAAACTCAAATAATGGTCACGGCGGTGGAGAAGTCGTTGTCGCCGCATAAGTATGGAAAGAAAAACATTCCCTTTTTGTCGTTTAGTAAAACGCTTCATATAAAAAACATTCCTTTTGAATAAACGTAAAAGTCAAAGGGGTTTATACACCGTATAAAATAAAGTTGTGTATAAAACCAAATATGCCTCAATGAAAGGGGATTGAGACGAAGTCCTTAAAGAGATCATTTTTAAAATAAAATTGATCTGTTATGTGTATTCACTACAGGTACACATAAATAAAGTAAAAATAAAAAATAGGACATAATGATATCATGACATAATTTGAAAGTAGGAGATTAACCCAAAGAATGGAAATTGGGTTAAGAAATTCCCTTACCTCGTGTCTGACTTGACTCAACCGTTATTTAACCTCCTGAATAATAAACTAGAGTTAATATATACCTTATTAAGAACCATTTTAAATTTCATTATCCTTTTTATATCACTTATTACAATATTATGAACATTATGTGATTATTTAAGTTAATAACGGTCGTTTTGTCGATCTTTGGTACTTGAGTCAACAATAAAATTCTTATAATTACAAGTTGTTTATGTGGTAGAATATCCATTATCTCCAAAATTATATTCATGATTTAGATGTCATATATATCATATATATCCATTATATACATTCATTTATAATATTACGTAACATTTAGAGGTAAGAAATGAAATGCACCGTTCATGGAGACGGTAAGCCGTACGTACGCATGAACGCTACTTTCATTTCTATTTCGTATTTAATGGAATGAAATCATAATGATATAAATGTATAATATAATTCCAGTATAATATAGTGTATAATACCATTTACTCCATCCTTTATACATCCCACACATGGCATTAACGATTCAAATCACTTTGAGGGGGCGGTAGTCCGCACTTCCTAAAATGAAATTATCGCGTTTTACCCATAATGGAAATCCAAAAGTATGCCATAAATGAGAAATACAGAAGCATAAGAAAAACATAAACATATTATATATCATATATAAAAATAGTGACATATTAATGTCCACCTTTGAAGGTGTTATATGAGTGTTGAACAATCATCGTTTCGTGAGGCAGAAATTCGCCATCCACAGAAACCGTATGTTCTTTAACCATTAGATGTAGGTGTGTGTAAGTGTAGCTCGAATAATTATTATAACAACATCCTAGTATATTGAGGATACTGGTTTTGTTACAAAAGAAATTAATAAAAAGAGTTTAGGGGGTTGGAGAAGAAAAATAAAACAAAACAACATTAGAAAAGACATTACCTCAAAATCGGGTAACTCTTTTTGATTTGAGCCAAAGGCTTCCTTAGGAAGAGTTATGCCCAAAGTGAGGCTTCTAGGAGTAAGAGGGGGATGTTGGGAGAGTATTTGGGCAGATGTTGGATGAGCCAAATGGCTTGAAAGTGTAAATGAGGTGGGAGAGGTGGGGGCCTTTTATAAGAGGAGAGGAGGGGCACTTTTGGAATGATTGAAATGTTACATTATTTCACAATGCTTTTCGGATTCTAAATGTCCCACACTTATATAATTCTAGGTTAAGGTGATAAGGTTTCGAAATCTCCTCATCCAATAGGATTTGGACAAGTGTAAGCCTTGTATGTTTCATTATCTTCTCATTTTATTTAAATCGTTAAATAATGAGGTCATCGCTGCATCATAATGATGTCATAAATAATTTAATTTATTTAATGTCTAAAAATTATAAAAAAAATACTATGATGTAGGAAATCGTTTTAGCTTTCTAATGAATATTTATAGTCAATATTTGGATCTGTGTAACCCCACTTAAAAGCTATTTTAGTAAAACCACTCATGTCTGTGTCAATTTAATTTTAACATTAAATAAATATATATTAAAGTCATTTTCCAACTAAAGTGGCTCCATGGGGTCCCCAAGTTGACCCATGGGTTGTTTTGGTCGGCCATGACTCATCCAATAGGAGTATGACAAGTGTCAAGCTCATCTCATATTATTAAAACATTATTTTTACCTTAAACTACACTAATCACCTCTAATCGTGATTAAGAACTTAAAAGTTACTATTCACCAAAAAATTATTTTAATGTCATTGAACCACATTTTACTTCTTAATGACAACCATGTCTGTCGGATTTTTGAAAATCAAATCACAGAAGTGGTAATATTTCATTTAAACGAAAAATCAGTTATTTAACTACCACTTAGTGGTTTCACTATTCATCAAAAATTGATGTTTTTCAGAATAAGGCCAAAATTTCACCCTAAGCTATAATTGATATTCCGAATACAAAATGATGTATATTTTACAAAATTCCAAACATATAAGTTGCATTAATTAATTTTATAATTAATTCCCGCTGTTACGACAAATAGCGTGTTTTTAAGAAACAATTTATATCAAAAGATTGGCAATTGTTTATGTCCAATTTCAATGTTAAATTAATTCTAATGACCACCATTGGATAAAATGGTAAAAATATATTCTAATTATACTTTAAAACCACTAAATAGTATAACTTATCACTATAAATTATTTTTATTAAAAAAGTGGTTTTTAAGTAATTTTCACTATTCATAAAAAATTAGAAGTTCTCAGAAAAATACCAAAAATTCAACATAGGCTAATTTCGATATTACGAATACAAAAATGAAGTCCATTTTGAAATATAAAATTTCTATAATTTTAAAATGTGGTTATTACTATTCATAACGGCTACTTTGATTAGTCGCGGTGTTTTAGAACTCGAACTTGCGTACAATGCAAGCTATTGCATTATTGAAAGAGAGGCGTATCGTGGATGCTCAGGGTGTTACATATGGTACATATCATTTTCAATTAGGAATACATAAATAAATAATTCATAATTACATCAATAATAATAACATGAAAAATATAGGGAAAATAATTGTTACCCAAAGATATTTTGTAACACTCAAGGAAAATAAACTCCAATTAAGATAATAAGGCATATGGTATTTACACTATATAGATTATGGATATATGGTGTTGTTTATAATTACTCAACCAATAGATATATGAAAACATGGTGAACACCATTGAATCATATGATTGAAATATAGAGTTTTATAGTTGTAATAAAATGGAATTAAAGTTATCAAGATAAATTTTTGTATGATTAAATTTAATGAATATTATCAATCCATATTCATACACATTGAAGTTGAATTACTATTTCCCCTCAGTATATTAATCACACAATGATTGATTATTGGGGGGTGAGTTGTGTGTAATCATTCATGTTGGGTTTACTATTTCAAAATGGTTTCCAACGAGTTTTGTTTGGGGAATATGAAACTCCAAATCGATTAATATACATGGGGAAATTCATTCCAATGGTAGTTGATCATCGAGATATTTGGCCAATGATGCTTAAGAACTCACATTGGTCAGGACGATGGGAGGTCATGTTTATCACACACTTTTGGAAAATTATTGCATATTATATGACTCTATTATAGATTTATGATATTTTCATGAAAACATTATTAATTTATATGAATGAAACAATTTTCCCGTGTATTATATATCTATTGTTAGCATATATAGAGCTTGGAATCATCTTTTTGTTTCCATGATTTTTAATAAATGGATACATCAATATGAATATTATGTTCTTCATCAATTATATTTTATTATTTACTACATAAATATTCTATTATCTTTATTATAAGGTTTCTAGTTTTCTAGCCACAATGTGGGGATCTATTGTGTGTATTATCATCTAGGGTGAATAGAGTTGTTGTGGTGTTGGGATCAAACACATAGATGGGATTCCTAAACGTCTTTGTGAATTGGAATCAAAACCCACATAGTTCGGTTCCACATAATGGGAACATAATACCTTTTAATTTCATATGATGAGGACCTTGGAGTACAGTTTATAGTCATTGGTTAAGGAAGCCTACCCCGAAGGTGCATACTCAATGTTTTAGTGTGGAATATATGTCGAAAAAAGTCAGGGAACCTAGAAGGGATATGAATTTCCCAGTTAAATTAGTCCCCCAAGGGAATGTGGCCCATATAGAATAGTGTTGATTTGTTATATTGGGTTTGGACCTTAGGGATGTTTTTTACATAGCCCATTTGGATGGGAATCAAGGCCTGTGTAGTTCAGTTTTGTGGATCCACACCTGTGGGGGCCCTCGATGGTTTTTTTCAAAGGGGACTATGATCCTTTGAGATGAGTAATGTGGGGATTACTCTTAAATAATATTTCCTTGGACTGGTGCAATTGGGGCTTAGTCCTAATGAGGAGTCCATTCGATGGTTTGGGATTATGTGGATTTCATGGATTCAAAAAACATTTAATCCTACATGGATTATAATTGGTGTGAGAAACAACAGTAGAAAAAAGATATAAGAAACCACACAATCTGCTTTGTCTAGAGGTTGGAAATATTGAATTGTGGACATGCACCTATGGTGGCATTCTAATGGAATAAAAGAGGATTTCTCAAAGGATGACACCCAAATAAAACATGCCTTAGAGGGTGTGGATTAATTTATCATGGATATTTCATATTCCCATATGATTCGGGATGATTCGTGATTTAATTTGATGGACATGGAGGAAGTACAAGATTTGGAATAAAAAAACTTATCCTCCTACATTGGGAGAAGAGGAATGAGGGATGGTGGAATAGGCCAAGGGTATTACACCTCCACCTCTATACCTTAATCTATAATGGGTCTAATGTATAGAGAATAAAGAGGGAAGGTGTCATGAGGGAGATGGATGGAATCCGGTACCCATATCTTCTTTGACCCAATACTAAGGATGTAGAGGAGAAACTCTGCCACCCCTTGAGAGAAATTAAATGGGATTACTCTAGGAGGGATTCCCTGAAATTGTCCATATAGTGAGTGAGGAGGATCTCATTCCATGTTGAATGTAAAATCTAGTGTAATCCTTACACTCCCCATCGGGAACTAGATACTTCAGGTATTAGATATGATAAGGGAAGGACATGGTCCTAGCGATTAAATCCTAGACTGGGAACTACCTAGTAGAGTCCCTGGGGTAGGGTACCTTTTGAAAATCAGAACACACACACAAATGAACCATGGGGACCCTGACTGGATAACCAAAGAAGAGTGAGAAACATATAACCATAGGAATACACACCTGAATGGGCAACATGACGGTGTTCCACTTTCCCTTTTGGTGTATGTATGGAGGTATTGGTGGATCTGTCATCTTTAAATCTCCCCTAAAATAGATCTTAAAAAGGGGAGGCCTAACCATTGAGGGCTTTGAAGAAGGTATGATGAGGGTCTTGTGCAGGCAGGTGCTTAAGTCGAACCGAGGGGGTTAGCACAGGAAGGCTTGGGTGAGCCAAGGAAGGCTCATATAGGGGGTGGTCTATGCAGGTAGTCCTAGAAGTGATTGTGGTACTTTAGGTGAAGGACCACCTAGGAAACTACACATGGGTGAGACATAGTTCAAGACATCAAGTGTCTCTATAGGTGCTCATAGATATAGCCCATGCCGGTCTGTAGTGAAGAAAATGGCCTCTTGCTCATGTTCATAAATCATATGGTGAGTGAGTGGCTCACACAGGTATTTTTTTATTGTAAACCATGGGAGGAATTTAGTTTCAATATCCACCAATAATTATTTATTATTCTAGTTTTAGAAAACTACATTGAAGTTTTCATAGGGATTGAGTGAAGGATTAGGGAGTGAAGACCTTCTAGAAATTTTATTCCATACAAATGAATACCCCATGGAAATATTTATAGATTAATATAGGACATTCAAAATAGGGGATATATTTGTAATGTGTCTCATGAATGCTCTCATGTATGATGATCATGAAAGCTGATGCACATGTACCCTGGGTGATGGCGGTGTTTTGGGGTACTTGCACGAATGGTCGTTGGATCCTTTTGTGATCCTCGGCCTTCTTAATATCTATTATTTTCTTATACAGAAGCTATTAACCATTATCACATTCTTATCCATGTTTAACAACAATGTGTAAATAAATCACCATCCTTAGTATTGGAGATGGTATAATGAATAGGGTCTGATCCTATGGTCATGTGATAAAAATGGTGGATGAATTGCACAGGAAATCAGAACAGGTAGTCTTCGCAGGTCATCCACTCTTGTCATCTGCATGGGTACGATTAATAGGTGTGGTGTATATGTCTACCACACATGGAACATTATCATTTATAAAGAGAGTCCTAATTTTAGTGTCCTGCTCTTGCAGCCTCGTATTTTTAGGTATTGTTGTGCCTGTCCACCTTACAGATCCTCCACTATATCTATTTCATTGATATATTCATTCATATAGACATGGTATGTACCTATATAAAAATTAATATTCTCATGAGAGTGAATTTCATTGGGAAAATGAGTTATGTAACAACAAGAGGTACTTCCGTGAGGCACTTGAGCGAGGCACCTTCACAAGTTTATGCCTTACATAAATTTTTTCTGTTTATAAATTTTGTTAATGGAGACTTATCTAAACTATTGAATACGAGGCTTCATTGTAGGATCCATGGATTCTAAAAAGACCAAAGTAACTAACAAACAAGATAATAATCACTTGGATTAGATGATGAAAGATATAAGAAAAAACAATTATGCTGATTTTGATATAAATCTAAGTGATTTGGTGGGACAACTGAATAAGTACCATCGTGGATTCCATAAGAATAATCATTTTCTAGTTTATAAGCTTGGTCATCTTAAGGAGGTACTCATACAAGATTTGATTAACTATACTCGTTTCTAATTGTTTTGGGACTACATAAATTCCACTACAACCAATACTTCTAGAAAGGGTGCATATATAAATGTCCAGCCATCACCCATAGCATTTGTCATGAACCATAGCTAGTGTGTTCCATATCTGAATCTTCACACGCCTAAATTGAATCTTCATTTTATCCATCCATCTTTCATGATTCCTAGACGATTTATTTAATGGGTTTTATGTATGTTTGGGACTTCCTCCCAGGAGGGGAATTTATTACATTGTGGATGTGGGTGTACGGGGTACACCCAACATGCGTGGAGTATAAGAATGAGACGAAAGAATTAAATTTCTATGAGCTCATCTCGGTTGGTTAAACCTAAATATATAATAATTATAAATTCATTCCTGAGCTATTATTATAATATAGTTTTCATAAAAATTATTTCCACTTCATTTACAGAGATTATGATATTAGCTTGTGGGACATCAAGTAGATCGATGGTTCTCTAATCCTTATATATATGTATAATGGGTTCATTCCCCTGATGGTGACATGGGATGAGTTTTAATGGATGCTAACTATGTTTCATGAGTTTCTGAAAATATCTCAAGGCATTACAAAGAATGAACATCACCGAAAATGGGTTATCTATCCTAAGGAATGGATGAGTTCATTCTTCGAGCCATTGGGGGAGATCTTATATACAAATGTCCAACTAGATGTCCCAATATGGAAAAGAGAAGTGGTCTTGGTAAATTCTAGCCAACCAAGGAGAAGGAGGAGTATGAAATTTTTGGGTATAAGACAAAGTCTTCCTTTTCTTTGAAGTCACGCCTCACTGAATTTTTAGCTATGTGTCTAAGCACTATTTTTCAACCTGTATATGATTCCCACAACAAAATAATTCCAGGGATATTAGTCACGGAAGACATGATGTTCGAGAAGAATCATGTGGGGTTATCAACCTCCGAACAAGAGAAATTTATTCAATACAGATACAAATTCATGTGTGAAAGTCACTATTCTAAATTTTACAACCATTACATGTACTGTGGGGATGCATAAAGGGACAATTTAGATTAGATTCCTTGTTGAGTTGGGTTGAGGTTCCAAGAAGTCCATTTCAACCGTATGTTCAATATTTTCATGTATTATTCCATAATCTCGGAAACCCAATGAGACCCCATTGAGTATGAGCCTATTCAAGGATTTCAACTTCTTCCCATAATGGTGCTTGCTTACTGGGAGGTTTTCTGTTGACTGGAATGAAATCACTGAGCTAAGGTCTTAAATGATGGCCTTTAGTGATGGTGTTATAGTGGATTCTGTTTATATAAATTTTATATACATGTAATATGGTACATAGAGGTTTCAGCTGAAATTAATTTTCCTATAAAAATAATGGTATATTATCTCATGAATGTCTGATTAGAAGAGGATATGATAGTATCATAAGATATATGGATTCTTATAGAAATGGATTTTACTCAAGAGGTCATTAATATGACAATAGCAGATGCAACTAGTGGATTAACTTAATTTTATACAGAGGCATGGAATTAATCATACCATAAAAGAGTGTTGGACAATTTTATTCCTCATATTAGAACTAGATCGTCCTACAAGAATAAGAAGTAATCTGTAAAGGTTTCTACTTCCACAGAAGGTGTGTCTTCCCCTCCATATGATGCTTCATCCCCGCAGATGGTGTTGAAGATGAGGTCCCGAGTTCACACAAGTGACCTCGTGGGAGGTTCAATCTACCGGTCGGGGTCAAAAGGGTCATACGAACTGAGATTTCACCTAGACGGTTCAATCTCAACTGCCATTAAGATTCATGGGTTCCATTTTCTCATCTATCATAGGCATCAAAGAGAGTTTTTAATTTTATAAAATCTAGGGTTGTTGAATCATCTTCATGTGATGTCGACATGGATTCAAAACACATATGACCAGAGGATGTGAAGTTTTGTAAAATCATATCTTTGGATTTTGAAATCATATGGTAACCCCTTCATTCTAGGATGATGATTATTGGTGTAGGGGATACTCGATCTCCCCCAAATCATTAATTTGAAGACAATCCCAATGAAGTGATTATTCACATCAAGTAGTTATGGATGATCATTAGTGAAAATAACTACTTAAACGCTACCAAGAAGAGGGTGGAGGACATGATGAGGCAAGGAACTACTGAACGAATATACCACTAATCTCAAGAGGATTTAATTAATTATAATAATTTCAAATATGTAAGTTCCCCTTTTCCATATTCACTTTTATTATTCCTTTCATTCATTTCAAAAAATTATTATTACTAATGGGATTTCCATTTTTATTTGTAGGAGGCCACAAGGAAATCAATGGATAATACTTCACCAAAATATGGCCCAATAGGAACCCCACTTGGGAATGATTTATATTCTACCAATACAATAAATATATCCCAAGGGAATCATGATGTGGAGACTAATATGGAAGGGGAAACTCAGTTTACACATAAATTACCTATCTTTTAAGAGGCTATTTCTATCCCACCCTTTGTTGAAAAATAACGTGCACTCAAGGGTATTGTCTTTTTCTAATATTCTCACCACTAGTGGTA
Organism: Viscum album; assembly: GCA_963277665.1. Classification (NCBI taxonomy): domain Eukaryota; kingdom Viridiplantae; phylum Streptophyta; class Magnoliopsida; order Santalales; family Viscaceae; genus Viscum; species Viscum album. The sequence continues at coordinate 1,602,310,295 of OY728153.1, read as the reverse complement.
TGCCCTAGTTGCACCAATAATTTATGATTTACCAAAATAAGAAGTACAATCATACTTGGATTGCAGAATCTCCCCCTATCTATTCTCTTAACAGAATTTAAAATGAACCACCAATAACTGAGGATGGTTCTCTAGGCCATGTATAGATCCATAAAGGAAAATTATCTCATTTTAAAACAGAAGTATGTAGGTTCGTTAGATAAGTCATAAACTCTTGTCACCATTCCTACTATTGTGGATAGGTAGGAGGATTTTGGTAATGATTAAGGAATATCATATGGTCTTACATTAAACATACTGACTATTGTCTTTATGGAATTTCAAGATGATCTCCTACACCAAATGAATATGCATTGATTGATGTGGACCATACGACTGTTATTGAGTATGCGGTTCCAGTTCTCAAGTTAGAAATTGAGAGTGATGTTATAGGTCATTAGCCAAATATTCCATGTTATTCTGTGGGAGATATTTATGTGGAGCTTGGGACATCTATAAATTCAATGATAAATCATAACATGACCATTGAAAAAATTCGGGAACATGTTAATCTTCATATTACACTAGAATTATTTAATTCCCTTAATAGGGATTTCAATGGGGATAATTTTTTTATCTTGTTCAACCAATAATTTTATAACTATTTCCCTAATTATGACTTATTAGAATGTGTAGATCCACATACAGAGAATGTTACGATGAGGTGCATGAAGAAGTTTCAAAAATTCATCCTAGTCCCACTGTTGTAGAGGAAATGAGTCTTGTGAATCTAGAAACAATAAATATTCAGAATCCATCTATGGTATAACTTGGTAAAACCCATTAGATTGATACTTTTCAAGGGGTTTGGGTTTAAATTTCTATCATTGGGGATTCCACGTAGGAATCTACCACAGTTGCTGACCCATTAGAGGCTGAGTGTCACTAGATGGTAATCATCCAATATTTCATTAAATTTTAATCCCTTATTAAGCTAATGATGAGCCTTTCCCATAGTCCAGTTCCATAAAATTTTCTGGGTGGGTGTGAGGGAAATGCCTCAGTGATAATGTAGTTGTTAAAAAATAAAATACATCATTGATCAAGAGGGAATGGGGCAGGGTGATTCTATAATTGTAACACTCTTGGAGAATGTTTATCCCTGTTATAGTGGCTCTGAGTATGATTTATAGTTGCATAATTCTCTTTGGAAAACATGAAATGGGCTTGGTGGGATATAAGGAAAAATAATATTTGAAGCACCTATTGAAGATTTTCAAACATGATCCCCAAAAAATTCATTCTTGTTTTGTTCGGTGGGATACTAAAGGAATTATTATAGTAAGATGATTTTTATTTTTTGTTTGATCATTTATAAATGGGAGTGAGGTAATGAGCTTCAACATGACCTCATAATTCCAAATCTTCTTATAAGCACTGATGATCTTGTGGTTGCATTATCACATGAAAGGGACAACCATTAAATGAATTTTGAAAAATAAAAATAGAATATTGATTAGAAAACCATTCATGAGACACACCTTTAGTGGGAATTAGACAAAACTCATGGGGAGAAAAAACAACTCCAATATGTATTATAAGGATCCCATATCGATGGATCAGCTACTCTTGCAGAGGTAGTGGATGTGCTTTTCCAGGCTAAAGAGATTTAATCTATTTTGGTTGATGGGGGTAAAATAGGCTGTTTATGGGCTAGGGAGGCCATTAAACAAATGAAGAGTTATGTTGATGGACTTTTTAAATTATTTTATAAGGAGACTTCCTCTTGTGGATGATCCTCTAGTTTTTATGTCCCAAAAATTAAAATAATTTATTTTCCTATCACCTATGACTTCATCCCTCTCTTCCACATGTTCTCATAATGTAATATTGAAAAATAATTTCGAATAAAAAATTATTTTTTCATCAGCATGTTATAAAATCTATAATGGGTGTGGGAGATTCTCTATATTTTCCTATACATTGATGCCACGAATGTGTAGTTCTACTTTTTTAGGGTTTTATAAACAACCCTACAAACATTCTGTCTTTTATTTTACCACCATATTATTTTCCTAAGATAAATACAAAGGAGAATCAATAGGAGAGACATAGATATTTATTTGTGCACCCATTTTGTTTTTTCAGTAAAATAATTTATTTTTTATATTTTATTTTTATTTATCAATATTTTTCTTACACCATAGAGTGCATATGTTTAGTGACAAGTCAGACATCTTTTTTACAGATTACCCTTTCTGGTTTTCCAATCTATTGATTACTACATCTCTTTTTTGAAGGATTTTTAAATTCATGAATGATGGACAAATGAGACTAATGTTCTTGGTCAATCAACATTGAACATATATTTTGAAATAATGACCCAAAAAGTCTTGTGTGCTGATAATTGTAATACCACAAAATTATAAAGTGAGAACATTTTATTTGAAAGCATGTATCACAAGTATCACCCAGTGGATGAGAGAATATAATATACAAATATTTTACAGTTTATTTAGTATTTTAAATAGTTTAAATATATTTTAAATGTTTAAATTCACTCAAAACTGAGTAACCTTTTGTTACTCGTAAGAGTGACATTATTCTAAAGCAAACATTACACAGAAGACAAAGTTTTAACTTACAAGAATTTACCTCTAAAATATTATAATTTAATATAATTAGACATAATATGGAAATTAATTTAGTGTTTATAAATATTATTAACTATCATATGAAAATATTTGCATTACTCATATATAAACGGAATCCAATGGTTACATGTTAATTAGAAATGAATATAGAAACCTATTGTATGTAAAGGAAAATATTATTATATTTATCCCCACAAAGCTATGATACCCAAATAAGTTAAATTAATTAAAATTATTGAATGATATTAATATTAATTTTATGTTATATATTAAATCAAGTATTTTTTATATTCATCCAATATATTTTATAGGGAAAAATACTCATTTTTTATATAAAATAATATATTTTTTATTAAGGTATTTTTATCACATTTTAAATAAGAAGCTATTTTAAATACAATTTCAGAACCTTAATGGATTATATATCTCAATATAAACTTTATATTTGAAATATAAACTTAATAAAATGTTAGAGTAAATTTTTGGTATTTTTCTATAAAATTTCATTTTATAATGAATGGTAAAAATATTAAAATTTATTTCCAAACTACATTTTCATCTATTTTATTAAATATTTAAAATTATTTTATATATTGGTTTAAAAGTTTAATTTAATAATAAATTTTTAAATTAATTCAATTTAGGCCATTGGAATTAATTTCACTGTCAATGATTCTATTAAAACAAAGCATGTTTTTTGAAATTTTTACCTTACAAATCTACATTGTCATCCCATCTACTGGATTAAATTTAAATTTATTTGTGAAACTTATGGGATTGGAATGTGTATAAATGGATAAAATATTTTTAATAATAAAAATTAATAATTAATAATATGGTCAAAATAGTTTTTACCAAAAAAATAGAGATTGTAATTAAAATTAATTATATTTATTAAGTAAACATTCAGCATAAAGGGGAACTATCCTCCTTTTTATGGGTCCAAATGAATCATAAACTTGTCCAAAATCAAATTTCGAGAAATTTATAATCTATATAAGACCTTTTAACAAATGTTTTCCATTATCTTATCCAACTTATACATGGAAAACGTGGTGAGAATTCCTCTATCAAAGTAATACAAGAGTGCCACTCCTCATTCACTCCAAAAGGCCACCACTTCTCCCCATTTCTCACAACTCTGATACCAATTAATTTCAGCAATGATATTCCAAAATATCACCCAAAAATACCAAATATATACCTTTAATCCCCCCTTTTAGAAGAAATAATTCCAATGAAGGCCTTTGGTATAAACCTATAGGAGTTACCCAATATTAAGGTAATGTTTTCCAAAAATCTATTTTCATTCAGTTGCTTCTCCACTCCCTATACTCTTATTATTCCATTATTACATAACAAAAAATATCCAAAATATACTATGAGTTTATTATGTTATTATTTATACCTACACTTACACAGACCTCCATATAATGGTTAACAACCATTTAGTTATTCTGTAAGAATAACTACTGCCTCATGAAATGATGATTGTTGATTTTTTGTTGTCCACCTATCATGGTGTCCATTATGATCAAAAATATATATATATATATTATATGTAACGTCCCAAGAATTCATTAATTGGAATACCTCTTGATCTAATTAAAATGACTCTTTATGTAAAATTTTTATATAAAATGTCATCTTCTTTGGTTTATGTTTTTGGATTTAAAATACTTATATGAATTTTGGATGTTGATGCTCCGTTCCATCACAGAGTCCAAAGATTGACTGAGGGACGTACCTCAATCCAAAAAAGAGGGATGAACATCATGAATTTCAAAAAGTAATTAAGGCGCATAAGTATACTTATGTGACAACCTTGGATGTGCAAGTTACTTGCACGCTCTAAGTGAAATTTAACCCAACCCTCAGGTGGGTGATAAATACTCCTTGTGGGCCCCCCATTTAGAGGGTGGATTTTCCAAAACTTAGAATTAATCTCTTTTTTCCCTAGTCTCTACTTGAAGTCTTCCGAACATTTATAAGTTAATTTCATACCTAGAATGGAAGATCCAAAGAGGAATAATAAAGAATAAGTGTTAGTATTCATCAACACTTACACACCTAAGTGTCCAGCCCTTAAGGAAAATGGAAACACTTGCACGCTGCCTTTCCCACTCAAGGGAACTTGTGCATCGCACTTCTGGAAGCATCTAGGGATAATAATAAGGGTTTGAGCCAAGTCTCCCCCAAGTATTACCCTATAGATTATTCGTCGCCCAAGTGAACTCATGTCGCGCAAGTATACTTGCGTGACCAAGACTTGTGCGCCAGACCAATACTTGCGCGCCACCTTCCAGTTCACATCCTTTCCTCAATTTTACCTCTCCTCTTGAAGATTTATCCTCCAAACCCCTCTTCAAATCCATTTGTGGAATGGTTCCATTGTTTGATTTCTTATTTGAATAGAATTTTGAGAAGTTCATTTGACCTCTGACTCCTTTTCAAGAGTATTCCCCAGTCATAATTTACCATAATCTGGGCCTCATTTTTAGTAGTATGCCCCAGTCATAATTTCCCTTCACCTAGGCCTCCTTTTAAGGAGTAAGCCCTTGTCAGAATTTCCTTTAACCAGGGCCTCCTTTTCAGAAGTAAGCCAAAATCATAATTTCCCTTAACCTGGCCCTCCTTTTCTGGATTAATCCCCAGTCATAATTTCCCTTAACCTAGGACTCCATTTCAGGAGTAATCCCAAGTCATAATTTCACTTAACCTGGGCCTCCTTTTCAGGAGTAAGACCCAGTAATAATTTCCCTTAACTTGGGCCACCTTTTCAGGGGTAAGCCCCAGTCATAATTTCCCTTAACCTGGGCCTCCTTTTCAGGAGTAAGACCCAGTCATAATTTACCTTGTCCTGGGCCTCATCTTCAAGAGTAATCCCCAGTCATAATTTCCCATAACCTGGGCCTCCTTTTTAGTAGTAAGCCCCAGTCATAATTTCCCTAATCTGGGCATCTTCCTTAACAGTAATCCCCACGTTATAAGTTCCTTTTTAATGCGCATCTTCTTCAGGAGTAATCCCTAATAATAATTTAAGGTCCCCGTTAATCTAGGCATCCTCCTCTGGAGTAAGCCCCATGTTAGATTATCCAAATCTCCATAAAGCACAAATATCATTATGGGCATTGTTCCTAGGCTTCTTTTCCAGAAGTAAATCCTATTCTTCACCTACATGGGCTGTCACACATACGTAAGCCCCACAACATTTCTTATGACTGCATCTTTTATGTCACAATTGTCATATTTACTGATACCTCTTTTTTCACACACTGACTATGACTCACAAGGGATTAGAGTGTAATAGTAATTATAAAATCTCTCTTTGGGCCATTAATCATGAATAATCCTCACATTTCATAACTGAACTATGTGGAATTTAACCACTACCTTAAAACTAGTGTACGTAGGATTCCTTTCTATGGTTCAAGCCCATAACTCATTAATTCTCATCCATCCCATTTGATGCTAAACAATATATTAATTATAGAACTACATGGGTTCTGATTCCACTTTAACAAGGATACATAGGTAGCCAATCTGCGAGTGCAATCCCAAATCTGAAATAAACCATGTCCTTTTGAATGACAATAATATTCAAGTGCCCCACTTAGTGGATTTAAAACTAGTTTGGTCATCATAATGATCAAGATATTTCTATATAATGTATTGAAGGATACCATTGACTAAGAATATACAATACATACGGATGATTCTACATTGATGAAGAACCTCAAATACATGTTAAAGATTCTCTAAATCTCATACATATCAATCATTGATGTCCAAATCTAAAGGAAAACTCATTTTCAAACATGGTGAGTTAATAAGGATTCTTGGACATAACTTAAATCTATAAGGAGTCCCAGAGTATGTAATAATTCCCCTCAAAAAGGTGTGATGAGCTTGACCTCCCATCCGCTCGACCAATGCAAATTCTTAAGCCTCGTTGGTCCCTAACTAATGAGAAAATACCTTTCGAAAGTAGGTACAAATGGATATAGAATCATTGGATTTCTTCGGTTCTACAAATAAACCCATTATTAACCGATTGGAATGTTTGAACCCTATACAAACAAGTTCATCCTCATTTACAGAATAAACAAAAAAAATGTTGAACCCGACGTGAATCTTTAACCAAGTTAAATGATGTTTTACTTATTTGTTAGGCCCCTATTTAACTCAATGTGAGGGCCAAAAAAGAAATCAATAAACATATGTGCGCATCCAAATTATGTATTCTGTCCAAACATATATTGATTGTGTCTTTTATATCAAACAGACACTCTTTTCCTAGATCTCTATAAATTACAGAAATGGATTCTTTAAAATTCACACCTGTGAATGTCTCGGCCGCTACTCCTGCTGGATCCTCGTCCACTCTGAGGAAGAAATCACCTACTCAGCATCTGTAATTCTGGGAATCAAATGCATTTCAGAAGGAATACCATCAACACGGTACCATTCTGAATCTGGAGGCCTCTCGACAAGCCCTCAAAGTTAACAACTCACCCTGGTTGTCCGGACATTGATGACCAGTCATCATGAAGCAGGTTGTACCAACCACCATTTCAAACTGTTTTGGGTCGTTATCCCCGAAATGCAATCCCCAGTCCCACCCATATTATGGGGAGGTGAATGAGAAGGTCACTCAAGGACATAATTCAAGAAACAAGAGTCTTTATTGAGGGATCCCAAACAACAATCTCCGCCAGACTCGCGCAGTAGTGCACACTCAACATGTTGAGGGTATCGCCTTTAGGGGTTTGGCTTAGGTTCCTCAGACTCAAGCATGCAAGATGAACCATCATAGGTGAAATTTGGCCTGTATGGAGTATGTTCTTACCTATGCCCCCTACGATGATGTTTATCAAGCTAACTTGATGGCAAACAACGAGCTTGCATATACACCCATCCGTCCTCATATTTCTGGCCAACAGACTCATCTGGTAGTAACACACCAATCCCGCCAGGCAATTCTGGAAGAGTTCTATAAGCAGGCATATACACCTATTTATAATTCATCATCCAGTTAGTAGGCTCATATGACTGCATCCAAAATAGCTCGCCAATCTAATATGGTGGCGAATGATAAGCAAGAACACACACCTGTTTACAATCACAAATTCTATCATCATTCTTGTCTTCCAGTATTGAAGGAAAATCATAAACCATACTTGAAAAAGAATACTCAAATGGCACATACACCTGCCAATGTTCATCAAGCCTGCCAGAAGTCTCGTTAGGTAGCACCCGGAGAAGTCAGTCAGAAAGCTCTGACGACAAATATGGAGCAGACTCAATTCTCTGCCTCTATGAATAAGTACAGTCAGAATTTGTTGACAGGAAAATGAGGATAGGAGTTGGAACATACACCTACCCCAGACATGGAATGGACTTATATTCCCGTTCTAGTAGCTGAAGTCACCAAGCACATTCTAACAATGGTAAAACAGAAGAAGCAAATCCCTGCACATATTCTGTATGCCTATCAGAATATTATAACAACTTCCGCAGCAACACAGAGAAGGAATCATAAATATATCACTATCAGTGAAGTGAATCATCAACATATCACTCCAGAACAGATACAGACCACTGTCCCAGTCCAAGAGGGTCGTGGGGCATACTCCTCCATGTCATACAAACAATCAAGACAGGTAAATACACCCAACTGGAATGGATATAATATCTCTAACATGACCATTTCTCATGAGAAGGAACATACACCTTCCCACAATAACCACTTTTGTCGATAAGTGGATGCCAAAGTTAGTATAAAGGCATCTAAGAAAAAGACCCATCCAACAATGTCGAGAAATCCAGATCCAATCTGTAATAAGGCCTTGCTCAATGCTAGAGTTCTTGATGCACTCAGACAATTGTCTATTGCAACTTATGAATCTACTCTCTTATTTATAGATTTTGGAAGTAACAAAAACAATTATGAAGGTCTCCATCATACATATCCTCATGAAGGCTTGCTTCATGATAGTTCAATCGATCTCGAAGGGTCATCTTCAGATGAGATCCGCGATAACCCTCTATGTGGCCAGAAGATCAAGGAGAAAAAGGTTTCATCTTTTATTGTAACCCGCCATGGTGTTCCTCCCCATGATGATGAATTTAGCTATGAAAGTCCTCTCCACAGTAGTAATTCTTATTTCCTAGAAAATTCTTCAAAGGAATATATAGTAACGAGAAATCCCTTTTATCTTGAGGAACTTGAAAATGTGAATCCAGTCATGTCTAATGCATTACCGCTAGCAGGAAAAATAATTTCCCAATCAGAAGATAGCTCAGGGTGTAAGTAATTCTACAAACTAGCCATAGGTCATTCATCTTCTAATTTGAAAAATTAATTCTCTACCAAACTTGTTGAATCTAATAAAGCAACAAAGAAGCACCAGCTTTGGTATAATTAGGTAGAATAATCTTCATCGAATGATAAGGAGGAAGTGCTTAATATGAGAAAACAACTAGCGAAAGTTGATATACCAGTCTTGTTTTGGACTTTTTCTAACTCTCAGTATAATATTCTAGAAATGTTGACGGAAGATTGTATTCCTGATATTCATCTGAACATGTGGAAAACTCATTATCACTTAAAAGTGAAAATATTATCTTATGATGAAAATGAAAATCATGTTAAGCTAATATAAGGCTTACAATGCCAAATTTATTTGGAATCTCTCTCAGTTTCCCGAAATCCAAAGGTTGAAAAGCAGTAAATATCCCTTCAGCATGCATGCTTTGGTGCACTAAAAAGGTTGCTCCAGTTTATTAGCAATTCCCCATCTGGTATTCATATCCAGGTATTGGGTTATAATAGAGCACAACATTTCACTGTACTCTACAGTCATCAATGCCTGCCAAAAGTGGTTTCATGCAATGTTATTTCCCACGGCCGGCCACATCCACTTGGTTTTGTGTGTAATCAATGGATTGCTCAGGAACATGACTCCACTATTTCTTCCCAAAGTCAGGAATACAAAGAACAAGCTCTCAAATTACTCTTGCATCAAGAAAATGAGAATATCGAACATGATTATCATTTAGAGAATGCACATCATCAGGTGATAGTAGTGTCATAAATCATCCAACGGTCATTTGAGTCAGGTGATTTGAGTGGATGTTAGTTTATGAATCCGGCTAATTTCCGGACTAATGTATGAAAAATTAGGAGAGATTTTAAGAAAGTATCGGATGTAGCGGCTCAAGAACCACCTCAGCTTTCCAGAATGGGGACACATTTAGCACAACCCTTAGGATCAATAAATGAGATTCAAGGAGTTGAGCTGGAAAAGAAGCAATAGCCCCAGTCCAATAGACTAGTGACTTTTTCAATTCCTCAATATCTTCCTTAGTGAAATTCAGTCATCTCTCGATTAGGGAAGAAGCCACAAGAGGAACACATATCCGAATTTTATGGAGATTCCCTCCGAATTATGGTTCATCAAGAAGTTATCGATTTATCAACTAAACAAAATGCAATGTCTCATAGAGGGCATGGAATAAGAGAGTATCACAGAAGCACTGAAAGAAGGGCTGCAATGCGTTATGCATCAGTAAATGTCATCAATGACATTGTCACCGATCCCCTAGAACATGAGGCACACTCAGAGTAATCAGATAAAGAAGTTAATGATCAAGAGATTGTATGCACTAAAACAAATGAGGAAGGTGTGCATACCTGGAATCAAAGGATTACCTAGAATTTAGGTATTCCTTTAAATAACCAAATCCCCCCTCTCCAAATGGCATCAACAAGGGGAAAGGAAAAAAGATAGGTTACATTCCACCCTACCTCTCGTGAAGGTCAATCACTCTCATTAGAGGAATGGTTCTCACACTAGGTAGAAGAAATGAAGGAGTTAAGGAGGTTGAATGAAGAACTACATCAAGGTAGTCTTACTCCTAAACGTACTGGAGTCAGCCAGTCAAGGGAATTTGTTGCAACTACTGAGATGGATCAAAAATATCCTCTTTTACAAGTACATCATCACAGGTTTAATCCTATAGATCATGTGCAACAACAATAGGTAGTTATACCATCAGTGGAAGTCTCGGTCCCTACACCCGTCCAAACTCTAATTATTACACCTACTCAGGTCCAAGCTCAACCATATGTTTCAAAAAAATTAATTACTATCATTGAGTCATTAACAACTCGTTTGGAAGATATGGAATGAATGTGTGCACGAATTCCACCAGAAAATAGAGCTTACACTAAACGGGTGGATGCAATTCCCCCCCATCAAATTTTTTTAAGTACCATAATCCCACTTTTTAATGGTACATGAGATCCAGAACAACCCATAACACATTTTGTTTCTCGTTGTGATCTTATGATGGGAAATCCTCAACAACAAGAAGTAGTTAATCTCAGGTGCTTTTTAGAGTCATTATAAGGGCCTGCATTTTTCTGGTATACAAGCATGCAATCCCGGTCAATTATCATGTGGGAAGATCTCTGTCAAGGATTCCTTCTTCAATTTAGCTCAACATTTCCGAAGAAGATAGTTTTGGATCTTACCAATTGGATGTAAAGGGAAAATGAAAGTGTTTCATATTTCATTGCTTTCTATAAGGAATTAAAATATTCCTTAACCTTAGAACTCCCTCAAGAAGAATCGTTTCCAATCTGTGTGGAAAATTTTCATGATGAATTATGAACACCATTGATCCTTGTGAAATACACTGGAGGGTTTTGAGAGCTTACTTCAATCGCTCAGCATATCGAAGACTCTCTTATGAGTAATAAGGCTAAACTCTTGTAATTCCATCAGTTTCTTGAAGAAGAATAGGGAAAGCAGAGAGTGCTACAGTTACACATAAACAAGCACCTTTACCTGCTTTCACTTCAAGAACTTCATCATATCGAAGGGATACACCTACGGAATTTCAACAACGGAGTTCGTCTCATCAAGAAGATGAATGAAACAAAATACGAACACAATTTGAGGAGTAAAAGAAAAAAATATATTCTTTCTGAAATGAACAAGTTCCTGGTTACTTCATTTCTGCTTTGGAAAATAATTTGGTTCAGTTTCCATGGGCCAAAAGGCCAAACGAGGAAGGAGATGAAGACCTTCTCAACTATTTCCCATTTTATAAAATGTTGGGGCATCCCATTCAGGAGTGTTTTGTCTTTAAAGACCTCCTACAAAAAATGGTGGATTCTGGACAGGTAAAACTAAAAGGTTCTTCATCCCAGGTAGCTTGTGTTACTGCTACAGATCTATAGGAAGAAGGCGAATGGCATGAAGTCATAAGAAAAAATGCATAGAAATATGATGAATGGATAGTTAGGAAAACGATCAACCGAACTCATGCCATTTTACAAATGCAATTGAAGAAACCAATTGTGTCTTCTTCTATGAATGCTACAACAAAACTCCCTTCGTCAGAAGGAAAATCCTCAATGAGGTGACATAATTTGATGAAAGAAGAGAAGTCAGAAGAAGATGAGCTCATGTCAAAGACTATTTTGTATTTGAATCTGGCAGATTTTTTGCCATCTACTTCAAAAGAACGGGCACTGCCCCACCAAAAAGCACAGCCTAAACTAGATAATCATGAAGAATATTCATCAGATGAAGAGTTGATATTAGGATCTGTTAACATTATTCACTATATGGATCTGTATGCTAGTCATATTTTTGATCATGCTGAGCCTGAGTTCCCTATATCAAACAGAGGAATTAGAAGATGTTCTAGAGGTCTATGATATAAGGGAATAAGTGGATATTTTAAAAGCGTCTATTTCAATACTACCACTGATAGAACTGTATATGTAGTAGAAACTCGTGGAAAATCCCTTCAGCAGGCTCAATAAGAACAAAAACATTTCTCAACACATGGAAGATTTAGTCCTAGCATAGTTATTTTTGGAAGATCGATTGGAGGTTACACCTTCTTCCTCTCATCAAATAAATAGACCCAGTCGGTCTACTCTGCCAAAGCCAGGAGTATTTCCAACTCCTACCATGATACAGGATGCATATAATTCCAAAGCTTCAACATCTAAGGCACATGCGAAACCACATGTTCCTATTGGGAAACGCAGACCTTTGGCTCAAAAGTATGATGTGTTGAAAAAATTAACCCAAGTACCGGTCATGTTATCAATTCTGTATGCCTTGAATCTATCAAAGGATCTTCGGGAGGCACTCATATTGACTTTTTCAAGTCCTCAGGATTTCGAAACTAAAATTGATGCGGCTGATGTTTACCATATAGAGAATGATCCTTATGAATGCCATGAGGTGATATTTTTTACAGATGAAGATGAAGATGATGTTCTGTATGGACATATTAGACCATTGTATCTATCATGCAAAGTCAATGATGTAGACATCTGAAGATCTTTCATTGATAATGGTTCAGGAGTGAACCTCATCCCTATTCATACAATTCGTCGATTGGGCCTCACCAAATCGGATTTATCTCCTTCTACATTGATGTTACAAGGATACAATAAAAATGAACAAGAACATCTAGGCAAGATTACACACAGAACTCATTTTGGGGATCTCATATCCAATTCAGATTTCATGGTTGTTCATCAGGACACAGCCCTCAACATTTTTCTTGGAATACCTTGGCTACATCAACTAGTATCTGTACCATCGTCATACCATAAATGTCTCATATATTGTTTCAATGGTCAAATTGGGTCATTTTATGGTGACAAAGCCCCATTAAAAACATGTGAATCTCAATACAATGACGTAGAATTCTATCACATAGAGGGAAAGAAAAATCCACATCGAAGAAGGTCACCAAAATTAATTCTCTATATAATTTGGAAAATATTCTAGTAAACCCATTCATATATGTGAGTACAGATTATGTGTTGTCTATCAGTAAAATTTATGGGATAGTCCCAAATCCAAAGACTCTTATAGAAACTTCCATAATTTCAATTACAAAAATCGAGCTAGACATCATGGGAGAAATTGCTGATTCACCAGGCAATGATGAATGCTCAAATAGAGATGTCTTCATTTCATCCGCTGAAATCCAGAAATTCTATAATTCATCAACCTGTCCAGAAGAAGTTATAGTAATACTAGAGGAAAATAATGATGTAGATTCTCAATCCATAATCTCCTCCCTATCAACCCAGGAAGACCTTTTATCATCAATAGGGTCAGAAGTTGTATCTTCTTCTTCAAGATGTTTAAATTTTAACTTCTCCCCTGACTATAGAAGTTCTTCTGCATCATCTACTATGCAATTAGAAACAGAGTAAGTAACACATATTGAAGATGAAGAGGAATATATAATAGTTTCTCCTCCAGTAATTGAAGAGGGTATCTCTACCACTGTGGATGAACTCAGAGAAATACACCTGGGTACAAACGAAGATCCACACCCCACATTAATTAGTGTGTCCATAATACTTGAAGAGCAAGAAATATATAATTTTTTAATGAAAAATAGAGATGTGTTTGCTTGGAATTATACAGAAATTCCCAGACTTGATCCTGATGTTTCCACTCATCATTTGGCTTTTCGAGAAGAACATCGAGGATTCATGCAAGCCCCCAGAAGAACACACCTAACTTATGCCTCCAGAATTCAAGCTGATATAGATAAGATTTCCAAGGCTAACATCATTACAGAATTTCAATATCCCAAATGGTTGGCTAATATTCTCCTTGTGAAAAATAATAATGGATAGATTAGAGTTTTCATTCACTACAGAGATCTTAATTGGCATTGTCATAAGGATGATTTTCCGGTTTCGATCACATAAATCTTAATTGATGCAACAGCTAGTTATGATGAACTTTCCTTCATGGATGGATATTTTGGGCATAATGAAATCTGGATGGCTCTAGAAGATGCAGAATCTAATGCCTTCAGAGCCCCACAAGGTGTGTTTTGCTATCGGGTAATGCCATTTGGGCTGAAGAATAAAGGTGCAATGTATCACCGTGCCATACACCGTATATTCAAACCCTTTTTAGGGAAATTTCTTAAATGTTATGTGGATTATTTGGTGGTTAAATCTAGACAATGTTCTAGTCACTTGGATGATCTAGAAATCATATTCAACAAACTTCAACAACACAATTTGAAGATGAACCCCTTGAAATGTGCTTTTGGGTTAACCTCAAAAAAATTTCTTGGCATTGTTCTATGCCATCGTGGTATCGAAGTTGATAATGAGAAGAAAAAATAAATCCGGGGTATGTCACCTCATAGAAATTTGAAGGAATTGAGAGGACTTCAAGGAATCATGGCCTATATTCGGCGTTTCATCGCTAATCTGGAAAGAAAATGTTTACCCTTCACCAAATTAATGAAGAATGGAGTCACTTACCAGGGGATCGAAGGTTGCTAAGAGGCATTTGATATTAACAAAAAATTATCTCTTGGGTCCACCAGTATTAATTCCACCTATTGAAGGGAGACAACTTATACTCTATGTGACAGCTTTAGAGCGATCATTGGGTGCCTTCCTTCCCCAAAAAAATGATATCGGGAATGAAAACAACCTTCACTATCTCAGTCGAAATATGCATGAGGAAGAAACTTGATAATAAAATATTGAAAAGTTCTGCCTAGAGTTAATCTTTTTAGTTCAAAAATTGGGACACTACGTGAAACATCCTGAGGTCTAATTGGCATCTTGAAATAACCCACTCAAATTTATCCTCAGTCCTCCAATGCTTGTAGGACATCTAGAAAGGTGGGTATTTATTTTGCAGCAGTTTGGTATCCAGTATGTCTCTCAAAAGCCAATAAAGGGCCAAGATCTAGCTGATTTCCATGCTGAAAATTCTTCAGTGGAGGATACATCATTTAATACTGAACTTCCTAATGAAGAGGTATTCTCTATTCAAGATAATCCTCAAACATGGGAAATGTACTTTGATGGTGCCTCAAGAAGTCCAACAGGGAAGAAAATGGAAAATCATAAATTCAATAAAGTTTTATTAGGAATAATACTTATTTTAATAGAAAAGGCAGTGTTTCCTTATTCCTTTTTATTGTCGGAAGGCGGTACAAGCAATGAAGCAGAATATCAAGCTCTCATCACAGGCTTGGAATTAGCACTATAGGCACAGGTGAATCACTGAAAGGTTAAAGGTGATTCAGACCTGGTAATAAAAAAAGTAAATGGGGATTATTCCATGAGAAAAGAGGAGTTAATCCCTTTGTGTGATTACATCAGAGACTTAATAGTGGAATTTCCTTCAGAACCGACATTTTCTTATGTCCCACAATTACAAAATGCCCAAGCTGATGAACTAGATAATGTTACTACAGCTCTGGAAGATCCAAATCGGGACAAAACAATCATCACTATTGCCCACCGCCGTACAATTTCACCTTATTATCAAATCAGAACAGAGGAAATCAATGAAATTAGTCCATTTTATGAACCGTATGGTCATATGACTGGATGGATGACATCTATCAGGGAATAGCTTCAAAATGGATTACTCCCACCTGATAGAGTCGGGAAAGAACAAGTTCGGCAACGTGGGGTTAATTTTACTCCTTATGATAGCCCAGATCACCAAAAAATTCTCCACAAGAGAGGTTTTTATGGAATTCTATTTAGATGTATTGATTTTAAAGATACAATGGCTGTCATGAAAGAAGTACATGCAGGAGTCTGTGGTTACCTCCAGTCCGGAGATAGGCTGTATGATCAAATTTGAAGACTTGGATACTTCTGGACTTCAATGATACAAGATTGCATTGATTTCACTAAGAAGATTCATTATTTCCAAGTATGTGCCAACTTCATTCATCAACCCCCAGAGTTTCTTCATACATCTAAATACTCTTGGCCATTTTCCACATGGGGAATGGATGTAGTAGGACCTTACCCTTCATCTACATCCATGTATTTTAAGTATGTTCTTACTGCTACTGAATTCTTTTCCAAATGGACAAAGGCAATACGTCTCAAAAAAGTTTGTTCTAAAGGCATTGTTAGATTCATCAACTATAACATCATTACTAGATTTGTTGTCCCTCATACCATATTGACAGAAAATGGAACCAACTTCTGTTCATCTGAGGTAAGGAAGTTGTATCAAGAATACAACATCAAATCCAACCATTCAACTCGGTCTCATGCAGTGGCCAATGGAAAAATACAATCCTTCAATTGGACTCTTTAAATCATACTACAAAATATTGTGGATAAAGATAAGAAATCATGGCCTGAAAAACTTTTTCATGCTTTTTGTGCTTATCAGACCACCACCCGCACAGTTACGCGGTCACCTCTATATTCATTGGTATATAGAACCGAACCAGTCTTGCCCATTTAGGTTCAATTACCTTCGCTCAGATTAGCCATTTGTGATCAGTTATATACAGATGAAAAATATCAGAAGCGATTTGACGAATTGGAATGATTTGATGAAAAAATATTGTGCACCCAGCATAACTTGTATGTCTATCAGAATCAAATAGCATGGGATTTCAACAGAAAAGATCAGATTTGTTCATTCATTCAAGTAGAATTGGTATTTGTCCCCCAAACTCCAATGATATCAGGAAAGAAACCTCCCAATCTTTAGCCAAAGTGAGAAGGACCTTATTCAATAC
Organism: Viscum album; assembly: GCA_963277665.1. Lineage (NCBI taxonomy): Eukaryota > Viridiplantae > Streptophyta > Magnoliopsida > Santalales > Viscaceae > Viscum > Viscum album. The sequence goes on along the minus strand of OY728153.1, from coordinate 1,602,293,076 downwards.
ATAAGGTATACTCCAAGGGAGCTTATTCTTTAATCTCAATAGATGGATATCACGTTACAAATCCAACCCATGCATGATTCTTGAAGAAGTACTTTGTGTAACACTAATACATTTTCATCCAACATGACATTAAATTATGTTTTCCAGGCTACATAATGCTAATGTGTGCAGCACTTTTCCTTACTGCCTGACATTAAACTGAACAGTCCCCTCTATAGCCCTCACTGCAAGACATTAAACTGCATGGTCACCCCATCGTCCAACATGACGTTAGACTATATCCCTTTTTTCCTATATGAAATTAAACTGGGCACATGTCCTACTAGATTTTAAACTACAATACGTCATAGCTACATCATGCTAAAATTTAAAACACCCTTATATGTCCTTCATTACATTAAATTGTGAATCATTAGGGTTGTTGCTACCTCTTATTTCTCACAACGAGCATGAATCATGTGAGATTATAGTAAACATCAACCACAAAAACATCTCTAGGCTGCAAACCATGCGTAAGTCCCAACATCATCTTCAGGTTGTCCTCATGTACAACTTGATCACCAATTCATTCTTAATCGAACTACACAGACTTTGATCCTTGCCTTCTAGGTTGGGTACGTAGGCAACCTCCCGAGGTTCAATACCAAAACCAATCTCTCCATGTCGGTTCATCTCCGTCTCATACAATGTTGATCCGTGAAACATCCCAAAACCAATCTCTACACGTTGGAAAATCTCCGTCTCATTCGATGTTGATCCTTGATGCATCCCAAAACCAACATCTTCACATCTGTTCACCTGCATCTCACATGATGTTGATCCGTGAAGCCCCCCAAACTAATATCATCACATTGGTTCACCATCATCCTTTATATATGACATTAAACTATACATTCCCCCATTGTACTTGCAGGAAGACATTAAACTTCATAGAAATACGTCCTAGCTACATGACGTTAAACTATGCAGCATCGGTCCATGCCTATGACATTAAACTATTCACACTTTTATCTTGTATGACAATAAACAACAACAGTCCCTAATACCCCCACCAGAGAGGAAGTTATTATTAACATTGATCCCCAATCATGTTATACTCCAAGGACTATGTGCATACATAGAAATTCCCGATCATTTAATCTTGGATCCAACCATCATTGCCCTAAAGTCCCCTTTCACCCTTCACATGTACAAACCAAATCTGTACAGTTGATATTTCAAGAACTATTTATGGCTTGATTCCCATCCTTATGGGATATGTAGGAACATTCGATCATCCCTCGAACCCATCCCCAGGTCTTTGCGCCTAACCCCCAAACATCACTTTTAGTCCTTTGGCTGAAAAGTCAACATGTGAGCACATGAATGTGGAATGAAAACTCTGGTCTTCATTCAGATCAGGTTTATAAAACACACAATGTGTATTACTCATTATGGTCTGATCTCTCTGACCATAAACTAATATCTCCTTCATTATTGTCCCCCATGATGTTAAAATGTATTTCAAGAACTACATATGGCATGATTCCCATCCTTATTGGATACGTAGTGAAGTCCAGCATCTCAATTTAGAACCCATCCGTAACATGGTTATGGTAAACATTTGTTTCTATATCTCCTTCATGCATTGGAAAATACCCATTTTCATGTTTCATACTTCTAAAATTAAATACTTCTAGATCTACAAAACCCTTTTCTTGACATTGTGTCACAAAATGTCTGATACCCAAGAATTCGTTTTCCTGACTATGCAGCACATGCCCTTAGGTGGCCTTGCATAAGTAGTCTACATAATGGATATGTTAGCCAAAAGATGCTATTTCTTTGACTATGCGGCCAATGCCCTTAAATGGACCTGCATAATTCAACCCCTAACGGGTTTGTCAAATAGTGGTAATTTCATTCTTGGGTGGAAACCCTCTTTTTTCTTTATAGGGATTAACGACAATATGTATGGATACAAAAAAAAAATTCATCCTTAATTTATTTGTCCCATACTCTTTGTCATGATCTGAAAGTATTTAAGTTTATTGTTTATATTTCCCTTCCCTATGTCTAGTTCAGACCTTCGTAGGAGTAACATTCATCCAATTCTAGGAAAATCGTGATTGGAAATATCCTCTCTATAGTAAAGTACCACTTTCCATAGAACAATCTCTATTCTTTGGAAAATATGAATCTCAATAAACTTCCGCTGGCTTTTTAGCAATAGAAAAGTAAAATTTCTAAGAGTCCTTTTTCTAGACTATGCAGCACATGCCCCTAGGTGGCTATGCCTATGTAGTCTACATAACGGACCTGTCAACCAAAGGATGATATTATTTGTCTATGCATCCATTGATCTTAAGTGGCCCCGAATAATTCAACCCCATAATGGGTTTGTCATATATTGGTAACATCAATCTTAGGAAATACTTCTTCAAATGCCTTTTAGCCCTTTTTCATATCATCCCTCAGATTCCATTTTTCATAGGCCATAATTTACATGTTTTCCCCCCATACTTGAACGTGGAAATATGTTTTCAACAAAATTATCAAGGAATTGAGCCAATTTTAATCCAATTGGTCAAAGATGTTCGACCTTTAAACATTATCCTTTTAATGTTCGACATGAATGACTTTAAACTCCCAAAAGGTGTACTCATTAAATTGTGATCTTGTAAAAGGAACTCTAAACAAAAGTCCAGTACCATCTTGCTAAACATACATATTATATGATTTTGGCAATATTGAGCTATACAAAAATGAAAAGCTTTTGGGGCTGTTTGTATCACCCTAGAAAAAATCATACTATGCTTACTAGGCCCATTGGATTAGGTAAAATTAATTACAGAAATTATCAAGAGAATATAGGCACAAATGATTGATGATGGAGGTGTTTTTCATTGATGCACAAGAGTTAGAAGGACATACACAAATTGGAGTCTCTTCTCCTTTTTCAAGAATTACAAGAGGCTTTCAAAAAAAACTCTTCATTTGATTTACAAAATCCTGAGCTTCATTAGAAACCACCTAAAGTTCATTTATTCAAATGGATATAATAAGAGACACAGTGATACCAGCTCTTCTTGGAACAATTGTAAAAGTATGTTCTTGAGTGCGGTTTGAGAAAATTTTCTGCTGATCAAACAATGACTCTGTATCTGTCCAAGAGACTTGGAAGATGGATACATGTATTTGAGAATGGAGCATTGGAAGTAAAGAGTCATTTGGAGAGAGTACTCTTTACATATATTTTTCTAAAGTAATGATATTCTTCTCTCCAACAACTGGTTGTGGGATATAGTTCTTTGGCTCTGGAACGTTGACTCCTTGAAGATGACCATTTCCATATAAAGGCATGTAAATGTTCTGTGGGAAATTTACATGATACATCTTCAAGTACTTTGATAAATCTAGGAGAGTTCTGTCGCAGATATCATAATAGTCATGGACAATGATTTTCATCATATCATCAACTCTCTTTCTTGCCAATTCATCAGCTGATACAATTCTTCTTGGAGCCATTGAATTTTTCACAAAGATGAAATAATTTACATTTTTACGTAAGTTTTATTCATAAATTTTTTGATGAAATAGAAAAAAATATCAACAGAAATATGGCGTGCAAGTCTAATCATGGCGTGCAAGTCCAAGCCAGTCGCGCAAGTTTTACCGCACTAGTATTAGCGCGCAAGTCAGAAATAGAATGTGGAAGCTCGACACAACGAACAGAAGTGCAGACGATCGAAAAACCAAGAAACATGCATGAAGAGAGCAAGAAGCATTCGAAAGCTGTTCTATTTGCATGAAAGTGATGCCTATATTTATAGGCGATCCAGAAACATGTTCTCCTCCATCCTGTGCGCCAAAAATCCTTGGTCTTCTCCATTACCTCAAAGTTAAACATTATTTCCTTTTCTTTCTCAGATCCAAGTCTCTGGGGGGACTTCTCTTGATGCTCCATTCCATCACAAAGTCCAAATATTGACTGAGGGAGGTACATCAAGCCATAAAAGAGGGAAGAACATCAAGAATTTATCAAAGGCATAAGGCGCGCAGGTATACCTGCGTGCCAGCCTTGGACGCACAAGTTACTTGCACGCCATACATGAGGCGTGAAAGTCACTTGCGCGCCCTAACTGAAAATTCGCACAAACCTCAGGTGGCCTATAAATACCCCCTGTGGGCCCCCCATTTAGAGGACGGATTTTACCAAACTCAGAATTAAGCTCTGGTCGCCCTAGTCTCTGCTTGAAGTCTTTTGAACACTTCTAAGTTAATTTCATACCTAGAATGGAATATCTAAAGAGGAAGAATAAGACCTATGTGTTAGAATTCATCAAAAATTGTACACCTAAGTGTCTATCCCTTTTGGAAAATGGAGATAGTTGCACGCCGCCTTTCCCTCTCAAGGGAACATGTGCACCACACTTCTGGAAGCATCTAGGGATAATACTAAGGGTTTGAGCCAAGTATCTCCCCAAGAATTACCCAACAGGTTCTCCGTCTCCCAAGTGAAATCATGTCGCGCAAGTATACTTGTGCGCCCAGGACTTGTGTGTTATACCAATACTTGTGCGCCACCTTCCAATTCACTTCCTTTCCTAAATTTCACTTCTCCTCTTCAATATTTATCTTCCAAAACCATCTTCAAATCCATTTGTGGCATGGTTTCATTTTTTTTCCTTATCTGAAAGGAATTCTGAGATGTTATTTTGAGCTAGGACTCTGTTTCATGAGTCATCCCCAGTCATAATTTCCCTTAACCTGGGCCTCCTTTTTAGGAGTATGCCCCAGTCATAATTTCTCTTAACTTGGGCCTCCTTTTCAGAAGTAATCCCCAGTCATAATTTCCCTTAACCCAGGCCTCATTTTCAAGAGTATATCCCAGTCATAATTTCCCTTAACCTAGGACTCCTTTTCCGGAGTAATTCCCAATCATAATTTCCATTAAAATGGGACTCCTTTTCAGTATTAATCCCTAGTAATAATTTCCCTTAACATGGGCCTCCTTTTCAAACATAATCCCCATTCATAATTTCTCTTATCATGGGCCTCCTTTTCAGGTGTAAGACCCATTCATAATTTCCCTTAACCGGGGCCTCCTTTTCAGGAGTATGTCCCAGTCATAATTTCCCTTAACCTGGGCCTCCTTTTTTGGAGTAAGCCCCAGTCATAATTTCCATTAACATGAGCCTCCATTTCATGTGTATGGCCCATTAAAAAATACCCATAACCTAGACCTACTTTTCAGGAGTAATCCCCAGCCATAATTTCCATAATTTCGGCATCCTCCTTAAGAGTAAGCCCCAAGTTATATGTTCCATTTTATTGGGCATCTTATTTAGGAGTAAGCGCCAATCATAAGTTAAATTCCCCCTTAATATGGGCATCCTCCTCAGTAGTAAGCCCCAACTTAGAGTATCCAAATCTCTACAAAGAAAAAATATCTTTATCAACCTTGTTCCTAGGCCTCATTTCCAAAAGTAAATCCTAGTCTTCACCTACTTGGTCAGTCACACATATGTAATCCCAACATCATTTCTTATTACTGCATATTTTATGGAACAATTGTTAGAATTACTAATACCACTTGTTTCTCACACCGAGTATGACTCCCGTGGCTTAGAGTGTAAAAGTAATTATGACATATCTCTTTGGGCAATTAATCATGCATAAACCTCACATTTCTTAACCTAACTATGTGGACTTTGATCGCTGCCATTAATGTGGAGTACAAAGGATTCCTTTATAAGGTTTAATCCCATCACTCATTAATTCTCATATGTCCCATAAGATGTTAAACTATATCTAAATTCCCGAACTACATGGGTTCTAATTCCACTTTAACAAGGATACATAGGTAGCCAATCTACAGGTACGATCCCAACTCTGAAATAATCCATGTCCTTCTGAATGATAATAAATTTTAAGTTCCCCACTAAGTGTCTTTATAACCAGTATGGTAATGATAATGATCAAGAGATTTCTATATAATGTATTGAAGGATACCATTGACTAAGAAACTCCAATACATACAAATGTTTCTACATCGATTAAGAACCTCAAATACATATAAAAGATTCTCTATATCTCTTACATATTAATCATTTATTGCAAAATCTAAAGGAAAACTCATTTTCATAATTGGTGAATTAATAAGGATTCTTGAACATAACATAATTCAATAAGAGATTCTTGAAGTAGGTAATAATTCCCCTCAAAATGGTGTGATGAGGATGACCTCCCATTCTCTCCACCAATGCTAATTCGTAAGGCTCATCTGTCAACAACTAATGAAAACCTACCATTGTAAAGTAGGTCCAAATGGATATAGAATCCTTGGATGATTCCGGTTCTACAAATAAACCCATTAGAAAACGATTGGAAGGTTTAAACCTTAAACAAACAAGGTCATCCTCATTTCCAGAAGAAACAGTGACCATTTCTAATATAGTCGTTGAATATTGATCACATGATTAGTATAAATATAGGGCTTTAACAAATCTAATTTACTCATACAATGGAAGAGACGGCCTCATCTAGTAGATGTGCCCCCTACGAAGGCCATGTTTCAGAGACCGGAACGAATGTTGCGTCGATGGGCTTTAATTTTGACCAATCCCAATATGAGATTGAAATTGTTATGCTCGAGTGGGACCGCTTAAGAAAAAAGTGTAATTTGATAATGATTACCACCAGAGAAATATTATCGGAGCCACCCCAAGAGTCTATCACAATCCCACACCTTACTCTTCTGTATTATGCAGGTGTTATAAGGGGTTATGTAACAAGACCTTAGCACTATGGTTATGTACATTATTTTTGTATATAATAATGAATATACTTTCATTTGATTATTGTTACTTTGTAAATAGATTTTGAAGAAAAAAATAGTATTTTTAGCTAATGTTCAACTAAGAAATCTATTTTTATTAATAAATGAATTTTTTATTGAAATAATTTTTTAATAAAATATTATTATTATTAAATAACTTTTTATTAAATATAAATGATCATATAATTTTATGAATGCAATTGTAATTTTTATTAAGGTTTGAAAGCCATTTTTATCAAAACCGATGAATTTTTTATAACTGTAGGTTTTTAATTTAAAAGTGATAATTAACATATTTAGAAAATTATTTAGATTAGAGGAATATTATTTCAGAAATCAGGATGTCGAAATTATTCAACAGTGAATTTTTCACAATTTTCTGAGACAATCAATTTTTTTGGAAAAAATTCAATACCGTTTAAATATATCATTTGTTTTATGATATCATAATGACCCAATAGTGATATAATAAAATAATATAAACATTATGTTCGACCAATATATGATTTACAATTAAAACAATGTGATTTTGGGTTTTTTTTATTTATTTTACAAAGCATTAGTGGACCCTTCAAGAGTTGTTAAACATTTTTTCTATTTAAATTGTTTTCCATGAGAGTGTGACAAACCTCCATAAGAGAAACCACATTATTTTAAGAACTTAGGACACTGGACATATAAAATATTTTATTCCACTCCCCTTTGGAAAAATCCCTGGGAAAAAACTATGGGTTTATTTGTGGTTTTGATTAGTTTAATGTGAGTTATCCCAAACCTAAATAATAAACAATTCACTCTCCTTTCCTATATAAACCAACCCATAGTCCCACTTCTTCCTCACTCAGAGACATTTTAGTTTGCCCAAACTCTTCCCTCCTCTCTCTAAAATACTCCTAATTTGCCCCAAGATCTCAATAAGCCTCTCTCAATCCTCTCCCAAGCCTTCAGAAGACACTTCCAAGTGAGGGTTTTCCATCCTTTATCTTTTTTGTCCAATATTCATTAAATTGTTATGCCCTTTTAATTTCAATTTTAAATTTTGGGGGTATGGTATTGCACCTCCCCTAAACTTCCCACTTTAGGATTTAATGATGGGATACCCCTTTCTCCCTCATTAGATTCCTACCATTTACTCCTATTATTAAGCCAAAATTCCGGATGAAATTTTACTCTCCTCTTTTACATTCAAGAAATTATTTTGAATCACGAATCTAAATTCCTTTAAATTTGTTGGGACATGTATATACATGAACTCTTTACTATCCTTGTCATTTAAATAATATTATACACACCTTTCTCTCTCATCATCCTTTTTTATGTGTTCTTATGTCACGCCGTTATGCTGCCGAAATTGCACTACACTTTTCTTAGCCAAAGTCATTGTGTAGTGAATACCATTCCCATTTATCTATCAAAGATATTCACCAATATAAAAATTAACTTATAGTTTAAAGAGTTTCAAGTATTTATTCCACATTTTTTTATCATCTAATAATGGATTATGTTGAATGATTCAATGTTTTATGATCCTTGTGGCACACTTATGCATGAAGTGAAATGTTTAAAAAGGGTGCGCCTTGATAGCTCTCCAATTCATTGGTTAAAGTATAGTATCAGGATACATCATGTGAAATCAGTGTTTACTCATGCTAACTCAAGTGAAATTAGGGTTTACTCATTCTTCATGTGCAATAAGGATTTACTCATGCTCTATGTGCAATGAGCCTTGGCTCATGATAATTACAAGTTAAGTGTTGTTGCCATAATTTCATGTTATGATTATCATACTTTATCATGACATTATATTTATTCTTCTCGTGTGATCTATTGACATTCAAATTTTATAACATTTATTGTATTCCTCGTGTCATTCCATGATTATTCCCTTACATGGATTAATAGCTGACTCTTTTCTTATGAATGTTCTCAAGTTATCCCAAGAAATGATGAGTACGAGGGAATGTAGCAGTCATGTAATGGAAGTTTTCAATAAATATGTTTTTTCAAGTTTCAAGTTATTATGTAATGATCCTATTCCCTAAATACACTAGACCTCTTGATCTTCTATGTTGTATCAAAAGAAGTTTATGTAGTAAATTATGTTTAATTATGTAATAAAAGATCAGGGTTTTCATAGTTGGTAACATAGGATAGGTTTAGTTATTTTTGGGATTAGGATTTGAAAACCATAGTAAAGACTTAGAGAAATAAATTTGTATAATAAAAACATCACTATGTTTGGTGAGTATTGAGTAAATGGTTTATCAAGAAAATACTTCCATGTCTTGATACAAGTTGGTATAGATGGCTCTGGCATAGATGTATCCTAGGGGTAAAACCCAAGAACACCACATTGAGCTAGACTCAAATTGGAAGTGGTGCCTAAAAATGGTTCTTGCTTCACTCTTGGTTAGTACACTCTCTAGGGATATTCTTTGGTAAATTCACAATAATAGTATGAACCATTATTAAGGTACTAAAAAAATCCCTATGAATATAGGTTAGACAGTAGATCATGGATAACATAGACTAAAGCTAATAGATTCATATGTTAAGGAAATAAAAGTTATTTATATGTCATGAGTTTTGTCCTTGTATTACCCTTTATGTGTTACCCATAACTTTACTTTTATTCCAGTCAATGGCCGGTAGTAGGAGGACTCGTGCTAACAACGGATGTGAAGATCAATGTGATGACTATACTCCTGAGATTCCCAATCCAATTGGAGAAGGAATCGAAAACTTTGTCAGAATTCTCTCACAGCTAACTCAAGCATTGAATAGAAAAATGGGTCAAGAGGAATGTTCCACCCCCCCCCCCAAGTAAAAACAAGTCACTATCGAGAGATTCGTGAGACAAAGGCACCATACTTTTAGTGGATCATCTGATCCCTCAATTGATGAACAATGGATCAACTCCATTGATAAATTCTTCTCCATCCATAAATGTTCTAAACAATAAAAGGTTCTCCCGGCTGCTTATCATATGGTGGTTGAAGCTGATCAATGGTGGGTGTCGATCAAAAATTCAAAGCCTGAGGAGGAGATCGATGTGTTGGAATGGAAGGATTTCCAAAAGATATTTTTCGATAAATATTTTTCGCGCACCCTCTAGCACGAAATGCTTCCAGATTTGTCGTTACCCTTGAATGCAAGGTTGAACGCTTCTTTGGTGGGCTGAAACCTAGCCTGTAGGAAGCGTTGGAAATCTATGACTTCGACAGCTATGATCAAATTTTCCAATGTATCCTCAAGGTTGAAATGGAGATCATAGAATCTCAGGGGTATCATGGGGATAATAAGCATATGCTGGACTTCAATGCTGGCAGTACGATGGATAAATCCAACGGTGCTAAGAAGATCTAACAGCCCACTTGCCAAAAGTGCAGAAATAAGTACCCCGTAAATTGCCTGAATGGGACAAGGAAATGATTTAGGCGTGGAAGAGAAGGACACCTAGCTGTTAACTACCGACAAGAAAACCCCACAGCATCAATGGAGGAGAGGAACACTCCATTCGAACCTCAACACATTGTTTATTGCTACAAAACCAAAGAACTAGGGCATCTAGAAAATCACTTCCCTAAGCGAAAGGATTTCGGAGGCAACCAGGAACCTCCAAGGCAGCAAGGGCGAGCCTTTTCCATCACTACTACAGATGTGATCCATAAAAATGAAGTGTTCATAGGTACTCTAATTATTCATTCAATAATAGTGAATGTACTATTTGTTTCAGGTTCCACACTTTCATTTATATCTAGAATGTTTAGTAGAAAAATCCCAACACCACCACAAATCAAGGAAATAAAGATGTCGGTGAGTACATCAAATGGGAAAATCATTGAAACCCATGAATATAACACCTCCCATGACATAATATGTGGATTAAACATCCCATCGAACCTCATCATACTCCCTATGGTGTAATTTTATGTGATTCTTGGAATGGATTGGCTTTCCTTATATAGAGCCATCAAAAATTGTCGGGAGAGGGAAATCACTCTCCATGTGGATAATCGACCCCCAATTCTATACAATTGCAAGGAGGAAGATGAATCTTCTTTAGATCCATAATCTTTATTGTGGATATTTGTTTCCAATGCTTTTACGCCGGGACACGCGCGCGCGTGTTCGTCCCGCATGGGAGGATGCGCAGCTCGTTGCCCCGCATTCCCGATTTCCAATGGCGGGCGACATCCGTTCCTTATTCAGGGACGTCTGCTCCTTGATCGAAAATGGGATGATGGGATGTTGGTTCATCCTTCCATGGATTCATCCTCGGAGCTCGTCACCTCATCCGAGTATCCCTTATAGATTTAAGACGGGTTCATGAAGCTCGTTCCCGGCGCCATATCTACATGGATGCCAGTTAATTACACTATTTCCGTCGAGATGCTCCAAGGGGTCTTGTCGGGGAAGCAACCTTCGGTGAGGAGAGTGGTCACGTTGGGGTGTATTTGGCATGTCTTAACACTGGGGACTTGCATGTTTGCCTTCTGTCCCCTATAACAGGGCTTCTCGGGGGAACGGAAGATCGAGGCATCCCACATCGAACGTGGGGAATGTCTACCATTGAAGGTTTTCCTCAGCTTCCAATGTTTAACACGGGGTATGCCGCGAGGTTAATGTCTTGCGGAGATAGATCGGACTGATTGAAACACTGAGAGTGGATCATATTGAAGGACCCCCCTAGGGGGAACACCGATGTTGGGGCCAACATGTGGGCGGCTTCCCAGATACTATGGAGTGGGATGGGGTGGCATGATCTCGCCGGGATGTGGCAGCTTGGATAAGGATCGAGATGGATGATGGAGTGACGAGCATGAACCTCGTGGAGGCTTCCTATGTATCCCCATGGAAGGGAATCAAATTCCGCATAGTTCGGTGATACGGTGGGACACCTGAAGAGGCGACCCGTGAGAATGGATGCATGGATTGGAGCCTGGAGGATGTAAGATCTCCAGGCAAGGGCATGAGCTTCCCAAGGCATGTGGGCCTGAGGGGGGAAGTCAGGATGAGACATGGATGTTTTTCATGGGGATTATTCTCTGAGACGGCCCAGGATGGGGAATAAAGTTTAAGGTAATGCGGGACGAGATACAGTTTAACGTCATGCAGGACGAGGGCATACAGTTTACCGTCATGCGGGACAAAGAATATAGGGCTTACGCTCTGAGGCGGCCAATGGTGGATATGGGGCTTACGCTCTAAGGTTGCCCATGGTGGTTGGGGAATTGACATGGAGAGTATGGAATGACCGGGTAGTGGGATTAAACCTTGTGGAGGCTTCCTACGTACCATGCGTTATCATGGATCAAAGTCCACGTAGTTCGCTTGCATGGGGATTACAGTCTGAGGTGGACCATAGAGGATGTCATGGTCGATGCGTGCTCTAATCCCACGTGAGTCATGCTCGGTTTGAGAAACAAAAGGCAGCAGGGACCAGACGATCACGTCGCAAAGGGTGCGTCCGTGAGAAGCGGGAAGGGGCTTACGCGTTGAGCGGCCCAAAGAGGAAACATGGGCTTACGCATGGTTAGCGGCCCTGGGTGTCGGGGCTTACTCCAGAGTGGAGGCCTGTGGTGCGACAAAGAACAGTGGGAAAGGAACTCCACTGGCCTTGGCTGGGGGATGTACGATGGTGCATGGGTGCAACCTTCCATAAGAGAGGCTAGGGGCTTACGCTATGAGACTGCCCTTCCCTCGTGGACAAATGCCACTCCGACAAGGAGGATCTCATTCCGTGCTAGGAAGATTCCATTCTTGTGGAGACAAGAGGCGTAAAAAATGTCTGAGCTCGGGGGACCCGGCATGCGAAGCATGGGGTCAGAACACAGATTAATGTCATTTGTTAAGGACGATGTGCTTAGCAGTTTAACATCCTACAACTTTGATGAGGTGGGTTCACTCGACACCCCTAGGGCTTAAATGCCCAATGCCCTCTACCCCTTGTGGGAGGGAAGGCATCCGCAAGGCCGTAAAGAAGGGGAGCCTTAGGGAAAACCAATGAGGGGTCCACGTTAGCGTGGCTATGCGAAGAAGCAATAGCCATTAGTGTGACTATGCAGAGAAGCATAAGGAAAAGCAACGCAACGAGAAACATCGACGAAGGGACCTTGAAGTTAATTCATTAAAGCCTATAAGGCCGTACGGGAAAAAAACGCATGGCACGCATGCCCGGCAAGGGAGACATCAGGTGCCTGCGTGGAAAGAAAGCCAAGGGGAATCAAGGTAATGGGGTCCTGGGTGTTGCGCGCAAAAAGAAGGTTTGTGCGAAAAACACCGGGATGACGCACAATAGGGCCAGAGGATTGCGCGGATAGGTGATTACGCACAAGGTATTGCGCACATAGAAGGGGATTGTGCACAAGGGGGAAATGATTGAGTGCAAGGGAAGTACCCGGAGGAGTGGGAATAATTCACTTAAGACAGTGGAGTTGCGCGCAAAGGCGAACCCCGGGGCAAGGTTGCGTGAAACGGGGAATTACCTAGAAGTCATATTGCGCGCGGGGGGAGTCGACTTGCGTGCATGGGAGTCGTTCAAAATTCCACAACCCCAAACCTGTAGGGGTCACCTCTTATTTATAGGCACCAGTAGGCGCAGAATCTAGGTGGCGCGTGAATGTTTCCGTGAATGGGAACCATCGGTGTGCAAGGCTTCATCGTGCAGAACCGAGGTGCGCAAAATTGCACGCGACATCGGCTCGATTACGCGAATCCCCGGAATGCTTCGCGTGCACATCATTATTTCGCGCATGTCCTTCTTTATGTTACGCACCACTTCTCGGGCCGCCGGACCGAGCCTCTGATTCCGAATATGACTTCGCTTTGTCATTTCAAAACTTCCTCTAGGAGTTACAGACTTTTTTCGGCATCTATAAATGCCCCCCCCCCTCAGAATTGGATGGGTGAGAGGTCGTAACGGTCAGATTCTGAGGGAAACGTCGAAACGCCAAAGAAGGGCCACTCCTGGGCACTTAGTGCGCAAACAACCCACACGGCGCGCAATACGACGAATCGGCACAGAATTTTCTTTCAGCATGGTGCAGAACCCTGCCCTCACCTGTACAAATGGGAACTGAGTCCCAAATCCTTACTCCAGATTTTCCGCGCTATAGGCTCATCGCTCTCGTGAATGAAATTTCTTCCACGGCTGTGCGTAAAAACACTCTGGCAGCGTGGAATTCCTTCTGAATTTTGGCCGTCCTTGCATGCCTCTTTGGGAAATTCCGTTCTTAGCATGCTGATTTGGCGCCCATCTTCTAGATTTCATGCCACCACTTCAGATTTCACGTAGCACTCTCCGATTCCGTGCACTACATTCTGGTTTCGTGCAACTCCCGAAATATTCGAGATGGCCGCAAACCGAGTTGATGAGGGGGAAGCCACCGCTCATAGGACCGAAATGTTGGCGAATGAGGACGTTTATGGTGCCAAGGTGATCATTTCCAACAACCTGACTTTGTTCAATCTTCTCACTCCAGCCCAGAAGACGTATCCCTTATCTGATAACCTCCCGATTTGGGACTTTGGCATCCTGGAGGAGGTGCCTCTGCCGGGCTTCAAGGTGGACACACCGCGGTCATGGGTGACCCGGTAGGACGAGCTTCCTCGCTACAACATCCCCAAAAACGGTCGTCCTACTAGGGAAACCATACATATGGACGTATATGTCTTGAACCCGAGGACCAAGACCATTACCGGGGAAGAACCTGTCGTAGAGAATTCTCTAGCCCTCTACGCAAGCACGTTCCATCAGAGCGTCACAGATGACAAGAAGCGCTGGTTAAAGTATTGGGACCTGCAGTCCGGTGGTAACTTCACCAGTGAGTGGGCCTGGGCATTCTGGGTTCGCCATACCTGCGACCAGTTCGGGGATAAACTATGGTATATTGGCCTGTTCGAGGCGATATGGACGTTGCAGTTCCACTTCCACCGTCAACCTGAGCTTGGGCCGGAGCTATTCACCAGGTGGTCTCCTGATACCAACAGATTCCACCTTAATCATGGGGAAGTTGGCATCAGTCTATACGACGTTCACTACATCAGAGGTATCCCACTAGAGGGCTACTAATACGACGAGTTCGTTCCTCTAAAGAACACCTAAGACGATAGGACACGGACGCCCACGCTGACGTGGCACCTGCAGGAACTGTCCAAAGAGAGGATGGGGGTCAAGGACTTCCTGAATGACATTGCCTACAAGGGCTGGTTCAGCCAGTTCCCTGAGAAGGATCCGCCCATCAAGATGCAGGGATGGGGTAAACGGTGCCCGACCGCGGCTCAGAGGAGCAGGGATGGGTCGTACTAGATGACCCTGGAGGTGGGGCAATACCAATCATGGGGCTATCGCATCATCGAGTCCCAGGACCCGAATGTATGGTACACCGCGTTCCTCGCCGCCTTTCTGAGCAGGTGGCTCCTGCCGTTGCGGGACGCGAGTATGGCCATCCGTCCAGTAACCCTGGTGATGGCGGGCACCATTACTACCAACAAACAGTTCAACTTGGGGGGGTCCCCGTTCTGGCCAACCTGTATTCCATCTTGGGACGCATCTTATGAGGGGGGTCGCCTCGGAGAGTATGTGGCCCCTTTCAGATCTTCCACGGCTGGGTGGTGGCTCATCTCGGTGGGTACACTTTCCCAAACACCATCCGTTCTCCGGGAAATGGCATGCGACCGTCATTGCTGAACATCGCAGGGGTGGAGCCGATGACACACAATGAGGAGGGCCTAAGAATCTGCATTGGCAACCAGATAAACTTCAACTTCAGCCCGTTCCCACCCCGATCAGCGAGATGGTGGACAATGGGAGAGGCTCTCTGGAACAGCAGGAGTATTTCCAGAGCATTCGAGGCGGGGAGATCGTGGCATGGATCGACGAGAAGGTTTTCTTCTAGCCTTACGTGCCATCCCTATTTTCCAGGAAATTCCGGTGCCTCCACTAAATGCCAAAGAAGGTATTCATGGGCAGGAGAAGAATCCCTGCATTCTACGCCAGATGTGGTTGATGTTTACCACTTTCGGCTCTGGCGACGTCATTACTCTCCCTCCTGCCGGGGTTTATGCTGTTTTAGCAACCGAGTATGTCGAACATTGGACCGGCGCATACCCTGAGTGTCTTTTACGCAAGAGAGTCCAACAACTTGAGGTTACTCACACGGAAACTGGGCGACAGGGGAGAAGGCAAGGTGCTGCTGGAAGGGGGGAACCAGGGGTGCGTCAGGCAGCAAGGCCTACGCAAGCCGGGACTTCAGCAATGGGAACATCACACAGCGCCGCCGTGACCACGTTGCCTGTAGGGGGTTCACATGAGGCGGTGAGGAAGCTGCTTGGGAAGCAGATATGATACCTGCTCGAACCTTCCCCAGATGCAATCCTCCTGGCACTATGGTCGGCCTGGATGACCCTGCGACAACCGCTGAGCGTTGAAGCCATATGGCAGAAGATAATGCAAAACAGGATCCACCTGCCAGAGGTCGGGCTCGTTCGAGTTACCGACCGAGTAAATTTCCATCGGCGGTATGCTTATATGATGGCCATGTACACATACGCGTGCTAGAGGGGTCAGCGCACGGAGCCACCTTTCTTAGTGAAAGTGATGCTCGGCCATGAGCATGATCTGGAACTGATGCCGCCGGGAGAAGGAGACAGTGAAGAGGAGATGGAGGGGGAGGAGGATACCGGAGAAGACAAAGGTGAATGAGAAGATGAAGAAGAAGGATAACCTGAAGGTGAGGGGAAACACGGGGTGACCTACCAAGGGAGTCTCCGAGAGAGCTGCGAGATTTTCGACTCTGATCTCGACATTACCGAGATACTCGAGGTTTGTCTCTATCATCATTCATTTCCTTTTTTCATCCATTCTACATTTCAATTTCCAAATGGTCTCTCTGCCTCACTCAGGAGAGGCTATGCATAGGACGGGTGTCCCCACTAGATGAGGGAGGAGAGGAACTGATGGGACATGATAGGGATTCGACACCTATCATTGAATTGACAAGCGTAGAGGGGTCTCCCATCATGGCAGCTCCTGCAGTGGCTGGAACACTGGAGACCGACTCTCTGGACTCCTGTAAGTCTCACGCTTCACTACTGGAGCTTGTTATCGAACGATCCCAACTAATCAGTGTACGCCTTGTGCAGTGATCTCAACATTGGAGGCTCATTAGGCTACGGAGCCCGGGCCGTCCGTGAGAGGACCAATGGCGGACAGACCACCTCATTCAGAACATGCTCCCTACACAGAGTCGACCCTGGAAATTGGTGAGCAGGGTGCAGCAGACACCAGCGACCCTGTTCTTAAGGCGAGGCCAGAAGCTGACAGAGGCATCGTCGCTGCTGGGGCGAGAGAGGAAGGTCGCCCGGACATCGAGGATCTTATTCCTCACAAAGACATCCCTGAGGCAGATCTTGTTGCCGATCTGCTGGCTGCCTTTCCTACGTACCGACCCGCTGACCCTGAGGAGGTAGATGACTCGGACTCAGAGGCAGTCGAGGAGAGCCGGATGACATGGCGCAAAGGGTGGATGTGAATACAATGCTTTCTCAGACAGCCCTAGTCACATTGGCTACGGCGGATGGGATCACTCCAGACATGGATGCGCTTCCTGTGCACCGGAGGGGCTGACACTCAGCACCTTCATCTGACGGTCTGTGATTACATGGCCGAGAAGATACGCAAGAGCAGCCGGAGCACCAATGTTTCCCAGTGCCGGGAAAGATCGGTGATCGCCCAAGAGTTGCTGAGGGCAGAGTGGGAGGTCCAACACCTCAAAGGGCATGTGACAGATAAGGAGGACTTCATTGCAACATTCTCTGAGCTTGTGGATAAACTGACAGCCCAGCTGGCTGACACCCTGGAACAACTGATGGAGGCGAGTGACCAGATGACCATACTTCAAACCAAGCGGGCGTTGACACACGCTAGGATTGACGAGCTATTATTTGCGGCGGCTGATGAGGAGAGAGTCTTCAAGGAGCGAGAAGTGGTCCTGGAGGCTACCAGCCATAGGGTAGCAGCAATAAAAGGACGATTCAGCACACTGATCCTTAAGGGCTTTGTTTTGGCCATCTCATGAACCTCTGGCTTGTACTGCTCATCATGTAAATCCAATACATGGCCAAATCCATTCATTTGTTCCCTTAGTATAATATTCTCAACCGTAATTCCAAAATTAATAACAAGTCTCCCCTAAGCTCTTATGGGTCACACCCAACACGAGAATCAAAGGACACTCGTGCTATCATTTTGTCCAACTGTGGGGCATCGAACAATCCTCAGGCATCCGAAATTGGGCCTCGATTTATGAGGAGAAGACCTCAGACTGATTGATATCACCTTCTCAATGTGCTCTGACACACGAGCGGGGCAATGCTGGGGAGATTGAAATCCATCTGAGCATAGGGAGATGGAAAGGAAAGGTGAGTCACACTACTCGAATTCAGAACATTGTGGGGCGCGACGATGGAGGATAACTGTTAACCATGACGGAAACACAACAATCATATTGTGTTGGCCTGGAGTGGGGACAATAAATGAGGGCTGACCACTGACCATGTTCGCAACACAGGGCCTAACACAAATATCGCCGGTCAGTTTCCCGGAACGTTGGCCCAGGACAGTAGGCGGACTATAGGTCTATCATCCATATTGCTACAATTGGCAGACCTAAG
Organism: Viscum album; assembly: GCA_963277665.1. Taxonomy (NCBI): domain Eukaryota; kingdom Viridiplantae; phylum Streptophyta; class Magnoliopsida; order Santalales; family Viscaceae; genus Viscum; species Viscum album. Next base: position 1,602,274,580 of record OY728153.1, on the reverse strand, counting down.
GTCTATCATCCATATTGCTGCAGCAGGCGGACCAAAGTCTATCATCCATACTATTAGGGGGTCCCGTCAAACATGACCAGTCCTCCGGAACATTGGCTCAGGACAGTAGGCGGACCATATGTCTATCATCCATACTACTAGGGGGTCCCGTCAGACATGAATGAGAATGAGGATCTGAATAAGGGGGTATGAAAAGCGTGGAATGTGGAGTGGTGGTTTGCTCGAATAGAGTCCAACACTCCCAAAATTGCGCCACCATGGCGGAGGCGCATTAGGCAGACGTACCAACCTGATCACGTGTCGTCCCAATTTTAAGGCAGGACCTCTATGGCGAGAGAACATCCACTTCCCATTATTACTATGGGGAATCCCGAGCTTATTCGGGGAAAATGTCATGATTACACCACTTTCCATGAAGTCAGGCCGAGGGACCAATAATAAGGAGGGACGGGGTTTGGTGATCCATGGGGTTGGACCCAAGATGAAATGTCCGGGCATTCCTACATATCTCATTAAGATGAGAATGAAGCCACATGTAGTTCTAGAAATAATGTTTAACGTCGTGTGGGACAGAATACAGTTTAATGTCATGTGGTATGGGGAACACATATCATCTGGGGATAGGCATGGCACGAAAAGTAACCTAACGTGAAGGAGGACATAATCACGCACCACATCATACAATCCCATAAGAGAGACCGAGTCGTGAAAAGACAAGGGTCTTAGTTTACGGTCTTAGAACTCGGACCAAAGGAGAAGGGTAATGGGAGACACATGGTAAAGTGGTTGCAAAACCCAATGTGAATAGGGAAAAGACATGCTTACTATGTGCTCCTGGGGACGCGTTTAGGCCGAGAGACCGAACACGAAAAGTTAGGTTGGGCCTGCGGGGAAGTTCACAGGCACTCCTACGTATCTCATGAGGATGAGAATCAATCCATACGTAGTTCTTGAAAGTCATCATGGCGCGATATGGAGCCTGCGCAAATGAAGAAGGAGTTGTTCGGGTCTAGCCCTCGCACCAAATGAAGCGGTATTTGATATATCTAGTTTTTTCATGAAGGTAAATGGTTTTTATTTTGTGGGGAGACTGTCCTAGGGTAGAAATTCCTGGCATCTCCACAATAATCAATCCATAACAGGCGTTGAAAAGTGGAATGGTAATCGACCAATACCTGGCGTGATGTCCCCCATGGGGAGGTCATCACAACGCGGTGCCATTTTTCATCATGCGGCTTGGGCGATATCATCACGGTTTAAGGTCGCGTAGTAGGACCAACAACACCATTTAAGGTCATATGGTTTGGACCAACACCACAGTTTAAGGTCATATGGTTTGGACCAACAACACACTTTAAGGTCGTATGGTTTGGACCAACACCACAGTTTATGGTCGTATGGTTTGGACCAAAAGCACAGTTTAAGGTCATATGGTTTGCACCAACAACACAGTATAAGGTCGTATGGTTTGGAACAACAACATAGTTTAAGGTCGTATGGTTTGGACCAACAGAACAGTTTAAGTTCGTATGGTTTGGACCAACAACACAGTTTAAGGTCGTATGGTTTGGACCAACAACACATTTTAAGGTCCTATGGTTTGGTCCAACAGCACAGTTTAAGGTCCTATGGTTTGGACCAACAGCAATGTTTAACGTCATATGGTTTTGACCAACAACACAGCTTAAGGTCGTATGGTTTGGACCAACAACACAGTTTAAGGTCCTATGGTTTGGAAAAACTACATAGTTTAAGGTCATATGGTTTGGACCAACATCACAGTTTAAGGTCGTATGGTTTGGACCAACAGCACAGTTTAAGGTCGTATGGTTTGGACCAACAACAAAGTTTAAGGTCCTATGGTTTGGACCAATAACACAGTTTAAGGTCGTATGGTTTGGACCAACAGTAGAGTTTAAAGTCCTATGGTTTGGACCAACAGCACAGTTTATGGTCGTCTGGTTTGGACCAACACCACAGTTTAAGGTCGTATGGTTTGGACCAACAACACAGTTTAATGTTGTATGGTTTGGACGAACATCACAGTTTAAGGTTGTATGGTTTGGACCAATAGCACAGTTTAAGGTCGTATGGTTTGGACCAATAGGAACCTGCAAAATGTGATAAAGCATACCTGATGCGGATGAGGACTTAATCCCATACCATCACTGCGCACGGTTCCGAGAGAGGAGCCTCAGGCCAAAGGGGCCTATGAGGGTTCCACAATTAGGGGGGCAGGAGATGCTATCTCCCAGCTACGCTGGGCCCAAAATGCAATTTCTATGAGAATACTTGTTCCCCATGGAGATAAGGGTCAAACTGCACACAACCTGTAAAGATGAAACCCAAGCACATACTCTAGCGCTCAGATCGCGGGAGCCCCAGGAGACACCGTTACGCAGCTCGGTCCGTCTGATGTGTGGGGGTGTACTGAGGGTTAGTAAAAGGAGTGTCGAGATTCCACCTTGACACGGTGGGGCGGAACACAATGTGAATCATGCACCCAACATTCAAGGCCTGAGAAAGTCAGCGTGACGACTGAGGATTACTGTTGACCACGTTCGCAACATAGAATCTTGTCGCGTTAGCCTAGAAGTAGGGGAAACAAATGAGCATCAACCTTTGACCACATTCGCAACACGGGATTTGTATCAATTTATCACCCAAAACCCTCGGGGCGTGGTCCCGTGATAGTAGGAGATCCCATAAGCGTTGTATCCAGGCCGTTCTTGGGGGTCCCTCCGGGAGTGAAAGAGGGTGGAGCCCGAATGAAGGGAAACACGAAGCTTGACAAATGGACAAAAACATGACTAAGTCGAATCTGACACTCCATGTACTAGACCAGAATACTCTGAACACTTTAGTAGACCGCTGGAAAGGGTTGAAGGGCTCATTCTAAGAGTGGCCAAAAGATGGCAGATTCCCGAGGGAAGGGCAGGCCAAAAGACCAAGGCAACCGGGAGATCGTGGGATCTCCTAAGAGACAGGGCTGGACCTGAAATCTAAGTGTTCAGGAGGTCCTACGTATCCCATTAAGATGGGAACCAAGCCACATGTAGATCTAGATATGAAGTTTAACGTCATGTTGGATGAAATTAGGATCTTAGTTTTAGGTCTTAAAACTCAGACCAAGGTGCAGTTTAAGGTCGCACGGTACCGTACAGTTTAAGGTCATGCAGGACCACATGAAGAGAGAGAATTGAGGCTGGGCCCAAGACGAAATGCCTGGGTGTTCCTACGTATCTCATTAGGATGAGAATCAAGACACACGTAGTTCTCGAAGCACAGTTTAATGTCATGTCGGATGAAATACGGATCTTAGTTTTAGGTCTTAGAACTCGGACCAAGGAGCCCAGATGTAAGGCAAAGTGTAGATTAAGGTCATGCTGGACCAGGTGTAGTTTACGGTCATGCGGGACCAGGTGCAGATTAAGGTCATGCAGGACTGTACAGTTTAAGGTCATGTTGGACCACATGAGGCTTAGGCAATGTACTGCTTGAGGAACCTGGCGTTGGTGGGAGGAGTTACACTCTCACCATTCATAGTCACCAGGGAATACGTGCCATTGGGATAGACCTTATGGACAATAAAAGGCCCCTACCATTTGGGCTCCAACATGGGTAGATTCCTGCCGGGAATCATTGGCGCTCTGAGAGCCAGCACCAGGTCACCTTGCAGGAAGGAGCAGAGGCGAACCTTCTTATTGAAAGCTCGAGTCATCCTGCTCTGATGCCTTTCCAGGTTATGTAAAGTGAGAAGCCTACATTCATCCAATGCTTCCAATTCGGCTAGACAGATTTCGGCAACTCTATCTGGTGCTTGCTGGTCGTAGACTGCCGTGTTCAATGAGGGAAACTCGATCTCGATGGGTAGGACGACCTCGTCTCCGTATACCAGTGAAAACGGAGTCACCAGGGTGGAGTTACGAGTCGTCGTCCTATACGCCCAGAGGGCGTTGGGGAGCTTGTACGACCAACTTTTCTTATTCTGACCAACCATCTTTTGCAGAATTTTAGAGAGGGTTTTGTTAAACGCCTCAATATATCCATTCGCTTGCACATGGTAGCGGGAGGTGTGGTTAGAGTGAATGTTGTACTCAACATACAATTTCTTCAGCTCGCCTGCTCGGAAGTTGGTTCTGTTATCTATGAGGATAGTTTGAGGTACTCCAAACCGATAGATGTTATTAGAGCTCACGAAGTCAGCGATAGAACATGCCTTGACTTCCTTGAGCTGAATTTCCTATGTCCACTTTGAGAATAAATCTATAGCGGTTAAGATAAATCGGCACTAGCGGGCCGTCGCCGGCGGGTAAGGCCCTACGACATCCAACCCACAGACTACAAAGGGCCAAGCATACTTGGTAGTATGGAGAGGCTCCGATGGCCAATGCAGAAAGTTAGCATGAACTTGGAACGTGTGACACCTCTTGGCATACTCAACACAGTCGTGGATCATGGAGGGCCATAAGTATCCCAGCCTCAGAATCTCATGGGACAACATCGACCCGACCTGGTGGGCGCCATAGGAACCAGCGTGCACTTCTTTCATGACCTGTGGAATATCGACTCCTTAAAGGAAAAGGAGTAGAACACCATCAAATCCTCACTTGTAAAGGAGCTGCTCAAGGCTAGGACCACTATAAAGGGTGAACTATGGAACGTGGCGTCGGATTCGTTCTCGCTGGGCTCGATCCGGCGGAAGGTTTCCGTGCTGGAGATATTCAACCAAGGGCATCCTCCAGTCAGGAACTGTCTTGATTACCACACCTGAAGCCCCTGTGGATACTAACGTAGGGGCACCTGTGGTGAGATGGTTCACTCGCGGGCCACGATCGCCCTCCAGAATAACAGGAACAATGAATTTCTGGTGCGCCACGAGGATAATTAGGTCATCCGGTTTGGGCTCAGAAAGTGATGTGGCCAGCCTGGCCAAGGCATCTGCTCAACTGTTCTGTGACTGGGGAATGTGAACGACCTCTGGCTGGGAGGGGAACATAGCCATTAGACAGAGGGTGCACTCCGACAATGGCATGAGTTGTGGCTTTCTAATAGCATAGTCACCATTGACCTACTTGATGACTAGCTCAGAATCCCCTTTTACATACAGATGGGGTACGTTAATCTTGAGAGCCAACTCGAGGCCAGTAATGAGGGCATGATACTCTGCCTCACTGTTGGTGCAGCCTTCCGACAATAGGAATGAATACGGTAGAATGACTTGCTCCGGGGAGATGAAGATGATACCCAGGCCCACTCTGTTAAGCCTAGGATCGTTGGGCCTTGTATCGGTGTAGATCCGAGAGGCACCGTCAAAGTGCATCTTCCATCATGGGATGGCCTGATCGACTGAGAGGATTGCCTCATCAAGAAAGCCTAAATCCAGTGGCTGGTCTGGGGAGGTTGGCCGGGCAGCTAAGAAGTCTTCCAAGGCCAGTCCTTTGATGACCTTCTGAGGTACGAACATGATGTCGAACTGCTGGAGGATCACCGCCTAGCATGCCAATCGGCCGGTCAACATAGGTCGGTTTAGGATGTATTTCAACGGGTCTACCCGAGAGACCAGCTGTACCTCATGGTGTTGCAAGTAGTGCCGCAATTTCTGCATGGCATATATGAGCGACATGAAGCTCTTCTTGATGGGAGAATATTTAATTTCCGCGTCGAGGAGCATGCAGCTGAGGAATTAGAGGCTATTATCTGTTCCCTCATTGTTCTTCTGGGCGAGAAGTGCACTGACAGATCGCTCCAGGGCGGGCACGTAAATGACCAGCGGCTTTCCGGAAATGGGTGGCATCATGACCGGAGGATGAAGTAGATACTGTTTGATTTCCTCAAAAGCGATCTGACACTCTTCGTCCCATTCATAGGCGGTTCCATTATTCATGATCTGAGAAAATGGCTTACACTTGCCGGTCAGATTCACAATTAATTGGCGTATAAAGGCTAAGTGGCCTTGAAGGCCTCTCAACTACCGAATATTATATGGGGGAGGCATCTGACTGATGGCCTTGATCTTCTCTGGGTCGATCTCGATGCCACGATATCTAACAATGAAGCCCTGAAACATTCCGGAGGTGACCCCGAAGGAACACTTCAACTGGTTCATCTTCAAGTGTCGATAACGGAAGAAGATGAACACTTTTTCAAGGTCTTTGAGATGGTCCTGGTGCTGATGAGATTTAACCACCATATCATCCACGTAACACTCCACCAGCATCCCGAGAATTGTCTTGAATATGCGGTGCATGACCCGTTGATAGGTGGAACTTGCAATCTTTAGGCCGAAGGGCATAACCCGGTAGCAGAAAGTACCCTGGGGGTCCCTGAAGGTAGTGAACTTTTCATCCTCGGGGTCCATCTAGATCTGGTTGTACCCGGAGTACCCATCCATTAAGAAGAGGGCTTGGAACCCGGTATTGGCATCAATCAAAAACTCTGTCATGGGAAGGGGAAAATCATCCTTCGGATAGTGGCGATTGAGATCATAGAAGTCGATACAGACCCGGATCTTCCCGTTCTTCTTTCTGAATGGCACAATGTGGGCTAGCCACCTGGGGTACTAGACTTCCTTGATGATGTTGGACATGATGAGCATATCAAGTTCAGCCTCAACCATGGAACCGTGATAGGGGTGCATCTTTCTGGGAGGCTTCTTGAACCCGCGATGGTTTGCTGGAAGGCCAAGGCGGTGGACGGCTACCTGGGTATCCATTCTTGGAATCTCATCACAACTCCAGGCGAACACATCATGATGTTGTCTGATGAAGTCTACATACCATTACAGTTCCTCAGGGGTCATAGCGGTGCTGACCAATGTGGGTCTCGGGTACGCCTCGCTACCGAGGTTCACCTGCACTAACTCGTTGACCGTGGTGAGGACGCCCTCCTCAAAGGTAGGGGGAGCATCTTCCATGTCCTCCTCTATTCTTGTGGGGGGATCATCCATGGGGGGAGCCGTTTCGGGGCTGCCAGACCCTGGTGGGAAGCTGGTGCTAGCTTGGGTGGCAGAGGTCGTCACTTTAGGGGACCCATGCACTGCAGAGACCATGGAGACAACGGCGGTTGATCCAATCCCATCTGGCCTTCGGCCCAAGGGGCCATTATTTATGACATCAAAGCAGTAGTGGTGCGTTGTCTTGATCCGATCGATTCTGGCTCGGTGAAACAGACACGTATGACGTACTACCGTTGCCATGAGCCCAATGTCCCGATATCGTACAGGGGTAGGGGGCTCGGGGATCACCAGAGCCTGTTTGGTGTAATAGTACGAGGTGATTTCCCGGCGTCGCTTGGACCCGGAAATATGCCTTCCTCTGGTACCCGAAACAACAAAGCACTACCCCATGTTGGGGGTCGTGGCCTCCAACCGATGGATTAGGAAGACATATGCGTCATCCAAACCTGCCCAGGGATTACTTGTGATAGTGGGAGGCTCAATCTCACCTTCCAGGATCTTCTTGTCCTTGCTCTTGTAATATATAGCATCCAGATAACGTGCTTCACAAGAGGAAAAAGGAGACTCATCTCCATGGAGCACGCCCACTCAACCTTTAAGGGATTATTTGAGGCACTGATGATACGAGGAGGGGACCTCTGTGTGAAGGTGGAGCCACGGCCTTCCTATCAACACGTTGTAGGCGGTGTCCAGAGAGACAACCATGAATTTGTTATTGGCAATTAGGCCACCGAACTCGGTCTTCAGACAAATCTTTCTGAGTGGAGTTTGCTCAGTCCTGTCATACCCCTGGATCCTGAGGTCGGAGGGAGTTAAATCATCCTCAGACAACCCATGTTTCCGCAGTGTCCGAGTTGGGATTAGGATAATCACAGAACCTGTCTCAACAAGACAGCGGTGAACTTCCACGCCATTGAACTAGCCAGTGACGTACAGTGGGAAAATGTGCCCCTATATGGGAAGGTCTTCATATTTACCGGAAAACATGATAACCGCCTGATATTCGGCTTCCTCAATTGCCTCTGTGTGGAATGCTTCTACGGCCGCCAGCTCCGTCTCAAACTGAAGGGGTCTCCTTAGAGCCTCGACGAGCGCATCAGGCATTTTAGACGACAGGCGAAGGGCCTCAAGGATAGAAAGCCTTGACGGAATTCTGTCCAGGTGCTTCAGAACATCATACTTTCGAGCCAAACGCGAGCTTCTGCTTACAAGAGGCCGCTCTGCGATTGGAGGCATGAGGGGCCTTGTCGGTGGGACCCGTGACTGTCTGGTACTAGGCATGTCTCTCTGTTCACTAGTCGATGCCCGAGAGGTGGCTTCCGCGTTAGGACCGGAAGGCTGTAGTCAGCTGGTGGAAGGGCAGGGCTGGTTGCGACACGGACGAGGTGGTCCCGCCTGATCCAGCAACGCAAACGGTGGTGGAGGTGAACCTGTCGACACCGGGTGAGGGGGCCGCATGTGCTGAGCTCTGTATCAGGCCTACTTCCTGGTCTCAATATCATGCATGGCCTGACTGGAGGTGACGACTGTCGTGCCCTGGTGATTCACGTAGCCACGACGACGCCGACGTTGGTGATGGCGGGGGACATCGGGGAGGTCCACCTGGCGTTCCTCATCATCAGGAGTCAAAAAGGGATTGGCCAACTCTATAGTGTTAACCGAAGCGTACCCCGGGATTTCACTTAGGGATTTCACTCAAGGAGTCATCGACTACCGGACGGAGTCTCGAAGGGATCCCCATCTCTGGGGGTAGAAAATCATCAAGCGTGCGGGAAGATGATGGCACTGGCAGGGCGCGTCCTTTCTTCTTGCGTCGCCGCTTTCTCTTTTGGGAAGAGGTAGGCTGGGACAACAATGCCAAAGCGGCGCTTGTAGATTCTGAGGGCTCTGACTGACTCAGGCAGGCACAGATGATTCCATGGGCACAGTCGACCATCCTGCGGGCCATCCAGTCATTATACTTCCGGGATCCATGGTCGGAAACCTGTTCCCACTCATCCTCGTTGTCACTGCTGCCATCTGATTTCATGAAGACACCTACCACATGCGCTGGGGCTGGGCCCTACCTGACTATGTTGTTGTCAATCTGGTCTTGGAGCGACTCCTTGAACACATAGCATCACTGGATAGTGTGCCCCAGGATCCGCTGATAAGGGAAGTAGTTAGGGTGATCAGTGAGACGCGCCTCTTCTGGCTTCCGACACTCAGGCAGCCGCACGATCCTCTGCTCCAAGGTGCTATGGAAATAACCGAGGATCTGGGCCTCGTCAAATGAGTAAGCCCAAATAATTTTGTCTGGAAAGGGGGCTCTTGGAGGTTGACCCAGACCAGGGGCCGGAGTAGCATGCCGAGGAGGCAGATCTTGATTATCTCGCCTGGGTGGTGGCGGCGCGTTACGCGGAGGCGCCTACCAATTTTGAGGCGGTCGCTGCTGGGCCGGAGGCTGTGCCCATGGGGGTGGATGCCTATGGGGCTGCTGAGCTGGCCTTACAGGTAGAAAATATAGCTGTCTGGGGGCCTCTATCTGAGCTAAAGCAGCGGGCTTGGCTCTAGAGGCTCTCCTTGCAAGGACTACAGGAGGCAGTGGGCGTGCCTGACTGGCCTGTTTTAGGGCTTCTTTGATGCGCTGAGCCTTGTCTTAGAAATTCCGGAACCCTCCTGGGTAATTCTGAGAGATCAGAGAAGGAACCAGTTCTGCCTTGACGTTCCCGACACACATTGTCAGTAATTTCTCCTGAGTTAGTGTCATGTCAAGGGAGTACGTGAGCCCCTTCCACCGGGCGACAAAGTCCATGACCCGCTCATCTGGCCTTTGTTTGCACCTGAAGAGGTCTGAAATGATCATCTTCCGGGTTGTGGAACTGAACTGGTAGAGTAATTTCCGACGAAGTTCCTCCCAGATAGTCACAAATCCAACAGGGATCTGGCTGTACCAGACGAATCTCGGTCCTTCCAGTGTCTGAACAAAGCAACGGATCTTGGCATCCTCCTGCTGCGTCGGAGTCCCTAACATAGGACCGCACCTCGAGTTGAAGTGGTCTAGGTGTTGTGGCGGGTCTCCGGTCCCGTTAAAGGGTGCGAAAGTGGGGTTCCCAAATCCTGGTGGGGTCGGCATATCATCCACCCATGCTGGGTATGGCTTGCCGTCTGGTGGGATTGCCACCTGCCGAGTTTCCAGGGCCTCCAAGCGGGCGATGAGTACTTCCATCAGATTTTCCGGACACGGATTCCTGTCCTGATGGGGATATCTAACCAAATGTGCATTTCCAGGCTCTTCAATCTTGTAGTCGAGCTCAGCAGGTCGTGGGACGGCTGGTGGAGCGGCTCTCTGGGCAGCGGGAGGAAACCGAGCAGGGTCCCCCAGGTGATCCTGCTGCTCGGGAGGGTTCGGCGAGACGTATCGCGCCCTCTTTCCATTGGCTCTAGACTCTCCCTTATCTGCGAACACGACATGGTCATGGATGCCCGGGGGGATCTTGACAAGGGGTAGGTGCTCATGCCCCTGGTTTCCTGGCCTAGGATTACCGTAGCCAGGCCGCCGCTCTGCAATGTGTTCAACCATGAGCTCATCAACCAGCCTCTTTTTCCTAGAAAGCTGTTGACGTAGCATGGACTTCTCGGAGTCTTCCTCTTCCTTCTATACCAAGGAAGATGGGTCGGTGAGCTTGACAGCCCCGACATGCTCTTTACCCTTGACAATGTTTCAGCTCAGTGTTAATGCCTCAGTGGGTCTGGGGAGACCTAGGAGGCTCCTATGGTGTCGAGTAATCCTCCAAGACGGGTCCTGTAGCGGCTTGTCCTCAGGGGGTGAGTCCCCATCAAGGATCTCCACATCGTTTCCCTCAACTGAATGGTCAGCCATGTTAACTGCCACTACCCTTGAAGACGTTCCCTCAGGGCCGCCCAGTGAGTCGGGCTGTCGGTGGATCGCATAGAAAAGAACGGCAGCGTACTGCCCCCATCCGCGGACGTGCATGTGGGGGGGTGGCTTCCTCGATAAACTTGCGGAGTACTTGAAACCTTTGGACACATTTTTGCTGGAGGGCCCTGTAGTGTCCAAGTGACTCGGGGTGCCGAACCGCAGGGAGCATTGTCAGGTCGACCCGACGAAACTACTCACCGATATCCTCGAGATGTGCTTGAATTCCGGGATAGGGCGCTCGATGATGGAAAATACGGGAGTGAGTCACCCAAAGATTCTGGCGGAAGCATTCAAACTATCCCGGGGTGAGTGACTCTGGCATATCAAAATCTGACCCTGCGACCGACCAAAACTTCTCGGGGAAGAGGCCGGCTGCGGGGACGGTCCAGAAGCTCCATGACTCTTGTTCTGGGTCCAGACCTTACTGCCCCTACTCATCAACCGAGAATGGCCGGAGAACTGGCAATGGCGCCGAGGTAGGTCGCCGGGCCGGTGAGCTGGCCGGCGGGGAATATAGAGAACAGGTCGATTGGCTGCCGATCCCTGAGTCATCCTCCAAGGGATTCAGTGCCCTGGCTGCCACGTCGCGATAGGATGGGCCATTGAATGGGCCTCCTGTCACAGTTTCGGTGCTCGCCGAGGTTGTGTCACCTTGAGACTCTTCCGTCGGTCCCCAGAAAAGTTCCCCACCCTCCGTGACTGAGGTGGAAGGTGATTCTGGGGAGGCCGGCGATAACGACGGGTTTGACCCCTAGGGGTATGCAAAGTCCTCATCCTCCTGGATATAACTTCGTAGTGGGGAGGGAATCATATGGATATCGCATTCGGGGAGTACGAGACAGATGCACCGCGTCCCTATCCCTGCCCTCATCTCAAAGGGTTGGGGGGGAGGTTCTATCATCGAGTCGTATTCTGCCTCAGAGTCCGAGAAATGGACTAGTCTAATTTCTGTCCGGTCTCCCTAGACATTCCTTCTACGGAGACGACGCCCCACATTCCTGCCCCTGGGTGGCTCCTCAGGGTAAGTATGATTTCCATCAAAGATTCCCCTGGCAGCAATAGTGCTGGGGCAGAGGGGACTGAAGGCCGGGGTGTGGGAAGCACCGGGACAGATGTTGAAAAAGACATGGGGAGGACCTCTATGTGGGCGAGTGACTTGATACGCAACGAATCCATACTCGCGGCCAGTGGTAGGGTGAGTGACCTCATACCCAGTGTAGTGGGTGCTGGAAAGAGTCATACACGGAGCGTAGCTATCGCAAAGAAGCCTTTGGCTTTCCAGATCGGAGGCACGTAATGAGCATTTGTTGTGGGTGGCACTACCGCATATTGGTCCGCGGTGGCCATTTCCTTTGCCCGCGACCAGGAGAGTCGACCCAACCTGCCTGTAGGGAAGTCGGGGCCTTGATCCCAGTCGGGCATGTGACTGCCCCAACTCAATGTGTGTGGGGGTTTAGTAGAAAGAGTCAGGAGCAGCTCGGGCCACAGTGGTTACTGAAATAGGTGCCCGAGGACGGGAATTCTCTTCGGCTCGTGCCTGACACTAGCGTCGGGTCAGATGGGTTGTATCCGATGGTGTGGGAACAAAGATTGCCTGGTCCTCAGCCCAGGGAGTCGGCCGATGATGTTGACACAACCTGGCGGGGGTTCTTCCCGTTATCCCCTGGGACGGGACTCCGATCGGGTGGACTCGGACATCCCCCACCTCATTGGCGTAGGAGGCGGATGTGTCACGGCGCTCCGGTGATAGGCTCTCAAAGCAGTTGAATGTTGGAGTGTGGAGCGGTCGCTCCCTGCGTGGCCCTCGGGGGCGGCGACGATAGTGAGGCGCATCCACCTCTAGATCCAAGCGGGCTATGCCCCTGGTGGGGTTGATCCCTTCCTTGTCGTACCTATGAACCAAGATGTGGATCACCCTTCACTGGATGATTTCTGACGGGGGGAGGGGGTGTGAGCACTCGACAGTCGTGGAAATTAGTGTCGGAGTGACTGTGGAAAAGGCGAGACCACACGGGGTAGCCACGTCAGTACTGCCCCTGCCCTTGCGCCGGGGGGCAGGTGGCGATCGAGCTCTGGATGTAGTGATCTGATTTCTGGAAGCAGAGAGATGAACCCATTAGTACTAAAAGGAAAATAAATCGACAACCAGTAGCCCATCGTCATTCCGTCTTCCGTGGTCGGCGAGAGGGATCCACGCTGACGACGCCGCAGAACGGGGTGCTCAACATCCTGACTGCCTCAACCCATGGTGGGTTTCATGCCCCGGTGATAGAGACCCGGACTTGGTGACATGCTAATCTTCCGACACCCTGAACGCTACCTGTTTCCATATTGAGTAGAAGAGCTTCACGTTGGGTTCACCATTTTCTATTTCCGATGCTTTTACGTCGGGGCACGTGCGCGCATGTCCGTCACGCATTGGAGGACGCGCGGCTCATTTCCCCGCATTCCCGCTTTCCAAACGCGGGAAACATCCATTCCTCATTCAGGGACATCTGCTCCTTTATCAAAACCGGGATGATGGCATGTTGGTTCTTCCTTCCATGGATTCATCCTCATAGCTCGTCACCTAGTCCGAGTCTCCCTTATAGATTTAAGATGGGTTCATCAAGCTCATTACCAGTGCCATATCTGCATGGATTCTAGTTAATTACGCTTCTTCCGTCGAGACGCTCCAATGGGTCTTGTCGGGGCACCAACCTTCGGTGAGGAGAGTGGTCACGTTGGGGTGTCGTTGGCATGTCCTGATGTTGGGGACTGGCATGTCTATCTTTTGTCCCCTATCACTTGGCTTCTCGAGGGCGCGGAAGCCAGAGGCATCCCACATCGAACGCGGGGAATGTGTACCATCTGAGGTTTTCCTCAGCTTCCCATGTTTAACACAGGGTATGCCACGATTTTAACATCTTGCAGAGATGGATCAAACTGATCGAAACATTGATCGTGGATCAGATTGAAGGACCCCCTTGGTGGAACACCGAAGTTGGGGCTAGCATGTGGGCGGATTCCCAGATACTATGGAGTGGGATGGGGTGGTATGATCTCACCAGGATGTGGCGGCCTAAGTATGGATCAGGTTGGATGATGGAGTGACGGGCTTGAACCTCCTGGAGGCTTCCTACGTATCCCCATGGAATGGAATCAAATTCCACGTAGTTCGGTGATACGGTGGGACACCTGAAGAGGCGACCCGTGAGATTGGATGCATGGATTGGATCCTGGAGGAAGTAAGATCTCCAGGCTAGGGCATGAGATTCCCAAGGTACATGGTCTAGAGGGGGTTATTCAGGATGATGCGTGGATGTCAGGCATGGGGATTATGCTCTGAGACAGCCCAAGAGGGGGAATACATTTTAATTTCATGTGGGACGAGATACAGTTTAATGTCATGCGGGACGAGGGCATACAGTTTAATTTCATGCAGGACGTGGAATCTGGGGCTTACGCTCTTAGGAGGCCCACCGTGGATATGGGGCTTACGCTCTGAGGCGGCCCATGGTGGTCAGGAAACCAATGTGGAGAGGTTGGAATGACTGGGTGGTGGGCTTGAACCTCATGGAAGCTTCCTACGTACCATGCGTTAGCATGGATCAAAGTCCACATAGTTCGTTGGCATGGGGCTTACGCTCTAAGGCGGCCCATAGAGGATGTCATGGTCGATGCATTCTCTAAGCCCACGTGAGTCATGCTCGGTGTGAGAAACAAGAGGCAGCAGTGACCAGACGATCACATCACAAAGGGTGCGTCCGTGAGAATTGGGAAGGGCCTTACGCATTGAGTGGCCCAAAGAGGAAACAGGGGCTTACGCGTGGTTAGCGGCCCTGGGTGCTGGGGCTTACTCTAGAGTGGAGGCTCATGGTGTGACAAAGAAAAATGGGAAAGGGACTCCTATGGCCTTGGTAGGGGGAAGTACAGAGGTGCATGGGCGAAACCTTCCATAAGAGAGGCTAGGGGATTACGCTCTGAGGCACCCCTTCCCCCGTGGACAAACGCCACTCTGACAAGGAGGATCTCATTCCATGCGAGGAATATTCCATTCCCGTGGAGACGAGAGGCGTAAAAAATGTTCGAGCTGCGGGGACCCTGCGTGCGAAGCATGTGGTCGGACCACAGTTTAACGTCATGTGTTAAGGACGAGGTGCTTAGCAATTTAACGTCCTGCAGCTTGGACGAGGTGGGTTCGCTCCACACCCCTAGGGCTTACATGCCCAATGCCCTCTACGCCTTGTGGGAGGGAAGGCATCGAAAAGGCCGTAATGAAGGGGGGCCGTATGGAGAACCATTTTGGGGTCCACATTATCGTGGCTATGCGAAGAAGCAATAGCCTTTAGCGTGCCTATGCGGATAAGAATAAGGCAAAACAACGCAATGGGAAACACCGCCCAAGGGACCTTGAGGTTACATTGTACGGGCCTCGAATGCCGTATGGGAAAACAATGCAGGTCGCGCATTCCCGGCAGGGGAGACATCAGGTGCCGGCGCGGAATGGCAGCCAATGGGCGTCAAGGTAAAGGGGTCTTGGGTGTTGCACGCAAAAAGATGGTTTGCACGAAAAACACCAGGATGGCGCACAATAGGACCATAGGATTGGACCGATAGGTGATTGTGCGCAAGGTATTGCGCACATAGAAGGGGATTGCGTGCAAGGGGGAAACGATTTCACGCAAGGGAAGTACCCAGAGGAGTGGGAAAATTCACTTAAGCCAGTGGAGTTGCGTGCAAAGGCGAACCCCGGGGAAAGGTTGCGCGAAAAGGGGAATTACCTTGAAGTCATATTGTACGCGGGGGGAGTCGACTTGCGCGCATGGGAGCCATTCCAAATTATGCAACCCCAAACCGATTGGGGTCGCCTTTTATTTATAGGCACTAGACGGCACAGAATCCAGGTGGCATGTGAAAGTTTCCACGATAGGAATCGTCGGCGTGCAAAGCTTCACCGCGCGGAACTGGGGGCGCAAAATTGTGCGCGACATCGGCTCGATTACACAAATCTCGAGAATGTTTCGTGCGCACATCATTATTTCGCACATGTCCTCATTTATTTTGTGCACCACTTACCGGGCCTCCGGCCCAGGCCGCTGATTCCTAATATGACTTCGCTTTTCCATTTCAAAACTTCCTCTAGGATTTACGGACTTTTTTCGGCGTCTACTATATTATTGCATTATGAGAATGTGTATCTAGCTCAAATTATTGAGTCCAAGGAAGAAACCACCCTTGAATACATGCCTATTGTGAGGGAATTCACTGAAGTTTTTCCAAGGAATTGTCTGGTCTTCCACCTAGATGATATTTTGAATTGTCAATTGATCTTATACATAGGGAATCGACAATATTTAAGACTCTATATAGAATGGATGTTGTAGAGCTTGAGGAGCCGAAGAAACAACTATAAGTGAATCTAGATAAAGGGTTTATAACCCATGTGCTTCACCATGGGGTGAACCAGTCCTCTTCGTCAAGAAGAAGGATGGGTCAATGCGCCTTTACATAAATTATCATGAACTTAATAAAATCAAGATAAAAAACAAGTATCCTATCCCACGAATTGATGATTTTCTCGATCAGCTGTGTGGGGCACATTACTTTTCCTAGGTGGATTTGCAGTCGAGATATTACCATGTAAGGGTGAATAAAGAAGATATCCCCAATATTGCTTTTCATAGAAGATACGGGCACTTTGAATTCATTGTAATGCCTTTAATACTAACAAATTTCCAAAAATCATCATGGACTTGATGAATAGAATCTTTAGATATTTCCTCAAAAAAAAATTTGTAGTCTTTATATATGATATTCTGTTATACTCCAAATCCAAGGAGGATCATAAGGAGAATCTATGAACTGTACTAGAGACATTGCGGAAGGAGAAGCTCTATGCAAAGTATCACAAGTGTGAGTTCTGGTTGAAGGGGGTCTCATTAGAGGGCCATATCATCACAAGAAATGGGATGTCTATGGATCCATCTAAAACAGATACAATTGAGGGATGACTGAGGCCAACAATGGTAATAGTTATCTATAGATTCATGGGGTTAGCTGGATATTATCGATGATTTGTGAAAAATTTCTCATGATGGTAGAACCCACTTACCATGATAACTCAGAAGGGAGCAGTGTCTCCAAATAGTGATTAATGCAAAGAAAGCTTCAAGTAGTTGAAAATGAGGCTAATCATTATGCACATGCCCACTTTACCCACAAGTGGAGAACTTTTTGTTGTATTCAGTGATGCTTCGAAGAAGGTACTGAGATTTGTTTTTATGCCAAATGTAAAATTCATTGCCTATGCTTCAAGGAAATTAAATGTTCATCAACAGAACTATCAAACACATGACCTCAAGTTGGCTATAGTGATCATCTCTTTTAAAATTTTGCAACATTATCTCTTTGGGGAGAAGTGTGAAATATATATGGACCACATAATCCTCAAGTATATATTCACAAAGAAAGAGTTGAACATACTCCAACAAAGGTGGTTAGAGAATATCAAAGACTATGATTACTCAACCCATTACCACCCTGGGAAAGCGAACCAGGTGACAGATTTCATATGTAGAAATGACCCAGTGATTCTATCATTGAGGATAATTGAAAAGGATACAATCTTCTTATATTTGATGAATACAGACATGGGAATTATAAATAATGGAACATCACCAATCCTTTCACAAATTATTTCTTAACCATCACTTTTGTAAAAGTTAATGGATGCTCAAAGGGATGATGTGGGAATTTAGGAAAAATTGGAATCTATCAGAAAAGAGAAATCCTCAGAGTTTAATGTTAAGGAAGAAGGAATTGTGATATTTGGGAGAAGACTATGTCTTCCATCATGTTCAGAGATGAAGAATGAACTTTTGGGTGATACACATAGATCCAATTTCCCTATTCTCCCAGGATACCCAATGATGTATCGATATCTCTGAGAGCATTATTGTTGGGATAATATGAAGAACGAGATTTCTAAATATACATCAATGTGGCTAGTGTGTCAGTTAGTGAAGGAATAGAGGGAGAAGTATGAGGGTATGATGCATCCATTTCCCATAATAGAGTGGAAATGAGAGAACATCACCTTGGACATTGTCATTGGGAATATGAAGACATCCAAAGGCAACAATTCAATCTGAGTTGTTGTGGATCATCTTACAATGGATGCACACTTCATTGGATCAACTGGAACATATATATATATATACCATGGAAGTGGTAAGGATTCATGTAGTACCACTATTTATTATGTCCGATTGAGATCCAAGATTCACCTCTATGTTTTGGTAGAGTCTTCAACATGCTCCGAATACTGAACTGATCATCATTACAACCTATTATCCTCAAACTGATGGCCAATCTGAGCGGACAATCCAAACACTCGAGGAAATGTTGAGATCATGCTCAACAGACATTAAAGGATGATGAGATCAATATCTTCTTCTAGTTGAGTTCTCTTATAACAACAGTTTCCACTCGAGCATCCAAATTTCACCATATGAAGCCCTTTACTTGAAAAGGTGTAGAACATCAGTGTTTTGGGAAACAGTTGGTGAGCGTATGATGCTTGGACAAGAAATGGTCGAATAAATGGTGGAACAGTGGAAAACCATTCATCATCATATCAAGGAAACCCAGAGTCGACAAAAGAGTTATGCAGATAACCGTCGACAAGAACTTGATATTAAAGTTGTAGACATGGTATTTCTATGCATATCTCCATGGAAGAAGGTCATGAGGTTTTGAATGAAAGGGAAGATAAGTCCAAGGTACATTAGCCCCTTAAATATTCTTGATCATGTCGGTGTTGTGGCCGATCGACTAGAACTTCCACCTACCATGGCCAAAGTACATGATGTCTTTCATGTATACCCCTTAATGAAGTAAATACCAGACCCTTAACATGTAATCTCTTCAGAGGTGGTACAGTT
The DNA here is from genome assembly GCA_963277665.1 of Viscum album. Lineage (NCBI taxonomy): Eukaryota > Viridiplantae > Streptophyta > Magnoliopsida > Santalales > Viscaceae > Viscum > Viscum album. The sequence goes on along the minus strand of OY728153.1, from coordinate 1,602,255,775 downwards.
AGGGGATGATATTTCTTATGAGGAGAAACTAGTGAAGATTTGACATCATAGAGAAAAAGTTCTTCAAAATAAGATAATGCCCCTCATCATGGTGTTGTGGAGAAAGAACATGTTTGTAGAAGTGGCATGGGAATCAGATGAAATGATGATGTAGAGTTACCCAAATCAGTTTTAGTGTGGGAAAAGAAATTCTGAGGAAAAAATTTCATAAGGGGGAAAGATTGTAATGACCCAAACATTCATTAATGGAAATACCTCTTGATCTAATTAAATTGTCTCTTTATGAAAAATGTTTATATAAAATGTAAAATTCTTTGTTTTATGTTTTTGGATTTTAAAATAATCTTAATAATTTTGAACGTTTCTATTATAGTTGTTGAACAGTGATCACATGATTATTACAAATATAGGGCTTTACCAAATCCAATTTACTCAGACAAAGGAAGCGATGGCCTTATGCAGTAGACATGGCCCATACAAAGCCCATTTTTCAGAGCTCGGAAAGGTGGTTGCATCTTTGGGATTCACTGTCGACAAAGCCCAAGGTGACCATGAATTTGTAAAGCTTGATCGGGACTGCCTATGAGAAAAGTTGACATTGATAGAGATTACCTCCCGAACAATGTTATCAGAGCCACCCCAAGAGTCTGTCATCATCACACACCTTACCCTTAGGTCTTCTGCAGGAGTGAAAAGGGGTTATGTAACAAAACCATAGCACTATGTTTATGTACATTAATTTTTTATATAATAATGAATATACATTCATTTTATTATTTTTACATTTTAAATAGTTTTTAAAGAACAAATAGTATTTTTAGTTAATGTTCAAATCAGAAATATATTATGATGAATTAATGGATTTTTTAATTAAATAATATTTTAATAAAATATTATTATTATTATTAAAATAATTTTTATTAAATATAATTGATTTTGTATTTTTATGAATGCAATTGTAATTTTCATTTTGGTTTGAAAGCCATTTTTGTCAAAACCCATGAATTTTTTGATAAATGTCAGTTTTTTTTTCAAAGTGAAAATTAACATATTTATAAAAGTATATAGATAAAATGAATAATATTTCTGGAATCAAGACGTAAAAATTTTCCAATAGTAAATTTTTAATAATTTTCTCTGACAGACAAATTTTGGGCTAAAAAATAAATACCGTTTAAATATATTATGTGTTTTATAACATCATAATGACCCAATAGTGATGTAATTAAATACTATAAACTTTATGCTCAAAAAATATATGTTTTACCATTAAAATAGTTTGAATTTGGGTTTGTTTGATTTATTTTACAAAGATTTAGTGGACCCTTCATGACTTTTTAAACATTATGTCATTTTAAATTGTTTTCCTTGGGAGTGTGACTCACCTCCACCTAAGAATCCCCATTATTTTAAGATATTTGAACTTTGGCCTTATAAAATATTGTTTTCTACTCCCCTTTGGTAAAAACCATGGACTGTTTTTTACTTTTGATTAGTTTAATCTGAGGTGTCCCAAACCTAAATAATTAATAATTCCCTGACCTTTCTTATATAAACCCATACAAGCCCTCAATTTATCCTCACTCAATGCCTTTGGAGTTCTTAAATCCTCTTCCCACCTATATCTATAATCCCCAAAAGGCTCCCCAATCTCCCAAGAAGCCTCTCTCAAGCCCCTATCAAGCATTTTGAGGCACACTTCCGAGTAAGGATTTATTTTCTTCCATTCTCATTATATTCCAATATTCTATTAATTTTTATGACCTTTTAATTTCAATTATAAATGTTAGGGTATGGTTTAGAACCTCCCTCGTACTGCCCGCATTATGTTTGAATGATGGGAGACCCCTTTCTCACTCATTAAATTCCTCCCTTGTACACCCGTTTCTATGCCAAAATTCCGAAAGGAAGTTCTCTCTCCTCTTTTACATTTAAGAAATTATTTTGTATCATGAATCTAAATTCAATTATATTTGTTGGGAAATGTATAGAAATTATCCCCTTAATGTCCATGTCATTTAAATATCATGATACACCCATTTCTCTCTCATCATCCATTTTTATGAGTTCTTATGTCACATCGTTATGCTGCCGAAATTGCACTGCGTTTTTTCAAGCCAAAGTCATTGTGTAGTGAATACCATGCACATTTCTCTATCAAGGTTATTCACCATTATAAACATCTACTTATTGTTTAAATAGTTTCAATTATTTTTTCCACATTCGTTGATCGTTGAATAAATGATTATGTTGATTGATTCAATGTTTTTTGATCCATGAGGCACACATATACATGAAGTGAAATGTTTAAGAAGGGTGCACCCTGATAGCGCTCTAATGCAGTTGGTAATGTATAGTATTATGATAAATCATGTGAAATGGGTGTTAACAATGCAAATTAGTGTTCTACAAGGGTTTTCTCATTCTTCATGGGCAATGAGGATATACTAATGCTCCATTGCAATGAGCCATGACTCAAGCTAATTCCATGTTAAGTGTTGTTGCCACATTTCCAGGTTATTGTTAAAATGATTTATCATGCCTTTATGTTTATGCTTCTCTTGTGCACTATTTATATGCCTATTGTCTTACATGTATTTTATTACTCGTGTTATTCCATGATTATTCCCTTACTGGGCTTTATAGATCACCCTTTTCTTATGCATGTCCTCAGGTTATCTCATGCAATGCTATGTACGAGGGAATGTAGTAGTCATGTAAAGGAAGTTCTCAATAAAGATATTTTTTTTCACATTTTAACATGTCATGTAATGATACTAGGCCCCAAAGACACAATACCTATTGATATTCTATGTTGTATCAAGTTAGGTTTATAAAATAAATTATGTTTAATTGTTTAACAATGGGTCAGTGTTGTTATATTATATATAAGTTTTTTATTTTTTGTTTATACCTTTGTAGTACTTTTAAATAAGATACCTCTAATACATCCCAATTTTTGTTAATATAATAACATCATTTGATGAAATGTTGACTACCACCCTTCAAAGCGGTGAGATTCATTCATGATATACAAGGAATGTATTAACGATAATTTTAATAGACCTATGAAACATAGATAACATAAAAATGATACTGTAATTTTAATATACACATGGATCATTCATTTTCATTATATTAACTTGACAATGAAATGAATTCATTTTTCATTTGTATGTACAACCTACCATCTCCACAAATAATTCACTTTATTTCTTATCTACAAATATTGTGAATCATTCTAAATATATATTTACAGAATATATGAGATAATTAATTAATATTTTAAGTTATTTAGATGAATAAATAATGATCTATGAAATATAAACAACAATTAACAAGCCAAAATATACTTGAGAAAATTAATAAATTAAAACTAGAAATAGTTAAAATAATGAAATAATTCTAAAAATGGATAATGTAATATTTTAAGAAGTTAATATCGGATAATATAAACATGATTATGGTTATAGTATAAGTTAGTAACAAAATTTAAACCACTTTATAGGAGGATAAATACCATACAAAAAATTTAAGGTTATGGTAATATATTTAATTTCAATTTATGTTCCATGGAGACTTATTTGTTATTCGCAACCAATTCACTTTTATTTGGTGCATTTAATAGACATTAACATATTATATAATGAATCTAAATACACTTATGATAATCTAGTTTTCATTTAATATTAATCATTCATGGGGTTTATTATTTAAAATTTTCAATGTGGTATGTGACACATTGGAAATATTGAAATGTCATTTCATAGAAGATTGTTTTTATGATCTTATAAGAGAATTTAAATTCATTAATGTCAAATAACCTTGTTGTAAATTATCCCCCACAAGGGAATTGTAGAAAAATATATATCTTTTTTCATTTAGAGTATTTTCATAAGGAACATTTCTCAAGAATGGGAAGAATGATTTGGATTTTTATGACATAGGTGGAGCCCATATATATATAGACCCTTGATTCATCGATAGTCTTTGGAGAGGAATAAATTGGCCAAATCAGATGGGTTTTTACCCGATATGTTGCAATCCGTCATGTGAATGGTATTTATGGTAATGTTACCATATACATAGGAAACATGGAATCTAATAATTAATCATTTACCTCATTTATATATAGTTTTTATACATCTATGGTATTATTCATCATTATATATATGGATAAAATTTATTTTCAGATTTTAGATTTAGATAGAATGACTTTCAATAGATTACATTTCCATCTTAATATTTCATTATCTAGTTATTTTAATGAAATTTGTTATTAGTTATTTTCCTTTCCTGTTTAATTTATTCATATTTATTCAATATTTATTCCTCTTTACATACCTTACTTATCATTTAATCTCACCCTTATTGGGTTTTTGTTACCAGATCATGAAGAATGAATTTTTTGATAAGTGTTCAAGGATGTTGTTTATTTTTTTGTCACGAATCATGTCTGTATTTCCTATTTCTGAATGTATTATGTGTATCATATAACTAATCTAGATTTCCAAGACTACAAAAATTATTGGACCCTCAAGATTTCATTCCTTATAATCATGGAAATGTAATAAAATAATTCATATGCTCTATGTTTATGTGTCAGGGTGTTACAAATTCTTTTGTAGGGAGGTTTAGTAGAAATCATGGAAACTATATTTATAAAACACAGATTAGAGTGCACATTCATTAAAAAGATATTAAAGATAAGTATAAAATAATATCTTTGAATTATGGTAAGGTAATCATTATGTGGGTATTCCAATAAATACATCTCTTTGTGGACACTGTATGTGGATGTTATTTTAGCATATATGTACCAAGGAGTATTAACTCATACAAAGCATTTTTTTCCTAAATCAGCATAACCTAGAACATGTAAATGTGCCTTACTGGACAAATGATTTGATAATCCCCATTGATACACATAGGATAGTTCACAATATTTTTACATACCATTATAACAGATTTGAAATTAAGGATTTCCCCAAAAGTTACAAATGTTTATGATTCTATGATTTACGATGCATTTATGTTGAATGGTATACCATATTAGGACTTATACACTATGTTATAATTTAATCCACTATATTCCATTATTTAGAAATGGCACCTAGAAGAAGGATTGAAAACCCAACAAATTCACAGGGTCCATAGTGTAAGAAGGATCATATATTTTATAATCTTAAGACACCATTTTGGGGGGATGTAGTATCCCAATTATTTTCTTCATATGATGATATGGTATATTTTAATAAAAATATTAGTAAATAAATATCAAAATCCTATGATTTTTATGGTAATAAAGTGAAGAAGATGATAGAAGAGAAAATATGAATAAAGGTAAGAAGGAAAATATGTATTTTCTCACATGTCATAAGTGTGAAAATAATCACCCTACTAAATGATTGAAGGGAATGGTAGATTGCTAGAAGTTTGAAAAGAAGGACTACAATGATTTTGATTGCAAGGGTAAGAAAATGGTTACCAAGGTACAATCCTACCACTGCAAGGAGATAGTACACTATGTAAATCAATGTTTTAAGTGTCAATGGAATAAACCCAATGATACTATTGGATAATGATAATGATATTCTATTGTCATTGATAAAGTTAAATAAAAAATATTTCTATTAAATAATTATATAATTTGAATATTTTATTAGTAATGTACTTCTAATAAGAATTGTAAAATATATGAGGATTGTATTTCATTACATTATCATAAAGTATTTGAGATCATATATTGAATAGTAGAAAGAAACATTATTCAGTAGAAAATTAAAATTTTCATAAAACACATGATTGAGGGAAATATGACTCTTAATAAGATGTTTATGTAGAGATAATGGTGATGAAATGAGTGATTAGGACAGTTAATGGATACCTTGTAACAAATTAAGATTATGTCGAAAAGTGTTCTATTCCATCATTGATGAATTTGATAACATTTTTGGATTTAAAAAATATATCCAATAACTTTTTTTTCTAACTTAAGGAATAAGGAATAATGCATGTCTCAAGAAGACACATGATGAATTTATTCAAATTTTCAGAATGTGAAAATTTAGATCTACTTCATGTTGATTAAAGTTAAATGATAACTTTATTTTTAAAATTCAGTAACCATCATTAGAATGTGTCGGATCATAATATTTTTTGAAAAGTAAACAATTTATGAAATGGATTCAGTTTAATTTTGGATTTTGTTTTAGAGATTGACATATTAAATTACTATACAATGAATATTGTTCTAAGAGACGAATGAGAAATTGTTAAAGGCATGGCCAAAGGATAATATTGTGCTTGTATAAATGTACTACGTATATTACCATATATTCTTAAAGAGTGAAATGATTACTCTACTCCTGGAAAAATAACTGTGAAACAAATAATATTCACCTAGTACCTTAGTTTGCAATGAATAAAATTTCCTTAATATCATCATGGACTTATGGCTTTCTAATTTTTAACATTCTCCTAATCATTTTCTCTAGAACTCTCTATCATAACTTGATTTTTATATTATTATTTTGAGTCTAGGTTTTCATTTCACATCTATGTTCTCCTACTACAGAACTCAATTATGTGATTATTGTACTTTCCTTTATCTATTGTTAATAATATGTAATATTAACAATTTTGCAAAGTGGGTCTTTAAAAATAGTCCATTTTCAATCCCTATATAACTGGGATGAATCTTAAATTGTGAGGTTGCATTTTAATTAACATGGGGGAGAATGTAACAACTTGAAATTATAAAGTAAGAACATTGTATTTGAAAGCATGTAACACTTGTATCTCAAAGAACTTAAGAGAAAGTAATATACCTATAATTTATTAATTATTTAAAATATATTAAATATATTATTAAATTTTAAATTATCTTAACACTGAGTCTGATTGCATTACCTGTAAGAATGGTTATTTTTAAAAGATTACATTACACGCAATATGGAGTGTTAACGAACAAAAATATATTATTAACATATTATAATATTATATACTAATACATAACATGACCGTTAAATTATTAGTTATAGAAATTATTAAATAAATTATTAAAATATATGGTTTATGCATATATAAAATTAATCCATTGGTTACATGTTAATTAGAAATGACTATGGTAGCCAATTGTATATAAAATGAACTAATATTATATTAAAATGAACAAAGATTTTATAATAAATTAAATTAAATTAATTACAATTAGTGTGTGATATTAATATTAAATATATATTATATATTCAATGAAATATTTTTAATATTCATCCAATAGATTAGATAGGCTTAATATAAAAACAACCCCATTTCATGCATAAAATATAATATTGTTACTATGGTATTTGTACCACATTTTAATGGAGAAACTATTTTAAATACAAATTTTTAAATTTTTGTTGAGTATATATATACAAATAAACATTAATTTTCAATGAGTAACATAAAAATTAGTTTGGGGAATATTATTGTTTTTTTCTGTGAAGTTTTATTTTTTAATGAATGTTGAAAAAAACAAAAATTTAATTCAAAACATTATTTTAATATAATTTATCTATAATTTAGAATTATGTTTTATATTGGTTATAAATTTTAATTATTTCATATTTTTATCAATTAATCCAATTTTTGTTATTGAAAATAATTTACTATTAAAATTGACTATTAAAAGATAGCAATCTTTTAGACATTTTACCTTTAAATACTGCATTGTCATCCCATTTGTGGGATTAAGTTTAAATTAATTTCATCCAATTGTATGACTAGGATTTGAAAATAATAATTGATTATATTGAATAAATATAATTTATAATTTAATATTATTTCAACTTGGTTTTCAACCAAAAATATTAGTACCTGTATTTAAAATTAATTATAATTAATAAGAAAAAATTATGCATAAAAAGGGACACACCTCATTCTAAAGGGACCAAATATCTTAGAAACATGTCGGAAATAAATTAGTTGAACATATATAGACCCTATAATCCAATTGTTCTAATTATTATTATTATTGGATCCATTTTTAATATGAAAAACATGGTGAAAATACTTTTATCAAAATATTAATAGAGTTTCACTCCTCCCCCACTATAAAAGGCCACCAATTCTCCCCATTCCTCAAACCTCTAAAACCACATAGTTTTGGAAAATAAATGCTAAAAAAGCTTCAAAAGATAAATCCACTTGACCCAGAATACTAAATTTGGGAAGAAAGGCTTCCATGTAAAAACTTCATTATAAACTAAAATGAGTTACTCGATTTTGTTGTAACGTTTCCCAACGACCTATTTTTTTCATTTGATTTTCCAATTCCTATATTCTTCTTATTCAATTCATAAATAAAAAACACAAGTATACTAAATATACAATGATGTTATTATGTTATTATTTCTACCTAGACATACACACACATATATCTAAAGGGAAACAAACATACTATTTATGTGTACGGTGAACTACTACCTCGTGAAATGATGATTGTTAATTTTTTATTTACCACCTATCATGGTGGAAATTATTATGGAATTTTTTTTATATATTAAATATATAATTTTTATTTTTATTTTTTACTTATTTAATAATTTTATAACAAACACCATTAATACATCCCTTTTTATGTTAATATGATGACATCATTTGAGTATGTTGGGACTAGTACGACCCCCTTGAAGCAATGTGATTCGTTCACACTATACATGAAACTTATTAAGGATAATTTTATTAAAAATAAGTGAAATATATAACAAATATATCATATCAGAATTATAATATAAATATCTGTCATTTATTTCTCATTCTACTAATATGACAAGAAAATGAATTTAGTGTTCATGTGTACGAACAACCTATTATCTCCATGAATGGTGCACTTCATTTCCCATCACATAATACAATGGAAAATTCTAAATAAATATTTATAGAAAATATAAGACAATTAATTAATGGTTTATATTCTATAGATGATGAAATCATAATATAATAAATAGGAACAACAAATAACTAGTCAAAATATACTTGAAAAATAAGGCAATTAACAGTAAAAATAGTTAAGATAATGAATGAATGTTAACAAAAGGGTAATAAATTATTATAAGAAGTTAATATATGTTATTATAAACTTTATAAAGGATATAATACAAGTTATTAACATATTTTAAACCAATATACAAGATGAAATGGACCACATAACCAAAAAACGTTTAAGGTATGGGATTTGTTCTCAATTTATATTCCATGGAGACTTATTGGTTATTAAGAACCAATTCACACTTGTCTGGTGTATTTACTGAAATTTTACATTTTATATCATTAATATATTGTTTCTATTGATATTATATTATTCATTTAATATTATACCATCATGGTTTTTAGGATTTAGATTTCTCAAAGACGTAAAGGTCAGATTGGAATGTTTTAAATATCATTTCACTTCAGATTGTTTTTATGATATTTAAATGGTACTTCCATTCATTAATGTAAACAACACTTGTTGTTACATATCCTCAAGGAGGAAATTATTAATAAATATTTATATTTAATTCAATAGATATCTTTTGTTAAGGAACATTGTTCTTGAATTCGGGGAATTCTTTGGACCAGTACAACATGAGTGGTTCCCTAGTGTAAGAAGCCCCACGATGCATTGGTTGTCTTGTGAGATGAATAATTTTTCAAAATAATTATGTTTTTTACCCATTATGTTGTAAACAATCCTATGAAAGGTCTTAATGTTAATGTTACATTATACCTAGGAAATATGGAATCCAAAAATTAATCATTTCCCTCATTAAGATTCCTTTTTTATTCATCCATGAGAATTTTTATAGACAAAAATATGGATAAAATTAATTCTTTGTTTATTGATTTAGATAAAATGAGTTTCTGTTTATTAACTTCCCATGTTTATATTTCTTTATCTATTTATTTTAATGGCATGTAGTATCAGTTATTTACAATTGAATGTTATCTAATTCATGTTGATTCATTGTTGATTATTCTTTACATACCCTTAAATAGCATTTGAACTCACCATTATTATGTTTCCTTTACCTATGTTATGAAGAAGAAATATTTGAATAAGTATTCGTGGATTCTGAATATTTCAGTTTATTTTGTTTCATGATTGTATATCCTATTTCCCAATGATTTATGGGTATCATGTATATAATCTGGCATTCTAATACTGCTAAACTGATTGGAACATTGAGATTTGATTCCTTATAATAATTCCAATGTAACAAAATATTGCACTGGATCTGCGTTTCTGGGTTGGGTGGTCACAAGATTATTTTTACAGTCTTTATTTATCTAGTGGGGAATTTTTAACAATGATTTTGTGGTTACCAAATTTATATAATGATGTTATAAAATAGAGGATGTATCTTCAGAGGATTATGTTACCCCCGATTGAAAACCCATTTTGGGGGTTGTTTTATGCGAGTCCAACTAGGGTGCATTTTATATAGTAAATAGTGGCCTCCATTTGATGACCTGTCTATTATGAGGGTCATTTTATGTAAGGCCAACTGGGGAATGTACTGTATAGTGAGGTAATGAAGTTCTCAATAATTATTATATTATATTATTGATTGTTGATGATTAATATGAAAAATTTTCATGACCATGATGATTAGTTTTTCCAATGCGAGGTCTATAAAAATGAAGGGAATATAATTATTTTTACCATACATGAATGGGAAACAACTCCTACACAAATTTTCCTATAGTGGAGGAGGGTACATATTGTTAGATGGATGATGTCAGGGGTAAAGCCCATTTCAGAAATATAAAATAGTACCATGTAGTTTAATGTCATATTATTATGTCACTAAACATAATTTTTAATTTTCTATGGATATGATTCTATTGTATAGTTTATTGTCTTTTGACTAGGATGTTATGATGCACAGTTTAATATCATTGAACAAGGAATCCATTCTATGCAGTTTAAAATCATATAGAAAGGAAATCATCTTATGTAGTTTGAAGTCATACAGTAAAGAAATAATTTCAAATAGTTTAAAGTCATATAAAAGTGGCATCATTAGTGCTATATTTTATGGTGATTAGTTTTTGACAGAAATTTATATGGTTCTTCCATTTTTTATAACCATTACTGAAATGTTCCACCGAATTTAGGAGTGAGTGGGAAATTGTAATCTATGATTTGGGGATCCCGGGATTGGAAGATTGTATAGGGAAAATTATTATAGTGTTAAAGGAGGTATCTCATGAGAACAAAGTTACCACTCATTGAAAAACCTATTTTTCATTGTTTTATGTAAGGAAAATTGCAATGCATATTGTATAGTCAAATAGTGGTATCCTATAACTAAAAGGCCCATAATGAGGTACATCTTATTCATGTCCAACAGAGAAGTGTACTACATAGTCAAGAATATAAGTTCTCAGGGACTCAGAAATTCTATCACTAAATGCCTACAAAGGTTCAGGGAGATTCACATTTCCCTAAGCATAGATTTTGGTTTGCAGGAGGAAATTCTGTGAACATTGTAGAGGTGTTTTAAATAATGATTTCTAAAGAATTGGTGGTCTGACCCATGCATAGTGAGATAATGTGAATATAGTATTAGGTCATATAGATATTACCAGAACATCATGGAAACAATTGGTGACATGTGGAATGTTAGACTAAGGTTGTTCCGACATGATTCAGGTACTATGGAAGAAATTGTAATCCATTAACCTGATGGTTCTTGAGTATCTAGATAGGATATGGGAATATTATTCCGGAGGTGACTTCATAAAAATTCTAATCATGGGGTCCAACATAATTTCATCAAATCCGATGAAGATGAAAGAGGGTTGTACTAAGGATGATGTTACTATCTATTGAAAATCCCATTTTGTGGAATGATTTATGCAGGTAAAATTTGGGAAAATATTTCATAGTAAATAGTGGCATCGATTGGATGATTGCCCCGAAATGTTTTATAAACATATACAAATCCATACATGGATTATTACTACACATTCATACAATGAAGTCCTCCAATATCAGATATTATATCACTAGGAGCTGATGAAAGATTATAGAAATTCTAAAGTTCCCAAAATTAGGTGTATGGTGTGAAGAAGGGATATATACAATCATAGATTAAATATTTGGATTGATATGGTCCATGATGTATAGAGTCCCTCAAATAAATATGACTCACATTTAGAAGTGGTACATCCCTCTATATTCATTGAATCCTTTAATGAAGGGATAAAAATTATGAGCTCTAACATATTCATTTGTTTTTTCACAATATAGGGGGTGATTATTTTTTACCTTGTGGCTATGACATGGACATGGGACCCAGGTGTAACTATGTATCTCATTGGAATTAGAATAACAAAACACATAGTTTTTAAGGTACCATGTAGTTTAACGTTATATGGTTAAGACATTAGCTATGCCTTTTACCATCATGTGGTAAGGATAAAGGTCATTTGACTTAATTGTGGTTGGACTAAGGTGTAGGACCCAGGAGTCACTATGTTTGTTTCAGGAATTAGAATCAAGCCACACATAGTTCGAAAATGTTGACTCCCATAATGATTGAATTCATATATAGTGAAATGGGGTTTTTTAAATATGGGCTCATGCATAGGGTGATAATCTATATTGGATCATCTCATGTAGATCTTACTCATATATGGTAGAGTTGGGTATTTCTTCTATTATATTGTAGCTGGGCCTATGATTAAAGATATGGACATTACTACGTATCTCATTAAAATGAGAATAAATTCACACATAGTACTTGACTATATCTTATAGTTTACTATCATGAGATGATGACATTTTTTGATCCTTTTATGTTCTTATAGCTAGAACCATAGATACCTCAATATGAATTGGAATTTCATTTTTATGCAGGGAAAATTGTTATTGAAACTCCTCTTCCTATGTGAGCTATGATCACTGTGAGAAACAAGGAGTCATAAAGTAAATTTATATAGAATAAAGGAAAAACTATTCAAGGATGTGGGAATAATGATTCTGTTGTTTCTTGTCCAAGAGATATAATGTAGGAATTTCTACATAACTCATTGGGATGAGAATAAAAAAATTCATAGTTATTTAATTAAAATAAGTTTAACATCATGAAGCAAGGATGAGGGCCATTCACTTTATTATCTTGTATTATGGATGATGTTGAACTAGCATGAAAGATGGTAAAAGTTGTGGTTGGGTCCAAGGATGAAAAATTTAGCATCACTACCAATCTCATTCGAATGAGAATTAATCCATATTTATTTTTCGAATTCCATGTAGTTTAACATCATGAAGTGATTACATGTGTGATTCCAAAATGGAAGGAAATATTGGGTCTAGAACAAGGTATATAAATCGGGTGTCACAATGTATCATAAAGGTGAAATAATATAGCCACATCGTGTTCTAAAACATGGACTATCTAAAAAGGTTTGAACTTATACACATTGAGTAAAGGGGGATTTCTGGTCATGGATAAAGATTTGAGATTTGGGGGTGTCTATGTATGTCATTGGAATAAGAATCAAGAAACAATCAGTACTAATAATTAACACTATTCAGGTTTTAACTCGTACATAGGGAGTAAGTAGGATTTTTTTATTGTGGATAGAACAAAAATAGGAGGCCCATTCATCAATACATATATCATTAGAGTGAGAAACAATCCTCATGTATTTCTTAAAAATTATTCCTCCACATCAATCAAGATTGGATATGAGGAAAGGGTTTTTAGAAATTTTCTATGCTTTTGGTTGGGAATAAAACATTAGGATTAACTATCATTACCAGTCAAATTGAAATGGTAATCAATCAATTTGTACTAGAATGGTTTCTACATAGATCAGATTCATACACAAGAAATAGGAAGGGGTTTTCTTTTCTTAAATCATGGCTAGACCCATGATATGATATCTTGGTATCACTATATATCTAATCCGAACGAGAATAAATCCACAGATTACCCTTAAATGTTCCCAATATAAGTCTGATCCATATACATAAAGAGTTAATATGACTTTTGTTTAACTACATCTAGACCCAGGATTGGATAATCAAGTGTCCCTAAATATTTCCTTGGTATAAGAATCAACCCACACATAGTTATTTAAATGATCATACAGTTTACGATCATGCGATAAGGATGTGATATCTCTAGGGATTATACACATAAACGGTTCCAAATTTCATTATCGAGTGATAATGATGTAAGTGGGGCTTATGCATGGGAGGTGCTCATCTTCTCTTCCTCATGTCTGACCAAGAGGGAATATCAACCCACTAAGGGGTTAGAGGGATATGATTGGGACCCACACACGAGATGAGGTACCATTTTTATGTAAATGTGATTTATATCTCATGTCAGGGTATTTTGGGGGGTTTTTTAACTTCGGATGATAGGGTTCATAATTATTCAGTTTAACATAATGTGGTGATGATAATGGTTGTCTTGAAGCATTAATTCATTCAACTACAACCTTATATCGTGTAGTTTATTATCTTACAAAATGGAAGATGATGCCACAAAATTTAATTTCAATCAGCATAGATGTTATTCCATGCATTTTAAGGTCAAGTGATGATGACCCACAATTCATGTTAATGTATTTCATTTTGGATTTATATGTTCCTATGTAGTTTAACATCCTACACCAAGGAGAATTTTTGTGTGATTACATGAATCATTTATTTAGGAACCTTTCATTATTTGGAGTCATAATAAGCTCTCCATCCATTGATTTCATAGAGTATGCTCCATGAGAGTGGACGTTTTGTATAGATCATGGTCCCTCTATCATTGGGTAATGATTTGGGGACTCCTCTCATGGTATCATATGATTAATAAGGACAAATACCAATTCTTATTGGAGGAATGAAGGAAGGAAAACCTTCTAGTTAAAATATTATGTTATCCTATTCTAATAGATATCCATTTGATTAATGGTATGAAATATTTTATTCATTTATTCACTCCAATTTATCCCATCGTTTATATGATTTCTTAACGATGGACTATTGTTCACATATGGAAACATAGTGCAATGAAAAATGGACCATATTGGGAAGGATAACTTCTGTCCCATATAACAGTGAATAATGGATTTCTTGTGTATTATTATGGGTCATAGTCCTATAATCCCATAAGGAATGCATGATCTTTTCATGGATAGTCTTTTTTATCTTTATCCACCATCTTATGTAGTATGTTGTTATGGTCTTATTAAAATCCTCTATCTATCAATTAGCTATTGCATGATATGAGGATTAATGGTTAAATTTGATATTCTACTCCCGATATAGCTTCTGTATACCAGTGGGACAAAAATTGATTCTATTTAAAATTATTATGGTATAAGGGAAACCAAATATGGTATTGATGTTGGTATTCATGATGCAGGAAATTATTTTGGCCACTAATTTTTTGAGGAGTGTTACCTCATCCCATTTGGAGAATAAATCAGTTGCATATGAGCATTATTTGAAAATAATGGTTGTATATCGGGGTACAACCCCAATACAATCATTTACCATTTGCAAAATTGACATGATTATTTGGTTGTATATAGAAAATATCGGTGTTGGTAGATGAATTTTTCATGAACCAAATATGAATTATATTTTTTGGCTAATTATATGCAACCATGCTTCATCAATGTCCAAAAGTAGTCATGTCTTTATATTTGATCAGAATGTCCATATCTTAATTGGCATGAACGATATGCTCCTATATGTACTTCATCCAAGATATACAAAATTTATCTCAATCGATACATCTGATAAGGACTCAATCAAATCGTCACCTTTATAAGACCTTCTAGTTATTTAGATCATCATAAATAATCAAATTTACTTCTCACCTCTAAATGTGCTCTTTCCTTGTTCTATCTTATGTAAGTACTACATCTTGGAGGTATCTCAGAATAGGGATTATCCAACTCATGGTAAGACCATATGGATTAGGTATGGGTATGACTTCGTTAATATATTCTATTCTAACTTGATGTACATGTAAGACTCTGTGTCTATGTGCAATGATGATGACTGTTTTGTCCTAGTTGGAATCTGCCTGAGGTGTAGATATATTTTTCAATGCATCAGGCGGAGTGTTTTCTAATCATGGGACATGAGTCAATATTATCTCTATGGGGAACTCGACCCTTAATACTTGAACATAATCAAGTAGGGTTATCGAATTTTCTTTTCTAATGGAATACTATCCATTGATCTATTTGATTACCAACTCATGTCACTATTCATCTCTATGTGTTTCACAAATATTTGCAGTGCTAATTAAAGTGCTACAATGAGGGACTAATATTCATCCTCATTAATGGTAAAACCTTATTATAATATGAAGGAGTAAAGTAGGACTACCATCGATGGGGAGATAATCACAACCACTAATCCATATTTTTTGATCTTATGGTATTATTTTATCTTCTGGGTGGGGCTCATGGATGTGCTGTCAAAATACACCTCCCACACTTGGGTGTTGTCTAAAATAGAAATTATATCCTCATTATGATGTTTAGTATTTAATGATGTCTCAAATGAAAATGTGTTCTCGGTACGAAAATATTATATGGAATTGAATTTAACAACTTTCAACATCATGAATTACATATCCTACTATTATAGAATAACATGCCACCATACTAGACATTCTTTCATCATAGGACGAATGATGATACATTTTATATGGTTATTGAACAAAACCAATTAGACCTCATGGTGATGCATGTAATGACTGAACATCTGTATTTTGAATATTAATTTCATCTATCTCTTCTCATTATCTCTATAACAAGTCTTAGCATAGAGTGGGTTTCGACTAAGATAATAAATGATTTTTTTCAATCCCAAAATAATTATTTTGAGGAAGGAAGACACTCAGTGATTTCCTCATGTTTGTCACATTTATCATGAATTTATTACACTTTACAGATTCTATTAATAATAGTGGACTCATGATTTTTTTCTAGATGTCATCAAATAATTCCTGACATTCACTCGTTCATTGATATAAGGCACCCATCTTCAATAGATTATTGATGAAAAAACACTTACATGTAAGGTTGGATGTGAATAAATAGATGTAGGCCACGTGTCCTGGATGTTATCTAAACTAATTTAGGTTTTGAGTGGTTGACATGTTATGGATAACTTTTTTTTTCTATGGATCAACTTTTATTCCATTATGGAATACAACTAAGTTGAGAATATGTCCATAGGTTAGCTCTAAAGAACATTTTAAGGGGCTCATCACTGGGCTATGTTGTAGAAGCATGTTAAAGATGGTCTCCAAGTTAGTAAATGGTTAAAACATTATCAAGAAATATCCAATTGATATTCATTATAGAATTCACCAAATTACCCAAAAAAGGATTTAATATGAAATATATATTATGTTGGTATGTGGCGCTGTTGTTATTTATTCTAAATGGAATTACCTTATAGATGAATACACTCTGATGGACCTTAATGGTTGTGCCTTATTCATCTTCTACAACCATATTAATTTTGTTATACCCAGTGTATCCATCCATGAAAGTGTTATATTGATGACCAGTAGTTACATCAATCTAGATTTTTGTCATTGGAACCCGGAACTTCTCTTTAGGATAGTGTTAGTTGAGATCTATGAAATCAATGATAACTCCAATTATCCCATCCTTCTTCCTCTTGAGGATGATAATAGCTAGAAATTTTGGATATGTTACCTCCCAGATGAAGTCATCCATGATGAGGTTATCCACTTCATCCTCAGGTTCTAAGGCATGAGTCAGGTGTATCTATCTAGATGCCTGGTTGTTTTAAAGATGGTCTTTTGGAAAACGTTGTTGATTGGTGGACACATTTAGATCAAAGCCTAGAATATCATTTTCATTTTTTGGGAAAAAAGTCCTAGTGTTTCTTTAGGAATGAAGTATATACATCATGTTCATCAGGATTCATGGACACACAAATCATTGTGTGTCATGGATCATCGTTTATACCTAGATTTATCTCTTTGAGTTCATCCATAGTGGTGGAGATTCCTTCCTCAAATGCTGGAGGATAATCCCTAAGGTTTAATTCTTCTTCCTATTACTCAAAATATAGTTATTTATCATATTCACGGGAGCTAACTGATGAAGAAGGAATCTCTAAGCTAAATGATGAATCCTAATTTGTACATCCAGAAGATTAATAGAACATTTCTGGCTCAATCAATGGTGTGTGGTATTTTTGGTGACCCAAATGGGAGATGAGGATTTGAGAATGAGCATATCTATCTTTTCCCATTAATGTGAAAACTTCTTCTAAACTAGATGATGAAATAATTAATTTTTAAGCTCAGGGGGTGTAATAATATCATTTCTAACTAAGATTTCATTAATTCTTAGAGAGTTGAAAACATCCCATGATTCGTTGTGTTTAGTTATCAGAACTCACATTACAGATGTTACCAAATGAGTGCTTGAATTTGAGATTACCCCCTTAGATCATAGTGACGTGAAGCATGTACTCTATAATGGGATTCTTGGATGGTTTATCCAAGATCCTATATTGACCATTTGAGGCATTGATTTAAGGTACATCATCATCTGTGGAATATTTCCAACATTGTGATATAACCCTATGTCAATGTATCATGACTAATGGGATTTGAATAGGGCCTTGTCTCCATAAAATGACCCAATTTGACCATTGATATAATACCTATGGAAATGGTTGTATGAAGAAATATTGGTTGCACGCTTATGTAGACAAGGTATTATAATAAGGACATTGAAAGTGGTACCATGCTGAACAACCATGAATTCTGAGTTAGATATGTGATCCCTGACCTGAGTTATGAGTTAGATCTTTACAAGAGTCACTAGATAATTCTTTTCCCGACCCCGTAATATTCGAGTGGAGGGGGAAAAGTGAGATTCATTGAAACCCAATTGGTGAAATGTCTGAACAAAAATGAGGTTGAATCATAAGCCATTGTTTATAAAGGATCATCATATATAAATTTCATTTATCCTACATGATATATACAATGGTTTGACATGTCCTTATATGTTGGAATCCTCATACTAGTCTATTAAAGAGGTTACTTCATGAAATTTTGTTTTATCATTCTCCACATAATATACTTCAATAATGGAAACCTCAACTTCAAACTCTTGCGGGGCACAACAAGGCCTGTATAAGTTCTTCCCGAAGTACTTTTTAGGTGATCAAAGTATTCAGGATTGAAAACATGGATTACACATGGGATAGTTTCTTCCAAATATCATAATTCTAATCTAGAGGTTTGTGTTTCCCAAAATGGGGATGTTCTTTCACAATTTCATTGGGATCTTATGTTCTTGATGTTGGTGGATCATCCATATGAATGGGAGTTGAAAGTGTTTCCACTCATGGTGAAATTGGATAAAAGGGTATGCATACACGCATGACTATTTAGGTGATGACATATATTCTAACATATCATCCATGATGATCGTGTTAGGAAGGACCCTATCATGCGGGTGTTAATTTACATATTCTTGATGAGTTCCTTGGTGTTTTATCCCATGAGTTTCGGAAATGTAGATGGTTCAACCTTGGGCATTGTTGAAGTAGTGATTCATGGAATGACTATTTCGTTTTATGTACCCTCAAATTTGATGGCACCCTCCACTAGTTCCCCAATCATATGTGGAGAATTCAGGTGTATAAGCACGCTCATCATATGTGTTGAGATATATTAAGTGAAAAATGACAATAAAACCAATGATCAACTCATTATTTGGTGAAGATTTCATTTGATGGGTTGATTATTGTTTTTCTACTCTGTGGGGAGCTTCCAATGATTTTGGGCTTATAGGAATGACGTATTCAAAATTAAAATATAGAGTCATCTTTGAAACAAGTTCATTTTAATGTATTTCCTACTTACTCTTCTTTATGTGTATTTTTTTGAGGTTTTGGATTTTAAAGAATTCACCTACCAATGGAATTTGATACATTTTAGCATATTATATTGAATGCAGGACTCATTGATTCAAAAGTGTTTGGATGACCTCATGAGTATAGTTTATTTTCTTTTAAACGATATAGTTATTCGTCTTGTAGGAACCTCAACTTATTAATTATTTCAATTAGTTTATATCTACTATAATTGTGGCAGAAACACACGCTACATGGGTGGGTGAATTTTTCAGCTTCACATTCCTAGACCCCACCATTTTTTGTAGGAGGTCCATGAATACAAAAAAAGGGATGTGGTTCCCCAAAATTAAATGACATGGGAAATAGTTTGGGAGGACATTTTCATCATATTTACCGAGGATCCTGGGCATTGGAAACTTGGCCATATTGTTTTTCAATTATGAGATTATGTAGTTGAGGACATCGTCATTTAAGAAAGAATATATTTTTTTCGTCTTATCAAATTGATTATGCCTCTAATATCTTTGATCATCTTAATGAGGGATGCATTTTTTATGATGCTTGGGATGGGGAGTCCCATAGTATTCAATCATTAATGTAGGATTGTGTATAAGGTATTGTTTAAGTATAACTGCAGGGGCATAGTTTTTTCCTATTATCCTTCCGTGAGTTGATCAAATTACATATAATCATTTTCTTAGTTCTATGATGGATTCCTCCACTCTCTGAAGAATTAAGGCAATGTCTCAATACCCTCCTTTTTATTTCATAGGGAATAGTGGTGTTCTCAACTTTTCATTAATATTCTCAATACAGATGGGAAGAAACTCTTATTTAAGGATTGGTAGGTTCATGGTGTATGTCAATCCATTCCAACAATTAATGAAATTTTAGACTCTTTAATTCTCTAATTTCATATATTTTGAGAGATGAAAGGCCATAGACTCCTACAGGTTTGAGCTGAACTAGAATAGATACTTCGGAAAAAGGTCTTCCTAGCCTTTGATTGACTTATCCTACAAACTCGTATACCATATGAAGGGTGGTCCCTATAGTGATTACAAAAATACCATGAGATTCACAGTGAGATAATAAAATTTTTCAATTTCTTCTTGGGTCTCCTGAGATTATGAAAATTGGAAATATTATGTTATAAAAATTGATCGGGGGAAGAGTCGGATCTACCCATTCATGATGATGAGTTTTTGTCTATATTTATTTGTGATATTCCTCCATTGATTATAATAGATCCATTTGTGACTATATAGTTTTTATAAGCATTAAAGGAATTTATGGTTGTGATGGAGCATGAACATGTATTGTAGATGGATCCTGAACAGGTGTAGCTGCTATTATGGCCATTGGTGTTGGTGTTGTTAGTATCTATCATTGGTAATGTATATTGGTAGGACCATAATTATTTGTCTAGCCCTATTATATATGCCTACCCAATGGATGGAATTATTGATCTACAACACCATGATGAAAATATATTGGTTTTTAGCTTCCCATATTTAACCGATGTTCCAGATATGCTTCAGTTTCTCTAGAAAAACATTTTTATTGATGTGATCAAGCTGGAAGTATGAGTTAATGATCTTCTTTTATATCATATTTAGTAGGATGGCTACCTTAGAGTAGTTTTTGGTTGATTATTCTAAATTATTTCATTTTTTCTTCCAATTGAGAAATATAGTCTTCCATAGAAAATGGTTTATCCTCTACAAGAGTTGGGTGAGGTACAACCTTAACCTTTCCCTTTCCCTTATTAGGAACCTTTTAAGGAGGAACAGATGGATTGTTCTAGGGTATGCACAATTTCAAGGAAAGCCTGTTGTTTTGGGTACGCCTCCTTCAATTGTTTCAATATGGCCCAAATTATGTACTAGAAATTCTTATTCTGATTCCTCTGAATTGGACTTATGTTCTATTGAGTTTTTGGTTGAATTTTTGATGATGTTCATTTATGCATAATGTATTGTAATAATTTTATTAATGTATTTGTGATGTTTTCTTTTTCTACACACTCAATGAGGCCTTAAATTATCATTTTCTAATTTTATGGGAGATTTTGGTGTATATTAATCCTAATAGAATCTCTCGATAGTCTATTCATTTGTGTTCTATTTGATGGTAATATATCACAAGATGGCATGAACTAAGACGATTAATACTATAAATATTTCCTTAGTCATGAGCAGACAAATTCTCACTATGGATGGAGCTATTGAGGTAAAAAATCTCCCAACCATGAGGGAAAGGGTTGTTCCTTTTCATATTTCTCAATCCTTCCAGTTTGGTTTGTGGACCGTGATGGTTGGTATAATAAATACCCTATCTCTATAGGATGGGGTTTCTCCCAAACTATCATGGATGATACTAATATGTCTTATCATCTGATTCGATAGAGTTTTATTTTAATGTGGAATGGGTGCAACGTTTGTCACACAATTAAATCACCCATTTCTAAAGAACATTCTGCTATTCTTGACATCTATGTTATCAGATGATGAATTCACTCTAAATGGGAGGATTTATCAATATAAATGGATTAATTATGCAATATTCCTTAAATATCCTTCTCTCTTATTCACTAAAATTGGTGGGAGTTGGTCATGGGCCATTTTTACAAATCATGTATTTGGATATGAGTAGATTCATTTTTTTGGATCCATGATGATGCTATGATATTTCCAAATATAATGTTCAGTAGGAATTGTTGGTTAAGGAGTTCGTAAAAATGTAACACTCTATGTGCAACCTATCCTCTCATATGAATAGTATATGGGATATCGATTATCAGATATCCCAATATCATTAATGAACTTAGGCATGCATATTGAATGTTTCCTTAATATTTCTCAATCTTTGGGTGTCGTGAATCCAGGATAGATTTCATGACAACATGATGTTGATACCCTTATATTACATTGAAGAGAACTTGATACTCATTTTAATGTATTAATTTAACTTTTATGTGAGTAATATTTTTCCATACATTGAGGTGGATTTCATGCACCCATTTTTCATATAGTGCCTATGGAATGCTGAAGTGAGAAGTCGTAAAGGCTATATCATGACCCATATGACATACTTATCTAGTTGTGACCCCATGTTTAGCATTACTTTTTCATCATTTTATATAGACTGAATTACTTGGTCTTAGCAAAATGGATATTTTTTACCACCTTATTATAAGTAGAAAAATTGGTAGGTACATCTTCTTTTACATTAGATGTTAGGTGAACGGAGGGTGGTTTGGGTAATGACTATCACCCTGGACTGTATTTCGGTTGGGTGGGGTTTTAACCTACCAATGATAAGGCATCAGACATTTCTTACCCATTTTTCGTATGTTTGTCACGATAAGAGGGATTTCTCATACATACAATTCATATTATATAATTATACGGAATATGTGAAATAGTACATCCGAGAGAACATTTTAGTGAATTATATCATGGGGAGTAACACCACGGTGGATTATTGCAATAGAAATACACCCTTTTTCATTGATATTATATCCATGTGGACGGTTATTGTGGATCTCATTAGGGGATGGGATCTCATGACCAATCAAATTGTGTCAATGAAGAAATACTTCTCAATGATGTGCATGGAGAGGGCCTTAAAAATTACAACTGCTACTCCAATAGTTGGGTAACAGAAGAGTATAATCTTGAGTTAGTATAGATATGTTCATAAGGGCATTATGAACACCTACATTATGTAGATAAAGATCATAGATCAGCTCTTTGTCTTCCAATTATCCTTGGTGGGGATTATTTTTTGATTCCTTCTTGAGAGATACTGGGCATGTTGTTGGGGGAAGTGGTTTTCATGGAAAGGTGTTTGTGCCTACCTTGGAATACCATTATGATAGGTTGATAAACACCATCTAAAGAGGGTGTATTTTTTCTATTTATTTGTCCATATATTATTGGTATGTTTTCAAAAACTCCAACTTGGATGGGAAAACTGGTGGGTATCTACTCATGGGTGACATGATGATGAGCCACCCCATTTGTGGATAGTGTTTTGTGTCCATACCTTAGACACTAATATCATCACCATTATGATTTCCTATAATATATGTTGAATATGTAAGTGAATTTATGACTACCCTATCACCATCGTCATGATATTATTGGTGACTATAGTTATTAGAGTAGGGATATATTCCCATTTCATATCTGGAGTTGGTGTTTGTGCTTGTTCCTAACCTCTCATTATAGTTAGTGGATAGAGATATTACTCATGTGTGGCGTGTAGGTAGTTGAGTATTCCCCCTAAAAGTCATCTATAATATTTGGATGACATCTCAATGTGCTCCCAAATGTGGTATCTGGCAGTCCTAATTAATGTAGGTAGGTGTGTGTTCCATCACGTGCCTCAAAACCAAACATGATTGGTGGGATTATTTAGGCGATTATAGAAAATACTAATAGAATTATTGGTGTGTGTAGGCTAGTGTATCTTCCTTCTCATGGTATGACACTATATTTTAATTGTGTGGGTTCCTTGAATGCCAATAGATGAGTTTGGATACTATATGAATTGAGGCGGATGGGTTTATGTACCTACTCACAATTTTTCACCAAATTGGGTTGGTGGGATTCTTTGGAGTGGGAATAGGTGATACCCATATCCATGTTGAACAATCACTGACCATGGAGGGTTTTATTAAGTTCCCACGTCAAGATAACCTATTATGATCAACCGAGTATTGCCGCCACATCAAGTTGAGTGTTCACTAATATGCAATGTTGGAGGTGAAAACTATTGGAAGGAGCCATTTGGATGAAAAGATATGTCCTCTAGATGAGTCTTTATGCATCCTATTGATCCACCTATATAAGTTAATGTAGCTAATGGTTGTAGAGGTCAAGGTACAAGATCCTGAATTGGTAAAAAATAGTGGTTGACACCATCTTCTTCTGGGCCACGAAACATCGCATACTAGATGAGTGTTTGTGCTTGGTAAGATGGAGGGCCTATGAGGCAGACACCATAGACAAGATGGTTCCATATTTACAGTACTCCCAAACTTATGTGTTATAGAATCAGTGTTGAAGACATTATGTTGGTGATCGATTCCTTTTCTATGATAAAGAACTGGTGTGATTAGTTTTCATTCTTACATCACTAATAGCTAGAATGGAGGAATTGGATTGTGGGGAGTTATGAAAGGATGTTCCATGGATATATGTTAAAATTAAACTAGAATATAAAATAAAAGTAGAATCTAATTTGAATGAACATATGTATAATTGATTGTCTTGTTTCTCCCTCTTTCATTTATGAGGGCGAATGGGTCCTGGAAAATGGGTGACATTATTATATTAGTTAAGGATTCAAATCGGGTTCACCATTTTTTGTTTTCCCTAAGAATATAATTAATTCAATGATTGATTTCATGGTGTGAGTATTGTGTAATAATTTATGTTGCGTTCACTATTTCTAAATAGTTTCCAATGGTTTTTTGTTTGTGGAAGAAAAAAACCCCATTTGGTTCTATATCCTTGGGGACTTGCATTCCAAAGATACTTTCTCTTCATGAAGATTTTAAATTAAATATTAAGAACTCAAAATATTCAAGAGGATGTGGGAATATGACATCAAAACCACTTGGGAGGAATTATTACATATTCCAGGACACTTTAATAGATTTAAGATATGTTTATGTGTCCTTTTTTAATTACCATGTATGAGGTGGGTTACCCTTGAATTAACAGTCAATTATTAGCATGTGTGGGGCTTGGAATCATTTGTATATATATGATTTTCTTCATTAATGGATCCATATGTATGTATTAGATTTTTTCCATCCTTGGTATCAACTTATGTACGACTTATAGATTTTCTTATTGTTCTTACAATGATCCTTGTTTTCTTGAAACATAGTTGGGTACATTGGAGTGTATCATCAACTAGGGATAAGAGATATTTTGTGGTGTTAGTGTCAAACCCATAGATGGGATTCCTACATATCATTGTGAAAAGAATCAGAACCTAGGTAGTTCAATGCCACTTAATTGGTCAAATCATAACTTTTATGGTTAGGTGATGAGTACAAAAATGTATAGTTATTTTTTTGGAAAGGATGTCCTGGGGAAAGGTCCATGGTCAATGTTTTTGTGTGGTACTTATGTTGATGCATCCCAGGGAACCTGGAATGGATATGAATTTTGATGTTTAATTTAAACCTTCTAGTAATATGGACCAAGGAAGATAGGGTTTATTTTGTTTATTTGGATTAGAACATAGGGAGGTTTCCTACACATCCCATTTTTATGGGAATCAAATCACCCACAGTATGGATGTGAGGAGCTTTGCCTATGGAGACCCTCAATGGTTTGTCTCAAAGAATATTATGTTCATTTTTTAGGATTATGTTATGGATTACTCCTAAAAAGGATTACCTTGGACCATTGTGAATCGAGATTACTACTGATGATGATTCTCATTAATGGTTTGGGATACTGTGGATGTCATGACCGCCTTAAACCACTAATACCGAGCGAGTCAGGATTGGTGCTAGAAACAATAGGAGAAAAAATATCTATGAAACCAAAAAATATTCATTTTCCAAAGGATGGATAAATGGCCTCAGGGACCCATGAAAATGCTGGAATTATGATGGAGGAGATTGGAAGACTCAACAGATGATTTCCTTCCATAACTTACTCAATATGGTATGATTCCATGATAGTGGATTTTCTTTGTGTCCACATGATTTAGGAGGAGTCATTATTGAATTTGAATGATAAGAAGGAAGTGGATTATTTGGCACACACCACACTTCGCCTCCACTACTATTGGATGGGGATGGGTGATTGTTGAAGAGGAAAATGGTATATAAATTCCCTATTTTAACTTTATCCTAGAGTGGGTCCATGATATGGAGACTGAATAGGTAACTGAGTGTGAGGGAAAGGGTTGGACTCTGGTGCCCATTCCTACTCTAATCTATTGTCCAATATGTAGAGAGGAGGAAGATTACAACCTACTAAAATAAAGGATAGGGGCTTAAACATGGAGGGATTCCTTGAATTTGGTCCCATATAAATTGAGGACGTTCACATTCAATGTGGAATTAAAATATATGTGTAATTCTTGCCCTCCACATTAGTAACTGGATTCTCTCAGTCTTAGATACAACAAGGTTAAGACAAGGTCCTAGAGCTCATATTCGAAACTGAGAACTCTTTGACATTACCCCTACGTTGTGGGTACACATTTCCATGGGAATAAAAACTCACATGCACCCTCAAGACTCTGAACAACTAATAAGTTAAGTATTGGAAACCTCTGATTGAAGGAATACACACCCAAACAGAGGACATGCTGATGTGCCACATGGCATGGTAGTGTATGTTTGGGGGCATCAATGGTGGTTTCAACAGAGTTCCACTTTGGAAGGGACCCAAAATAGGATAGTACGTGTCATTTATGGATTTAAATAATTCCTTATGAGTGGATCAAACAGGATAGAGGTTAGGGTGAACAAATGGGGTTTACACCGAAATATTTCGACAATAAAATGAAATATCACGTAGGGGGTGTTTGTTGTAGGTAGGCCAGGACGAGCAGGTGGTACCCAAGGAAATGGAACACCTTTAAAAATACACTTGGTAAATTCTATTTCCAATCCATTAATTGACTCCTTGGGTCTTCTCGGTATTATCTCATGTAGGTCCCTGGTTATAGTTACGACATCACGCTAGTATTTTCATGTCATAGGGAGGGAGAGTACCTCACTAGGTGTTTTTTAAGCCTGGTTCTACTTTATTTTAATTACCCATCTTTAATTCACTTTTCTTCAGATTTCAAAAAACTACCAAGATGGTTTTAGAAGGCTTGAGCGAAGGACAAGGGAAATAATTGCATCATGACACCTTCAGAAAATTTTCATCCATTCAAATGAATTCCAAATTGTTTTACTTATAGGAAAATAACCACCTTGAGCTAATAATATATCTTTCTCATTTGCCTCGTGCAAGCTCTCATGTAGGATGATCAAACATGATGAAACACTGGTACTGTGGGTGATGACAGTGCTTTGGGGTACTTGGGATAAAGGCATATAGAGGATTTTATGATCACTGTATTTCATCATTTAAGTTATTTTATTATCCCTATGGTTTTCCCCATCATCTCATTTTCATCCATGTGAAAAAACAGAGTGTAAACAGTGACTAATATGATTTTATGAGTTTTTGGATATCACTTTTCGTGATAAGAAATATCATTGATCATTTGATGTCATTTAAAAAGTGATATTTTATAAATATAGGTGAACATTATTTTCTCTTAGAGACAATGGAAATAAATAAATAAATCCTTATATATATTGAAAATGGCGAATGAAATTTGTTTTCACACAAAAATTTTAAAAAACAATATTTTTATATTTAGATGAAAACTGCTCATATAGGGAAGATTAAGAAATCTGTTTCATTTAGTCAATTGAAGATAACATGTTAGAAAACAAAAATAATCATTAATTGAGGAATAGATAACAAAATTTTATAATGTATACAATGAATAAAAAAATGGAAAAATGTAGATTCCCAATTGAGAAGAAGATTCATGTTTACATTCACTTTTGAGAATCACTTTTTGGTGTAATATAAGTGATGGGGAAATGAAATTTTTAGGGGACATATAAAACCCTTCAATATCCAATGAAAAAGATGATGGATTTTCATAATAATTCAAATTCCCCAGATTCATGTTATAACCCAAACTCCTTGTTCCATAAAACTTTCTATATTAGTAAACAGGTCTCCCACAATACCATCATTATCTTCCGATCGCACCATAACCTAATACCCACCATGTTAATTTATCAGACAAATGACTGTCCCCACAGTCCTACACATGTTCACACTAAAATGATAAAAAATTATATTTTCCTTTTTTTATAGAATAAACCCATATTGAACACAATAATAATTCCCTTTAAATTTATCTAATGAAGATCATGTAGTATAAAATGAACTAAATAAAGTATTGAGACATAGATAAGGACATTTGAAATAGTCTTCAATTAATATGGACATGGAAAAGTTGTGGTTCTTGATCAAGAATATGATATAGTGTTAGTATCACTTTTCAGAAGCATTTTAAATTTAACATTAGTCAGGTGAAATGAAATTTTTGTGGGACACATAATACCCCCTGAATATCCAAATAATATGATGATGGATTTAATAAATAATGAAAAATAACTTATTTGATTTTTATGACCCAACCTCTCTAGGTTATGAACCTGGTCATCTGAAACTATAGGTATCTTATAATACCTTCATTCACATATCATATATCCATAATGTGTCACCCACTGAGGTCACTTATCAGACTAATGACTATACTCATAGGGTAAAATTTTATATTGGGGTCATTTTTACCTACTCACACACACCTTGATATATATCCCAACATCTCACCCAACCTGACCGCACTCCAATCCAATTATCCATAACTTTTGAGTTCAAATATTATAGACTCATGAAAATAATTTTTTTCCTTTTTGACATGGTTAGTTAAATTTAGTCTATTAGGTATCACATTTCTTGATTTGTTACACTCTCTACCCCGATAAATGACAAAAAACTATTTGTGGACCCCATGACTCATACCTAGGGAGTTCCACAACACATTGGAATATGTATTTGATCGAATAACATATTTAATGACCTTAACCTCATGGGCTATAAACATGGTCCTATGACTCCATAGGTCACCTATATTACCTTGGTCTCATTCCTAGCATATGAGATTATATTAGTCATTAGGGTTACTTATCTACCTAATGATCATCTAAATAGTAAAACACATGTTCTTTTAGTGGGAATTGACCTTATTAACACAACCCCTAAGAAAATTCCCAGGAGTTAACCCATTCGAAGAATAATTTTGTAAAAGAATTATATGTTATAGATTTATCATTAATGAGAATCCCAAAAGTAAATGTAATCCTTATAAACATGGTTAGTAACATTTACCATATTATGACTCACTTTTCTTAGGGTGAAAAATATCTTATCAATTATAAGTAAGATTTATTTGAAATAATATATCATATTAAATTCATTATAATTGGATAAATTTTTTTATTAAAACCATTTTAACCATGGGTATCAAAGGAATTAACAACCATTTAATGTCTAAGGATGAAAGCATAAACATAATATAGTCATGATTTTTATGTCAATAATTTATTCTCTTACATATGAGGATCATTTTTGGTTTACTATTGTATAGAACTATGTCATAAATAATACATAAAAATCTATATATTATAAAATGGATAGGTATAATTAGTATCCATTTTCCCCATAATATAAAATATTTAAAATAATTTTTTTTTTCATTTCTTGAAAAAATTTCATGAATTCGAACATGACTTCTTCCTTTCCCGTATAAATCCTTAAACTCTATCAAAAAACATATGAAAATATGCTATCATCCCATAAATTTGATTATGGGAAATAAAAAAACGAAAACCATTAATCTAGTGATAAGCATGAAAATTTATGAAAATAATTTTCTTAATTAAAAATGGGTTTACAAAGAAAGTGTATCATCTTTATTTTATAATAATTATTTATCCTACCATTAAAAATACCATTAAAAATAAATAAAAAAAATAGAAAATTCATATCGGTTCCCTATAAAATAATCTTCATAGATCACATACAGAATGCATATAAAATAGATTAACCATATATCTAACATCTAATATAATTACAAGGATAAAATATTCATTACCCAATACATTGAAGTTTCATCTGGGCTCTTCAATCATATCATCAATAACGGGATCACCCAATGCTATCTTGGTGAACCCCTAATATATGATATATTGGGCTAACCCATGAGATAAAATGGGGCTCAACTTATATAAAAAAAGTGTTGAAGGGCCATATCAAGAATAATAACTTTATTAATTCATCAATTAAAAATAATCCTTTCAAAAACTATGTAAAATACATAAGGAAAACTATTAGGGATTTTAAAAAAATCATTAAAAACACAATTTTAATTGAAAAATAAGCATAAAAAAGTAAATTTGGATTTATTTGAATAAATAATGATTCATTTTCAAGGAAGATAAATTTCAAATTATGGATATATTTCTGGGAATTTTTTTTGTCTTTGTATACATTAAAGTAGATAATTTTTTTATATTTTTTATAGGAAGTCAAACATTTAGTAAACAAAATCCGTTTTAAAAAAATGATGTAATAAATTCATACTATTGATAAAATTTTCTTTATAACTATTTTATATCCACAAAACACAACCATACAATAATTTTCAAAAATATTTACATTGATGAAAATAGTTGCGAATTAAATCATTAAAGGAATATTTCTTTTAAAACAATGTTCCTTACCAAGAGTGTGAATCATGTCATCCATTCATTATATTATAGAATACTAAAATCTTATTAAATATTTACCTTTTTAACCTACTTTTTAATATTTATTATTCTTTTTATTTTATCCCTTACCATGTTATACATGATTTGTTAATCAGTCATGGTAAATTATTCTCATTTTGACGATATTTAGCTACTATGTTAAAAATGACATTAGTAGGTTCAATATGGTCAAAGTGCCCATTATTAATTCCTATTATAAATAAAAAACATTATATATTTATAATATTATTATTATCAATTATACATTTAAATGAGATCATGAAATATTGTTATAAAAGGTGAACTACAATGCAACCATGGAGGCGGTAGGTCGTATGAGCGCATGTGTAATGTTTCCATTTTAAATGACCATTACAGAAAAGTGTTAAGTATTATTTTATCTATAAAAAATATAACAATAAAATAAATCACATATTATTTCTATAAATTTTCATATATATATATATATATATATATACCTTCTATGTGACATGGAATGAAAAATAATCACATCGCTTCATCGAGGAGGTAGTCCCCATGTACACATGAATGTTATTATAACATCTCAGTGAATGGAATGCTTAAAATTTAATGACATAATAACTTATAATAATTATAAATTTCTCATTCATATCATATAAAACATTAATTACATCATTATAAATAAACAGGATATGAAATTATTGAAAATGTATTTATCGGTATGTGAGGTGGTAGTCTTCCGTACACACGAATGTTGGTTTCGTTTCCCATTTTATAGAAGAGGAGATGGTTATATGTTATGAATATATCCTATTAAAATCTAAAAAAATGGGTGAAACTAGCGATATTATATAATAATTATCATTTAATATTTAATGGATGTGGATGATAAAACAAAAAAAATGCACGATTAAGAACGATACCTCTTCTTCGGGCCACCTCTTATGTATTATACAAAAAACATACTAGAAGGGAATTATGAAAGAAGCACCCTATGAAGTGATGACGAAATTAAGAAATATATCTTGATATGTATTTTATATACTAAAAGGCTTTTTAAGGGTTATTATTAGAGGATCGGGGTTTCCTTTTATAAGTGTAAAAGAGGTCACATTTTGAATTTTCGAAACGAAAGAGTGATTCATACATTTTTTTATGTTCCGAAAGGTTCCAAAATGGACCATTATTAAGAATAATATGATATAATTTTGAAAAATGGTTTTACAATTTTATTAACACATTTTTAGGTCATTTTAACCCTTTAGTATCTGTTTCACCCCCATTAATCCCTTTTTCACCTTAATAATGGTAAATGTATTTTCATTATTTTCACTATTCATTGTAAGCTAAAATTAAGTTTAATTTATTATATATTATAATTTTTAATAATTTGTAATATTTAAAACATTTTATCAAATTTAATTGTAATAATTTGTACAATCTAATTTAAAATGAATCTTCCATATTCAATGAAATATTATTTTTCATGGAATGTATTTTTTAAGCATTAGATGATATTATCTTAACATAAGGATTAATAATAACCACTATATAAATTTAAACCCTTACGTATAAATATATAATCCAAAAATATAATTTAAATAATTTCTTTTTACAATTTATTTTTTTTAATTAAAATTTACAAACATTATAAATTTTGCAACAATTTTTGGAAAAATACCTTCTTAAGCCTAAAAATATACTTATATTTAAATCCTAAATAATTATTGTTCAAAATAAATTAATTTAACTAAACGAAAAATATTTTATGTGAAATAAAATTCAACATATAGTGATAATATTAAATTAAATAACTTATTGAAACTAAATGAGAGTTTTATAAAAAATGTAATATTTCACTTTTTACTGATAAAAATAATATTTTCCTAAAAACATATTAGCATATGAAAATTTTTATATGATGTTATAAAAAATGAAAATAATATTTTAATTTAAAAATTCTATATTTTATTAATTAAACCATTAAATAAAAACCTGATAAGAACAATGTTTATGTAAAAATACTCCATTTTTATTTAAAAATTACTTAATATCTTTATAATGAATATAACTATTAGATTAATAAATACTAATAACCAAGAAAATGATTTATTTTTTCCATTACAAATGTTTTTAAATTGTTATACCCTTTTATATATTTAATCCTTGCTATTTTATCCACATATTAAAAAAATGGGGATATTTTTCCTTTATATCACAGTTAAATTCTCATGTTGCCTCTTCAACCATATTGTTTTTTCATAAAACCTTTACATGGTGGATCAAAATATTCCAAAACACGTTATATATATGCTCAAGAATCTAAATTGGTTGTTACTAATATGGATGATTTTATTTAAATTGAACTACATCAGATATCAAAATATTAGATGAATATGGAACATATTTTCTTAACGTTGAAACATAAAATACGTAGTGTATCTGGGATAAAATTCATTGTAGATCCACTCGATATGAAACTAATCCATTGTTATCAATGATATAATAATGGTAAATCCACCAAAAAATTAAATTTACATTTTTACCAATACTTACAACACATTTTCCTTGGGGATACATTGAGAAAGACATGATAACCTACCACGAAAGAATGATCTTTGTAGTGATTATTCACATAAACTTTCTTCCTACTCTAGGTCATACTCAAATATTTCTAAATCAAATACACATTCTCATCCATTTCCTCATCCAAATATAGTCCCATGAACTTCCTTTCACCTATTTCATCCCAAAAATAAGGAATCATACATCTCTTTCCATGTAATACCTCAAAACGTGGAAAATATAAACTAGAATGAAAATAGTACTTATAAGAAAACTCAAAAAAAGAAATACATTCACACTAACTTACCTAGAAATATGTTGAAAAATCATGAAGCATGTTTTATATATTTTTAATTGTTCGCAATGATTTTCCATTAGATAAAGGATGAAAGGAAAAACTAAAATTTATTTTAGTTCCCAAAGACTTCAGAAGCCCCTTCCAAAAATTTTATTTGACCCCCTGGTAACATCATATAAAATAGAGAGTTAAATTTTGTATGACCTTACTATCTCTATGAGATACAATTATGAAATTTTATCCAAATACATTATATCTCAAATTTTATGGAAATTAAAAAATTATGCAATCTATTATTAATAACACAAATCATATTATTACATAACGATGTTCTTGAAAATCCCACAACTAAATAAATTGACATATTTTCTTATTTAAACTTTGACACTAGAAAAGTTTAATTCATCCCCTTCAGTAGTTATTATTCTAATTTAACCTATTGACAAGTCAAAATTTTCATGGAAAATTAAATAACATCTCATTCCATTCAATCCCATAATTAATACTACTGATGGTATATATACATCTTAGTTCAATTATGTTATATATATAATGAAGAACTAGGATCATCACTCATAAATTTATCTTGAATTGGGAATCAAAATGAACACATTATATCTATACATATATTAAAACACATTATTTTTAAATACTAACTTCTAGAAAATTACACTTCTTATACATGTCTACCATTCTCTATAAAACATGATCATACTTTTTAGTTATCTTAATTCATTCTAACATAGATGATTGTGTGGAAATGTAAAAGAAAATAGAGTCTATTTTATAATCCACAACATCATTGGAATAATTAATTAATTCATTAACCAAAGGTTCATGTTCAAAATGTAACATGAATAACATAGCAGTATTTTCCTTCTTAAGGAATAAAAAACATTTTAACCATTCTAGGGTGATAATGAATCATGAAATCATAATATTTTATCATTTCCATCCATCTTATATACCTTAGTTTTAACTTAATCTGAGTGAATATATACCTCAAAATTGATTATTAGTATATATTACAATCATTTCTCATTATAAAAAAATCATTAAAATTTTAAAAAAAATGAATAGAAGCGAATTCTATATCATGTGTAGGGTAATTTAACTAATTATTTTTTAATTGACATGATGTATAATCAATTTCATTGTCATTATGCATTAGAAAAAATATATTTTCCTTCAAAGAATAATGACTTTAGATGATGAATTTATAATCTATATAGGGAGGTACTAAAATTGGATCATTCACCAATCTTTAATTTTATTATTAAAAAATTATCGCAATCATTTTTCTAGGTGAATATAACTCATTTGAAAATTAAACTAGTCAGTGGAGTTTTAAAATAATAAATATTTTCGATATAAAATCTATAGTAACAAGATAATTCAAAAAAACTATGAATCTATTTGTTATTTCTGGGTCTCAGAAATTCTTTTAAAAATATAGTTTTATAATGGTGAACTATTATTCAATCTTTAGAAAAAATATTTCCAATCAAAAAAATATTTTGTAAACAAAACTCACACTTCTTAAATTTTCTATATATTTTCTTACCATTTTAGGTTTTTAAAACAATCCTTATGAGACTTTTCCATTCATCCTAATATATATAATGAAACAAATATCACCAATAAACGAAAAAAAAACTTATCAAATACCACATGGAAACTCTATTAATAAGGTCCATACATATATCTAGTGCATTGGAATAAACAAATATATAACTACAAAATCATAATTCCTACCTCTAGACTGATGCACATTCCAAGAAATATATACTTTATTATCTTTCAAATTGTTCCACCCAAAACTAATATTAATCCTTAAAAATCATTACACTCCCTTGAGATGATAAAAAAAATCATTGATATGAGGAAAATAATAATTGTTCATAACCTCTATCTTATTCAAGGATCGATAATAAATGAAAATTCACATTGAAACATATTTATTTTTAAAAAATATAATAGGTTAACCATATGTTGATATTCTAGTTCATATGAAACAATTACCTAAAAAGTCATGTAATTTATTTTTCATTTATAAATGTTATACATTATCCATTCGATTAGGGGGATTCAAAATAGGATCATCACAAGGAACTAAGTTAGTTTTAGAATATATCTCTCAGTAAGGAATAAAACTTGATAAAACATTAGAAAAAACATTCACATATTTATTCATTACTTATACATCAATAATTTTACTAGTTTATTTCTAATAAATAATTTGTGGTAGATAAGTTTGATTACCATATATAATAATGATCACAACATCATTGTATGTTATTAATGGTTTTAAATCACTAAATAAAACCTTATATACTCATAAATATATGATCAGATGATGAAATGAAAGCCTATTTATACCCAAAAGAATATAAAACTCCAATTTGGGAAATTTAGAAACATCTGTAGGGAATTTACCCCACTAATAATGATAGTTATATTCCTATAATTTATGGTTTCCTTATTACTTCCACCAAGAGTATTAACGAATCATTATATCATATTTTTATGTGGTGATATTGCTATTTTCAATAAAAAATTATCAAAAATGAATAAATTTTAACCCCTAGAGTCAATGAGTACCTTGGAATAATTTGAATATACATTTAACACACCTATCAAAACAATATTTAATGTCCAAACATCAACTATAGTAGTGGAACATTATTTTAATTCACCTTTTGACATCTTATCATGATGACTTACACCATATGGAACTAATTTTAGAGACATGATAACATAATTACCTAAATCCTTATATTCAAATCATATTACTATTCTATTTTCATTTTTTTACTAATTATTCAAATATTCCGGAGCCAAATGTCTAAAATTTCCACATTGATAACACTCACCTAATTTAATATGATATTATCAAAGATTACTTTTACCAAAATTAAGAGATGATGGTAACTTCAATTTCTTACCTCTATATTTATTTGATGTATTCTTCCCATATCCTTCCAAATGTACCTTTTCCTAATCTTGTTAAATCAAGGAACATAATTGTTGGAAATATCAATATCAATATTCTCATCACTTTAAAAATATTTCTAATTGATTTTAATTATCATTTTCCATATCTTTTCATAAACATTGTTTCAATATTTAGTAAAATATATTAATATTAATATCAATTTTCTGAACCAAATTAGGTATATACCTACCGAGTCTTATAAATTTATTTTAATAAATAGATAAAAATTAAATAGAATTTTTCCACAATTACTTGATTTTTTCTCCATCCTATTCTGAAAAAACTAAAAGAAATATTTATCAGGGAAAATATTATTAAATGTTCCCCATTCTATGGAATCGCGATATTATTTCACTTCAATATTCTTAACCAATTACCAATATTGATAAACTTCACCTTCAAAATAATAATGATTAATGGTTACATTTTTTACGTTCCCAACACCACATTAATTCTAATATATATTCTAGAGAATCTGATTCATCATTCAATAACCACTTTGTATGAATAATAATTGAATGATGGAGGATATTTCTCATAAAATATTCCACTATATAGATGTTCCTTGATGGTATATCTAGATTCCCTCTTTCATTAATAATACCTCCATTTATCGAATGCATCCACTATGATATAATATAAAAAACTACTCTCTTCCAATTCCAACTATTTCTGCTTACAGATTTTCAATGATATTGTCATCTCGGTTCATTCCTTATACACCTTCCCTATTTACTTAGTGGAAAACCATTTTTGTTAAACATAGTTTAGAATAATAGATATTGTAATATTTAAATATTATATCATATTATCATAACATTTTGGTAAAACATTTGATGGTTATTATATTATCATTATCCTAAACCATATTGTTTTCCAAACCTTTCCTTTCATACCAATAATAAAGACCAAACATTAAACATTACATAATCTGGAATTGGAAGTCAACAATATATTCTATTACATTTGAGGATATTTTCAGGTTTATAGTTTTAGTGAATTCGGCCATAACTCATATATAAAAAACTATATATTAAAAGGTATACAATTTTGATTTGTATCCATTTTACCGATAATATAAATCATTGAAAATAAAATATGTTATCCTTTATTGAAAAACATTTATGATTTTAAATATGAAATATTCATTTTTATTACATATCCATAAACTATAAGAAAAACATTTTAAATTGTTTGATGATAAAAAAAATATCAATAAAGACCACAAAAAATGATAGAATATGTTAGTCTAGTGAAAGACAAAAAATCACAAGAAAATAGTTTTCTTAAAAACATACATTTTTACATATAAATGACATCATCCTTCTTTTAAAAAGATCAATTCTGTCACCTTTTGAAAAAAATGATTTCTCTGGAAAGTTATTAGAAAAAATTGAAAAGGCATATAGGATACTTGTGATATCATCTTCATGGAACCCATATATGACCCATACATAACCTTTAAAAATTTTAAAAACAATTTGGATGAATTCTGATATAAATCATTATAGGAATAAATCATTACACAATTCGTTGAAGTAATATCTAGGTGCACCCATCTCAAAATCTATAATAGGGTAACACAAAACTGTCATGGAACACTTATCATATAATATAAAATAGGCTCATTCATGAGATATAATGGGTCTAAACCATATTTATAATAAATTTCCAAGAAACATATCTAGAAGAAAACATTATATTCTTTAAAAGAATCATCATAAAACCCTTGAAACCCCCTTTAAAACATGTTTTCAAAAATCATTCGTATATGAAAATATACTTTTCTTTTAAAAATTCATTTTCAACAACAATATACCTAGTCAAAGGGAAAGATTAATTTTCATGGAGTTAAACATGATGTCTTTTAATGGAATCCAAAATTCAAATAATGCTTATAGTGTGAGGAATATTCAATATCATTATATATATTAAAATATATCAATATAGTATTCTATTGTAATGAATTTTAAATATTTCCTAACATATTCCGTTTTGGAGACCATTGTAATAAAGTCCAAGTATGCATTAAACTTAATTTTTAAATAATTTATTGTCCAAATAAAAAATCCAAAAAATAATTATAAATATACGGTCATGGAGCGACAGTAGTTGAAAAATAATATATGATATATTTTTTAAAAAACATAACTCTCTTACCTTGAGTATGAATTATATTGTCATTTATAATATACAAAAATAGTAAAGACACATACATTATTCAAAAATAGTGTGACATCGGTTCATGGAGGCGGTAGTCCACACAGAAGCAGAATTGATATAATCATCTTTCAATGAATGGAATATTAAAAATTAAACGATATTATATATTTTAAGAATGATAAATATGTGATTAATATTACAAATTAACACTAATCCAATCAT
Source organism: Viscum album (assembly GCA_963277665.1). Taxonomy (NCBI): domain Eukaryota; kingdom Viridiplantae; phylum Streptophyta; class Magnoliopsida; order Santalales; family Viscaceae; genus Viscum; species Viscum album. Next base: position 1,602,216,201 of record OY728153.1, on the reverse strand, counting down.
TATAGATATTCATGACATGTGATTATGGAAAACGAATTTCATCGGTTTGCGAGGTGATAGTCATCTTTACACATGAAGGATTGTCTCATTACCAAATTGATGGATGAGAAGACAGATTTCAGTTACATAATTAAAAAAAAATTCATATTATATGTTATATACTTGTTTTATTATATCATATTGGTTGAATAATATTACAATGAAGTCGAAGAAGACAGAATATAAAATTGCTCTGTTTAGAATAATACATCTTTTTCAAACAACCTCATTAAGATTTTACCTAAATCCTTTATGGTGTAGATTTATAAAACACACAGCCTTTAGCAAGAAATGATTAAAATAATGAATCACATAGGGTGGGTATTGGATGAAAAAATGGATTAGTAGTTGTGAATAGTAGATGAAAGGGGGTGGCCTTTTATAAGAGGGGAAGAGGACACTCCTGATGTTATTGTAAATAAAACACTATACCCTTGTTTTTCATAAGGAAAAAGTCCCCAAAATTGGACCATTATCAAGAAATAGATCCAATAAGATCCATATATGGATTGAAAAAATACTTTATATAACTTTTTACGAAATTTTAACCCATACAATTTTAGTTTAACCCATAATAAATTTGTTTTCACCTTAATCGATGAGAAATATTTTTACTATTTTCTTAATTAATTATGAGAAAAAATTATGTTTAACATTTAATATAATATATTTTAGGATGAGTATTGATATGAAATCCATTTTATGAAATTAAATTTATTGAAATGGCATAATTTAATTTAAAATAAAACCCATAAATGTAATAAAAAATAGGGCTTTCTAGAAATTTAATTTTCAAGAATATGATGATCTTATATAAACCTTATGACTAGTAATGATAATTATATTAATTTCAATAAATATTTAGTTATATATAATATATAAATTTAATATAAATAATTCAACATTAGGTTTTGTTTTAATTATTTAAAATGGATTAACATTGTGCACATTAAATCATCTTAAAAAATGCATTTTTATGCCTAAAAACAAACTTTCACTAAAATATAGAATAATGGAGATTAAAATATAATTAATATAACTAAATAATAATTATATTAAATGAAATAAAATTGAAATCATAATTAAAGTTCTAAAATAATAAATTGTTTGAGAATAAATGTCATCTTCTCAAAAATATATATATCTAACTATTCTATAAGAAATCAATAATTTTACCAAAATTAAAAAATTTCACCTAGAGTAAATTTTTATATGAATACTAAAAAAATTAAAATCATTTTCTAAAATTTATATTCTATAATTTATATATTGTGGTTCTAAAAAAACTTACATGATATTAGATTATTTAAAATTATTCTGTGTTTATTTAAAAATTACATAATTTATTAATGGGTTAGATGAGAACATTTATAAAAACATATCCATTATTAGGAAAAAAAAGTCAAGCCCAGTCTAATGGATGAAAAGAAATATTACTTAGAAATATTTTTATGATTATTGTAACACCCCAAGCTTCCACGATATGCCTCTCTTTCAATAATGCAATAGCTTGCATTGTAAGAAAGTTCGAGTTCTAACACACCGCGACTAATCAAAGTAGCCGTTATGAATAGTAATAACCACTTTTTATAATTATAGAAATTTTATATTTCAAAATGGACTTCATTTTTGGATTCGTAATATCGAAATTTTCCTATGTTGAATTTTTGGTATTTTTCTGAGAACATCCAATTTTTTATGAATAGTGAAAAATACTTAAAACAACTTTTTTAATAATAATAATTTATAGTGATAAATTATACTATTGAGTGATTTTAAAGTATAATTATAATATATTTTTACAATTTTATCCAATGGTGGTCATTAGAATTAATTTAACATTGAAATTGGGCATGAACAATTGTCAATCTTTTGATATAAATTGTTTCTTAAAAACACGCTATTTGTTGTAACAACGGGAATTAATTATAAAAATAAATTAATGAAACTTATATGTTTGGAATTTTTTAAAATAGACATCATTTTTGAATTCGGAATATCAATTATAGCTTAGGGTGAAATTTTGGCCTTATTCTAAAAAACTTCAATTTTTGATGAATAGTGAAACCACTAAGTGGTTGTTAAAAAACTGATTTTTCGTTAAAATGAAACATTACCACTGCTGTATTTTGAATTTCAAAAATCCGACATTCATTGTTGTCATTAAGAAGTAAAATGTGGTTCAATGAGATTAAAATATTGTTTTGGTGAATAGTAACTTTTAAGTTCTTAATCGCGATTAGAGGTAATTAGTGTAGTTTAAGGTAAAAATAATGGTCTAATAATATTAGATGAGCTTGACACATGTCCTACCCTCATTGGATGTGCCATGGCCGGCCAAGACAATCCATGGGTCAACTTGGGGACCCCATGGAGCTACTTTATTTGGAAAATGACATAAATACCTTTTATTTAATGTTAAAGTAAAAAAATGACACAAACATGAAATGTTTTACTAAAACCATTTTTACATGGGGTTATACAAGTCATATTTTTGACTATAAATAGTAATTGGAAAGATAAAACGATTTCCTACATCATAGTATTTTTTTTATAATTTTTAGACATTAAATAAAATAAACTATTTATGACATCATGATGATGCACCGATGACCTCATTATTTAACGATTTAAATAAAATAAAATGATAATGTAAAATCCAAGGCATACACTTGTCAAAAACCTATTGGATGAGTAGATTTCGAACCCTTGTCACCTTAGCCTCTAATTATATAAGTGTGGGACCTCTAAAATATGAAACTCATTTTATAATAAAGTGACTTTTCTTTACTTTCCAAGAGTGCCCCTCCTCTCCTCTTATAAAAGGCCCCCACCTCTACCAACTTATTCACACTTTCAAGCCATTTGGCTCGGCCAACCTCTGCCCAAATACTCTCCCAACTTCCTTCTATTACTCCTAGAAGCCTCACTTTGGGCAGAACTCTTCCCAAGGAAGCCTTCGGCTCAAATCAAAAAGAGTTACCCGATTTTATGGTAATGTCTTCTCTAATGTTGTTTTGTTTTATTTTTCTTCTCCAACACCGTAAACACTTTCTATTCATTGCTTTTGTAACAAAAACAGTATCCTAAATATACTAGGATGTTGTTATAAGAAGGATTCTAGCTACACTTACACACACCTACATCTAATGGTTAAAGAACATACGGCTTCTGTGGATGGCGAATTTCTGCCTCATGAAACGATGATTGTTCAACACTCATATAACACCTTAATAGGTGGACATTAAGATGTCACTATATTTATATATGATATATAATATGTTTATGTTTTCCTTATGCTTCTTTATTTCTCATTTATGGAATAATTTATGATTTCCATTATGGGTAAACGCGATAATTTCATTTTAGGAAGTGCGGACTACCGCCCCCTCAAAGTGATGCGAATCGTTAATGCCATATGTGGGATGTATAAAGGATGGAGTAAATGATATTATATATAATATTATACTGAAAATGTATTATACATTTATATAATTATGATTTCATTCCATTAAATACGAAATAGAAATGAAAGTAGCGTTCATGTGTACGTACGGCTTACCCTCTCCATGAACGGTGCATTTCATTTCTTACATCTAAATATTACGTAATGTTATGAATAAATGTATATAATGGATATATATGATATATATGATATCTACATAGTGAATATAATTCTGGATATAATGGATATTTCACCACATGAACAACTTATAATTATAAGATGTATATTTTTGACTCAAGTACCTAAGATCGACAAAACGACCGTTATTAACTTAAATAATTACATAATGTTCATAACATTGTAATAAGTTATATAAACGGAATAATGAACTTGAAAAAGGTTCTTAAGAAGTTATATATTAACTGTAGTTTATTATTCAGGAGATCAAAGAACTGTTGAGTGAATTCGGACACGAGGTAAGGGAATTTCTTAACCCAACTTCCATTCTTTGGGTTAATCTCATACTTTAAAATTATGTCATGATATTATTATGTCCTATTTTGTATTTTTACTTTCTTCATGTGTACCTATAGTGAATACACATAATAGATCTATTTTATTTTAAAAATGATATTTTTATGGATTTCGTCTCAATCTCCTTTCATTGAGGCATATTTGGTTTTATACACAACTTTATTTTATACGGTGTATAAACCCCTTTGACTTTTACGTTTAGTCAAAAGGAATATTTTTATATGAATCGTTTTACTAAACGACAAAAAGGGAATGTTTTTCTTTCCGTACATATGCGGCGACAACGACTTCTCCGCCGTTGTGACCATTATTTGAGTTTCGGATTCCTCTACAAGCCATCATTTTTTTAATGAAAAATAAATACAATGTTTTAACTTTCTTTTATTTTGGTATTGAAAATGGGTTTTAAAGAGTTTTTATTATATCAATGTGTTGTATTGATATCTTGGGATTGAAATGTGTAAATGTTATGTTTCCTTTATGCATGTTTTATGTGATATGATTATGTTATGGTTTATGATATGTTTAAACCTATTCATATGAGGAATGCATTGGACTTAATAAGTGACAGGTGGAGCCCTCTATAGCTCCTCGATGCATCGGTAGGTCTCATGAGACAAACTAGTATCTTTGCACGAGGCCTTGACAAAATCTTATTTGTGGTCTTGGCACGTGGCCTTGACTACGTGGTTATGATAGTATGGCATTATACATTCCATCATTATGAAAGTGGTTATTGATATTGAATGTGATTATTCGACCAGTAGAATATCCATGTGAAGAAATAAATGGCATTATTTCATTTTACTTTTTCCATATTATGTTGATGTTCAAGTTTAAAAGGCTTTTGTTTTAGTTATACATTGCCTTAAATGTTTATGTTTATTTTTGAAAGCTTCCGCAATATTGTTATCCTTACTGAGCATCTGAGCTCACCCCTTTCTATGTTTTAATATTTTGCAGGATGTGACGAAGTATTTTATGAATGACCTTCAGGGATAGTCAGAAGAGGATATGAGTGTGGACTATGGAGACTTTTTTATTGTAGATTTTCGCTTTATGATGTAATGTAACATTTATGAATGTATCTAGTGTTTCCAAGGCAACTAAACTAATCGTTATTTCGAGACTTGATCTTTTGTGATCATGCCAATGTTACAAAGTAATTCACCAACTCTAGGTAGCTGGGGTCAAGGCGTTATAGTTGGTATCAGAGGCAGTTTAGTACTAACCTTGGAAGCTAGATTTAGATAAAATCTGATTAGAGCACATAGACCAAAGATAGACATTGAGGATTAGTATAGAAGAACTTCCTAGAATTTTGGTATTATAGAGATTTTGTGAGTTCTCCGAGCAATACATCCCTGTCTGGATACGAGCAGATAGAGGTGTCACTGGCACAAATGTACCTAGGGGTAAAATCCGAAAACACCGCTTCGAGCTAGACTCGAACAGGAACTGGTGCATGACAACGGGCCTTGCTGCACTCTTTGTTACGACACTCCCGGGGGATATGCGTAGGATAATTCTCATTTCTTTACAAACCACTATGAAGGGTTATGAGTATATACTTCCTCAAAGAAAACTTTTTTTTTATGATTATGGATTATATCCATAAAATAATTCAATTAGTGTTAAGTGTTTTACAAGTATGGAATTATGTATTTTGATTCACAAACTAATCTAGTTTATGACATTGTTTAGAAATGGCGCCTAGTGGAAGGAATGGAAACTGTATCAATGCACGCACTCCATGTAGGGATTGCACTCCTGCTCAAGATAATTATTATGGAGCTGGAGATACAACTGGTGATGATCACCCTATTACCATACTGGGACAACTCACTCAGGTTATGAATAATAACCTTACTCGTATGGAGCACCCTGATCCACAACGTGAAGGATCAATGTTAGACCGCTTCATGAGGCAACAACCACCAACATTTAATGGGGGTAGAAATCCATTAGTAGCTGAGCAATGGATAAACTCCTTAGAGAAAATATTCCATGCCTTGGGGAGTAGTGAAAGGGAGAAGGTTGTCATGGCAGTTTACCGCCTCACTGGAGATGCCGATCAGTGGTGGTCGTTGATTCAAAATACAAAGGAAGATGAAGAAGTATCGAGTATGGAATGGAGAGAGTTAAAAGATCTTTTCTTATAAAAATACTTTCCTCCTGACCATCGAGAAGATATGGAAAGGCAATTTCTGAGTCTGAGGCAGAAGGAGGATGAGAATGTCACAAAGTATGAGGCTAACATTACAAGGTTAGAGAGGCATGCTGCAGATTATATACGTTACCCGAGAAGTAAGATTGATCGTTTCTTTGATGGGTTAAAACCATTTCTCCATCGAGCTTTAGTATCACAATATTTCTCAACATACGAAGATATTGTCTCGTGTGCAATCAAGACAGAAAAGGAATTATCTAAATCTTATGACAATAAAGTTAAGCAAGAGAAGAAGAGAACGGTGGAACAAGAGACGGATAAAGGGAAAAAGGGAAAGAAAGATTCTCCATTATGTGATAATTGTGGGAAGAAATCACCCTGGTACTTGCCTAAAAGGAATGGGAGTTTGTTATAAATGTGGAGAAAAAGGTCACCAGGCACGTGATTGCAAGGGAAAGAAAAAGGCCATCAATGTTGAATGCTACAATTGTAGGGAAATGGGGCATTATGCAAATTAATATCCTAAGGGTCAGGAAAACATACCTCAGAAAAGGCCAAGGGATCAAGGCCAAGCTTATGCTGTTACAATAGATGAAGTTGAATAATTATTGTATTTGAGTTTTTGGACTCAAGAACTAGATTATGGTTATAAGAATAATGTGATATATATAAGGATTGTATTGCAGAACATGTTGTTTTCATTAAGGATTTAATATGATGAAGGTAATCAAATTTTTGTATGTGGCAATAAGAGAAACTTTACTTTGTTTAGGGAATCTAATGTTACAATTGATTTTGGAATTTAAGGACCCTTTAGAGAAATTTTGGACGGAGGTATTTTGGATAACTATAAAGGTTGGAATGGATTAACTTGATATTTGGATAGTATTTTTTAAGGTTAAAACATTTCTGAAGATTATTTTTGGAATATTATAATACTATAGTTTTTGGAAAAGGACAACCTGCAGGGTGGGGCATAACCCGTCGCTTCGGACAAAGCTGTAGGAATCGAACCCACAACCATAGTTCGATAGGCCTTTATTACCTACCACTAGCCTACAGGAAGTCCCTGGTTATTACAAAATAGTTTTACTAATCTAAATGGTATGTGTTAATATTTGGAACCTTATACAATTAAGATAAATAGAATATTTTTGAGTTCTATTACCTTTTAGAGTGAAAGATGGGTTTGTGGTAAAAATTTATTAAAGAAAGAAAGTCTACATTACAAGTATGTATATTCCCTTACATTCTTAGTAAATCTCCTAAATAAATTCCTCAACTTTATAAAAGGTAACTCAAAACCAAAAATGTTGTCGGTTAATTTTTCCTACTGGGGAATCAATGATCGTTTAACCAATCACAAGGTTGCAATTTTCTTGTAGCTAAACATTCTCCTAATCCTGTTTTCTATAACTCTCCATCAGACCTTGATGGATTGTTTCTCCTCCATATCCATATTTTCATAGAATCCTAGAACGGGCTATGTCGGGTGACCTTTGTACTTATCTTGCTTTCTTTTAATGTTATATATTTATTAACCTTATTTCCGATGTGGGTTTTCCACAAAGGTATTTTCTATTTTCAACCTTTTATTTTCAAAGAAAAATTTCAAACTGCGAGGATTAAATTTATTGAAGGAGGGGAGAATGTAACACCCCGAGCTTCCATGATACGCCTCTCTTTCAATAATGCAATAGCTTGCATTGTAAGGAAGTTCGAGTTCTAACACACCGCGACTAATCAAAGTAGCCATTATGAATAGTAATAACCACTTTTTAAAATTATATAAATTTTATATTTCAAAATGGACTTCATTTTAGGATTCGTAATATCGAAATTTGCCTATGTTGAATTTTTTGTATTTTTCTGAGAACTTCCAATTTTTTATGAATAGTGAAAAATACTTAAAACAAATTTTTTAATAAAAAGAATTTATAGTGATAATTTATACGATTGAGTGGTTTTAATATATAATTAGAATATATTTTTACCATTTTATCCAATGGTGGTCATTAGAAAAAATTTAACATTGAAATTGGGCATGAACAATTGTCAATCTTTTGATATAAATTGTTTCTTAAAAACACGCTATTTGTTGTAACAATGGGAATTAATTATAAAATTAATTAATGCAACTTATATGTTTGTAATTTTGTAAAATAGACATCATTTTTGAATTTGGAATATCAATTATAGCTTAGGGTGAAATTTTGGCCTTATTCTGAAAAACTTCACTTTTTAATGAATAGTGAAACCACTAAGTGGTTGTTAAAAAACTGATTTTTCGTTAAAATGAAACATTACCACTTCTGTGTTTTGAATTTCAAAAATATGACATACATTGTTTTCATTAAGAAGTAAAATTTGGTTCAATGAGATCAGAATAATTTTTGGTGAATAGTAACTTTTAAGTTCTTAATCGCGATTAGAGGTAATTATTGTAGTTTAAGGTAAAAATAATGTTTTAATAATATGAGATGAGATTGAAACATGTCCTACCCTCATTGGATGTGCCATGGCCGACCAGGACAATCCATGGGTCAACTTGGGGACCCCATGGAGCCACTTTATTTGGAAAATGACATAAATACCTTTTATTTAATGTTAAAGTAAAAAAATGACACAAACATGAAATGTTTTACTAAAAAAATTTTTTCATGGGGTTATAAAAGTCATATTTTTGACTATAAATAGTAATTGGAAAGCTAAAAAGATTTCCTACATCATAGTATTTTTTTTATAATTATTAGACATTAAATAAATTAAATTATGTATGACATCATGATGATGCACCGATGACCTCATTATTTAACGATTTAAATAAAATAAAAAGATAATGTTAAATCCAAGGCTTATACTTGTCAAAAACCTATTGGATGAGTAGATTTCGAACCCTTATAACCTTATACTCTAATTATATAACTGTGGGGCCTCTAAAATCCGAAACTCATTTTATAATAAAGTGACTTTTCTTTACCTTCAAAGAGTGCCCCTCCTCTCCTCTTATAAAAGGCCCCAACATCTACCACCCTATTCACACATTCAAGCCATTTGGCTCAACCAAACTCTGCCAAAATACTCACCCAACTTCATTCTCTTACTCCTAGAAGCCTCACATTGGGCATAATGCTTCCCAAGGAAGCCTTTGGCTCAAATCAAAATGAGTTACCCGATTTTAAGGTAATGTCTTCTCTAACGTTGTTTTGTTTTATTTTTCTTCTCGGGCCCCATAAACACATTTTATTCATTTCTTTTGTGACAACAACAGTATCCTCAATATAATAGGATGTTGTTATAAGAAGGATTCGAGTAACAGTTACACACACCTACATCTAATGGTTAAAGAACATACGGTTTCTGTGGATGGCGAATTTCTGCCTCACAAAACGATGATTGTTCAACACTCATATAACACCTTAAAAGGTGGCCATTAAGATGTCACTATATTTATATATGATATATAATATGTTAATGTTTTCCTTATGATTTTGTATTTTAAATTTATGGAATACTTTATGATTTCCATTATGGGTAAACGCGATAATTTCATTTTATGAAGTGCGGAATACCGCCCCCTCAAAGTGATGTGAATCGTTAATGCCATATGTAGGATATATAAAGGATGGAGTAAATTATATTATATATAATATTATACTGGAAATATATTATACCTTTATATAATTATGATTTCATTCCATTAAATACTAAATAGAAATGAAAGTAGCGTTCATGCGTACGTACAGCTTACCGTCTCCATGAACGGTGCATTTCATTTCTTACCTCTAAATGTTACGTAATATTATGAATGAATGTATATACTGGATATATATGATATATATGATATCTACATAATGAATATAATTCTGGATATAATGGATATTTCACCACATGAACAACTTGTAATTATAAGAAGTTTATTTTTGACTCAAGTACCTAAGATCGACAAAACGACCGTTATTAACTTAAATAATTACATAATGTTCATAACATTGTAATAAGTGATATAAACTGAATAATGAACTTGAAAAAGGTTCTTAAGAAGGTATATGTTAACTCTAGTTTATTATTTAGGATATAAAAGAACGGTCGAGTGAATTCGGACACGAAGTAAGGGAATTTCTTAACCCAACTTCCATTCTTTGGGTTAATCTCCTACTTTCAAATTATGTCGTGATATTATTATGTCCTATTTTTTATTTTTACTATCTTCATGTGTACCTATAGTGAATACAAATAATAGATCTATTTTATTTTAAAAATGATCTTTTTATGGATTTCGTCTCAATCTCCTTTCATTGAGGCATATTTGGTTTTATACACAACCTTCTTTTATACGGTGTATAAACCCCTTTGACTTTTACGTTTAGTCAAAAGGAATCTTTTTATACGAAGCGTTTTACTAAACAACTAAAAGCGAATGTTTTTCATTCCGTACATATGCGGTGACAACGACTTCTCTGCCGCTGTGACCATTATTTGAGTTTCAGCTTCCTCTACAAGCCATCAATTTTTTTAATGAAAAATAAATACAAAGTTTTAACTTTCTTTTATTTTGGTATTGAAAATGGTTTTTAAAGAGTTTTTATTATATCAAGGTGTTGAATTGATATCTTGTGATTGAAATGTGGAAATGTTATGTTTCCTTTATGCATGTTTTATGGGATATGATTATGTTATGGTTTATGATATGTTTAAACCTATTCATATGAGGAATGCATTGGACTTAATAAGTGACGGGTGGAGCCCGCTATAGCTCCTCGATGCATCGGTAGGTCTCATGAGACAAACTAGTGTCTTGGCATGAGGCCTTGACAAAATCTTATTTGTGGTTTTGGCATGAGGCCTTGACTACGTGGTTATGATAGTCTAGCATTATGCATTCCATTATTATGAGAGTGGTTATTGATATTTCATGTGATTATTCGACCAGTAGAATATCCATGTGAAGAAGTAAATGGCATTATCTCATTTTACTTTTGCCATATTATGTTGATTTTCATGTTTAAAAGGCTTTTTTTTAGTTATACATTGCCTTAAATGTTTGTGTTTATTTATGAAAGCTTCCGCAATATTTTTATCCTTACTGGGCATCTGAGCTCACCCATTTATATGTTTTAATATTTTCCAAGATGTGAAGAAGTATTTTATGAATGACCTGCAGGGATAGTCAGAAGAGGATATGAGTGTGGACTACGGAGACTTTGTTATTGTAGATTTTCGCTTTATGATGTAATGTAACATTTATGAATGTATCTGGTGTTTCTAAGGCTACTAAACTAATCGGTCTTTCGAGACTTGATCTTTTGTGATCATGCCAATGTTACGAAGTAATGCACCGACTCTGGGTAGCTGGGGTCGGGGTGTTACAATTATTGCAATAAAATTGATAAATATCAATAAACAAGAAAGTGATTTATTTTATTATAACTTGTTTTATTACATAATGAAAGAAGATGATATGACTCTTCCAACCCCGTGAAATACCTTAATATGGAAAAGGAAAATAGTAAAGGATCAATCTCACCATATAAAATATATCATGGTGTATAATATGATATTTGTCTAAATAAATTAAATTTGAGACTAGGAAACCCTTACATTATTTCCTGACATCTACTACTACACTTGGACCTCCTATAAAACAAAAATAATATTCAAAATAACTTATTTTAGAAACATAACCTTATATATAACCCATTATATTCTTCATTATTAATTATTCTCAACATGAATACAGTACAACAAATTGGTGTTTCTCAGTGGTTACATTGGTATTTTGTGAAAGTTTAAACTACCACTAAATGTTCAATTCCGTTTTCTAAAAGCAATGCATATTTTCATGTGACGAATCATTTCAAAACGTTTTTTTGTGCTGTAGTTCTTTATTTTGAGGCATTTCATCTGAGAACAGTTAAAATAGCCAATATATTTTTAGCGGTAGATTTTTTGTTTGGGTTGGTTTTGGTTTGGTTTATTTAATATTTTATTTACATAATCAATTTTTTTATTTATTTAATTATTATTATATAATATTTATTATTCATATTATGGTTGTTATTTTTATTATTAATATTATTGTTTTATTTATTTATTCGTAGTTATTATTTATTTATTGATATTTATTATTTATTTATTCATATTTAGTATTTATAATATTATATATGGTTATTGGGGTACAATTACATTAAAGACAAAGACACCACACACACACAATCCATAAAGGAAGGTCATAGCCCCCCAAGGGATAACCCACCCAACAAGCTGCTTTTTTACAAAATAGTTTTTCCCGAAACCCCAGTGGGCTTGAATCGCATTAAATTTTTGGCCCACTACCCACTACGTGAATAATATCCCAGCTACTACAGTATTGCTACAATATTGCCTCCACAATAGTATTTTCTATAGTACTTACCACAGCTAATGTGTCACCATCTGCTACAGTACCACCACCGTTATAGTGCTTGCTACCAAGCATGCATATTCTACGTGTGACATGCATGCAATGCATAAATCTAGGAAATATAAGCACTGGGAGGGACTTGTACCCCTTACCTCTCAGATACACTCTCATGTCTATACCACTCCAATAAGCTCTTCATCTGGTGAGTAAACAATATGTAATATAATAATACATATACTAATAAAAATCAAATAATGATATTAAATAATATTAAATAATGAATATATAATTAATTTATAATACATAGGTAATAAATAAATATAAAATTAATAAATAATAGATAACTAGAAAAGTATAAAAGGATTAAAAACAATTGTTAAGTAAATAATAAATACATAATAAATAAATTATAAGTAAATATTAAATTAATAAAAAATATTTGAAAAGATACAAATAAATATTAATAAATAATAATATATGATAAAAAATAATAAATTTTATTTAATAATAATAATAATAATAATAAATGACTAATAAATAAATAATACAGAAATAATATATAATAATTACTAAGTGAATATTAAATGATTTATAAGCAAATAATTGCTGATAAATAATAAATAGATATGAAATAGATAATAAATAAATAATAAATATGTAATAAATAAATAAATATAAAATATTAAACATTGAATATTAAATAAATAAATTTTAAATAAATAATATATTCATAAATAAAAAAATTGAATAAATAAAAATTTAATAACAAATCAAAAATGATAATAAATAATAAATAATAAATAATTAATATTAATTTAATAAAAAATAAAAAATAAACAATAAGAAAATAATAATAAACAACATGTAATAAATAATAAATAATAAATAAATATTAATAATTGATTAATAATAAACTATTAATAAAAATAAATAAATAAATAACAAATAATAATTATTAAATAATAAATAATAAATAATAAATGAAAAAAATTATAGTAGAAAAATAATTAATTAATTTTTTAATTAATTTTTTAAATATATTGAAATATATATACATATAAAAAATGTGAATAAATATACATAAAGAAATAAATATGTATGTATTTTCATACATATATTATAATATACACATAGATATAGATTCCTTTATTAATATACATATGTTTATATATAAACTTTACATGTTTTGGTATATATATAAAAATTTATGCATTTTTATTAGTTAAAAAAATTGAAAATTATTTATTTTAAATGAAATGAATAAAAATAATCATGTCCATATATTTTATATGTATAAAAATATATTTCTATGTAAATATATATTTAAAAAAGTGATTTACTATAAGTAAATTTTATAAAATATGCATATATTTAATTATCAATAAAACTAATTTATGTTAAACGATAACAAAAAAACATAATTAAAAAATTACTGAAATCCATGAGAATAAATTCTATCCCCAACCAAAATATATAAAATAACCCCCTTAAATGGGGATGAAATTCCATCAAATGTTATTAAATTGGGATACGTCGATGAAAAACTTTGTTTTTGGGGTGATAAGGGCCTCTTTTGACCTTAAAAAACTAGTGACCTATTCCCCCCCTTAGCATATTGTTGTCAAGATCATAGAATGCTTCAATTTGAAATGTTGTATAGTCCAAACAAACACCCAGATCAAAAGTTATGGTCATTTGTAGTTCATGTTCATTTTTTTTCATTTTCTTCTATTAAAATATATTTAATTCCTTTAATTTTTAAAAAATATAAATCCATTGTGGTTTTAGTTCATTTCATAATGTTCCCTTTGACTTGTGGTGGAGATAAAACAAACTCGAAAATCAAAATTTATGGTTACTTGATGTTGATGTCTTATTTTCAACTTATTGAACATTTTTTTATTACATTCAAATTATTATTAACTAATAATTATATATATTTATTAATTTATTCATTAATTTTAACTACAATTATAAATATTAAAATCTATGTGATAGTAAATAATAAATAGTAAATAGTAAATCATAAATATATATATATATATATATATTTAAAAAAAATTAATTTAGAGGTGGTTTTTAAAAAATTATACTATTTTCTTATGATTTTTAAAAAAAGCACTATTAAAAAATTTTTTTTTTATTTAAAAAAAGATCAACAATATTTTAAAAAAAAAATTTAAAAAAATTTATCTAATGTTTTAATAAAAATCATTAAAAAAAGAACAATTTTTTTGTGGAAAACATAGAATGCTGGTTTTTGAAAATGCGACAAAGAAACAATCGTTAAATACCCGCTTTGGCATAGTGATATTAGTTATTTTTTTCAATTTTCAATTTCGATTTTTAGTTAAATTTATATTTTTAAAGAGTTTCATAAAATTGAAGTTCTTAATTGTTTATTTGCATTATTGAGTAAATAAGGTTCCCTTATGACTTCTCCATTTATTATGTTTTTTTGTAAATCACACTCACTATTTCTTAAGTTATGTATTACTTATAGATTTTTCATTCCATTTAAATTACAGATTTTTCATTACATTTTACTTATATATTTGTTATTCTGTTTAAATTACAAATTTGTAATCCCATTTTACTAAATAAAATTCAATTACGTTTTACTTAATCCTGTGTCACACCGATTCAGTGATACCGGTGAATCTGTGATACTGTTTTTATAATAACGTCGTCACTTGAAAATCTATGACATTGTATTCATTATTATGATGCCATTTTTCATGATATTGATACTAGTTAAACTGTTATACGAAATTTATGATACCGGAACCCTAAAATAGTGATAGAATTTTTTAAATCTGATTTGTGTCAGTTTTCATGATATTGTTATTGTCGTTTAATGTATCATTTCATTATTATTGGATTATATATTTTCTTATACATAACATTTATCGTAAAATTAACATTATTTCTTATACATGAAACAATGTCATACAATTTGTTATATACTAACCGTTTTCTGTTTGACACGTGTTTATGTCCCTCAGAAATTTAATGAAAATACTACCGTTTGAGTGGAGCTAACTGTTAAGAAGTTTTTACAATAAATAAGAGTTTATTTGAACGAGCGAAGAGACAATGAATAGAATAGAGATCAAAATTTTTGAAGTGATTTTTAGAGAGATAGGCTCTTACAACTCTCAGTGCTTTTTGAAGATGTCACGAACATCCTGTTCCAGTGTGAACAACTTGTTTAGACATTATTTGTGTAGACTCCAATCATTCTAATTGTGGGCTTCTGGGTTTAGAAGATAGAGGTTCTAATTTTCTTCTAAATCGAGCGCTTGTAGGGATAGCTAGATAGATACTAATCTTCAGACTGAGGTCTTACCTGGGATTGGGTAAGACAAACATTCTTGTTATTATAAATCAAGGAACCTTTATCCTGGGTTGTTGGATACCCTTCTCTTTGGGTTAATAGAATCATATTGTTAAATGTTTTATATTTCAGTTTTTTTTTATTTCGCTACAATTTTAACATTGTTAATGTTAGAAAGTATAACTTTCTTATACATTATAATTCCATTTATCTAATTATATTAACAAATTAATACTCTTTAAGGTATAATAATTCTTTAAAAAAAATCATTACGAAAATATCTTATGGTTGTAAAGGTTATGAAATATTTTCTTAAAGAGGGTTTGTGAATTTTTTAAAAATAAATTTCCATAAAGATAAAATCTAACTATAAAAAATATATTCCCTTATGGTTTACAATATTTCCTTAAGAAATATTTATACAAACTCTAAAGGTTTCAAAGTGATTTTTTAAATGTATAAAATTCACCCCCTCTTGTATTTGAGCATCTCATTATACTCTTTGATCCTACAATTTGTATTGGAGACAGTAGCTATGCTACACTGTTATATTACATTTGGTATCTGATGGTTGTTTCTAAGATACTCCTACTAACATAAAAGTATTTTTCTTAACATTGATAATGTTTTTTTCATAATCATTTTATTTCGGGGTTTTACATTATCTTTCATAAAACATTACCTCACAAATCTTTTGGAATGAAAGAAGTTTTTTTAATTGTAGGAATTCATGTTGTTTCTCTAGACAATCTCAATACCACTAGACCGCTGGTCTCTGATTGAATTGACTATGAGTACTGGAGAGATATAATGAAGTCATTTGTTATAAACACAGGTGTAGAAAACAAAATTTTGTTAACTAGATATTATAAGATTATTGATAGGGAACTTATATCCTTTACTAATCCAAAAAAGGTGAAATATCAGCTAAACATTAAAGTGGAAAATACATTTCTTTGTTCCATGAATAAAAATATTTATAGCCAAACATCATCTTGTGAAGCTGAAAATAGGACTTGGAAGAAGATCAAAGTAACTCACTTTGGAACATCTAAAGTCATTGAAACTAGAATAGCCATGCTTAGTGATGAGTATCACAATTTCTTTTTTTCTTTTGGAGAACACATATGTAAGATACTAAAATGATTTATGACTATCGTTAACAGCTTACAATCAAGGGGTGAGAAATATTTACATGATGTGATTCTTGTAGAAAATATTATAGACATAAAGACTAACAAACAGGAATCCAGTTGGACATATACATGAGAATAAGAAAGTTACTCATATTTCTTTTGATGACCTGTTTGGAACTCTTCTTCAACATGAATCCAGAAAGAAGAGAGATGTTAATACTATTAAGAATAATAATAGAAATGGAGGTTTTGCTTCTACAACTACTTCAAATCATATGAAACCCAAGACTCATGAGATATTTACATGACCTAAATATAATATGGTTGTTATTAAATCTGAATCTTGTGAATGTAATGCTTCAGAAAATGAGCTAGCCAATCTTTCTCAAAGGATGAATAAGATTTTTGGGGGAAAAACATTCAATATAGATACAAGAAGGAAGATTGAAAATAAAATAAAGATGGAGAAGTGACATGTTATGAATTCCGAAGAACCGTTCATATCAGGATCGATTTTCCCTTGGTTAAGAAAAGTGACAAGAAGGATTAGAATTCTGAGAGGAAAAAGAAGATGTACTACAAATCAAATCATAAGAATGTCTTGAAAGCCAATAAGACATGGAATGACAGTGTTGTAGACACTTCTAATAACTCCTAGGAATATTAATCTTCTAGGAAAAATAATATTGGTCTAATAGCTAAAGCTCCATTTTAGAATCTTTGTCTTATGGATAAGCTATGAACCACTGAATCCTTAACCAATATGTCTTTAAATATAAATTTTCCCAATGACAGTTTTTATTCAGACGATGAAACCTCGTAATCATATAATAATAATGATTTACCTTCTTATGATAAAGTTTCTATATTCTTCATGTTCCTTGAAATTAAAAATTGTATATTTTTTAAGAAACATGAAAAAGATAATTCTAGAGATGTAATTTTAACAAATGAAATTTCAGGTCATACCAAATATCATGTTAAGAAAAATGATGTTTTATAAAATCATTCTAAGAAACATGAGGAAGTTAATTCTGAGAAGAATAAAATTTCCAAGGATCTTAAAAATATTAATTTAGAAAAAGATGATTTAGAGGATTAACATAACTATAAATCTATTATTCCAAAGGATAAGAATTTTGTCTTTGGGAAAATATCTAAAATACTTTCCTTGAAGAAACATCTTGAAAACATTTCTTCTGGTATGGAAAACATTGATAAGATGTTTTCTAATATTCTACCTCATGGTAACAATCAAGGAGTAGGTTATTGTCATGAAAACGCAATTTTTAGAAACAACTATTTTGTTCCTTCAAGATCTCCCTTTTGAACTAAATTTTAAAGTGGTGGGCATTGGAAGAAGAAATGTTCTTTAAATAATTTCCAGTCCCCGGGGTTTCATAAAACATACTTTTCTAAACAAATTTGGATACACAAGACTTTATTATCTAAAAGTTCTGGATACAAACAAGCTTGGATTCTGAAAATCTAACTCTTTCATTTTTTGGATAATAATAGAAGTACCAACAACAGATGGTATAAGGATAGTGGATATTTCCAACACATTACTGGTAACAAAGACTATTTCAAGAATATTTTAAAGAATAATGGTGGAAGACTAACTTTTTGAGATAACAATCATGGAGAAATTTTCAGTATAGGTAACATTATTCTTCTTTGAAAATGTATTATTTCAAATGTCCTTTTTTTAAAAGGCCTTAATCACAACCCCATTAGCATATGTCAAATATTTGACGAAGGTTACCATGTGAAATTCAAAAAATATAAATGCTTAGTTCACAATTCCTAGGATATGTTTATTCACAGTGTCCATCAGCCTGAGAATGTGTACTCCTTAATCCTAGAAGACCTTAGAAGTCAAGATCTAAATTTCCTTACAGAAATTTATGATAAATCATGGATTTGTAATAGAATACTAAGACACTATAACTTATTGAATATTAATAAAATTTCTAAAAAAGGACTTGATAAGGACCTATTGGATCGTAAGTTTGATTAATAAAAAGTCTGTAATCCTTTTCAATATGGAAAGCTACAAAAATATATCTTTAAATATATACGTGAAGTTTCAACTACTAATGACTTATAGTTTGTGCACATGAATTTATATAGCCTAACACAAACTGTATGTATTAGTGGAAAATACTATGTGTTTATCTTAGTTGATGACTATACAAGATTTACATGGGTATATTTTTTTGAAAAGAAATTTGAATCTTTTCCTTATTTTAAAAACATCAGTCCTCTAGTTAAAAATGAGAAAAATATAACATTGATAATTATTCATAGTGATCATGCTGGGGAATATGATAATTCAGACATTGAATCTTTTTGTATTAAGAGAGTTATTACTCACTATTTTTTAGCTCCAAGAACTCCTCATCCAAATAGTGTTGTCAAAAGATGAAATAATACACTTCAATAGATGATTAGAACCATTCTGAGTGAAGATTCTATAGCAAAAAATATTTGGGCAGAGGCTGTATGTACTGCTCGTTATACTATAAATCGATTTTTAATAAGACATTTTCTTAATAAATCACCTTATGAGTTATCGACTGGCCTGAAACCAAAGGTTTATTACTTCAACGTATTTATCTTGAATAATATTTATAACTTACATAAATTTTCAACCAAATCCGATGAAGGAATTATCTTAGGTTACCCTACTAACTATAGGGAATATAGAGTTTTCAATAAAAAAATTGTACTGGTGAAGAAATTGTACATGTTAGAGTAGATGAATCTGATCCTTTTGTTTCTAAACAACATCAACTTATTTCTAATGAATTTTCAAAAAAATTTCATTAACCTTTGATAGAAGATCCAACCGATTCAAAAAAATTCCAAGAAAATATTTTTGGGACATTTACCCCTGAATATATTTTATCATGTGTGGATGACCATGTTTTTCAAAATCCAAGTTAGTTGTTACTTAGGAATCATACTACTAAAAATATCATTGGAAATGTTACTCAACCACTACGAACTAGAAATTATTTATGTAATGAAATTAAACAAGTTGCATTTCGTTCCCAATTTGAACTAAAGACTCCTGGTGAGGCCTCGGGAGATGATGATTGGATAAAGACCATACAATATTACCTCAATGAATTCAAAAGGAATCATGTTTGGACCTTGGTTGAATGGCCTATGGAAAACTCTATTATTGGAGTCAAATGGGTTTTACAAAACAAATGAGAGGAAAATGGAATTATTATTAGAAAAAATGCAATATTAGTTTCTAAAGGCTATAACCAAAAAGAAGGGATAGACTATGAATAATCCTTTGCTCCTATAGTTGGACATGAATTTATATGTATTCTTCTATCCTTTACACTATTCATTAATTTCAAACTTTATCTAATGGATGTGATGTGTGCTTTCCTAAACAATTATGTATAGGTGGAGGTATATGTAGAACAACCCATGGATTTGAAGATACAAAATATCCTAATCATTTTTACAAATTTACCAAATCATTATATGTACTTAAATATTCCCCTAGAGCTTGGTAGAACAGACTGACATGATATTTAATTCAAAATAACTACTTTAAGGGAACTCCTAATCCAAAACTTTTCATTAAGAATGAAAATAATGATTTTTTGATTTTTTAAATTTATGTTGATGACATCATCTTCAGATCAACAGAGAATTCCTTAACTGATTATTTTGCGAATCTTATGAAAATTGAGTTTCAAATGAGTATGATGGGTGAGTTAACTTTTTTTCATTGGTTTTATTATTTCTCAAAAACAAGAAGGAACATACATATGTCAATAAAATTAAATTAAAGATATTATTAAGATGTTTTGGTATGACAACACTATGAGTATAAGAACTCCTATCAGAATTTCTAACACTCTTGATATAGACGAAGTATAGAAACCTATAAATCAAACATCTTATATAGAAATGATATAAATATTACATTACCTAATAGCTAGTTTATGTGACTTCATGTTTTTGGTGTATTTATGTGCAAGATACCAAGAAAATCCAAAATAATCCCATATGAATGTTGGGAAAAGAATTTTTCAGTATTTATGGGATATTTTCATTTGGGACTATTGTTATCTTCAAGAATAATTTTGAACTAAAATGTTTTTCAGATGCTGACTCTGGTGGTTGCAAAATGGATAGGAAAAGTACATTCAGAACTTATTATTTCTTAAGATATTCCTTAGTTTCATGGTCTTTCAAGAAACAAAATTATGTAGCACATTCCACTACTAATGTTGAATATGTACCAGTTGGAAGTTTTTTTGCTCAAATGATGTGGATGCAACACACACTCACAGAGTATCGTATGATTTTTACTTAAACTCAAATAATTCATGATAAAAAAAGATACATCTTTCAATGTAATAACCATGAACATCACTCTAGTTCAAAGAACATAGATATTATACATCACATTCATAGAGATCACACACTTAAAGAAGATATTATTCTTCAAATCATGGGAATTATATAACAACATTATGCTATTTTTAAAAAACAATTACATTTCCATATATTTGAATACATTAAATAGAAGAAAGTAATGATCATTATAAGGTAATCGTTCACAAATAATTCTTCTTTAAATAATCTCTTAACATTAAGATACTCTTTAAATTAGGGTAGTATATATTCTTGTAATTTTTCATTCTTTTTTTTTCTTGATATAAGAATTTTTTTCTTTATGAATATATATATTTCTCTATGAAAATCTAGTTTTTCCTTACATCAATAAATTAATGGAATGGAAATTCACAGAATGGAAATTCACAGAATGTAAATTCATGGAATCAAAAACTTCCAAAGGGAATTCTTATAATACCGATATATTTATCAGAGTATCCCTTAAGGTACATTTTCCTACATTCTTATTTTAAGATTTAAATTGTTGGTATTTCAAAAAAATTGTGTTTATTTAATTGATTGTTTAACTTAGATCAAATGTTCGGAATTCATATTTTCTACAATCATCATTAACTGTCAGATCAGATCTAGCTAATCCCAGTATTTTGATTATCTAATGGATGTTGAGAGTTCACTGCTATGATAATATAAGGGGAGCAGTGTTTATGAGTGCCACACCATCTTCTCTACTATCGGTGCTGAAGTTTTGTTGCCTTCAAAGTCTTCGTTCCTATTCCTCAGTTTCTTACACTTCGAGTGACTCTCGTGTCCTCAAAAAATCATATTCTGAATAGAATGGAAATAAAGAATTGGTCGATCATTAGAGAAAGGCTGGTATTCCATATTTTATTTTCAAATTAGCAGTCCCTCATCTCTATGTTCATAAAAACAAATGGATGGGAAAGTGTGTGTGTGGATATAGAGAAAAGTAAAGATCTAGTTTTCCCTAACCTAGTCATATAATTATATAAATATATTATTTTCATTGAAAATGATGGAAATGAAATGTTTAAGTTACAATGTTATGATAAGACATATATTGTTCCTTTCAAGCTGGCATAAAATTTTCTCAAAATACCTTATGAAGTAAAGGCTATTCTATTCTCTAACAAACATCCCACAAAGGAAGGATCTTTTTAGAATTAAAATGCTTTAGATTAACATGGCCTAAAGAATATTAAGTATCCAAAGATTAATAATCCTACAAAAAATCACGAACTGGTAGCCCTTTGGAGGAAATACTTTCTTATTCCAAGTAAAGGGGATAAAGACTCTTGAACGATATGTGATATATTCTTATTAAACATTCTTGTCAATGTAAGAAGGATCAACTTGATTTACTACATCTTCCTCACCAGCCATGCAATAAAAGGAGGAATCATTAGGTCCCAGATACTTATGTATCAGGATAATATATCTAGGATAATCGTAATGTTCCTTTAAGAGATGCATGTCCCTTGTCGATCAATTTCTATATTGTTCAATATTTTATTACTCAGTGATGATACTCCAAGGAGAATGAAGGTAGAGTTTTTACCAAAATCAAATATTTTTAAACAAATGGATGTTCAGAACATGGTTAATGATCATGAATATTCAAAATCGGTACCTAAGTAAAATAATCATTATGAACCAAGCTTACTCGCACCGGTTCCTGCAGATCTAGTATCAACACCTCTTCCTATAATGAATCCAAATTCCTATTCCGATGAAACAGTTGAAAAATGGAGAGAGATGGATGCTACCAGAATATACTGTTATATTTAATATGGCTTAAATCTTAAAGAGGCCAAGTCCTTAAATGTTAATCAAGATTAAATTCTAGAGAAATTATATTAGGAGAAGAACTTGAAGAAGAAATCTATAGAAGATCATGTTTTCTAGTATTTACTAAAAGTAGAGGAGAAGAAATATCCAGACCTATCAGAATCCCATGTTATTCTTAAAAAACTAATTTTCACTCCAAAAATCCATAAAGTGAAGAAAGTCTTAAAAATATCAGAACATGTTCAAGAAATGGATGATCATATCCTTCAAGAAGACAATGATGATATTTTAAGGTAAGTGGAAGAGTATAGTGGAACACCTTAGACTTCCTTTTTTTAAAACTGTCTCCAAAGACTGAGATATTGAAGAATAAATTGATGTTAACGTTGAAGAAGAGGAAGAAGAGGTTCGATAACATGATAAAAATAAGGAAGAGATTCAAGAATAAGAAAGACAAGATAAAACTCAAGAAGAATATATTGAAGGGGAATAAGATGAACAAGGATACCAAAATGTTATCTATGTATGTGATGAAGAAATCCTCATTTGATATTTTGACAAAGGAAAAAAGTTTTATGGATTCCTCATCCAATAAGGAAACACCTAAAAAGTCTTCTAAAAAGATAGATAAACCTGATTCGTTGACTCCAAGAGAAACTGAGAAAGAAAAATATAATTCAGACTCTGAGTCAACATCTACCATTGATCATGACATTGTCAAGATGTTATTATGAATGTTGGTCTGTACTATTTCGGTTCATTCCAAAACACGTTCCCAGAGTCAAATGATTCTAGAAACCCTAAATAAATAGAAAAAACTACTAATATTCTGATGGAAAAAGTGGTTAAGCAAGAAGTGGATTTCAATTATCTTTTCATTGATTTTAAAGATCCGAAGGTAACATGTAAGAAAGACTTTAACCACACCAAAACCATCATTTAAGAGCTTAGACAGTTCAATGACTTCCAAGATTCAACAAATGGATCTTTCAATACGTGTGAGTTAGAGTTCAACAATGTCATAGAATCTATATTTGAGAATGTAAGCCAACTCAATTACAACGCTCAGTCTGTAGTCATTGAAAAAGAACTCAGATCCGAATTTTTGAAAAAGTTGGAATCTCAAGAGGAGTTCATTAAATATAAAAATGATAGAATCAAATCTCAAGAAGAAAGGATCTTGTCATTAGAAAAGAAAAACAATTATGAGGAGATTTAGTTGAAGAAGCTTCAACAAGAACATAAGGAAGTGAATAATTTTAAAGCCACGATGAAGAAAATATTATCGAATTAGAAGAAGGATGGTTGAATCTTTTCATACATTCTAATGTTTTGTTATTTCCAAAACATCAGTTTCAAAATTTCCTTAATAAAGTTTTTCATTTATTTTCACATATATGTTTCCTTAACCTTACATGTACATCTTATACTTCCCCATTCCTTTTTGAAAATCACAAAAGGGGATAATCCTTTAAGGGGTAGAATTTATTTGAATGATGAATTTAATGAAGAATTCAAAGGTGGAATACTATTAAGGGGATGTATGGTAAGAATAAATAATTCCTATGTATGCAGGAGTTACTTTTAAAGTGAAATGTTTATCTGAGGGGGAGATATTTCTTTAATGATGAAAACCAAATTCAAAAGATCAAGAAAACGATCCTTAAGATACATAACCTAAGGGGGAGTTAGTCATATTCATCATAAATCTCATTAAGAGGGGGAGATAAGTTTTTCATACCTATTTAAAAAAGTCAATATATTATTGTATAGCAGTATAGTTTGTGCTTTCCAAAATGGGGGTTATTTTTTAGTAAATAAGTCTCCCTTATGAATTCATCATTCTTTATATTTTTTTGTTTTCAAAATCACAATGATTTTTTCTTAAGTTCAGTTTTACTTATAGATTTATCATTCCATTGTACTTACAGATTTTTCTTTATGTTTTAATTATAGATTTATCATTTCATTTTACATATAGATTTTTCATTCTGTGTTACTTACGGATTTTTCATTCTATTTTACTTACAAATTCTCCAATATGTTTTACTTAGGAATATGTCATATTGATTCAGTGATACCGGTGAATTTTTGATACCATTTTTAGTATTATGTGGTCACTTGAAAATCAATGACACTGTTCTCATTATTATGATATTATTTTTCATGATACCGATACCGATAAAAATGAAAGTCCTACTTTATGATACCAGTACCCAAAAATAGTGATACCATTTTCTTAATCTGATTTGCATCAATTTTCCTGATAATCATATAGTGGTTTAATGCATCATTCTAATATTATTGGATTATTAGTATTCTTATACTTAACATTTATCTTAAACATAACATCATTTCTTATACATGAAAAGATATTGTATATTTTTTTATAAACATACCATTGTCTATTTGAAATGTGTCCATGTCCCTCCAAAATGTTAGGAAAATATGACCGTTGGAGTTGAGCTGACTGTTGAGAAATGTTTCCTATAAATAAGAGTTCATTTGAACCAGAAATGAGACAATTAATAGAAAAGTGATATGTGTTTGTGAAGTTATTTCTAGATGAAGATCCTCTTACAACTCATAGTGCTTTGTGCGGATGTTGTGAACTACTTGTTTAGGCATGAACAAATTGTTCAGACTTTCTTTGTGTATACTCTGATCAAGCTGATCGTGGGATTCAGGGTTTGGAAGATATAGGTTTCAATTTTCTTCTAAATCGAGGGATTGCTGGGATAGCAAGACAGATACCAATCTTGGGATTGAGGGCATACATGGGGATGGGTATGACATAGTTTCATGAAAATATAAATCTAGGAACATTTATCCAAGGTTATTGTATACCCTTCTCTTTGGGATAAAATATTCTTATTGTTACTTGTTTTCATTTCAAGTTGTTTTTTATTTTGCAGCAATTTTAACATTGTTAAATATTGAAAATATAACAATCTTATACATTCTAATTTCATTACTCTGGTTATATTAATTATTCTATATACTTTAAGGTAGAATCATTGTTTTATGAAATTCTTACTTAAGTTATTATCTTAAGGTTTTAAAGCTTAAGAATCTTTTTCTTTAAGAGGGTTTGTGAATTTTTTTTAAAATATGTTTCCATAAATCTAATTGAATAATTTATGAAAAATATTCCATTAAGGTTAAGAAAAATTCCTTAATAAAGCATTATAACAACTATATACGTTTCAATGGGATTTTTTAAAAGTATACCATTCAACCCCCTCTTGTATTTAAGCATCTCATTATACTATTAAATCCTACACACACAATGATCATTATTCCCAGATCATATTCGGTGCTATAATTTATTATTTATAATTATTTATAATGTAACAATCCTATACTATGTGAGTTTTGATTATGATCCTTAATGATGAATTCTATGACGATCATGTTTCACTGATTCTTAACGAACAAAAGGTGTTTTGTTAAATTATGTGTTAAATTTTTATATTACCTTTACAAAACTAAAACAACTCAATATTCACTTATTTATATCATATATTACGTGAAATTAAATTCATATAGTCATCCAGGATATAAATTTATTATAATATTCTTATAGGTGTCTAAACATACCTAAATAAGAACATACCTTAATTAATGCATGACTACGAAGTTATTTAGTTATATAATCATCATAACAGAATCATAATGATATTATTTAGTATTTAATAGTTGGATATATCATAATTTAGAAGGTTTTTAAGAAAAAAGAAACTTATATGTTGTAATCACATAGTATGACAGAATCATTTTTCCCTTAGTAAGCTCTTTTGGACGGTTGAATTTACACTTGTTGTATATTGAACATATTGATTATAGGTTATCCATGTAAATTATGAAATACATTAAAATTTTAAAAACATATTATTTATCCTTTAAACTAAATCTTATTCCCAACCATGAAAGACTTTAAATGAAATATAGAATACACATTCCATATAGGTCGTAATCTATACATACACATGGATAATGATATCATTTTCCATATAATAGGGAAAATGAGTACTATGGATTATCTTTTAATAATATAAAAAATATTACATAAATTTATTCATAATATATTAAATTCTCATGTAGTTCCATTATTGAATGGTTTTGATGTTAAATGAAACACGTTAGGTGGTTGAGGTGATAGTCGACACATATGCACAATTGATGATTTTTCTTCTCATACAAAGCGATGGAAAAGGGTTATTAATATATATATTATAAATAATAATAATTTAAATACATAGTTAATACTGATTTTATAATTTCATAATGATTAACGAATGTTTAAATAAAAAATATATATAATTATTTAATATATAATAGTGATAAGTACTTGGATGTTTTGATCTTTCTCTTGAGGTACCTTT
This sequence comes from Viscum album, assembly GCA_963277665.1. Taxonomy (NCBI): domain Eukaryota; kingdom Viridiplantae; phylum Streptophyta; class Magnoliopsida; order Santalales; family Viscaceae; genus Viscum; species Viscum album. The sequence goes on along the minus strand of OY728153.1, from coordinate 1,602,188,554 downwards.
GGTAAATTAATGAATTTGACCTATCTATTATAACTATAAGATTAATAGAGTGAAACAGATCTCATGGAAAAAGAAAATATGTCATATATCGTGTATGAAACTGAAATTTTGGGTTGTTATTTTTGGGGAAGTGAGATGCCACATTTATAAGTGATGAGAATGACATTTTTGAATAAAAAAAATTAATTTTCAGTTAGTAATTATAAATATTAAATATAAACGGAGAAGATTTGAAGCATGTAAAGTGGACTAAAATTTAACAATAATGGTGTGGATTATGAGATAAGGTTGATAAAATATGTAACACTGAATTTGAATGATTTTTATCATTTTTTAATAAATTTTCACTATATGTATAACATTAACCATTTTATATTTTCTCACGGTAACTTGTGTTTAGATAAGAAAATTATGCTTTATTATTAAAAATAAGGTTTCAATTATTAAAAAATATTGACAATATAAATAAAAAATTAATATCCATTTTGTTATAATCAATCTATAAATACGAAAGAAATTATTTTTAAACATATAACTTTAGTGTTTATAAAGTTGTTTTTTAGAAAAAAGTAATTAAACATCAAAATATCAAATATAGGATTATAAACATAAAAAAATATTTTAAAAATTGTAAAATCAAATTTTTAAAAAAATTATTTTCTATAAAATGGTTTCATAAATCTAAAATTCAAATTTGTATGTGAGTATCTTCACAATGTTTATTGTACTTCAAAAAATGGTATCTTGCCCAATTCACCTACAATTAAATGTTTCAATGAAATCCCAAAATTTCACCTTAATCCAATATTTATATTTTGAATTCAGAAATTATATTCATTTTAACTCATTCCAATTATATAATTTATAAATTTATTATTAAAACTAAAATAAAATATATAAGGAAAACATAATTTTATTGAAAAATTATGTTATTAAAAATTATGTATTCTTAATATTATTTCATATTAATTTATAATTAAAAAAATGATAATATAATAATATTTTAAAATTTTAAAATTTATTTATTTTTGAATAAAATAAACAATACTAAAAAAAGTTCTTTTAAAAACATATTACGTTTATACAAAATATTTTTTAACAAAATACAATTAAAAATAATTATTTATATTATAAAATTTAATATTACTAGTCTGTTGATATTAAAATTTTAATTTATCATATTAAATACTTGTCATAAAATATTTTATTTTTAATAATATTAATAGATATAACAATGCATACATATATATTTATTATATTTTAATATGATATTTTAATTTCATTATGAGTTATATAATTATTCATTTTCTACAAAATAATACATGACATTAGTTTACATATTATATGTATATCCTATGACCATATTTTCAAAAACAAAATTTTTAATGACCATATTTTTGTTGACCAATTTATTTTAACATATATATACTAAATAAAATATTAATTCTCCTCAGACTTTTCATGGAATTGTTACTATTACATATTGTAGATAATTATTTCATTTTTAATGGTTCTCTTCCACATTATAGGTTTTTTAACTCTAAGAGACCCTTGCGGGAGAATATCTACAATGGGATGTACATGTAGAGAATATTTTATTATTTTATATCCTCTATCCCAAATTGATCTATTCACTTTTATTAGATTTATTCATCATTATTGAGTAACAATCCTTGGTGTGAAATATAAAGTGTTATCTGTTTTTATGGTAATATTCATATATTGAATGAATTAATGGTTAGTTTACTTCATATCTTGTATTACATATTTATTAATCAATTTTAAATATTATGAAAAAAAAATGTTTAAAATAATAAGAATATTGTTTTTAAAAAGAATATGATTCCTAAATACATGGGGCGGTACATTCCCCCCATTAAATAAATTGCATCCATTATTGTGTAATTATACCCTACAAAAATAACTAGTAGAATCCAAATGATATAGATGAATCATGGTATATTTTTTTGGGATTTGTTATTAATACAAACTCAGGAAACATAACTTTTTCCTTGGAACGTGGTTATCTCAATATCGAGTGTTCTAGAAACAATTTCATATAGAAGTTTATCATTATTTAGTATCTACAACCACATTATATAATTTTTTTATTAAGAGTGTTTATAGTGAAACTTGAATTAATATTATTTCTTCATTTTATGAAATAAGTTTTCCTCCACATAATGAACCAATAAATTTCCAAAATAACATCAAATTAATTTAATGGTAGAATAATATTATTCTCAAAATGAATATTCTAAAAACATAGACCCGAGATACTATAAATGGGTCAGTAGAGATTTTTCTTATTCATTCAACAGATATTAATCGATGTGATGATTTTATGTTTTAATAAAATATTCTAGTTCAAATAGAGTGGGTTGAATAAGACACAATACAATATTTATAGTTTTTATGTTGATTCTCATTGTTCCTCACTCCTTATAATCATTAAAACTCACTACCAAAGTAGTGTTTTTATATTAATTCCACTGTCTTGGGAGTTTCTAGTGTATATCATTGTCGTTATCCCTTAAAATTAGTTATTGGATATTATATTGTTAATGTTTCCCAAATTTATGAAAATGAATTATTTGTGGTATAATAAGGTGAAATATTCTTCTTATCATCGTGAAAACCATGACATTCACTTTTCTATAGAAATTGTTTTCTGTGTTCCGTATTTTCTAAAAATAAAATAGCTTACAGCTCCTCTATGTTATTTTACTTTGTTCTTTTCATACATATTATACTCAAAGAAAATTGAAAATTATTTATTACATCATCTTCATCAACATAATTTCCACGAGACTCTATCATTATATTAATTATATATTTTTATATATCTTCTAATTATTCATTGTTAATCATAATTCATGGTAGTCATGTTTCCATATTCTCAATCTTTCTCAGTTCATATTTTCTCACATTAGGTATGTTATTGAGACAATATATGTATTTTCCATTATATCCCATTCTAAAAAAGTCCATTCAGGGTCCAGATATTACTAAAACCGAAATTAGTTAATCTTGAGTGATAAATAATTTACCCCAAAATAAAATTATTGTTAAATAATTAAATGTAAAATATAATATTTAAATTTATGAATTTTCAAAATTATTACATATGATTATAGTTCAACGTAAATCACCCTCTTTCAAATATTGGTTTCATTAGGCTAGGTAACCTCGTATTACATTTCCAAACATATAAATATAATAAATCATTCCAAAAATTTTGAATAGATAATGTGATTAAGAAAATTCCATCCTCTAGAACTGTCAAACTATATGTACAGGTAGGTCGATTTTCAAGGAATTGGGCGACGATTGAGTAAATACCCAACCTGAATTTTTTTAGGGATATAATACCTAAGATAATCTCTCCTAGAGGATTCGTCAAGTTGTAGTATATAGAAATAATTTATATCTAGGATAACCACAAAATATACAATTTACTAAAAAATAGGATGTTATCATATACTAGTTTTTATTCATAGGGTTATATCGAATGTTCTCTTATTATAATTCTCCATCAATAACAAAATATTCATTATAACCACCATGAATGAATATTTATAACATTAAAAATATAATCAAGATTAACCTATCAATAATTTATGATAACTATAACTATTAATTTCTCTTCAATTTATAACATCATATACTCTAAAGCTATAAAAACATTTCCTTGATACCAAATGAGGAAACCATATAACCCCAATATATGATATAGTAATGAATAGAAAAAACATACACACTGTTGTTTATATATGTTGATAATAACAATATCTTTCACACATAATGAAATAATTTCATTCCAAGGACCTTTTATGTTTTAAAAATACGAGTATCATGGAAAATATTTATCCAATATATTCCATGTTGTTTACATCAAAAATTTATTTCTACCATTATATATGAATATAATTAATATATAAATAGTCTTCATCGTCTCTGATAAATTATCCATACAGAATGATATTCTAGGTAAATCATACCTAATACATATTTTTGTAACCCGGGGCAATGGATACATAATAAAGGGGTTTGATAAGATTCTAAATAAGGCAAAATATATTAGATACTATTGGAATATCATAAGTGAACATAAAATTATCATTTGATTATAACAAATACAAATAAGAAAATTACAACACAATAAAGCATAGATCAGAAATAATGGACTAATGATTAGCATAACAGAATACATGAATGAAGATGTTATGGAAACATGAGTCAATAAAAAATATCCATGAGTACTTAACACAACCATGATAATAATTTAATATTTGGATAAAATTAAATAATTGGACAAACATTATAATAGGGAAACATTACATTCATGGGTCACAAACATGTACCCACAATATTGAAACAACATTATTGTACTTGTGTATGAAACATCTTTGTGAGTCACACACTTGAAACTATAAATAAAAATTACTTAATTCTAACCATTTATACACATCACATGAATTTTAAACTATTAACCAATTTATTGGTGTGGGATATAGTATTCTCACTATCAATCATCAATACTTAGGATTTCCACTTGAAATAAATTCTTAATCATTTCAATCAATAACACATGGAAAATGGGTTTCTTTCGTCAAATCATAGTAACTCTAGGAAATATAATTAGATTAATAATATTTTCCAAATGAATCAAAAATATTAATCACTCAAATTAAATATATAATAATAACATGATAAACACATGAAAAATAAATGGGTATCCAAATATACAGAATAAGATTATAGGTAAATAGAATTAAATCAAATAAAATAGAATATTATATTTACATCAAATAAATAAAAGATATATGGAAAGGTAAATAATTTCACAACAATAAAAATGTATGGTATATAGAAGGAAACAATTAAATCATATTAATGAAAAATATATTGTTCATTGGGAATATAATTAGATGAAAAGTATGGTTATACAATAATAGAGATTATGAAAAAAATGTGGATATGGATCATTCATTCAAAATAAAATAATGTTAAATATTCCATAAGAATAAGAATAATTTATGGTTATATATAATGAATAAACTTGATAAATAATAATATATTTCAAATGAAAATTAATTTGATAAAAAATCATTTTTAGGAGTTTTGGGACAATCACATTAGAGATAAGAAATATCTTGGATAATTTGAAATCATTTTAATTGATATTAGTTATAAATATAAGAAAACATAATTTACATTAGAATCAATGAAAAATTTGAGGTAATGTTTTATTTAAAATGAAAATGGTGGGGGAAATAAATTATCAAACATAAATGTCAAAAAATAATCTTTTCATATTTTTTCAAAACTGATACATATAGAAAACCGTAAAAAAATAATGATACAAACATAAAAAGAATATAAAGTTGTATAAAATGACCCAAATCAATTATTAAGGAATATATAATGGATTATTAAGAATAATCCAATTAATTTAAACTCAAAAAAATGGAGCATCCTGATAAAGAATATTAGATAAGGTCAATTTTACTTACAATAAACTCATTAGGGGAAATCAAAGTCAATGGGAACTAAACTTTTACAAAAAAACATAAAACCCCCGGAATATCCAAAAAAATTGATGAGGGTATTGAGAATAAATAATATATTTCTTGATGTGTTATATTAGAAATAAACATTTAATTAAAAAAATAATGAAAATCGAAGCCCTTATAGTTTGAGTAACATTTTAATAAAACACATTTCAACATTGGTATCTTTTGAATTCAAGGAAGTTTAATGATATTAAATGATATGTTTATTAACACAAAAATCATTACATGAATATATTAAAAATATGTATTAAGTATTAATCACATCATATCAATGATATCATCGTGAAAAAATGATATTTGTCCCATGAAATTAACATTGAGACAAGAAACACATTTCCATAACTACTGACCTCTACTAATGATATTGAACTACATGTATTATAAAAAACATTATTATTAAATTATTTAATAATTATACTCACCTAAAAACCTATTATAATATAAATTTATAAATATTCTCCACATGTATATGATAAATATATTGTCTATTTTTAATATTGAGGGTGGGTAATGTTGACCGTTTTGAGCATGATTCGTAAAAGTGATTTATTTATTTACTAAATAAAGAAAAATCATTAGCATATTATATAAGATATATGAATTGGTTATTTAAATTTATTTGTAATTTTATAATTTCGTTCTATTGGGGTTTTTTGTTATGATCCATAATGATAAATTTAGTGATGATAATGTTTTGATTATTCTTAATGAATAAAGGGTGTTTTCTTAAATAATAATTTATATTTCTATAAAACCATTCCTCAAAAAATAAAAGATCAATAATTAATTAATTATTTCATAATTTGCCTACAATTAAATTACCTTAGTAATCTATGATATTAACATATATAATTTTTCTTATATACGGTGAGACCAACCAAAACAAAAACATACCCTAATTCATGGATAACTATGAAGTGATTCAGTTATAATATAATTAGAACAAAAGAATGATGATATTTTTTATTTATTATTATTATTTTATATCACATTTTTAAATAGTGAAAAGAGGAATAAAACCTATATTAATTAATTATAAAGTACAAATAATCTTTTTTCACTGAGTATTCTCTTTTAGAAGGATGCATTTTCAACAGTTTCTCATTGATCATATTTTTTTAGGACATGAAATTATTATTTTAATAACCTTAAAAAATTATATAAATAATATTTTCCCACATGATAATTAATATTTATATACATGAATGTCAGTAATTAAATGGGGAATTAACCATTCCATCGTGGTGGTAGTTCGCATGTACACAAGGATCAATTTCCATAGAATAGAGTAATGAATTATTTTTGTTTATCATCCATGAGTATAATATATGTCATAAAAATCATAATTATATATTAAATTATCCATTAGTAACATCTAATAAATATGATTAAGTAAAACAAAACACATTGTGTAGAGGAGGTGGTAGTCCAAACATATGCACAATTAAGGTTATAACTTTTCATAAGAAGATAGGGAAAGAGACGATAATTTGTACACCACAAACAAAAATAAAACAAAAAAATAGGTATTATTGATGATTTCATTTAATAATGGGTAATATAATATTAATGTAGACATTTATAAATGTAAAATATTATAGAGTGATAAGTACTTACTTTGGGATTTTGAGAATTATCTTTGGAGTTCACTTTTGTAAGTGTTGATAATGAATTTCTTAAGAACTCGTTAAAAATGTAAAGTGGATATAAAAATTGTACTTTAATATATTACAGTACGTTATAGGGTTGAAATATCTAAAACTCTAAATTAGAAATAGGTTTCAATGTCTTTCCCATATATTTATTATTTTTACGATTTTAGATATTACAGTTGTAACATGTTTTTACCTCAGTAAATAAATATTCTTTTATTAAAAATTAAATTTTCCATATTAAATAATATAGAAAATATGATGAAATATATATTATTTTTAATATTCATATTAAAAGAGTGAATAAAATAAATTTTAAAATAATAAATCTATATTTTATAAAAACCCATTCAAATGGGAAAATGAAAATGAAATTCTAAAATATTAAATATAGGGTTGTAAATAAAAAAATTATTTTTTGATTTATAATATCACTTATAAAATAAATATATTTTCTATAAAAGTTTTTAAAAAATCTCCCTGAAAAACTTATATATTAATAATGTGATAAAGGTTGTTGCATTTTTTAAAACATTATTTTCCACAATTCAACCAACAATAAAATGTTTCTTTAAAATCATTATATTTTACGGTAAGAGAATATTAACATTATAAACTCAAAAATTACTTTCGAATTATCTAACCTAAATTATACAAATTATATTATTTTCTTTATAATTAAAATAAAACATACAATGGTAAACTACTTTTACGGAAAATTGACGTTATTAAACATTATGTGTTCATAATATTAATTAAAAAAATATTTAATTTAGATCATTTTATGATGATAAAATATTAATATTTTTTAAAATATTTAATTAAGATAAAATATTAAAAATCTATAAAATATCTAATTAATAATAAAATTTCATTTATACAAAAATAGCTTAAAAATAACATTAAAATTAATAATTTAAATTCTAAAATTTAATTTAAATATTCTATTGATATTGAAATAATTTTTTTGAATTTTATAGAATAATAATATCACAATTTAAAGTTTACAATATTTACACTTATACATAACACACACACATATATATGTTTACTATATTTTTAATCATGTTTTTATTTCACTATGAGTTAAATTATTTATAATGTACAACTAAATAAAAAAAGAATTTATTTTATGTATTGGATTTATATCTGATGATATTATTTAAAATGAACAAATTTATAATGACTTTACTTATAGTGTCCATCTTTCATTCCTATATATATATATATATACTTACTAAATAATTCATTTATTCTACTCTAACTTTTCAAGGAAAAGTTAATATTTTTTATTATAGATACTGATTTATCCTTTCATGGTGATCTCCAAATTATTTTATTTTTAGTTAGTAGTGATCCTAAAAGTCGAATATGATCTGGAAAATTTACTAGTCATGAATAATTTATTCTTTTCTATATACTGTCCCTTATTTATTTATGAACATGTGTTGGATGTATTCATCTATGGTGTGTAATAATCTCGAGTGTGAAATGGATTATTTTATATGTTTTTTCATGTAATTATCCAATTGCGAATGTATGAATTTTGATCATCTATTTTATATATTGTTTGTCATATTTCCTAATCAAGATAAGATCCTTTGAACTAAAATATTTTTTTATTTGTAGACATATTGTCTGGAAAAAGAATATGATTCTTAAAAACCTGGGGCACTACACCATACCTATCGTTTTATGACATATTCGATGCCAATCAAAATCATCCCCATTGAGTGATATAATCTCTTATATAAACAAGAAAAAGATTAGCATGCGTAGGTCCCACACTGACCACTTCTATACATGTTTTATCATGACTTCTTTGTCTCATGATGATAAACTACATGGATATGTCTTTTCTACAATATCATACATGGTATATTGTTCTTTATTATGTGCCACTAAACTATAAGGTTTCAAAATCCATTCATAATGATATGGTAGAATCACCTTCATGGTCCCGATCATAAAAAAAACATCAAACACCTTACACGAACAAAATAAAATCTAGAGTACCTAGTTTGGTGGACCCAAATCATAGGGACCAAAAAATTAGTATGAATTAGTAAAAATAAGTATAATATAGAGAACCTATAATATATAAATATGGTGTTATTGGTGGAGGATTTCTGGTACGTACATATATTCACACAAATGGGATAAATATGATACCCACATTCATTTTCATTGAAAAATGAAAATAACTGATTATAGGGATGGGCCTAATCGGTTTCATACCGGGATTTGATAATGATTATATAAAATGATATAAATCTATATAATATTACAAAAGTAGTCAATAATTACCCGAAATGCGGTGTTATGAGAAAAACCATTCATCCCATTGAACAATTTTAGTTCTTAAGAATAATTTTTTATAAACCTCAGTGGTTTTTTCGGATTTGGAATGAAGGATTGGCATGACAACCAATTCTACAATTGTGGGAGCAATTATGAATCTCTATATACATGAATAATCCCCATAAGAAATATTTGAAACGATTATAGTGAAATAATTTAGAGAATGTGTATCTAGCTTTAGCCACCTCCATAATCGGTAAGCAAACTGCCTCGTCTCATGTCAAAACAAATATAAATATTACATTATTTATAATAATAAAAAATAAAAACTCAAAAATATAAAAAGATGATAATTCAATTGTAGAAATATAATTAATTTAAAATATATTTTATCCAATATGTTTTTATATTAAATTTTTTGGCTTTTATAGAATTAATTTTAAAAAATTGGATGAATAAATTCATATAATTATTATTAAATGTAAATAAATAACATCCAATGAATAGTTAAGGAATTATAGAGAATAATTTTCGTTACTATTCACTATCAATTAAATATATTTCAATTAAAGGAATTATTTTATTATATATTCTATGTTATCATCTGAATGTTAAAATTATCATATTTGGAGTACGAAATTTAATGAAATGACTAATTTTATAAATATTGAAAAATGTATTATACTTTATACAACTATTATTATTGGGTATGTAATGAAAATATTATCATTAAATGTTTAAAAATAATTTTTTCGAAATTTTTTTTATGCATCGTGTATTTTTCTATATTTTATTTATCAATTTTAGAAATTGAATTAATTGAAATGAATATCAGTTTTGGAATCATCAAATAAAAAATAAAAAATTAGTTTTATTTTTTTTGGGAAAAAAAGTTAAGAAGATAAAAGTTAGTTACCATTGTAAATTGTAAAATGAGTAAAAAATGAAGAAATAATGAGTAATGTCATAAATTATCAGTAAATAAAATCACTAAATTTTATGGATAATTTATTAATTTCCAATATTAATTCATTTTCCATTTTGAGCCACATTGTTAACACCCGAGCTTTATATATAAGAAGATTTTCTTTTTAGAAAAATATTATCAAAATGAACATATATTCCTTCAAGACTTTTATTGAAACTATAATTTTTGTTTTAAAATTAATAATTTTTGGAAGTTAATAATAATTTTTAAATCATAATACCAATATTATTTTTTGGGTGATTTTTTTTGTTTTTTTAAACATTATTTTTAAGCGAATAATGAAAAATACCGATTTGTTTGAAAATATCCTTTTATTTTCTTGTATTTAAAAAAGTTTCATTTTATTAATGGTTTTAATATTAAATTAATAAATTATAGTTATAAAAAGTTAATTAATTTAATTATTAACAAAAATATACTAGAATTTTGTAGAAATACATTTTCATACTTTAAAATACATTTTTAAGGAAAACATTTATTTTCTCGCATTTTAGTGGATTATTTTTAAACAAATTTATAACCAATATAGAAAATGAATTTCTTAATATTGAAAAAATATCTTGAATCATATCAGTTAATATATTGTAATACCTTCAACTAACGTTTTTAGAATAATGAATTGATAAACAGTAAAATTGTTTTACCACAGTTAAGGTTAAAAAGCATTGGTGGGGGGGTGTTAAACTAAAAACATAATGGTTAAAATGATTAATAAAATATCTATATCCAATTTTACATTCCCTTTTTGATTATATGTCATATTATCTTATATCATGTGGCATTTGAGAGTAAATTTTTCTCGAGTAAGACATTAATATATTTTAATATTCTGAAAAATTCCATTTGTGTCCTCTCCCTCAAATATAAAATACAACCATTGATACTCCCATATCCACATTTTAAAAGCCTATTATATTGGATAATACTCGAATATGTACTTTCATAACACCCATTACCATGAACTATAGGTTTTTTTATCAAAATAAATCCTATGAATGCATTAAATAAAAACCCAAATACGTTGCTTGAAGAATATTTATATGGAATATTATTACCATTTTCTGAATAATAGAATGTTTATTGATGGTGTGAACGGAATCATTATTTTAATGTAAAAAATATGATATAATTTTCCTGAAATCATGAATAATATTATATTTGAAGCATCCTCTACTATTTTACTTGGTTATTTCAATTAAAAAGAGTTTCCTTCTCCTTTTGAAATTTTTAGATTTTAAGGATGCGATTTCAAAATGAAAAGGGAATTTTATTACATAAATGTTTCAGTGATCTTTTAATTTTTTTTGAATCCATATTGACTTACATGGATGAATATTATGATTTACTAAGGAGAAAATCTGATGATACCATCCAACAAATTTCTCTGGATGGATTATGGTCATTTTTTGTTCATTTTTTTTATACTTCATTTTTAGAGCTTTTGATATGTATATTTATTGACTATTAAAGAATTTTGATTAAGATTTAGTATTTATTTAGATGATTAATTCATTTGAAATGGGTAAAATTTTAAAATAACTCTAAAATGGAAATGATGTCAAGGGAAGTGGCTAAACCTTCTATCGAAAATGAGATCTATGGTTTCGTCATAGTAATTCGACACATCTTTATATTTATCCTTATTCCCCTAAGTGGATCTACATTGGAATCCTCATTTGTATCCGCTCTTCTGGTGGTTGGTAATTAAACTCATTATTTCATGGATTCACGTGGATTGAAATATTGGGATAAATCTATATTTATGGATTCATATCATTTAACACTAGATCCACACGAATCAGTCCTACGTGATGACGTCCACATCATGGAAGATAAGATGAAATCATCTCTTAACCATCATAAGGTTGTTTTGGTTCATGGAGATACCCAGGGCATGAACGTTGGGGAAAATATTTCAACCATCATTCCACGATATCCTCATAGATCTATTGATTCACAGCCTCGATATGTGAATTTTTAGGTTTGTACAGGTTTTATTTTGAAATCATAGTGTCATACTAGAGGTGAATCAAAAATTCCTAAGGATTAATTTGTGCTTCGTGATGATACCTTGGTGTAGGATTAGAATTATTCTTCAAGGACCCGCAATGGTGAATCAAATGTTTTTAAAGAATCAATAAATGTTCCTTCATTGTAGGAAAATAATTTTTCACCAGTGTCTAGTGAAGGTGGTCAATTGAGATATTACACTATTGTGGTGAGTAATTCACTGTCAAATTCAGGTTTGAAATTATATGGTTCCCAACCATTATATTTTTAGGGACTCCAACTATATAAGAATCCATTATAAGGGATGATAGTCCCATGTTTAATCGAACCATGAGGTTATTGCTGAATGATTAGTGATTGGAAAAAAATTATCTAATTGCGCTCCTTGTTTTACCAAATATTGAAAAATCATGGATATTGGAGGATTTGGTTATTACAACTTATATTGTGTGGAGTTGTTCTATCTAGAGATGTGTCTCTCTAAGTTGAGGATTTTTTCAATACCTTTTTTCATCGTATGATTCAAAGATACATGCATGGAGAACTAGTTCCTTGATATTGATTCCTTTTTGGATTCATTTACATTAATGGTGTTTGGACATAAATGATTAATGATCAAGGAGTGACTTTTCTTATGTTTCAGTTCACCTTCATTGACTCAATTTGGTATTTTGGATCAAAATATTAATCTTGATGTCAACACAGAAATTGAGACTCTTATACATCTTGACAATGAAACTGAGGATGTTTAGTTTGTGGAAACTTCTAGGACATTGGTGGATATTGATCATAGCTCCATCATGATTGATATGGTGAATCTTTCCACTCCTTTTTATAGTACCCAAATAGATGTTGATAATGAATGAAATAATTTCATCTATATTGATTGTAGGGATATTGGGAATTATTTGGAGTTGAGTCAATAGAAGGTCTCATGTGAGAGATATAGAATGATGGGTCATGTTTTTGATCTCTCTCTATGTAAGCCAGAAATGATGGTTTCATCATTGTGAAATCCCCTTGATCATAATGGATAAAAACCATTACTCACTAAATCTGATGTGTTTTTTTATGGAAAATATTTCCAGGATCCTTTTGAAGTCAATTATATGATCGTGAATGAATCTACAATGTGAATCAATAGTGGCCCTCAAATACTCAGGATGATTTTGTATTAGAAATCACTCAAAATGATGGACTTATGGATACTACAATTTTATTATTTCAAAATTATGGTGGCATGACTATTGTTGCTTCTTGTGAAGGGTTATTGACTATTACCAAAGGAGAGGAATTGAAAATTCTATATGGGGTGGTGGATTCTGACAAGGATATCCAGGATGTTTGGGATAATTATGAATAATCAAAATGTGATAAATGGGGAAAAATATAAAATGATGAAAACAAGAAAGTTCAAGAGAAGTGTTATTCTTCCTTTATTGATGCTATCAAAAATGGAAAAGGGAAGGAAATTCCCCTCCTAAAATAAGAACAAGGGAAGATTAATATTTTATTCCAAGGAATTCCTCTAACAGATCATCCTCTAAATCATTAGAGATCATGCCCACATTGGTGGAGGAAAGGTACAAACATGTAATGATAATAATCCTAAATAAAGATCAATCATCGGAATGGGGATATACTAATTCTTCTGATCCAGATTATAGTTATGATCATTCAGTTTATGATTCATAATTTCATGGATCAACTTATCCCTTTTTCAGAATTCACAATGTTTTTCTTTGTCTTCTACTAAAACAGTCTTGTCAATTTGGGAAAGGTCTTATCTTACTATTAATAATTCATTACAATAATTAAGTAACATGTGATTTTGGAAATTACATAGCACCTCAATGCATTGATAGATCTGATGTTTAAATTTTTTTTGGTGTTTAGAATATACCATACCAATTTATGTATGATTTATTGGAACGAGCCCACAATAGTATGTTTAAGATCTCTATCATTATAAATTACGTAATTATGAAATAAGATATTGATATCCTTTTGATTACTCAAATAGACTTTTTTTGGAATTGATAAGTATCAAGATTATGTGATTATTTATATATTATTGTTTCACCATAATTTTTTCCAACCATATTATATGTGAATTATTAATTCCCTAATAGATTTTACCATACACATCCACTTACTAAGAATCTAAACTGAAGATTTTATTTTTCTTCCCACCTATTAGGATGTCAGGAATTTTATAATTATTGATATGAAATTCAATGCTAGACGGATAATATTATTAATAAAGAACATACTATGATATATTTTGTATTTTAATATATTGTGTGAGATTCATGTATGTATCTAGTTTTCCATGTCGTTTAATCTTCTTGATCCCTCAGGATTTGATGAATTCTATATAGTGCCAATGTAATAAAGTAACCACTAATTTTTGGTTAATAGGATCTGGGTTTTTACAGTTGATATTAGATTATGATTAGTATAATCCCTAATAAGATGCTTAAAAAATATATTAGAGAATAAAACTGTATGAAAAACTCTACAGATAATTCAAAATAAAGGATAATGTTGCAATGTTATAATAGAGTATATATTATGAGGATTTCATACAAAATAGTCCCCTACTTTGATATTGGAATGTTAATCAATCTTTTCCAAAAATGTACCAATGGGTAATAGCTCTGAAAGGGATGGAGTGGTTATTAACTCGATCGTCACTGGTCAATGATGAGTGGGCCTAAGACTACACCCTTATCTCGATGCTATTGGGGGATATGTTTTGGATAATTCAAAATCTCATTAAGAATCATTATGATGGAATTAATTTTTTTATGATTTGACTATATTACCAATGATATTATTTTTTTACTATGAGATTAGATATGCATAAATTTTCAGTTTATTTTATGTGTTTTTGTAGTTTTTGGAATTATACATTATGGTTTATAATGATGTATGCAAGGGTATGATTTGTTTAGAAATGACATGTAGTGTATGGAAAGAAAAACCATATGAATACTGATAATATATGTACGAATTTAACTCTTATGAAAAAAATTATCCTTGGGATTGAATTTTGGATATGTATCGAAAACAATTATAATGATATTGGGGAATCTGAATTAGGTTTTGACTAATAAACTTTCCCATATGGGGAAACATATAGATTTTCAATGCGGAGTGACATTGATAGATAATATCAAGTGATAACAACATAAATATTTCAATCGAACAAAAAATACACTAGAAGATAAGAAATGGATATGTTCCTTTTAGAATAAATTTATCATAATGGGAATTAATTAGAGGGATAATGTTTTCAAAGTAGTTTATTTTCAAAATGGGGATTAATATCAATGGTGGTCATTTATTCAAAACACTATGTCTTTGGAATAAATAGGTATGATAAAATGATATTATTTTAAGATAATATTATTGAAAAAATATTATCCTCATGAACAACGAGAATATATGTAGGGAAAATTCATGAGAATAAGACAAAAGGAATATGAAAATGTTTCTAAGAATGAATCCAACATAAAAACTTTATCTTAGAATCATGTAGACTAAATAGACAATCCAAATAGAAATACATACCATTTCATTGATGGGATAGAGGAAATACATTTAAGGGAACTAGTATCCCAAATATTATTGACAAATTATGGTATAATATCATGTGATTTTAAGATAGATAATTAATTATCCAAGTCTTATACATCAAATGAAATGAAGAGAAAAAGAGGTTGTATTATCACCTCAGAAAGCCTAAAAAGGATAAGGGTAATAATAGAATGTGGAATATAAAACATGTTAATTTTTTTTGAAGAAACACACAGTACTTGTATTAAGGGGACTAGAATTTACTACAATTTGGTAAAGAAATGATATAATACTCATGAATACAAGGATAAGGTAAAATATATATATTTATAGTTCTTTAATTATAAGGATCTGTGGAACTATGTCATCCAAAGCTATAACATTAATGTAAATAATTATTGAAGAGGCCAAGTGGAAAAGGATATGGTTATATATTTATTATAATTGATGATGAAGTTCCCAGTGATTTGGATGCATGTGAATTAATCCTAACATCAAATGTAGATAATTCTATATTTTTATTTGTGATTCTCACAGTCATTTCTATCTTATATATCATCTAAAAAACTAAATATTTCACCAGTACATTATAACTCCCCGAGGAAAAATTATTACAATAATATTATTTATTAAGTCCCCATTATTATTCGAGGACTTATCTTATTCACAAATTAGAATATTATACCTCTCACAGATTTTGATATAATACATTGTATGGATTTTATTAGAAAATATAATTCAAAATTTATTACTAAGAGAATGAAATCTTGTTTTTTTTATGATGTTCAAATATTTTTCATTATAACTATTTTATCACCATCTAATTCAATCATGGATCCACACCATAATGACATTTTAGGGGGAAAAGTGTAATCATATCTTATGGATGCGAATGATAGCCCTGATAAAGAATATTATATTATTGTAAATGAATACCTTATTGTGTTTCTTGAATAACTACTCAGACATCCACCGGTGTTCAATTTTTTTTATTAAACTCATCCCTTAATAAAAACCTATATTTAAAAATCTATACAGAATGGCCACATTAGAGTTAGTGGAGTTAATGAAGAAACTACGTATGTTTTTTGATAAGGGATTTAAATACACGTGCTTTTCTCCTTGTGATTTTCTTACTCTATTTGTGGAAAAGAAGGATGTGGCAATATGGCTACATGTTTATTACTAGAAAATCAATGTGATTAACCTTAAGAACAAAAATTCATTTTTTTGAATTAATGACTTGTTTAATAATCATCAACAAGTTCAATACTTTTTAATGAGTGATCTAAATTCTGGGTATTATCAATTAAATATTAAGGATGGAATATTTTCTAAAAAATAATTTTATATGTGGTATGGTCTTAATGAGTTTGTAGTACATCCCTTGGTAATGACTAATTAACAAAAAGTTTGTACTGATATGATTAAGATAGTGTCCAATGAATATCATGATAATCTCATGCTGTTATTTACTGAAAATATATTGGTATACATAAAAATTTATAAAGAAAAAAATATACATTTATGAATCATCGTTGAGACTCATAGTGAAAATGTTCTATATGGAAAATTTAAAAGGATTGAATTTTGGATTCATGAAGTTATCTTTATTGAACTTATTGTTTCTATTTATATAATATTGGTTTACCATTCCAATATAAATTTATTTAATGAATGAACTATTCCATCAATCACAAATGAGGTATATAGTCTCTTTGGAGTAAATTATTACTATCGAAGATTTTATCAAATATATTCTCAATTAAAAAACTATTAACTGAGTTTACACAATAAAGAGATATATTCATATGGGAGGAAAAACGTAAGAGAATATTTTAAAGAATTAATGAAATGGATTATCAATTCATTGGTGTTGACATTACTATCTGGTGTTGACTGTTTCTTGATACATAGTGACACATAAAATAATTAACATGGATGTGTCCTTATAAATAATGATAATGTTATTGACTATCCATTAAGGAACATTGATATATACGAACCGAAATATCCAATCCTTGCTACTAATTTGGAAGTCATTATATTGTATGTTGATGATATGGAGCAATTATATCTATGGTGAAAAAATGATAGATATATATACAGTCCAAAATTGATTGAAATGTATATTTTCATCGAATTGGAGCAATATGAGAGAAATAATATGGAATGAGCTACTCAAGGATTATGATTACTTAATAAACTACAAACTTTTTAATGAAAATAAGCTAACTATTTAGTTGAGTAGGAATAATCATTGAGTTATAACATAGATGTAGATAAATAAGGAATCATTCTTTAGGGATTAGTATGGTCAGAAATTGAAATTCTTTGGAAAGGGGTAATATCAGTCCATTTCGAAATGATTGCCAAACCATCCATATTGGAAAATAAAAATAAAAGTTCACATCCCAATGATATGAGTTTACCTATAAAAATTAAAACATTTCATGATGGAAAAATGGT
The DNA here is from genome assembly GCA_963277665.1 of Viscum album. NCBI lineage: Eukaryota > Viridiplantae > Streptophyta > Magnoliopsida > Santalales > Viscaceae > Viscum > Viscum album. The sequence goes on along the minus strand of OY728153.1, from coordinate 1,602,169,976 downwards.
AATATTTTTTTATTAAGTTGGTCTTATAATATATTGAAATAGGATTTGTGTTCTTTTTATATCATATTTTCAAATTTAATTTTTAGATTAATCCTGTAACTCAAGTTTTTCTAAACACCCTTGAAGCATAAAAATGTATCTAGATTTGATGGAATATTTTTAGTTGGATAATATTAAAGTGGAAATTATAGTCTATATAAAGACATTTAGTTTTTCAATAGGTAAATTCTAAGAGAAAAAATTACAAAGGAGTAATGAAACCAATTCCCATTCCTCTATATATGTGGGATAATTTTACTAGGGAATTTTTCCCTGGATAACCAAAGGCTCCTAGAAAAAAATATTCCATATGGGTTATTTTTTATCAACTTACACATTCTTCACATTTACCTCCTATTAAAGAAGATGAAATACCTGAGAAACATGATTGAATTTATATATATAATGACAGTGGACATGATCATACACCTATTTCAATTTTTTTGATCATTATCCATGTATTAAATTGGAATTCTAGATGTGAATGTCGGTAGATCCTAATACCAAGCTACATTTGAGCACCATCTACCATCATCCAACTGATTGGTAGTCAAAAACAATTCACACAATATATGATAAGTTGAGGTTATTCATGATTTACTATCATGATATTTGGGATTTGTATTTAAATTTATAGTAATTTTAATATAACAATAGCTTCCATTCATGAATTCAAATGGAACCATTTGATTTGCGGTATGGAACAAGTTGTCATACTCAATCTTTTTGGCACTAAAATGGTGAAAGGAAGCACTTTTGGAACGATAATTTTGAGGAGACAGTAGTCAAACTGACGACTAATAAAAATTATAATAAGAAATCTCAATGAAGATAAAAAATTTATTCCTACAACTTAAGGTTTTATTTATAATTTCATGTGGATGATCATGTTTTTTTGGAGGTATGTAAGGACCCGAGTTTTTTCAGTTTTGATTTATTTTGATAAAAATTATGATATCATTATTTGATATTATTATAAGTCATAAAATAATAATTTCATCGTAGAATATGAACTTATATAATTATTCTAACCACTTAGTTATCCTTATAATATTACATTTACACTTGGGCAGAGGTTTGGTGTCATTCTAAGGTGTTTAAATTTTAAAGGAATAATAAGTATTTAATATTTGAAAAATTAATTATTAATATATTTGAATAGGGTAAATAGACCACATATTTTTATAATAGAATAATATTATAACTATGACCCTACATTTGAGTCAGTCGTTTTGGATACTTTCCTAAAAGATACATAAAATCATGTCGGTGGATGGGGCCAACTCAATCCTTATTTTCCATTTCTTTTCTTTTCTTTTTCTTTTAATTTTTTTTCTTTCCCCCCTGTCATCGAACATACAACCCCACTAAGAGCATAATATATTATGATACTATGAGGGAAATGGACTGGAAGATAGAGGGGGGTGGAGGGAGGGAGAATAATGATGTTTCTTCCATAGATATCAGGAAAAACAGAACATTGTGTGGTAGCCGTAGAGTGAAGAAATGAGAAAAACATTGACAAATTCACCCAATAGTAGTCCATATATATTTGTTTTCATAAATCCCCATATATTTACTATTTTAATGTTTTAAACCACTATTGTGAGTACTTATAACCCCTTATGGGTTGTTCTATTTCTTTTGGTGAAAAAAATGAATTTTGTTGAATTGGGGGTATCTCATTTGGAAATCCCAGTCACAAAACACATAGTTCATGAAAAAATAACATTTGTTCTAATTAATCCGTGAAAATGATATTTTATATGTACACATCATGTATTGGGTATACACATTTTGTTCTGGGACTCATATGTGAAGCCGAGTACCCAGCTAGATAGCCTTTCTAGGGGAACATGGCCATGTAGAGTACATAGACAAACCCCATGTGGGTTAAACGCCATGTAGAGCTACATGTCCAGGTTATGTACATGGCTAGGACATGTGAGGTACAAGGGTTGGTACTTCATGTAGGGTGATGACCACATACATGATCTACACACCTGGCATATGAGCTGTGGAATCCTTATCCGGGTGAGATACACACCCAGGTGAGGATTTGGAGATAAAATCCATTTATTTGGTATACATGTTGTATACTTATCATATTCTTACACTCTTTTTGGGTTTTTGGTTTCAATATTCCCAATATTAGTAATTGTACATATGATCAACCCATTTTGAGAATCATTCCACAAAAATCACGATCCTAAATACCCTTCAGATGATTTGAGGTCTCATAGGTGTTGTTTTAGGCGTTTTATTAAGGTACCTCAATTGGTAATGAAAACTAGTTTCTTCGTGAGATTGATACCTTGATATGATATCGTACATGATCAATCTTACATGTCCAATGATTATGAAACTTATCCCTTTAATATTTTCCCCTCATATGATATTCCCCTCTGGGCCAGGAGGCCATATGTTTATTTGTTTTTTAGGATTCCCTGTCAAATGCATCTACTTATGTTGCATTATATATGATCACGTGTATAATAAATCTACTATTTGATTGTAATCTATGATCCCATATGGGTTACTTTTATTACATTCTAACATGTATAATTTCTTGTAGGATCCGTTTACTAAATTTATTCTGAGGATCCCATATTGGATGCCTCTACTTAATTCATTTCATTTGATGGTTTCAGGTAGGATTCATTTTACCAAGTACCATTATAAGGATCCCATGTAATATTCCCTTATTTAGTTACCATCAAGGATACAATGTACGATTCCACTTTTTCCCATTACAACTGAGGATCCAATGATGGATTTCTTATATTATTTTTAGACCTCTTGGATCACAAGAAGGATTCCCCATTTGTGTATGAATTGAGGGAGCCATGTGGGTCTAATAATATTTGATTGAACCTAATCTAGTATATTGGGATTGGGTAGATATGGTAGTGAGTTTCACCTTATAACCTATAGCGAGCTTGTGATATTTTGAGGTTATGGAAATATTTGTGGTTTAAGGTTTTTAGAAACCCTCAATATTTTATTTATAAGTTTTATTTTTTACTCCTGATGAAGAAACAATAACTAGATTTTCTGCTTTGGTGGTGGTTAATTGTCCTAACACAATGCATCCTTCTTATTATTGGGATTCCAAGATGTATTTCCTAAGATCCATCTATTCATTTTATTGGAATGTCTAGAGATGATTCTTGGAATTATAATTCTATAAAAATTTTATTTTTATATTTGGGAAACCTAGACATGCTTCTGGGGATATAGATTTTGATCTGTATATAATTTTATGTTATTCACATCACTGTTGATAGGTGCGGATCATGATTTCACTTACCTAGTTTTTTTGTAGAATGGGGATGATTCCACTCTCCTTGAGTTGTTATATATTTAGTACGATCACACTCTCCTCGGATTGACATGTGATGATAATGATTACTATCTTTTTGTTCTATTCATAATAATGGATGATTATGATCTTTTATTCAACAGAGATGATTACACTATCCTTGATCGATTACTAGACTACAATGATAAACATTGAATTACACATCATTGGATACTCATGGAATATTATGCTCTATAGAGTAATAGGGATGATTACAATCTCATTTATTAGAGACCTCGATGGATGGGCATGAATTCTTAGTGGTTATCTCTCGTTACCATTCACCTATGACTCAAACCCTTAGGTGTTATCCAAGTACTAATTTTATGTACCCCTATGGACCGATACCAAGGGCTCAGACATAAAACCAGATTTACAAGGAATGAGTTTCATGTGACCCTTTAAAATGACCATTTATCGGAGTTCCCACCATTATATTACATAAATTATTATATTTATTGGAGGATAGTATGGGTGAACCCAGGTCTAGAGAATGAATCCCCCTATGGTGACATATCTTGATCAAAGACATTTCATGTGTTGGGAGAAGCTTGAATTTTCAATTCGGATATACAGACCCATAGAAAATATATATTGATACATGGATTGAGTGCTATGGAATCTAGAACAATGACCTTTTCAAAGGATTTCCATATGACCTGGATTACAGGCCCAAAGAATTATTTTTGTGGATTATGTAATTTAATTCACATTATTTATTTCTATACATATTTATGTATATATTTATTGATTTTAATATATATATATATATTCACATAAATATGGATACACATGATAGTGTATTGCGTAGTTGACCAGGATTATGGACCCATAGATTGACTATGGTTTCACATTATTTATTTTATTCTTCTTATTATTTTTCATTTGTTATATCTCGGAATGAATGATTATATTTCCTAAGAACTCACTTATGAAAGAATTTTATAGGCTTGTAATTTGGATGTCATATTGATTATTTATCACAGATGTACGTTCAACTCAGTGTGTATTTATACCTTAGGTTCACAATTTTGGTTTTGAATAGATACACGGTGGTTTGGGATGAGGCCAATAGATGCATGATCGGGCAGAGATACTCATGTGGATTCTTTTGATCAGGCTAGAGTAGTAAACATTTCTTTGTAGTCTGGTTACGTGGTCTGGGTCAAAGTAAGTAGTATAGCCTTATACTTTTATTTCATATTCTTTTATTTTCCATAGTGTATGGGATCGACCCAAGGGTTTATTATTGTTTTTTGTAAGAAATATGTATTTAAACATTTATATAATTTTATTTATTATTATAGAATGATATATTTTAGTTTTTTATTACTTATATGATCTTTTTGTTAATACATTGGATAATAACAAGTTATTTCTGACATTTTTGTTCAATTATTAAGTAATATTCTCATTAGAGACACACCATGGGCCCTTGATTCTAGTTATAAGCCTCTAGAATATGGATAGGTTACCTTGAGGCCTTATGGAGAACAGGATTGAAGCACCAGTTTAGTGGCATCCAGGTTGGGATCCTATAAAGATGTATTAAGGATGTTAACATTGTATTTTATTACTATTTGAGATATGTTAAACAAGTATATTAATAATTTGTTATAACCTATGATGGTAATAATATTGGTGTGTTGAGAACATTTATTCTTTTAAGAACACCTGTTTTCCAAGGATATGGGATTGTTGTTCTGATCGATAATGTTACCATTGTATATAATTTTCACTATGAGGGACACATGTGTTGTGTGGATGACAAGATTTATTATGGACATCTAAATCATGGTCCACTATAAAGATGAAATTGATTGACATTGAGTCTTTTACAACAAAGGATAGTGGCATGAGATGCTTCATATTTGGCACATAGTTTCTACATGTTTTAGGCATGATGGTGTGACATTTTAGTGACAACAGTGGTAGTTTTTTTGTATTGTGTCAACAAATATCTAAATGGTGTTTTCCTGTGAAGGGTTTTGGGATCATTAAACTGAATTGACCCGACAATATATATATATATATATATATCATTGTAATGGCTAGTGATTATGAAATATGGTGAAATATTTGACAATGTGGCTAATGACTCCATCCTCATGATCAGGGGGTGTAGTGACCTCATTAGAATAAAAATGTATAAGATACACATATGTTATACCCCTTTTTGGATTTGGTTTTTTATTTAAATTGTCAGCATGAATCTGTATAGTGTTTTCCTGTATTGACTGGAATGCATACTACATAAAAAAAATCAACCATTATAGTTATTCATTTGGATAAAATAATAAGATTCTAATTGTTACCGATATTCTTTAGTGAATAGTACCTTGAGGGTGGTATTAACATATATGGGTACCCTGGGACTATATGTTCAGTCTCACTTTTACATTAGTATTGTGACATCCATAGAGAAGTTCCTTATAAGGATTCCTAGAGAGGATCAATTTTCTATTATTCTGTGTTTTCTGTTTTGAATAATGTATTTTAGTTGTATATGTACCTCCCTTTTATAGGTTAAGACTTTTGGGATATTTGTTAATTCTATTTGATCAGGTTGAAGGACATGATCAGTAGGGTTTGGTGGGATACCCACACACCCATAGTTTTGACTCAGACACTTTTACTTCTATGTTTCTTTTTTAATGGGGAAAAACTATGAGCGTGGTTGTCCTGGGTTTGAGGATAATGTTTTAGGAAGTGAGCATGGTATTGTGATCATTTCAAGACTAATACATGGTGAGTTCTCATATTTTTCAATATTGGTAGGTGGGTTCCTTCTATTTTTGAGAAAGGACATTGGGGGATTTGGTATCAAGACTGGATTAGGTATAATGGGATGTTCAGGTTCCTAGCTCGATTGACCAGTGTTTCCACTGTCAAAAAAATTGTCAGATCATGGGTAGACATTCAGGATTATAATGACACCATTTAATAGGTCGTCATGGAATAATAGTGGTTCTAGTGAGGTGCCACATTTTGGAAATGATTTCTAAGGGATCATATAGCATATTTGGAATGACATGCTATGTAGAATGTCAGTTTTCTTTTAATAGAAAAATAATTTATAATGTTTCATTCGGGTGAAAAAGATACACATTAGATGCACATGGTACGATTGATATCCTACATCATTGGGTGGAAATTTTTAATCCGATGACTGGTAGATTAAAAAAACAATGAAAACATGGATTCTCTGTTTTTTCGATAAAATGAGATATATATATCCATGGTGGAGGAAATAGCAAGAGTAAATAGGCTGAAAAGAGGCAGTTGACATGTGGTTAGAAGTAGATAAATATTTTTTAGTGACTTGGTTCTATGTGTTTTTAAAGGGAATTATAATCTTTTTTATATGAGAGTGGATCAGAAAGAGTGATACATTCCTATCTATTAAATTTTAGGATATTCCTAGTTAGTCACGACCATACTGTATATCTAGACATAGAACTATGTTCACTGAGAGAGCATTAGATATAAATAAATCTTGATGTAAATATTTTTACTATTTTACTGAGATAACGTTTTAGGTTCTACTTGAGGATAAGTTTAAAAGTAATAGAGAGAGTTCATTGTACCACATTGTCCATTTTATGGTGATGGCCATAATGATGAGTTTAAATATAGTTTCTTCCGAGGGTCGTAGAGATTAATGTATATTTTTATGTTGATTATATGAGTATTCCTAAGGTAGTGAGTAACAGATCGGAAAAAGTCAAGTGTCTCCTATGTTGGGTATTTTTTGACAATATGTTAATTGTCATTGGAGAGTCAATATAGAATTTTTTCATAGATGCTCATTATCAGATCCTGATTTCTTGTTAACCACCTATGCTTTTTAAAGAGGATAATGTTTTATGTGAGGAAGTTATAATGACACATTTTTATCAAGAATTGATTTATATTGGAGAAAAAAATTGATTTTTTTCATTAGGATTATTATAAAGGGAAAATAGTAATTTTTCACTAGTATATGACCTCGAGTAATTGTTCTAACCAATATTTTGGTCCCAAAATTGTGTTTTTTCTATAGGACACGAGTTTGGTGTAATTAAAATACATTCAAAATTTTGAAGGATACATTGTATTTAATATTTTTAAATTAAATATTAATTTACCCACATATGTTCATTTGGAAATTTGATTTTAATGGAACATTAGATTTTAATCCATCTCCATTGTTGGGTACATTACATGGAATTTTTCTTAGCTTGGGCATAAACTCATGTTGGGTGCCCTGATGAATAACTGACCCTAAAGTAGTACATCAGGTTTGGGAATAGATGGTAGTGGATGTCACCTTATAACACCATATAATCTTTGATGATATGAAGCTAAATATGTATTGGAGGGTTTGGGAATTCAGTCACCATCACTCTTTTATATATACATTCACATGATTATTTCTAACACATCGAGGATTTCTAGTATTGCTTCCTGGTTGGTGGTTGATGAGTCTGGTGCGATGTGTTTATTATTCTTGGGATTCCCAGATATATTTCTTAGGATCCATCATGTTATTTTATTTGCATGACCATAGGTGCTTCCGAGGATCTTTCATACATGTATTTTTTATTTATATATTTGGGATACCCAAACATGATTCATGGGATGTAGATTTTGAGCAGTATATGTTTGGATGTTACTCACATCCCCATTTGATTTGTGTTGGGAATGAATATTCTCATTATGAATTTTTTATGTTGACATTGATTACACACACCTATAATTGTTATTTTTTGTGGATGATCATTCTCTCATCTGATTGACATGTGTTGGGGATGATTATTTTCCCCTAAATCTAATTATACTCATGGATGATTACTCTCTTACAAGAGGTACAGATGATTATGCTCTCCATAATCAATTACTATAACACAATGACGGACATTGAATTCCGCATAGTTGGATTCTCATGGATGATTATGCTCTCTCATGTTATGGGTATGATTATTCTCTCATAGATCAGAGACCTGAGGTGTGGGAATGGCGTCTCCATGGTGAGGTAACCTTACAATTCACATAAGGATCATAACCATAGGGTTCATCCATGTTCAAATTTCATGACTTCCTTTGGACTGAGATCATGGGATTAGAAATCAGACAATAAATACATGGCATGAGTGGCATGGAAACCAACATAGTGAAAATTTACCATATTTTCCTTCAATACACAACATCCATTATTATTTTCAATGGAGGAAAGTATGGGTGAACCACGAGTTATAAAATGTATCCCCTTATAGTGACATAGATTTCATAGATAAATTTCAATACCTAGCCGAAGATGGTATTGTCGATTGGGATTTATAGAACCATCGATCGACATAATGATACAATGATTGAGTGGTAGGAAATCCAAATCAATTCCCTTTTTAGAGGATGTCTAGATGATCAGTATTAAAGACCCAAGGATTGAATAAAATTATTTTTCTTATTCCATTCACTATACTCAGAAATATCTATATATTATTTCATACAAATTTAAAGATATATATATATATATTCACATATAAATTTGGTTATACATGAAATCACATTTCCCAGTTTACTTGGAAAATAGAACTAGGGATCGATGATGGTTTTATCTATTTTTATCTAATTATTATTCTTCAGTTCTATCTCATCTAGACATCTAATATTACATGATAATGAATTTATGTTATTATTTCATATGTTCAACAATGGGGCTACCTTCAGATATTATTTCTCACCGCTAAATATTCACCTCAGGGTGTGTGCAAACCTTATGTATTATTTTTAGGTTAAGAATAGTTATAGTATTAATTGGTATAAGGAAAATAGATTAATGATATAGAAAATCCCCTCATGTGGTTTCTTTTTTATTAGACGATAAAATTGATGTAGTGACTTAGAGACCAAGTATCTGGCCGGAAATAGAGTTCGTAGTTTAGCCTTTTACTTTTATTTCAATTTCTTTTATTTACTCTCATTTATGTGATCGACCTAGTGGGTGATCAGTGTTGTATGTATGATATGGATGTTCAGGGGTTTATATTTATTCATATATACTTTCAACTTATTAAATTTTTGATACATATTTCTCCAAACTCTATTTATTTACTTTTATAGAGGATATATATTTATTTACATTTTTTACTCTGATATGTGGGTATAGTTTCTCTACACACACACCCAAGGACCTTACATCTTGTTGAAATACATTGTCATATAAAGAGGTTCTCTTAAGAACTTGTGGCCAAACAGATCAAATTACATGTTTATTGGAATCAGGTCTTGGTTGTTACTAATTGGTATCAAAGTGGAAAGGTTTTATAATACTAGGGATGAAAGGTCAACTAATATCTATTTAAAACATTCTTTTTGAAATAGTAGAAACATTGGAGAATTGGAATTCCATTTGGAAATGTCACTTACCACATTAATGTTCATGATATGTTATGTAACTCTTTATTAAGGATGTAATTTCTTGATCTAATTCCCATGATCTCCTATAAATAAAAAAAATATCAACCCTATTTCACATACATTAAATATCCTATCTAGACTATGGACACTATAGAATATTTTTGAGGTATAATAAGACACTATAGGTCAAGGTTATATCATCCCAAACATTGTTTGTATGTTTCCCTTATATACATTAAATTCATTAGATAGACTATATTGAATAAATAACTGACTACATTGAATTCACTAAATATCTTATATTGAATGAAGAATCAATTATCTGTGAAACAAAAATTGGTTAATTATATGTGAAATTCAGAACCTAACCATACATAAATTTTCCACATATGTGTTCTGAATTTCGAAAAATGATCATCTGTGGTTTTCATCTGTAAATTATTTGGAGTCTGATAGAACCATGTTATTTTGTTGATGAAAAGTAACATACCCTTTTGAAAAGTAATAAGAATAGTAATACATTCCTTATAAATAGTAAATCGTATTTTTATTTTACTTTTTTTGTTATAAGATAATGAGACATTGATTAATTTTTCAAGGTATTAAAAATGAGTTATAGATTTCAATAGATATTTTTGAATAACATATTATTTTATTTAAAAATTACATTAAAAATTTGTAGAAATTTGTTTTCAAAAAATGGAGATCATTTTTTAATTCTACACATTGAAAAAAAAATTGGGTGAATATTTGGGATTTTTTGAATATACATTAATTTTTAATGAATAGTAAAAATAATTTTTTTTTGCTAGTTTGACGACATCATAAAGAGGAATTAATTAATATAAATGGTTCATAAAATTGTGTGAGGTATAATATGACTTCTCTATCCCAAGTGTCTAAAACCATGGGAAAATACCATGGGAAATCCCATGGTTTAACAAAAACCACTAACGAGGAGTCCCATTTAATTAATAAAAAACTCCCTCTCATTTACTATTATTACCCACTAAACCTGACATTTAAACTTAATCGTAATCAATAATCCTCAATTTTCTGGTGGTTTTACCTCTAGAGTAGTCATCCCAAGGTGTCCTCAATCCCCAATGTCCCAACCTTTAGGTTTTGGGTATTACTCTATAAGGTAAGGGAACCATTCACCCTCATCTTTTAGTCAAGGACTTATCTAATGTTATGTATTTTAATTTCCATTATCATAGGTTGGTGTATATTTTCTCAACATAATTATTTCTATCCATTTTATTTCCTTGTGATTAGATACCCTTTTTTCTTTCCTAAATTAATTTTTATTAATTTTTATGTGACATCGTAAGGCTGAGAATATTCGCGAGGGCTTTCTCAAGTCTTTTTTATTTTGAGTTCCTTTATTTTCCTTCCATTCCTCATCTCCCCTACTCAAAATTCTATAATAATTCCACTAAAATACATGAAATATAATTTTATTATTCTAATAGAATATTTCATCATCATCTCTCATTCCCCTCCTCTTATAATAAAAGTGAATGCACTAACCTAGATGTGTTAATTTACCACATTCAAGGATGAAAAATTATCAATTCCGATTACCATTTTCAAATATGGTCATGAAACATTTTTTTGTTGAAGAAGATTAGTATATAAGTATTTCAACTTTTGAAATGTTATGTAATCCACAAATACTCATGATATACGATCATAATACAAAACAAGTTCATTATTCAAAAACCAACAAGTAATCCAAGGGTTTATCATTATCTTTTATCAAACAAGTAATCCTCAATGTGCTTAAATAAAATCATTTTATGATCATTTATATATATTTAAATGTATTTAATTATATATATTTACAATTTTAGATTCTTAACCTCATGACAAACGAACTATCATTCATGAATACAAGTAAACCGATCAAGAAAACCAAGGATGAAAGTGATTCCAAAATAACAAAATTAAACCTCTTGAACCCATCAAAAATGGAAATGAATGAACCTAATATGGTTACAAGATATAAATTACATGATTATGTGGTTCATTAATAATTAATTAATTAGTCTAAATTTTATTATTCTTGTCATTAAGATCAGTCAAAGAACGCTTTAGGGGAAAAGGTAAGGGGTATCCCATATCACTTTTATTTCCATGATAATTCAATTGTTCACCACTTATATCTTATATTTGGTGTGTGTGTACATCCATTTAATGTATAATGTCATCATTATCTTTATATTAATTTTATTCTATTATTCATTTAGTGGGTTTGAGTTATTGTTCATACAACTCAATTTATTACAATGTGGTAAGGGACTTTGTCTCAATTTGCATTTCACTGAGACTTACTTGGAATTGTGCCCCTAATATTTCTTATGTGGTGTATCCACATCCCATTTTAAATCATGTTTAGTTTGAAATTAAAAATATACATTATATCCATAATTTAGTTTTACAGATATGATTAATTTCTTAAACTGTATACCCTTTTACATACAATGTTTATTTGGAATGTTGTTTTAACTATAGAAGTATTGATGAATCTATATCCACTATTCAAAACGGATATTTAGAAGGAATATTTTACATGTATTAAATATATTTTTAATGATTTATTTGGAATTTTAGTGATGGGTGGGGCCTGCTTTGGCCTCTTGATGGATCGACATGTCTCATGAGACAAATCAGTTGGTGACACACCCTTTGAGTTTGTTTCAAAAAGAAAACAGAAGGGTTTCTATGCAGAAACATAAACCTTTATGGAAGTATAGTGTTATCATGTTCCAAATACATGAAATACAATTAATAAAAATATATCTTTATTAATTTTCCATTATTAATATCCATGATGTTTTCACTATGAAAAAAACCTAGAAATGTAGTTTTATTCTTAGTTTATTAATGGCGTGTGTTTTTCATTTATTCAACATTCCATATTGACAATGCCAAATTTTTATGATTTTTTTATTGTTGATTCATGATTATTCTATTAGTAACACTTAATGTGAATTTGATCTCACCACTTTCATTTTTTTCCGTCAATAGGTTATGAGGATGACGTTATATTTTGTGTTCTCATGGAAGCAATGTTTTTAGTTTTTTATGTATTGTATTGTGTTACCTTTCCCAATATAATATGAGTTACATATTTGTAACTAGATTCTTCAGGACTACTAAACTGATATTTCCTTTAGGATTATATTCCTTTTAATAATTCTAATGTAATATGTAATACACAAGCTCTACGATTTCGGTGTTAGGGTGTTACAATTGGTCTCAGTGGAAGTTTAGTGTCAAACATGGAAACTAGAATTAGAAAACATAAATTATGGAACAAACCCCTAATATATTATTTGAGTATAAACATAAAATACATTCCTGGTATTTTGGTATTGAATATATTATGTTTATATTTCTAGAAAATACATCCCTATCAGAATACAAACAAGTAGAGGTGGCTCTGGCTCATATGTACCGAACAGTGAAATCTCTCTGAAGGAGTTTTGGGCTTGACCTGAGGTATCATGGTTCACGGAAATGGGCCTTACTACACTCTTCATCTGACATTCTCAGGTGATATTCTTAGAATAACTCACATTTTCTTTAAAATCCATTACAAAGGATTGGAATGTAAATTTTTCTTCAAGAGAAACCATGTTTATGAGTTTTTCTATGCATAGAATTTTAATTTATGATATGTACATTTCTAGGTGAGATTATATATTATAATTCATAACCAAATATAGTGTATGAAATTTTTAGAAATGGCATGTAATTTAAGAAGGGGAATCAACACTCGTGGATAATTTAAGGATTTCCCCAATAAGAAAGTCAACATAGTCAATATTGGATCAGATTAGATCATTACCGTATTGGGACAACTTACTTAGATTGTGACAAATAACCACGCTAAACCTATGTTGGATTATTTCAAGTGGGAGAAGACCCCATATTTTGTTAGGACCACTAATCCTGTTTTAGGTGAGAAGTGGATCAAGTCCCTTGAAACGATATTTAGAGCATTAAGAAGCAATGAAAATGAAATGGTAGGGCTGGCAGTATATTGCTTCAAGGGTGACGTTGATCAATGGTTGTGATTATCCAAAATACTATGGTGGAAAATAAAATAGAAGATATGGAATGGAGGAATTTTAATGTCATATTATACAAAAAAATATTTCCCTCATGGGAATTAACTGAAATGATGTGAAAATTCCATGGCATAAAGCAAGGGGAAGAAGACAATGTTGAAGAGTTTGAGGCTATCTTCACAAGTCTAGCTAGGTATTCCATATATTATCAGTGTGACTCCGAAGACAAAGTTGATCATTTCTATGAATATATTAAGCCATTTATTCTAAGGGCCCTAGATTCTCAATTAATTTAACCATATGATGAAATTAAATTATGTTCCATAAAAAAGAGAAGGAATTTTCTAAATAAAATTTGTTCTAGGGAATCCAAGATAAGAAGCGGAACTCTGATAACCATGGAAATAGTGAAGCTCCAATGAAGAACAAGGGAATGAATCAATTCCCATTATGAAAATACTATGGAGAAAATAATCTTTAGAAATGTTTGAACAACATGGGAGTCTTCTATAAGTGTGGAGAAAAGGGTCATAGATCTAATTAATGCAATGGGGATGAAAAAAGTCAATGATAATAAATGATACAACTGTAGAGATATGTGACACTATGAAAACGAGTGTCCTAAGTACCAAGGATATATTCCTAAGAAAAGTCCATGAGAGAAATGGAATGCTATTGAGATTAAAACAGTGGAGGTTAAAGTTCCTAATGATTTGGTGACATGTACTTTAATTGTTTCGTAAAACATAGCCAATGAATTATTTTATTCTAGATCATCAAATTAGTTTATATCTTCATAGTTACCAAGAAAATTTGACATGTCCAGTTTGATTTAATAAAGAATTTTTAAGTAAAAACTCCACAGGGATGTATCATTGCAATAAAGGTTTGTCAATCAGTCCTCCTCATGACACATAAAAGAAAATTGGTTTCTAACCTTATCATCATACCTATGATTTACTTTGATATAATTCTTGGTATAAATTTTATTTTAAATTATGATATGAAGATCTATTGCATGATGATGGAAGTTTCAAATTTTGAAAATAGTGTAGAATCCCATATCTTTAGAGATCAAACCTAAACATATGATTTTTATCTAGATCGACCTCCTATATCATTGCGGAATACGATTCATAGATATGAAGAGAACACAAAATCCCTGTACTAGGAAATAATTATTCAAATTAAAGATTTCCATATAGTGAAGGAATACTTTGACATATTTCCATAGGATTTAACTGGGCATACTCTAGAGCAGGCTGTTGAGTTCTCTATTGATTTAATTCATAGTTCAAGACCTATATGAAAGAATACATATAGAATGGACACTATGGAAGTAGTGGATATAATTAATAAAGTTGATGAATTGAGTGATAGAGGATTTATTCGACCAAGGGTTTCCCCCTTGGGATCCCTTCTCCGCTTTGTCAAGAAAAAATATGGATCCATGAGTCCATACATGGATTAGAGAGAAATCAATGATGTTAAAATAAAGAATAAGTATCCTATTCCAGAATTGATGATTTATTTGAACAACTTCATGGAGCACAATATTTTTTGAAGATTGAGATTTGATCTTGATATAATCAATTGCGTGTGAGGAAGGAAGATATTATAAAGGAAATGTTTTGAACAAGGTGTGGTCATTATGAGTTTATAGTGATTCCTTTTGGCTTGACTAACGCAACCTCAGTTTTCATGGATCTAATGAATAGGGTTTTAAAGGAATATCTTTATAACATTGGTGTCACATACATGACTTATTTTGAAGTTTAATTTCATTTATTTTCCTTTCATTCTTTGTTTTGGATGGTTTCCAAAGGTTTTATGGAGAAATAGATGAGTTTTCATGAATTGGGCCAAACGTGAGCCCAATTCCAGATTTAAAAATAAATTTTGTTTCCTTTGTAACTTTTTCATTTTTTAATATTTTTCCTTCATTCCAAATTCTAAATGGTCTCCTCTGACCTATTAACACCAAAATATAAATTTGGAGCCTTTATAAATCCATAATCAGGGTGGATATGGGTTTTTATTTAAGATATTGGGACTTCCCGAAGGCCCATTTCCTGCATTAAAAATAAATGTTAAAATTTTTATATCTCATTCCCTATTTGCGTTTTTTCGGTGATTCCGCCTCTCACTCGACCCTAAGCAACCCAGGAGCGCTCCCATTGCCTTCCCCCCCTCCTTGGAGCTCTTTGAAATCGCTAATTAGGGCTGATCTTCATAGGGTGTCTCAAATCGGCCAGAATTGAAGAGGTAACTTCATCCCTTCTTAACTCTCTCAATTCTTACTCTTTTCCCTCCATTCAAATTCCCAAATTACCTCCTATATCTTGTTCTAAGAATACCTGAATTTTGGCTGTTTTCAATTTCAGAAACTATTGTTTTTGGAGTGATTAATTCAGGATACTTCAAGTAGGTGAGTCTATTTCTTTCCTCTTTCAAATTGCATAGGGTTTCTTCCCTAATTCTTGAATTATAAAAAAATTCCATAAGTTAGGGTTCGTGCATAAGATCTAAATTACTGTATTTTTGGAGAAATATTGAGGTTTTAGGTTTCTTTTAACTTCCATTAGGTGCGGCGGTCATGCGGTTGATGTTTCGCCCCAATATTTGAGGGTTTCGACACATTCGGTAGGTGATTCCGTGGATAACCATTTAATGATGAGTTAGTTTGCTTGATTAAAAAATTTTACATGTTTTTATGTTATGTGCATTATGAGAAAACCATTTTTGGTAGCTATAGTAAAGCATTTGTTTTTAAAGTTACATTTTTGCTTGAAGTGTGTATTTTTCAAATGTATTTCATGTGTAATCTTTTGTGGTAGTTTTGTAAAATGTAGAAGTGGTTTATTAGTTGTTGAAAGGGGCTGCCAATTATGGTTGGGAAATGATATAGTTCCATGTGGGCCTAAAAAGGGGGTGTATTTGAATGGGTTTATTTGTATAACCTTGTTATACTCCTTGAAAGTGTTTTATGGATTTGTGTGTTCTCATGGGTATCTTTTGTGATATTATTCAAGGTGATTATATAACATTTGAAAGTGGATTATTACATGTTTATTGGGCTGCCAATTCTGTTTTGGTATGGTCTTGGTGTGCTTATGGCTTAAAAAGAGGTTTTTTAAATGGATTTTATGTGCAAAGTTTGGGTATACTCTTTGTAATTGTTTTATGAAAGTTTTGAATGGTTTATTGGGTTGTGTAATAGGTGAAACTATATCAGCAAACTGTTTTGGTAGGAGTATATTTTTAAAAGGTCCATTTCATTTTTGAAAATGTTGTTATGTGATATGTATCATCCTGGAAATATTTTATTAAATTGTTTGAAGGAGATATTGAGGAGTGAAAGTGATGTGAAAGTGATGTGGAGTGTTTTGTGTGAGTGTGATGTGAAAAATTGAATTTTTGATTATGAAAGAAGTGTTATATTCCATGTTTGTGGGCTGTTATATGAGTTTAAATATCTTATAATTGTTTTATAAAATTGTTTAATGGTTTTGTGGAAGTGTTGAAGAAATGTGAAACGTGTTGTGGGCTATTTTGGTGTGATTCAGATTTCAAAATCATTTTGAATGAAAAATGGATTTTTGTGACTTTTGTGGTATACATATGGGCTTTTTGGTGAATTTGTGATGTGGAAATGATATTTTCCTGTTCAATGTATATTTCTTGACTTGTTGAACTTGTTTGAGCACAAGGGGAAAACCTGGGTATCTAGGTGGGTGGATGTGTACTAGTATGCTAGTGAATCCGTGGGGTTTGGCCTCAGTTTCACTTAGCAAGATTGACGCTTACAACTCTAACTAAACTATAATGATGTTGATTGGGGACCACTAGGTTATGGGTATGTTCCCTACTAGTGGCTCGTGCACGAGAATGGATATTTGTGATGGTTACTCTCACCGAGATACGAGGTACCTGGGACCCACAGCTAGCTAGTGCCTAGGGGTTACTTCCTATTTCTTGTGCTCATTATTTACTTTGTACTTACCGTCGGCATACGGTATAGTTGGCTGGAAAATTCAGTAGTGTTGAAATTATTTTTTAAAAGTGTTGATTCTTAATGATAGCCCACTTGAAAACTGTTCTTATTCAAAGTTGCATCTTTTAGAAATTGTAACTAGCTTTTCATGTTTTTGAAAAATTGCATGCTTTTCGTCTTTAAATGTTTATCACATGGAATCTCTTAGTGGTGGTATCCTACTGGGCATTGTCTCACACCCTACTTACACCCTTGGGTGTAAGTAGACATGGTTATTTTTGTTTTCGCAGGTTGGGTACAGTTTTTTTTGTTCCAGTGGTTCGGGTTCCTAGCAGGTGATTGGTGGTGAAGTCTTGTGGAGGTGGCTTGAGGGCGGTGCCCCTTGCCATGAGGGTTCTTGGGCTATCCTTATTTGGATCTGTACCTTTGGTATTGACCTTTTGAGTTGTTTTAAGCCATGTAATTCATTTCTGAATTTTTGTAAAATATTGTTTGGTTTGAAAAATCCAGATTTGTTTCATCAGATTCTTTTGTTGTTTTATGTTTATAAACTCGGGTAAATCGTTCCCAATTTTCATTTTATGATACCCGGGCACTTGTGCCAGCCCGTGGGGATCGGGAACGCCCTTCGGGACTTGTCACGGTCTGGGTTTGGTGCCGGTTTTGGCGGCGTCCAGATTCGGTTCGTGACAAAATGGTATCAAAGGAGGTTCGCTCCATTGGAGTCATGTTATTTGGGAAATAGTCGGGATAGTATAGAGTTAGGATTGTTGGGACTTGGAATTCTGGTTATGGGTAGTGTGCTTGATCAACACACCTCATTTCTGGATTCAAGTCACCAGGGAAAGTTGGGATTTGTCTAGGTCTTTTGGTTTTCTTGGTTTGATGATGATTAGGGGAAATGAAAAGAGAGTAGGGTTAATGGTCTCAATGAGCTCGCAGGGTCTGGCAAGCCATGTGGAGCCGGGGATATTCCCTAGAACACTCTCTGTGACAGTGAAGTGATTGGAATATGGCAGCCAACCATATGTCCAATTCACCCACTGAAACTAGTTTCCTCTTGCGTTGTCTGGTGTTCTTTAGTTTTGAAATCTTGGAACTTTGGTTTTAAAGTGACTTGGTTTTAGGAAGTGTAATGTTTTTGTGAAATGATTTTCAAATAAATATGGAATGGTTTAATTTATGAAATGGCAGAACTAAATATTCAGAATTATTTTGAAATGGAAAATTGTGTTCTTACACCTCTTTTGAAAGCAGAAACTATATTTAAGTTGGTTTTGAAAAAGTGTTCCCATTAGAGTTTTCTAAACTATTAAAAGTTATTTTTAATGGGATGAGATGTTTTGAAATTGATGTAAATAAATTGAATGTGATTTTTCATTGGAGCGATTGTGCCTTTCTGAAAAGTTTTTTTTAATGCGGTAATTTGGGTTCGACCTCCTGGTTAGCAGTTTTGATAAGAATGATGTGTTGGTTGACCATTTTGGTTTTGAAAGGTTAAAAGAAATCAGTGCATTGACCTTTGGTATTTCCATGAGTGACCACATGCATGGGGTTATATGGGATGATAGATGGTTGATGGCATGACTGGAGGAGTGCCAGGATTGATATGAGGAGGGTGTCTAGTGTGGCACAAAAACATGCATGTGTGAGGCCCATGGGGTACCATTGGTGGATATACTTATTGCTAAACTGTTTGTTCTCAAAGAATTACTTTTAAAGAAAAACACTATGTCTTGATGAATATTTTTGTATGGTTTGTGTTATGGGTTTTTGAAAATGTTGATGTTGTGGCATGTTTTGATTACAAGAACCCCTTCTGTTTGAACTGTGTTTTGGGTTTGTGTTTGGTCGGTAAGCTGTGTTGTAAGGACGGTAAGTGGTCTCTTTTGAAAAATGTTTTGGGATGCCTTTAAGATAGTTCCCTTCATGTGTTTGGAGCTGGTTTATGGCTTGTTTTGAACAATGGACCAGATTGGTTGGGTCCTTGGGTTCTCTTATTGGATAAGGTATGCCCCCATTAAGGGTTAATGCACAATTGAAATGCAACCCATATTGTTTCACCATTGGAAAAATCCTCCAGTTGATCAATATAAGGAATATTTTATCGATCATTGTTGATTGTGTCTACACCCATTTATTTCATTGATTTGTGGATCCTCTTGTAGTGGTATAGTGCTTGTGGAAGGTTGAAAGAGACCTTAGTTTCTTAAGTTTCCTGATTCATCGATGGTGGAAGTTTTCTTTCATTGTTAGTGTGGATGAGTATTTGGATAGTGTCTAAGAGGAACTCTCGGTCCTTCATATTCTCATCGAAGAAGGAGTTCATGTTAAACTACTAGTGTGGGAAATCTGGTCATGAGAGGATATTATGGCCACTTTCTAGAATTGTGTGTTGTTTTGGGATGTTGTACAAGTTCCCCCTCTATTCATTGTTTATATCAGTCGCAATGGTCATGTTCGGTGATCCCTCGTGATGTCATGTGCTCGATTGACTGTAAAGGTGAATGTTGGGAAATCATCTGAGAGTCTCTATTATGTTGGGAGAATGTATCCCTTGAAAAAAAACATAAAAAAATATTCCATTTTAGAGGAAGGGGAGTATAAGTGTTCTTTACTTCTATTGTTTCTCACCCGAACAAACAAGGTGTGATGTGTGTACATCTTCTAATCCCTTGTTTCAGTAAAATATCGATTTAGGGTAAAGTGAGTTTGGAATGTGTTATGTCTTGGAAAAAAACTTATCGGGGGGATTGTGGTGTAGTTGTTGTTTGCAACGAAAGAAGAATTCTCATTCAGGTGGTTTCCAAAGCCTAACTGCGAGGCCGAAGATGCTTCAATATTTTGAGCTCCATCCATAGGTCCCGGAGAGAAGCTGGCGCGTAGTCATGGGAAACCCCATTGTCATTTAAACCCTTGTGCAAAGTCCTATCCTCAATATGAAAGATAAGAAGAGTTTAAACCTATGGTGTCATCATATTTCTTCTTTTGTTCCCGTTCAGTGGAAATAGGTGGAGGTATTGTACCCATGTCATCGCCCAATGTTATTCCCTCCCACTTTGGTTTCCTTTGAGTCTTTAGAGAAAGGTATGATGTTTGGCTAGACAGGTTGACCACACGGTTTGCACATGGTTAGTAGTGACCATGCCCCAAAAAAAACAATGTAGATAGAAGAATCTCTACTGTTAGTTCATGGTTTCCCAAACCATGTAGACTAACCATGTGGTTGTCCCAACACTTTATATTTTGGGGTCTTTCTGTACCAGCCCATGCTGGTCGATTAAGATTGTTGGTTCTTATGGTGAGGAGCCTATTTTTTTCCCCGTACCAATAACTTAGACTTATCCATGGTCAAGGATTGGTGGTAGGTAGTCTCATTCAGATCTATCAAGCTACCCAAATATTCCTTGGGTAACCATTGAGATTGGAGAGTGCCCAATGGTTTAGATATATCAAGGTATGTGTAACCTTGTTCGATGTTGTTGTTCGTTTGAGTGAATTGCTTGAGTCTTGTTCGGATAGTGTTTGAGGAGTTTTCCTTTGGGATAAATCCTGAATGTGATTGATTGTTTCAAGAAAGTGGTGTATGATTTTTTTGTGAATTATTCCTTCCTTAATTGATCAATGGAGGTGTTTTGGCCTTTGGGGGCGAAACCTGGAAAGGGAGTACATCTTGGTTTATCAGTTCGGTTTGGCTTTCGTATCTGTCCTTTCTGTAGCTTTCCGGGGACGGAAAGTTTTCATGATGGGGAGAATTGTCACATACATTACTTATTTTGAAGTTCAATTTCATTTATTTTCCTTTCATTCTTTGCTTTGGATGGTTTCCAAAGGTTTTATGGAGAAATAGATGAGTTTTCATGAATTGGGCCAAACGTGAGCCCAATTCCAGATTTAAAAATAAATTTTGTTTCCTTTATAACTTTTTCATTTTTTAATATTTTTCCTTCATTCCAAATCCTATATGGTCTCCTCTGACCTAGTAACACCAAAATATTAATTTGGAGCCTTTATAAATCCATAATCATGGTGGATATGGGTTTTTATTTAAGATATTGGGCCTGCCCGAAGGCCCATTTCCTGCATTAAAAATAAATGTTAAAATTTTTATATCTCATTCCCTATTTGCGTTTTGTCGGTGATTCCACCTCTCACTAGACCCTAAGAAACCCAGGAGCGCTCCCATTTCCTTCCCCACCTCCTTGGAGCTCTTTGAAATCGCGAATTAGGGCTGATCTTCATAGGGTGTCTCAAATCGGCCAGAATTGAAGAGGTAACTTCATTCCTTCTTTTCTCTCTCAATTCTTACTCTTTTCCCTCCATTCCAATTCCCAAATTACCTCCTATATCTTGTTCTAAGAATACCTGAATTTTGGCTGTTTTCAATTTCAGAAACTATTCTTTTTGGAGTGATTAATTCAGGATACTTCAAGTAGGTGAGTCTATTTCTTTCCTCTTTCAAATTGCTTAGGGTTTCTTCCCTAATTCTTGAATTATAAAAAAATTCCAGAAGTTAGGGTTCGTGCATAGGATCTAAATTACTGTATTTTGGGTGAAATATTGAGGTTTTAGGTTTCTTTTAACTTCCATTAGGTGCGGCGGTCATGCGGTTGATGTTTCGCCCCAATATTTGAGGGTTTCGACACATTCGGTAGGTGATTCCGTGGATAACCAGTTAATGATGAGTTAGTTTGCTTGATTAAATAATTTTACATGTTTTTATGTTCTGTGCATTATGAGAAAACCATTTTTGGTAGCTATAGTAAAGCATTTGTTTTTAAAGTTACATTTTTGCTTGAAGTGTGTATTTTTCAAATGTATTTCATGTGTTATCTTTTGTGGTAGTTTTGTAAAATGTAGAAGTGGTTTATTAGTTGTTGAAAGGGGCTGCCAATTATGGTTGGGCAATGATATAGTTCCATGTGGGCCTAAAAAGG
Organism: Viscum album; assembly: GCA_963277665.1. Taxonomy (NCBI): domain Eukaryota; kingdom Viridiplantae; phylum Streptophyta; class Magnoliopsida; order Santalales; family Viscaceae; genus Viscum; species Viscum album. Next base: position 1,602,147,167 of record OY728153.1, on the reverse strand, counting down.
GGGTATATTTGAATGGTTTTATTTGTATAACCTTGTTATACTCCTTGAAAGTGTTTTATGGATTTGTGTGTTCTCATGGGTATCTTTTGTGATATTATTCAAGGTGATTATATAACATTTGAAAGTGGATTATTACATGTTTATTGGGCTGCCAATTCTGTTTTGGTATGGTCTTGGTGTGCTTATGGCTTAAAAAGAGGTTTTTGAAATGGATTTTATGTGCAAAGTTTGGGTATACTCTTTGTAATTGTTTTATGAAAGTTTTGAATGGTTTATTGGGTTGTGTAATAGGTGAAACTATATCAGCAAACTGTTCTGGTTGGAGTATATTTTTAAATGGTCCATTTCATTTGTGAAAATGTTGTTATCTGATATGTATCATCCTGGAAATATTTTATTAAATTGTTTGAAGGAGATATTGAGGAGTGAAAGTGATGTGAAAGTGTGGAGTGTTTTGTGTGAGTGTGATGTGAAAAATTGAATTTTTGATTATGAAAGAAGTGTTATATTCCATGTTTGTGGGCTGTTATATGAGTTTAAATATCTTATAATTGTTTTATAAAATTGTTTAATGGTTTTGTGGAAGTGTTGAAGAAATGTGAAACGTGTTGTGGGCTATTTTGGTGTGATTCAAATTTCAAAATCATTTTGAATGAAAAATGGATTTTTGTGACTTGTGTGGTATACATATGGTCTGTTTGGTGAATTTGTGATGTGGAAATGATATTTTCATGTTCAATGTATATTTCTTGACTTGTTGAACTTGTTTGAGCACAAGGGGAAAACCTGGGTATCTAGGTGGGTGGATGTGTACTAGTATGCTAGTGAATCCGTGGGGTTTGGCCTCAGTTTCACTTAGCAAGATTGACGCTTACAACTCTAACTAAACTATGATGATGTTGATTGGGGACCACTAGGTTATGGGTATGTTCCCTACTAGTGGCTCGTGCACGAGAATGGATATTTGTGATGGTTACTCTCACCGAGATACGAGGTACCTGGGACCCACAGCTAGCTAGTGCCTAGGTGTTACTTCCTATTTCTTGTGATCATTATTTACTTTGTACTTACCGTCGGCATACGGTATAGTTGGCTGGAAAATTCAGTAGTGTTGAAATTATTTTTTAAAAGTGTTGATTCTTAATGATAGCCCACTTGAAAACTGTTCTTATTCAAAGTTGCATCTTTTAGAAATTGTAACTAGCTTTTCATGTTTTTGAAAAATTGCATGATTTTCGTCTTTAAATGTTTATCACATGGAATCTCTTAGTGGTGGTATCCTACTGGGCATTGGCTCACACCCTACTTACACCCTTGGGTGTAAGTAGACATGGTTATTTTTGTTTTCGCAGGTTGGGTACAGTTTTTTTTGTTCCAGTGGTTCGGGTTCCTAGCAGGTGATTGGTGGTGAAGTCTTGTGGAGGTGGCTTGAGGGCGGTGCCCCTTGCCATGAGGGTTCTTGGGCTATCCTTATTTGGATCTGTACCTTTGGTATTGACCTTTTGAGTTGTTTTAAGCCATGTAATTCAGTTCTGAATTTTTGTAAAATAATGTTTGGTTTGAAAAATCCAGATTTGTTTCATCAGATTCTTTTGTTGTTTTATGTTTATAAACTCGGGTAAATCGTTCCCAATTTTCATTTTATGATACCCGGGCACTTGTGCCAGCCCGTGGGGATCGGGAACGCCCTTCGGGACTTGTCACGGTCTGGGTTTGGTGCCGGTTTTGGCGGCATCCAGATTCGGTTCGTGACAATTGGTGTGGTATTTGTTGACGATATCATGATATTATTTCAAATCAATGTATACCATGACAATAAATTATAGATTATTATGAAAGATCTTAGAAGAAATTAATTGTATAGGTAGTTAGGTGACCTAAACCGTCGTTGAAGCTGGCCAAAGTTTAATATTTATATTCCTACTAACTACAATATATGTGTCAAGCAGGGTCAAACCCACAGGGAAGGCAAATTTGGCCACTACTAAACTAAAAAAAACGTGGAAAACTCCACTGTTGTCAGTAGCTGTGTGGTTTTTCTAATTTTAACTTTTTATATTTTTATATTTTTTCATTTACTTATGATTTTAGGTACTGTGAAACTTCACATTTATAGTAAATTTTTTTGAACAATACTAAAACAAAGTACAGCTGGGAGAAATGTGCAACAACAGAGATAAAATGATGATAAAAGACAACAGTAAAGAATGCTCGGGTTCATTCTAGTCTACTGGTTTGAATTGATTTTCCTTTTTATGTAAAGTACTACTTCATACCACTGGATTAAAGAAACGACTTACTTCCCTCGCCAGGAGTTAAGTCGAGGATATTGTACTACTAGAGTTTTCCACTCCGAGAAGTACAATTCCAGAAAGACAACTTAAGATGAACAACAGTACTAACTCACCGTAAGTACTGAAGTATCATTATGATTTGTTTACTAAAAGATAACTCCATACCCAAACTCGCCGAATTATTACAGAGTCTAGAATATTTCAGTGCTTGTGGTATGAAGCAGATAAATGAAATTAGATTTGATATCGCCGATCAATTCTAATCACAGAAGAATTGATCAATGAGAAGGATGAAAAAGATGCCAGTAGAGCTAGAACTCTCGCCGAACTAAAATATTTAGCTAACTATACTATTCACTATTACCACAGTAATAGAAAAAGTTTCAGAAACAGAGTAAAAAAGTTTAAAATGCAAGGGAGAAGGAACTCCCTAAGAATGCTCTGCTTCTGAGTTCCTGGACTGCACTACTCAGCGTCCTCTCTCGATCGTCTCTCCCTGGGTAAGTGTATGAAAGCCTCCGTGAATCAATATCGCCACCCTCAAGAACGCCGCATGCTCTGCTTAAGTAACTTCTGTCATCCACTGCATGTCACCGCCACAACTTCCACTGACTTCAAAAGTTCTTTACCCACGCACTGCAAAATGTGCGTTTTTTCACGACCGGCACATCACGCTATCTTTTCACACATAACTAACTTTAGGAAGATAGTTGTATGTGTCTGGACGTATTTAAGTCCCTTGAATTAACCTACAATGAATAAACAAAAACGAACTTAAAGAATGAAAAATGGTTAACTTTAAAGTTAAGTGTTATTTTAACTCGTAAATAGTTAACTACAGTAAATTGATAATTAATTTACTTTTATATAATTTGTAATTATCCACTAAATATTACTATATTAAAACACAATTTAATTAAAAAGTTATTAACTTAATTTGGTTAAGGAATATAAATACTATGTTATTAATTTTAACACTTTAAACTAAGTAATTAAAATTGGCAACATAAATATATGGATAATGAAAACAATATTTAATATTGTATTGGTAATTTAATTATTACTATAAAAGAAATTAAATTGCTAGAATAATTAATTAATTAGCTAATTTTAATTTAGTAATTAAAATTATTACTTAAGTTTTAAATATTTTTAATTTAACAAGTATGTTTTATAATTTATTTATAATTATTATAAATTATATATTTATACTATTAAGAGTAAATTGATTAATTATTAAAACTTATTATTAAGTTAGTTTTAAATTTTAATTTATGATTTGTCTTTTTATTAATATCATAATTGTTTATGTTTATTACTTTTATAAATTTTATTCTAGTCATTTGACCGATTAAAAGTTACAGTTTACTTTAATTTTTGTTTGCTTTTGCTTTTGCTTTTGCTTTTCTTTTCATTTTTACCTTACTTTTATTATTATTTTTATCTATTTTTTTAATGTCTCCTCCTTCCTCCCCCATGTTTGGCACACAGGGGGAGTGTTTCTTCCTTATTTGAAGCCGGCGCAACAACAGCTCCACAACACCATTGCAGTATCAGTGCCTGGACAACAGTGACTGGATATCCTCGCAACGGCGGACAGCAGCTTCAATCAAGTACCAGCGCGGCACGTCGTCTCTTTTCCTATTCATCCGCAGGTGAACAGAGTAAGGCGGATCTCCTTAGTGCTAGCAACAGACTCCTCTATCCAAGATGGTGGCTCGCGGTCAGGTCCTTCGGCAACGATAGCGACGCATGGCTCGGGTTCAGATCCGGTGGCTCGATGTATTCCCCCGCAGCGTGCAAGAATCAGCTTCTCACTTGGCCTCCCCCATAGCAGCGGCGTCAGCCTCTTCCTTGAATTCCTATAGTGGTGGAAACTCAGCTCCCCAGCACCGGACAACATCCACCCTTGGTTCCCTCTCCAAGCCAGCAGCCACCTCCTCCTGCGAAAAAAGCAGCACGACGGACCCCCTCGAAGCAGCTGGTCCACCGAGGGGCAGCGGCTCGGCTCCTCTCCAGCGGCGGTCCTCCGTGCTTCAGAAAGGTAGTGCGGAAAGAAACCCCAGCACACCTCGATTCCTTCAGAGCACAGTGGTGGGGGTTCTTATTCTGCTCAGTGGCACACAATGGCCTTAACTCTACCTCCGGACCCCAGCACTACAGCTCCAGCAGCAAACCCTTACTATGGATTCTTTACCAGATTGCGGTAAATCATAAAAATATATTTGAACCGAACCGAAGAAAGTGATGGATATGTATTCTATTTTGAGTTAGATTTTGTTTGAATCTGATTGCGATTGTTGAAATGAGTTTTTTGAATGGAGCGACAAATCTGATGATGAAGTAGGGGCGCCTCAAAGAAAAGAGATAGAGGAAGAAGAAAAAAACGTGAACAATCGGTGTGTGCATGAAAAGATGACTATCGGTAGCAGGAAATAAAAAAAGGATTTTGGATCGGTGTGTGAAAATTAACACTAACGGTGAGTAGGTGATGCCGATAAAAGAAAAGGATCGGTGTGTCGCTAACTCACCGAAAATTAAAATAAACAAGAGACCAAAAGATAAAATTATAAACTAACGGTGGGTGCGTGGAAAAATGAGAGACCGATGGGAAAAAAATAAAGATTGTGAAACCGATAGATAAAATTTCAATCGGTGAGTCCCAACTCAACGAAAATAAGACACCGATAATTATAAAATCGAAGTGCAAATGGGGCATCGAGAAACCGATGATTATGTAATGGATCAGTGAGTCGATGACTCACAGATCGTTCAAAATAAATGATACCGAAATCGATTTAAGGATCGGCATGTCACAACAATGGTGCGTCCTGAGAGACTGATGGCGTTTCGAAGCAATCGGTGAGTCACGACTCACCGATCGTTATAAAAAAACTTCGGTGTGACATAACATCGGTGCTACACTCACCGACAGTTAGAAAATAAAAACATTACCAATAAATATTAATTTAAAACGAATAATAGAATGATTAAAACATTAACTAACTAAATTAAAAATCAAAAAAACTTAATTGTAAAATACTAATTATTAACTGTAACTAAAAACTAACCAAATTATTTAGCAAACTAAAAATAGAAGCGACTAATTATTAACTAAGAAAATAAAAGTTAAGATTAATTTAAAATAAGTATAAAAAATGCAGAACACCTGCAATTAATTAACTGTAAACAAATAATTAAAATAATTAGGGTTAACTAAACTTATTAAACAACAAAGTTAATTAGTTAGATGATAAAATGAAACTTGGCATTATTTTATTAAACTCTAACTTAAACTTAAACACAACTTAGATTATTAATTAGATAACACTTAAATGAAATACTAATTAAATAATAAACTGCAATTATGAAAGACTTAAATTATAATTACTTAAAAAGAACACTTACAAGGCAACTGTAGCATGTGAAAAGAGGAGTAACGGTAACTCTTTAATTCACCTAAAACTATTATCTACCTCACCAGTAGACTAAAATAAAATAAAAATGAATTAATCACCAATCTTCATACATAAAATAATATAATTAATGGTTAAAAACTATTAAATAATGAATTGATTAATTATTTGAACTAATAAAATTAAAAGAGAACGATTTAACTTAATTAAAAACACATTTTATATACTTAAATGATTGGAAGAATACATTAATTAACATGTTAACATATTCTATTGTAACTAAATTAAAAGATAAAATATTAAAATAAGGTATATGTTAACTAAATTGAATTACATAGATTAAATAATTGTTTATAATAAATATTAACTATTAAAAAGTTAAGCAGATTTAAATTAACTAAACTAAATAAGACATAATTAAAGTTGATTAGTTTAGTAAGATTAAAATTATTAATTTAATGACTAAAAACGCATAATTAATTATAAAAAAATGATTAATTAACATATTTATTGATAAAATTACAAAAGTGCCAAAATTAAATAAAAAGTGTCAAAATAATTAATTAAATTGATAAAAATTAAATAAAAGATGTGGCAAAACTATGTAAAAATAGAGCCACATAAAATTCCCCCACACTTAAACATTGTTTGTCCTCAAACAATATCATGTTTTATTTTCTTTCAAAAACAGTAAATTGAGTTTATGATTCTGCTCAAAATGTAACATGTCCAGTACTCAAAACTGAGGACACTACATAATAGTAGGCTTCAAGAAAATGAGTAACTCAAATAGATCTTACCATAAAACAAATACTCAAGGGTAATTAAGAACTCAAAGACCATCCATCAATGAATATGTCATGCCTCATATGTGATACAACTTAGTGACTCACTTCAATCCAGGCTCAGGTTCTAATTCTAAAAATTACAAGAGATAAAATATCAATGGAATTAAGACCTCAACCAAGGAACTTTGTACTTTGACTTTTTCACATAGGTTCCAAAAATAATTAAGTTTTTTGAATTACATCAATGATACAACCTAAATGATTTCTATATAAACCCATTGATCCCTTCTTCATCTAGCTCTCATCATTCCCCTCACTTTAATGAGCTCATTTTTGACCCTAGACACTTTATTTATTTTTCCCAAGCCTTGTATCATTGTGATGTGTACTGTGCAATGCAATTATTCAAAGTGTATAGAGGGCTTATAGTTAACAGAAACGCACCCAACATCTAGGGTTTCAGAGACTCACCTTGGGATCCCAGACGCCCAAACTACTCTAGTTTCAAAAGATTTATATAAAATTCATTTACATGGGCTCATTAAAGCAATTAAATTTAATAAATTAAAGATGAATGAGACCCCTATGATCAGAATCAAACTTCTAGTTCCAATGGTTATAAACATAACTCCATAAAAAAGTAACCGAAAACACTTCTAGAAGTAGACTCTAAACAAGATTTCCAAAAATTCACTAAATAAGATCACTCATCAATCATCCAAACTCGTTAAATTCAGATTCAAAGCAGTCCTTACCTTCCAAAAAGATATTTTTCCTAAGGCAAGAGCCAAATGAGTAAAATGAAAAACCTAATATTATGCAAGAATTTTGAAAAAATTTATCCATTTTTATAAAGTTTGAATTTGTAGTGGGAATTGATGGGCTTTACAATAAAACACAGATTGGCACAGTCAAGAATTGACCCCCCCACACTTAAAACCGAACTTTGTCCCCAAAGTTTAATTCTAAATATGGAGAAGAACAATTAATCAATTTAAGTTCAAAACTTATTTCCAATTAATTAGATTAATGACATGTATAAAGGATCCCTATGAAGTTCAAAAATTTAGTTTTCCACAATGAATAAATAATCAGCAGGTTCATTGACAAGTACACCCATTAACATTGATGTCCAATGGAAAATATTTTCCTTAAAGATCAAACATAACATATAAGGTGTGACTGTGAAATTAACTAGGTGTAATAATTTTAAAAAATAAGTTTGATAATATGTTCAATATAGTAGACAAAGTTCATTCTAAACAGCTCAGCGAAACAAGCAGATTCAAATGACCAGCAACATGTACTCCCCCCCCACATAGTTTCATGCAGTGAAAATATTTTATCACAATAGTGAAATTCAATTTTTTAAAGCAAGGAGGCTCATGAAGATTGTTAATTCATTAGTTACACAACATGCAACATAATTTTATAAAACAAACAGAATTTTAAGCAAGCAGGATTTAATTAAACAAAACAGGAGCAGAAAAATAAGTGCAACAAGTTGAGGTACTTCCCTGACTATGCTCTTGTCCAAAAATTACCATGGGAATTTCACTCTTTAGATGACAGAAGCAGCATTCCTAAAAACATAGAGCATATATTAGCATATATAAGCATGCAAAGCAGCACTTTATTCAAAGTAAAATAAGAACAGAACAAAAGTAAAAACAAAGAAAGAGCATGGGTTGACTCCCATGAAGCACTGAATTTTAAGTCTTCAGTTAGACTAAATTTAATTACAATTTTTATTTATTAACAAAAGAAAAGACCATGGGTTTCCTCCCATGCAACTCTAGGTTTAAAGTCCCTAGCCAGAATCACCTAGAAACTAATCGTAATCACTACGTGGATGTGGTTTCCTTAATAGGAACAACCACATGTGTTTTTCCAATTTATTTTTTACAGAACAGTGAAGATTGTGGGCACCAAAACATAAGTAGATAAAAATGGAATTCTCAAAGCCTGAATTCACCCCTAAGTAACACCCTTTAGCAGTAATGGATATAGTGTTGTCCACTTCTAGTTTTGTTTCATATTTATCAAAATTTGAGTTCACATGAAGGGAAAACATAGTACTAGGTTCTTCAAAGGGTGTGACATTATTTTCATGGCTTTCTCTCTCAACTTCAACACTCATAGGTTCAAATTCAATGATGAAAATGGGTGAATTCTGAATAGTAGTTTCAAAAGGGGATTCAATAAAGTTCTGAATAGAATCATGTACAATGGAACTCAAGCATACATCCACTTCTAGACTACTATCAGCATCACAAGAAGGCTCATCACCCTTCTCAGGTGAGGATGAAAGTGACAAACAAGGAAGAGAATTTAATTGAACAGTAGCAGATTCAGGTTTAACCATGTTGTAAATTTCTTCCAAAATATCCTCATCTATTAAATCACTATGAACATCTACTGCTTCTATCAAATCAGTTCTACAACCATCATCTAATTTGTGTTCAAGCTCTCTTTCAAGTTCAAGTTCAAAAGACTCAATTTCTAAAACCACGTCTATAGTGTGTTCTAAGAAGTTAAAATCATGGGGTGTAATGCTTAATTCGGCTTCAATAAAATCTTGTTCATGATTTGTCAGACATAAACATTTACTCCCATGTAAATCAACACCGTTTACCAATTTAGTACACAAAGTTTCAGAAAAGTGATTACAATGAGAATATGTAAATTCCAACTCATCAGTTAATTTTTCTTCAAATACCATTCCCTCATCCTCATTATCCAACAACATTTCAAAAATTATTGGATTTTGAGTTTCAAAGCATGGAAGAGAAATGATCAATTTAGGTCCAGAATTTTTAGATTCTATATTTTCCAGCTTGAGGTTCTCATCCAAAGTGTTCCCAATATCAAGTTCACGCTCAATGTTCAGAATTTCAGAAATTTTGGGTGAAGAGTTTTTGACATTCAAGTTTTTAGTTTCAAGTATATCTTCAACCCGAGTGACTTCATTCTCAAAACTTCTAAAACATTGATTTTTCTCATGTGTAGGAATTATGAAAAGAACTGGGCTATCTTTTCCAATCTGTTTCAATTCATCTTCAAACTTGTCCTACTCAATTCCATTAAAGTTCTTTATTGGATTTTCAATGATGTTTTCTTTATTTAGAGAGTTGGTTATTTCCAGATTTAGTTCAATAGAGTCAGATTTTTCAAAGTGAATGGATTCTTGTCCAGTTTCATTATCCCTTTCTTCTTCCACTTTATTTTCAAATCTTTTGAAGACATTTTCTTTTTCTTTTTCTTCAAATACTTCTTGTTATTGAACCCTTTGTTGCAATTACAAGAGCATGGTTTCTATTCTTTTCATTATTTGATCTCGCTCTTGAGAATCTCTAAGTTGAATATCATGGGTTTTAATTAACCAATTATTAATTTGTCCCACCCTAGCATCTAGTTTGGAATCAATTAAGTCAATTTTATCTAGGGTGTCAGGACTAGGCACAATATTCTCATCTTTTTCAATGTAAAAATTCTGGTGTGGCTGGTTATAGATACACTGCCAGGCAGTGTGCCCATAATCACCACAACAAACACAGTAAAGTCCTGTGCAGTGGTTTGAACCTTCAAAGCATTCCATTTTTTTAAATTTCCAGAATAAACACACAGAGTTTCACATTAGATGCAGATTTGTAATGGACATGTTAAAAAGTAGGTTCTAGTTCATAGTTTTTTTGATCAGTTTTTTTAAATGATTTTTTATTTTATTTTTGTGTTATTTTTATTTTTTTAAAACCCTAGACTCTCGGTGCGTGCCTTCCCCGGAAACAGCGACAAATTTTTGACCTAAACCAATGTTGAAGCCGGCCAAAGTTTAATATTTATATTCCTACTAACTACAGTATATGTGGCAAGTAGGGTAGAACCCAGAGGGAAGGTAAATTTGGCCACTACAAAACTAAAAAAACATGGAAAACTCCACTATTGTCAGCAGCGGAGTGGTTTTTCTAATTTTCACTTTTTATATTTTTATATATTTTAATTTCCTTATGATTTTATGTACTGTGAAACTTCACTTTTATAGTAAAATTGATTGAACAATACTAAAACAAAGTACAGCTGAGAGAAAGGTGCAAAAACAGAGATAAAATGATGATAAAAGACAACAGTAAAGAATTCTCGGGTTTATTCTAGTCTACTGGTTTGAATTGATTTTCCTTTTCATGTAAAGTACTGCTTCATACCACTGGATTAAAGAAACGACTTACTTCCCTTTCCAGGAGTTAATTCGAGGATATTGTACTACTAGAGTTCGCCACTCTGAGAAGTAAAATTCCAGAAAGACGCCTTAAGATGAACAACAGTACTAACTCGCCGTAAGTATTGATGTTTCATTATGATTTGTTTACTAAAAAGATAACTCCACAACCAAACTCGCCGAATGATTACAGAGTCTAGAATATTTTAGTGCTTCTGGTACGAAGTAGATAAATGAAATTAGATTTGATCTCGCCGATCAATTCTAATCACAAAAGAATTGATTAATGAGAAGGATGAAAAAGATGCCAGTAGAGCTAGAAATTTCCCCAAACTAAAAGATTAAGCTAACTATACTATTCATTATTACAGCAGTAATAGGAAACATTTCAGAAACAGAGTACAGATGTTTAAAATGCAAGGGTGAAGGAACTCCCTAAGAATGCTATGCTTTTGAGTTCCTGGACTGCACTGCTCAGCATCCTCTCTCGATCGTCTCTCCCCAGGTAAGTGTATGAATGCCTCCGTGAATCAATCTCGCCACCCTCAAGAACGCCACTTTCTCTTCTTAAGTAACTTCTGTCATCCACAGCATGTCACCCCCACAACTTCCACCAACTTCAAAAGTTCTTTACCCACGCACTGCAAAATGTGTGTTTTTTCACAACCGACACGTCACGCTATCTTTTCTCACATAACTAACTTCATAAAGTTAGTTGTATGTATCTGGACGCATTTAAGTCCCTTGAATGAACCTGCAATGAATAAATAAAAACAAACTTAATGAATGAAAAATGGTTAACTTTAAAGTTAAGTGTTATTTTTATTCGTAAATAGTTAACTATAGTAAATTGATAATTTATTTACTTTTATATAATTTATAATTATCCACTAAATATTACTATAGTAAAACACAATTTAATTAAAAAGTTATTAACTTAATTAGGTTAAGGAATATAAATACTATGTTATTAATTTTAACACTTTAAACTAAGTTATTAAAATTGGAAACATAAATATATGGATAATGAAAACAATATTTAAGATTGTATTGCTAATTTAATTATTACTATAAAAGAAATTATATTGCAAGATTAATTAATTATTTAGTTAATTTTAATTTAGTAATTAAAATTATTACTTTTGTTTTAAATATTTTTAATTTAACAAGTATGTTTTATAATTTATTTATAAATATTATTAATTATATATTTATACTATTAAGAGTAAATTGATTAATTATTAATACTTATTATTATGTTAGTTTTAAATTTTAATTTATGATTTGTCTTTTTATTAATATCATAATTCTTTATGTTTATTACTTTTATAAATTTTATTCTATTCATTTGACCTATTAAAAGTTACTTTTTACTTTAATTTTTGTTTTCTTTTGCTTTTGCTTTTCTTTTCATTTTTACGTTACTTTTATTATTATTTTTATCTATTTTTTAATGTCTCCTCCTTCCTCCCCCAACTTTGGCGCACAGGGGGAGGGTTTATTCCTCCTTTGAAGCCGGCACAACAACAGCTCCACATCACCATTACGGTATCTGTGCCTGGATAGCAGCGACTGGATCTCCTCGCAACGGCGGACAACAGATTCAATCAAGAACCAGCGCGGCACGTTGTCTCTTTGTCTATTCATCCGCAGATGAACAGAGTGCGGCGAATCTCCTCAGTGCCGGCGACAGACTCCTCTATCCAAGACTGCGGCTCGCGGTCAGGTCCTTCGACAACGTCAGCGGCGCATGGCTCAGGTTCAGATCCAGCGGCTCGATGTATTCCCCCGCAGCTTGCAAGACTCAGCTTCTCACTTGGCCTCCCCCATAGCAGCGGTGTCAGCCTCTTCCTTGAATTCCAATAGTGGCAGCAACTCAGCTCCCCAGCACCGGACAACAGCCACCCTCGGTTCCCTCTCCAAGCCATCAGCCGCCTCCTCCTGTGAAAACAGCAGCACAGCGGACCCCCTCGAAGCAGCTGGTCTAGCAAGGGCCAGGGGCTCGGCTCCTCTCCAGCGGCGGCCCTCCGTGCTTCAGAAAAGTAGTGTGGAAAGAAACCTTAGCACACCTCGGTTCCTTCAGAGCGCAGCGGCGGGGGTTCTTCTTCTGCTCAGTTGCGCACAATGGCCTCAGCTCTACCTCCTGACCCCAGCACTACAGCTCCAACGACAAACCCTTACTATGGATTCTTCACCAGATTGCGGTAAATCAAAAAAATAGATTTGAACAGAACCGAAGCATGTGATGGATATGTATTCTATTTTGAGTTAGATTTTGTTTGAATCTAATTGTAATTGTTGAAATGAGTTTGTTGAATGGAGCGACAAATATGATGATGAAGCAGGGGCGCCTCAAAGAAAAGAGACAGAGGAAGAAGAGAAAAACCTGAACTATCGATGTGTGCATGAAAAGATGACTATCGGTATTAGGAAATAAAAAAGGAGATGGGATCGGTGTGTGAAAATTAACACTAACGGTGAGTAGGTGATGCCGATAAAAGAAAAGGATCCGTGAGTCGATAACTCACCGAAAATTAAAATAAACAAGAGGCCAAAAGATAAAATAATAAACTAATGGTGGGTGCATGGAAAAATGGGAGACCGATGGGAAAAAAATAATGATTGTGAAACCGATAGATAAAATTTCAATCGGTGAGTCCCGACTCACCGAAAATAAGACACCGATGATTATAAAATCGAAGTGCAAACGACACGTCGAGAAACTGATGATGATGTAATGGATCAGTGAGTAGATGACTCACCGATAGTTCAAAATAAATGAGACCGAAACCGATGGAAGGATCGGCGCATCGCAACAACGGTGCATCATGAGAGACTGATGATGTTTCGAAGCAATCGGTGAGTCACGACTCACCGATAGTTATAAAAAAACATCGGTGTGACATAACATCGGTGTGACAATCACCAACAGTTAAAAAATAAAAATATTTACAATAAATTTTAATTTAAAACAAATAATATAATGATAAAAACATTATCTAACTAAATTAAAAATAAAAATAACTAAATTGTAAAAGACTAATTATTAACTGTAACTAAAAACTAACCAAATTATTTAGCAAACTAAAAATAGAAGCGACTAATTATTAACTAAAAAATAAATGTTAAGATTAATTTAAAATATGTATAAACAAATGCAAAACACCTGCAATTAATTAACTGTAAACAAATAATTAAAATAATTAGGGTTAACTAAACTTATTAAACAATAAAGTTAATTAGTTAGATGATAAAATGAAACTTGGCATTATTTTATTAAACTCTATCTTAAACTAAAACACAACATATATTATTAGTTAGATAACACTTAAATGAAATACTAATTAACTAATAAACTGCAATTAGGAAAGACTTAAATTATAATTACTCAAAAGAACATTTACAAGGCAATTGCCGCAAGTGAAAAGACGAGTAACGTTAACTCTTTATTTCACCTAAAACTATTATCTACCTCACCAGTAGACTAAAATAAAATAAAAATGAATTAATCACCAATCTGCATACATAAAATAGTATAATTAATGTTTAAAAACTATTAAATAATGAATTGATTAACTATTTGAACTAATAAAATTAAAAGCGAACGATTTAACTTAATTAAAAACACATATTATATACTTAAATGATTGGAAGAACACATTAATTAACATGTTAACCTATTCTATTGTAACTAAATTAAAAGACAAAATATTAAAATAAGGCATAAGTTAATTAAATTGAATTACATAGATTAAATAATTGTTTATAATAAATATTAACTATTAAAAAGATAAGAAGATTTAAATTAACCAAAATAAATAAGGCATAATTAAAGTTGATTAGTTTAGTAAGATTAAAATTATTAATTTAAAGACTAAAAACGCATAATTAATTATAAATAAATGATTAATTAACATATTTATTGATAAAATTACAAAAGTGCCAAAATTAATTAAAAAGTGTAAAAATAATTAATTACATTGATAAAAATTAAATAAAATATGTGGCAAAACTATGTAAAAATAGAGCCACATCATTAGGAATGTGTGAATTCTAGCTTCAATCAGTTTCTTTTGTTGGCCATATTGTCTCTAAGGAAGGAATCCTAGTTGATCCTCTGAAGAAAAAGGAAATCCAAGAATTACCCCTGCCAATGAACATAACCGAGGTACACAGTTTTATTTACATAGCTATTTTTTTTTGAAAAGAAGGACATATATCATTAATTAAGAAGATCAACGGCCATACATATGAAAATCCATGAAGGGAAATTTTCCATCCAGTGCTGGATGTCATCAAAGGGGCATGAGGTTGCATTTTCTTAGCTATTTATTATTGGTGTTTTGATCATAATTTCACCCGACTCGCTAACCCTCTAACCATGCTCGCTCGTAAAGTGGTTATGTTTGTTCTGATAAAGTAATGTTCTGGAATTATATCTATGGTGAAAGATGTGAGATACATATGGATCACGAGAGTTTTAAATACATTTTCAAATAGAAATTACTTAACAATAGGAAAATTATATGGTTAAAGTTACTCAAAGATCATGATTATTCAATACACTACATCCCAGGAAAGGAAAATAAGGTGGCAGAAGCATTAATCAGGAATGGTCATGGACTTTTGAACCAAATGTGGATTGATAAAGATCCTATATTCATGGATATATGAAATATGGATATGGTAATTGTTATGGAATGGGAAAAATATTTTCTCTTTCAAATTATTGTTAAACCATCTTCACAAGAGAAGATAAAAATCCCTCAATCTGATGATGAAAATATACACATGATCATTAAATTTGTTAAGGATGGGGGATTGGAAGACTTTGGTTATGAGGAAGGAGTTCAGAAATTTGGGAATAGGTCATGTGTTCCATCAGTACTTGTGAAAAAATGTAATTAGTAGATGATTCTCATAGCTCAAATTTCTCAATATACCCTAGCACAAAAAAGATGTATAATGAACTGAAGAACATTTTTGGTGGGATAATATGAAGCGAGAAATTACTGACTATGTGTCAAGGTTTCTAGTTATTCATCAAGTGAATGGAGAGAGAAAACATCCTAGTGGGGTGATGAAAACTATACCTATTCCTCCTTTTAAGTTAGATGACATTACGAAAGATTTTTTCATAGTACTATAGAGTACACCTAGAAGGAGTGGTGTTATTAGGGAAATTGTTGATCGTCTCACAAAAGCAACACATTGACTTACTATAAGAGAGGATATATGACTTTAGCTCCTTAAAAGTCATTATATTAATGATGTTGTAAGACCTCATTGTGAAACACGATAGATTGTGTCTGACTATGATCCCCGGTTTACTTCAAAATTCAGAAAAAGTCTCCCAATGGTATTGGACACTGGGCTTCATATGAGTACTTCTTATCACCCCAAACCGACAGACATTATAAAATGACTATTCAAACCATGGAAGATATGATGAGGTCATTATCTCTTGACATTTGAGGTATGTTAGATCAATATTTACCTTTGGTCTAATTTTCATACAACAATATATTTCATTATAGCATTTAAATGAAGCCATAATTAGCATAAATTGTATGTGGTGTTGAACTCCAACATATTGGGATGAATTTGGTGAGGGAAAAATTTTAAAACCATAACTTATTGAAGAGACAACTAAATAACATACATTCCCATATTAAAGTAGCCCAATTTAGGAAAAAGTGTTATGATGACAACTGGAGAAAAGATTTGTAATTTCAAATAGGAGATCATGTCTTTATAAAAGTATCTCTCTGGAAGGTAGTATTATGGTTCAGAATGAACAGGAAACTAATCCCCAGGTACATTGGACCATTTGAATGTCTCGAAAGGATTGGAGTTGTAGCTTACCATTTAGGAATACAACCATGTCTGTCCAAATTACATAATGTGTTCCACGGGTCATTGTTAAGGAAATAAATGCCAGACCCGACACATAAACTCGCCTTTGAAAAAATAGTGTTAGAACCAAATTTTTCATCCTATGGAGAGCCTATCGAGATTTTTAACACCAGGGAGAAGGTACTGTGAAATTTCACAACTCGTCTAGTAATAGTTTTTTAGAGAAACCACAAAATAGAGGATGTAACATGAGAACCTCAGAATGTTATGAAGAAGAACCACACACATCATTTTTATGGGATTTAAAAATGAAATAATTTCAAGGATGAAATATCCAATGAAGGGAATAATATAACATCCCAATTTTTTTGTTATGTTTCTCTTAATTACTTTCAATTAATTTGATAACATATATTTAATGAAGCAATGAGTAATTTAAATTTATTAGATATCATATATTTAATGAATCACTGAGTCTCTATTAAACTACACTTGGTTATTTATAGGAGAAATTAATTATAGAGACAAACATAAAATTTCTACATATGTGTTTTGAATTTCAAAAAAAAGGTCTTATACGGTTGTGGTCAGTAAGTTATTTGGAGTTTGATAGAACCAACTTGTTCTTTATGAGTAGTAAAATAACCTTATGAATACTATTATGAATATTATTATGGACCTTATAAATTGTTAATCATATTATTATTTTATTTTCATGAGGTTATATGATAGTGATATGTTGATTAATTTTTCAAGGAATTAACAAATTGGTTATATAATTAAAAATGTAATTTTTGAAGAATAATTTATTTTATTTAAAAATTAAATTAATAATATTTATAAAATTATTATATAGAATTGAGTTCAGTTTTGTATTCTACACTTCATAAAATGGATAGGGTGAATTTTTGGGATTTTTCAAAAATACATTATTTTTTAGGAATAATAAAAATACTTTTTTGAGTATTCAGTTGTTTAATGATATCATAATAATGTATTAATTAATATAAAAGGTTGGACAACTTATCTAAAGTATAATAGCACGTGATTTGTCCCTTGTGGCTAAAACCATGTTCAAATACCATGGGAAAGCCCATGGTTTTTCCAAAACAACTAATGAGATGTCCCTTTTTATAAATAAAAAACGCCATCTCATTTACTATAAATACCCACACAGTGATTCATTTTATTTAATTACAAATCCATAATACTGGAATCTATGGTGGTGTTACCTCCCTAGTAGTCATGTCATGTTTTTCTCAATCCCCTAAAGGTGCCAACCTTCATGTTTTGGGAGTTACTATACAAGGTATGCGAACCTTTCACCCAACTCTTTTAGTCAAGGACTTATCATATGTTATGTCTTTTAAAATATTATTTATTATGTTGGGGTATATTATTATATATACTTATTGTTTTCCATTTTATTAACATGAGATTAGAGAACCATTTTTTCTCATTAATTCATTTTTATGAATTTTTGAGTGACGTCGTTATGCTGCCGAAATTTCGTGAGGGATTTCTCAATTCTTATTTTATTTTGAGTTCCTTTCTGTTCATTTCTTTCCACATATCCCCTAATCCAAATGATAAGATAATTCCAGTGCCTTAAATTAACATTAATTTTGTTATTATAATGGAATATTTCATCATCATATCTCTTTTCCCCCTACTCTTATACTAATAGTGAAAACACTGACCGAGATGTGTTAATTTATCACATTTAAGGATGATTGGTTATCAATTTTTATTACCATGTTAAACTCTGGCCATGAAACCATTTTTATGGCTGAAGTAGATCATAATATAAGTATTTAATCTTATTACATTTCTTTTAATAATTCTATACTACTAATATATAATAATAATATAAAACAAGTTCATTATGCACAAACCCCAATATAAATTAAGCATTTATCATTATTTGTTATCAAACATGTTTTCCTCATGGTATGAAACAAAAATCATTAAAATATCATTTATAAATATATAAATTAAAATAATAATGTATATTAACCATTCATTATGATTAAACACATTACAAATGAAATACCATTCATGAATATAAGTAAGCTAATCATGAAAAAAAGAAAGAAAATGCTTCCAAAATAATAATATTGATCATATTGAACCCATCAAAAAGGCCACGAATGAACCTAATAATGTTATAATAAATATGTTAAATCACGAATAGGTTCATTAATTATTAATTATTTAGTCTAAATTTTAATATATTGGTCGTTAAGATCAGTCAAAGTCTACTTTTGGGAATAAGGTAAGGGGTTTCTCATCTCAATTTAATTTCTGTGAGATTTCCATTATTCACCACTTATTCATGCTTGTGGAGTATGTGAATTGTAATTTGATTTATAATATCATTATTATATTTATATTTATGGAATTTAGTGATTTATTTTATGTTTATTAGTTTTTTTTCATACGAGTCAATCGATTACAATGGGGTAAGGGACTTTGTCTAAATTTCTATTTTATTGAGACATACCTGGTATTGTGCACCAAATATTTTTTCTATGATGTATATACTACCCATTTGAAATCATTTTTAAGAATAAAATTTAAATATAATATATATCCATAATTTTGTTTTATGGATATGATTATTATCATAAACCGTACACACATTATATGCAGTGTATATTTAGGATGTAGTATTAACTAATGAAATATTGATGAATATGTATCCACTAATCTATATGGATATTGAGAATGAATATTTCACTTGTATTAAATATATGTATAAAGAATGACTTGGAATTTCAATTATGCTTTGGGACCTCTATATCCCCTCGATGTATCGACATGTCTCATGATACAAATCAGTGGGCGAGTCTCCCTTCGAGATTGTTTGCAAAAAATAGAAGGGTTTCTACCCACAAACTAAAACCTTATCAGTGGTATAGTGGCATCATGTGCCAGATTCATGACATAAAATTAATAATAATATCTATTTATTCATTTTTATCTTCACTATCCATGATGATTTCACTATGAAAAAACTAATGGATGCAATTTCATTATCATTTTATTAATAGTGCATATTTTTCATTTATTCAAAATTACATATTAACAATGCCAAGTTGTTTATGGTTTATTTATTGTTGATTAATGTTTCTTCTATTAGTAACCTTTAATTATAATTTTATCTCACCCCTTACATTTTTTACCTTCAATAGGTTAGGAGGAAGTGACCATATTTTGAGTTCTCATGGATGTGGTTTTTTAATTTGTTGTTATGTACTGTATTGTGTTACCTTTAACAATGTAATATGAGTAACATGTATGTATCTATTTTCATCAAGACTACTAAACTGATTTTTTCTTCAGAATTTACTTCCATTTAATCATTCGATTGTAATTAATAATGCACCGAATCTTGGTTTCTGGGGTTGGGGCATTACAAAGGATATTTATAGATATCACAAGAGAGAAGAGGCAACGTGGGAACCTAAATATGTTTTGATAAATAATCCAAAATATATTCATTAGGTGATATTATGAAAATTTTGAGGATGTGAGTTTTTAATGAGGGATGAATGTAACACCCAAGCTTGAATTCCAGTAAGCCTTTCTTTCTGGAGTTATAATAACATAATGTACAAATATTTATTTATGAAAATAATTACATAATAAATTAACATTTATATAAATTATATTTCATTAAATGGATAGAATTTTGAAATAATTATTTCAGTATTATCTTATGATGATATTTTGAAATTTATTTGGAAACAAATTAATTTTTTCGTGAATTTTGAAAAAACAATTATTAAGAAAACAATTTTTCATTTTCTTGCATTAAAAACCTGTCAATGATATTTTATTGGTTTTAAAATTAAATTAAATTATTTTAATATTAAATAAATTAATTAGTTTAATTAGATGCAATATTATACATGAAATGTTTATAAATACATTTTTATACTTAAAAGGTAATTTTTCTAGATATCATTTTTTGTCACATTATATTTGGTTTTTTAAAATTTACCATTCCACTTATGGAAAATGAATTTAAAGAAATTGATTATAAATTTTTAATAATCATATTTTATTTAATATAATAGTCTCAAATTTTATATTTTCTTAATGAATAATATAGCATTAAATTTTTTTGTCACAGTGACAATAAAAATAAATTTACATGGTGAATTAAACTAAAAATATATGAATTAAATGATCTAAAAACCTATCAAATTCCTATTATATTTTGATATTTAGACACAATATAATATAATATTTTTATATTATTTATTATTTAGATATTTTTTGAGTAATAAAATAATATAATTTAATCATTTGAAAAATTCCATGTGTGTCCTTTTCCTCACAGATAAAATAAACCATTTCTCTTATCTTATAAATTCTTACTGTTAATGATATAAGGATGATATATTAAAATTACTATGTCCCATATAATTATATTTTATTATTTCATTGGTGTGACATTTATTCATCTCCTTCTATATCGAATAGAAAATAAAGTCTTCATTCGTGCATACATGTGGATACCACCTCACAAATAGATGTATTCCATTTTTATTCACCACCATTCATCGAAGGTATTATGATGGATATAATTACTATATATGATATATAATTTTAAAAAAATATTATATAAAAATAATATTTCATTTAACTTATTTCCCTTAAAAATGCATAATAAATTATAACATCACTCCTACGTAGGTGCGGACTACCTCCTCAGTAATGTGATATAATTCATTTTTCATGACCATATTTAAGAAAACAATTCTAGAAATTTGTATAATGAGTATATAATAAAATTTATATCATGATAAATATTTTGAATATTTTAAAACTTTGGGAATTATATAAGGATTGAAACTGCCAAACCGAAACCGATATGGAAAAGGAAAAAGTTATCATTCTGAAATGAAAATTTTAATAATGAATTATTAATAAAAAGTTGTTGAAATGTTATAATAGGATCATATTTGATATTATAGGTATTTATAAGGTATATTTATAAATTATAGTAAAATTAAATTTATTATACAAGCGGATAAATTTACATACAATGTTTTTCGGACTTCAGGTAATGGTTTATTTATAAATATTATCGTTCTTTTGGATTGTTTAGGGGTATGTTTCTATGGGGGAATTATATTATTATTATTTTATAAAACCCATTTACTTTATTATCATCTCTTTATTAATGGATATTAAAATATTTCATTTAATTTCACTCTCTGTATGTATTAAAAGATAGATAAAACATTTATAAGGAAAACCCAAATTCTTCCTCTATTCGATTGGGAATATTTTGAATCAATGTCCAGGATTTAATCAAAACGTTTTAAATATTTATTTTAGTATTATAAATTGATTTAATAAATTTATTTTTAAACCTGGTATATTTTTTATAATTTAATCATAAAAAGTTTCTTATAATCATCAAATAAGGAACTTTTTACCAGATTTGTGGATAAAATCATTATTTTGACATACATCATAGAAATATATTTCCCCTATCAAATAGAGATTATTTTCAACGAATATTATATAATAATTTTACATGGTTCGTTCAAATGCTTTTTTAATAATATATTTAATATTTATGATTTTAAATAAGTAATTTCAAAATGAAAAAGGTATTTCCCCAAAAAATGATCCAATGATATTGTAAAATTATTTAAATATTTTATAACATCTATTAATGAATATTATGTTATATTAATTATATATTATATTGGTAACATCCAAAATATTTATTTGTATTTATTATGATTATTTTTACTTATAGGTAATGTGTTTATAATTTGTATGTTAGTACTTCTATTATGTATAATTATTGATTATTATTGATTAATTTGTATTTTTTATTAATATAATTAATGAGTTGGAGTTATGATGTGAAGGGTGGGGCATGAAATTTTATATCTCCTTAATGTATCAAAAGGTAACAGGAGATAAAAAATGTTTTCAAATTTGGATCATGCTTTACCCATTAATATATTATGTCTAGGAATGATGTTATGCTGGTATGTTTATAATGATGGGAATTAAGTATTATATCAATAAAAATTTTGTTATTGATTTCTATGTGATTATAATAATAATTATGTTATCCATGGAATTTTTTTAAGCTCAAGTGATTATTGATATAAAATAATTTGATCACAAGTTAATACAGATATTTTATTCAGGCCTTATTTATTATATAATTTCATTTCATATACGCATTCCCTAATTGATCATATAATATAACTATTATAACTATTATTGTTTTTTTACTTTCCCTAGGACGATAGATTTTTTACTGTGATTGATAAGTATGTTTATGTTTTATGGAATAATAATACTTACAATGAAAATACTATGTTGTATTTTCATTGTTGTTAAATGTAATATTAGATTAAATAAAGTATCTAGTTTACCAAGAATAATAAACTATTTTCCCCAAAAGATTCCATTTCTATTATATAGTTAAAATTTAATATTTTTCCCATTATTATGGCTTCATAGGGTAGGTTTGATACAAAATTTCATCTGAATTTACATTAGTGATAAATTAAAGAATTAGTATTTGTAAATATTCCACTAAAACAAACCTATAAAAGGACCGCTCCACCACCCAATTCAAGCCCCACATTTTATTTAGTTTCCTCCCCAATAAAAACAAAAAAAATCCCTTAATATATATCTATCAAATTTGGAATTTTTTCCAAATGAACGAATCTCGAATCTATTATTTCAAAGATGTTCCATCAAAAAACATTTCACTCGTCAATTTATGTATCATCTTGTCATTTAATTTTCTTCTATTTTCCTTATCTTCCACTTGTTGAATTTTTTTTAACACTTCAAAACCATATAATTGAAATTCATAATATTCTATGAAAATGAAATTACAATAAAAATATATATATATTTCTCATTTAATCTTTCTAAAAACTATTGATTGAGTTTACGTTACCACCTATATGGATAGTGACAAAAAGTCATCATGAATGAATAAGAAAAAGAAAATTTTATTAATATATACTATTGATGGTGAATTTAATATATTATATAATTATGTAATGGTAATGTATATAAGGTTAATGTAAAATAAAATCCATTATTTGATGTTTTTTTATTCATAAAAAACAGAATTCGAAACCTCTCTTTATTAATGGTTTCTGTAACATATATGAAATAATAAAAGGTGAATATAACTATATAAAAACAACTATAATATGTCAATATAAATTCTAGTAGTAATGAGAAAATGGTCAAGAAGCAATGTTTTAATCCTCCACACCAAAGGAACCATGCAAAAATGGAACAATTTCCACATGATGATTAACATTAAAAATTTATGAATAATAAATAGCTAATAAACTATTAGGTTGACATGGTATAAGATCATCAATAATAGGGGAGGGGGTGGTGTATCATTGTTTAGAATTTCTCTTTGACAAATCCCAATTTCTGTCACGTTTCTTCATCGTGTATCAACAATTAACTGAAAATAGTTCGGAAAAAAATGAGCACCCTATATTTGTTAACGAGGATCACCACTATAATATATGAATATATTGATGGTGTGTGGTGGTTTTCATCAAAGACAAAAAAACAATTTTTAGTATCAATAAATTATTTATTGATGGTTATGATTCTAATCCTTTATAAATGATGGCACCAACAAAATTTCAATTCAAGAACAAAATTTTTATAATAATCAATATTCAAAACAACACGTTGAATAAAAATCACCAGTGCTAGCATGAGTCACGAATGGACTAAACAAGTCCATATCACATTAATTATTTCTTATTATATCAATCTTTAATAGTCAAACACATCTTCTTCTTCAACACCATATATCTTCTTTTAGAATGTATTATTAGATTCTACAATGACACCTACTCTGTTCTCACCAAATGTTTATATCATTTATATAACATCAACATATTTAAAAACATCAATATAGAAATTTAAAATGATAAGTGGTAACACAATACCCTCATTAATTATCCTTAATTCCTAGTAAAAATTTATATTGATATAGTTAATTATTCTCAATCAGAATTAAGATAATAATTATAAAACATTCTACAAAATAGTATTTGTTTATTCTGTTCACAGTAGAATAAATTCCATCATGAAAATATTGTCACATTATTACCATTCATGCAAGACACCAGGTTCTTCATGATATAGAGTTCATTCATTTTCTTGTTAAACATTGTGTACATTCTTTTTTTGTAATAGAGACTAAGTCAGGTTGTGGGATGATTGGTTGTACATGGGAAAGAAGAGGCTAGAAAGCTGAAGGCTTGCCGCAGGCTGATTACATGCCATGAATGGGGGATACATGTTGTGTAATCCCATTTCATGATGTTTTATGGTCTATCTAGGACCATTCACAATGACTATGGGGTTTTCTTTAAGAAAGAAAATATGGGCATTAAAAGTTGTGTAATTGGATTGCACACCATGTAATAGACCGACAAGTATTTTTATAAGAGGTTGTAGCCTTTAATTTTTTTTAAAATCAATTTTTATAACATTTATGAGATCCTAAAACCAACTAAAATTGTTCATCTGATCTTGGATCCATCCGAAATATGAATATTATATTATTGGTCACTTTATAAAGCCATTGGATTCTTCTAAACCAAGGTGAATCCAGACATGACACTGGATGTTCACTATACTACCGAGCTATGGTAGGTTGTCTAACCTTTTCTTCGTCTTTTATGGTGATTTTTCATCATTCGTCATATATACCACCCCCTATAATATCCAGTGAATCCTGGTTTCTGTGTCAGCTATATGTAGTTGGAATTGTTAGACCTAGTGAGGATTTGTGAAGGTTTATTTTAGGGGTGTTTTCACCCGTTACTCGATTCAAGGACACCCATGGGGTGATCCTTAAGGAAATAAACTATTTATGCCTATTTAAACCACCGTTGTGGTTGTTCATTTTCATTCCCAGTTAGAGGAAGCGTGTTAATGCATTAGTGTTTTCGAAAAACTTATTATAAATATATTTCCTCCTTTATTAGTGACATCTTTTGATGCCATATCTATTTTGATAAATTTTATTGATTTAAAGTGGTTAAACCAGTTGGTATACTTGTCTGTGATTTGTCAAAATTATGAATATGATGATATGGGTGGTAAAACCTATATGAACTGATTAATGGAATGGTATGTTAATAATATGGGATGGTAGGCTTATACGGGTTGTGAATAATAAATGTAACTAACGAACAGGTATAATCATGTCAGTTTAATTTTAAAATTGAATGAATTAAAGGAATGGTTTGATAGGTTTGATGGACTTCACTCCATGGTATTGGAATGCTATAGTGGATGCAATGGGTTGATTATGACCCTTGGGTCTTGATTTCGTGGGATGAATTGGGCCTCAATACCCTATGGATCTGGCATGCTTGGACTCACATAATACATGTCAGTACACATTCTCCTAGTACTCTAACCAGTGCATAAACCTAGTTTACAGGAGAATTATCTTGGGACTCAATAAGATATCCTTGGTCTGTTGCACCTAGGATCCAGACCGTCGTGGTCTACACCATTTACATGGATTCCCTGGAACATGACACCATGGATATGGACCTTATGGTCTACACTTCAATATTCGGAATGGTCATTGGATACTCGACTTCTTTATATGGTGTGGTCAAGGGTGACTTGATACATATAGATGTACGACATGGTGTCCAGTTACTTGGTATTGGTAGAAGTACTGCATGGTCATGTGACTTGTTTAATATTCATATAGCTTCCTAGATAGGAGGTGATGTTTATTGTAGGTATCCTTCAGAAGTTGTTGGTTTTATGTTATAGTAGACTTATGCCTGGGGAATTTACTTTTAGGATACACATTTACACACACTTTCTAGCACTATTCATATTGATGTTAGAAATATATAGACCTTTGGGTTGTAACCAAATGGGATGTCTGTCTCAAAGACTACTTAGGACTCCAAGGGGGACAAAACTGATTATATGGTTATGGGTGATGGTAGGGGAATGTGCCCCATTTCTGGTTGATGATAGTTTTTTAGGGAAGGGGAGCATGGGACCAAGTTTAGGATTATGATTCTACTCATACTGTTTGGTTTTGTTATGTTTGGGGAACATGTATTGTATTGTATTTCAATGAACTATTTTGAATGAATTCTAGATACAACTGTTAGCTAAATCATTATATATCAGACATTTCTGTATTATTTATACATATTACAATATTGTCTTACTTTTCTGTTGGATTCTTATTTATTCTCTTCTTCTAGGGAATTTACTTTACTTCTGATGTGACATACTATGGTAATGATGTCATTGTATCCCTAGAATTCATCAAGGCCCTCACTTCTAGTCAGTAGCATCTAACGTTTGGGGAGATTCACTTAAGGCCATGTAGCCAATCGGGATTGGAGAACTGTTGAATGGCATCTAGGTCTGAGGCGTTACAAATTGGTATGAAAGGAGTTAATTTATTATTGGCCTTACAATTTGGAAAAAATATATAGGTACATGAAGATAATGGAATTTAGTAATAAATTGTTCCTGGCAGTAGCAGACCCATGTATAGGGAAAATGAAAATTTTTTCAAAAGGAATTCAACGTTTTTTCGATTTTGACTATTACAATTGATTTTATTTTTCCATTGAGTTACATGATTGGTTTATTCTTTTAATTTTGATGAAATTGTGAGATTTATTTTAGTTGAAACCTGATAAGTGTAGGGTATTCCATCCCATTCACCATATAAGAAGTTTCTATTTATCACGTTTCATGCATTATGCCATTCCATTTTGGACGCATTACTTATAACATGTTTTAGTGGTAGTTGTTGTTATAGATGTCCATATTATTGCGTTACTGTCAGTTTGGTGAAATAATGGAGTGATGTCATCATTAAATTCCAAAAGAGTACGTTCCCTTATGGATATAAAAAAATTTCACTAATAAAATTAAATTATTAAAGTGAGTTTGAAATGTATGGATTGTATTGGAGACAAATTTTATGTCATGAGGATTTGTGGGCCCCCCGGGATAAAAACATGATAGACCATGGGTTAAATATTTTGGAAAAAATACTATTAAATATAGATGAAATGAATGGGATGTAGAGACTTGACCAAGACTTAAATTTTGAGTGGGAAGGAGGTGGAGTTTATATTGTTCTTTGATGACTGTTCTTTATAAAATTTCGTCTTTAAGAGTTGGTTGTGTGTTGAAATAGAATATGATGGTTTTTAACTATCCTATGCATTTGAGTTGAGACTTTGATATCATTACATTATGAGGTGTGGGTGTAAAAATATAGAGATATACCTCCATGATAAAATCTGTTGGTAAAACGCGAGGGAGGAGATGACCATATTCCAATGATGGTGGCCCATGGGGTACCGGTTGATCCTCCATTAGTTCCATATGGGACACCAGAGGATATTCCAATCACTAGTGCAGAGGTATAGTTCCGTGAGGGTTTATTTCACCACAAGACGACATTCAAGGGAAAATGTTGCTAGCCATGTATATGAATTAGATGAAATAAGTGTTTCAACAGGAGCATCCTCCCATGTTTTCAGGGTATGGCAGTCCAAAGGCTTCAGATCTATGGCCTGAGACAATGATGGGGATTTTTGAACATCTAGAGATGCCTATTTAGAGGAGGGTTGGGCTCACTACATACATGCTACGTGGAGTAGAAAAGATCTAGTGGGATGTTCTATACTAGGTTGATGGCCTGCAAGATATGGGATGGGATGGTTTTCAAACCTACTTCCATGACTACTTCTACCTCATGACTTTGTAATCAGAGTGGGCTAGTATGTTCATGCTCTTAGAGAAGGACGTAAAGATGGTTATGGAATACTAAACATGCCTTACATAGCTGGAGTGTCTTGTGCTGATGTACCTTACTGTTGATTTGTCAAAAGAGAGACTCTTATAGAAGGTATCTAACTTGTAATCAAATATCAAGTCAACATGTTCATATTGACTTCTGTCACTGAGATTGTAAATCAAGAACTGATTACAGAGTTTATACTGAGGGAGGTTGGGCGTGTAGAGTAGGGTAGTGTTGTTTCTCAACCCAATGGATCTATGTCATCTGGTAGGAAGCCCCTATTTTAGGTTTCATGTGATATGAGTGCCATGAAGGCTATGATTATAGTAAACATTGTGTTTATCCCATAACTGGGGAAGGCGAGTGCACCTGATGAATCAGTGCAACGATGACCCAGTAGATATCCAAACATGCAGTAGTATTGGTAACATGCAATGGTTTTACAGGACCTTCCCTATGGCTGGGAGTGGTTGGTGTCAACTCCATTTCCAGGTTCAGGATAAGGTTCTTCAGATCCATGTCAAGCTAGGAGATAGATCACTGTGGAATGATTAGGTCAAGGTAGTGTTGGCCGTAGTTATGGTTTCCAGGCCCAAGGATCTCATAGACAACAAGGTGTATCTTCTTAGGGTATCCAGGAAGTGTAATAGGATTTTAGTACATGCCAAGATTATGTTGTGCAATAGACCCAATAGGTGTAGGACTGTTAACCATCTACGATGAGACATATGATCTTAGTATCTTCTACTATTACATCTTCCCTTTTTGATATAGGTGGATCTCATTGTATTATATCTTCACAGGTGGTTAAAATCCTTGGGCTTGTGGTTCTAATTTTTAATGGCATTATGAAGATTGAATCTCCATTAGGAATCATATTGAGTGGTGTTTTCTAGTTTTCGAATTTTTCCCTTGATGTTTGAGGGTGCCACTTCTCTTGTAGTTTAAATGTCCTCAAGATTATAGGATTTGAAATCATTCTCAGGATGGACTAGTTAGTTTATAATCAAGCTTACGTTGACTGCTACCATTAGAGGGTGACTTTTATATCACCAGAGGGTGTAATGTTTATTTATAAGGGTTAATGGGATGTCTAGGAGAGTCCATATGGATTTGAGAAACATTGGGATTGGTTTAATGATAGATTACATCCCTATTTTATATTTGGATGATTAGTGAGAGTTAGGAAAACATTCCCATTGCAGTGGAGTGCTTCAGGGATGTGTTTCCTGAAAGATTTTGTTATTTACATTCTGAGAGGGGGGGGTGGGTTATCTATTGAACTAGTACCAGGTGAAGTACTAGAATTTATTCTTCAATACATGGTGGCATTGATATAGTTTCAGGACCTTAAGTGGTAGTGAGAGGATTTGGAGGATAATGGGCTTATTTGACTCAGTACTTTTCTGTGCTGTTCACCGGACCATTTCTGAAAAAGGCAGATAATACCCATAGGATATGAGATGACTATCGGAAATTAATCTAGGGGATGGTTATGAACCAATATCAATTTCCCCTGATATATTATATATTTGATCACATATGTGGAGAAAGAGGGTTCTTAAAGATTGACTTGAGGTCAGGATATTATCATGTTCGTGTTCGACCTACATACATAACTCGTTCAGCCATTCATAGATGGTATGATCTATAGGATTATCTAGTTTTTCTGTTTGGTCTCACAAACGTGAAAATATTTTTCCTGGAAATATTGAACATACTATTCTATCGTTACTTGGATTCTGTTGTGGAGGTTTTTTTGGACTATATATTGGTGTATTATCAAAATCAACATGATCAGGCCAACTATAATGAGATCATTTTTATTACACTAATAATGAATCATTTATATTCCAAGAACACAAATTTACACTTTTAATTGGATTATATTTACTTTTTGGGTCACATCATCTTGGGATAGGAGTACCAGTGGACCCATAGAAGGTGAGAGTTGTAGTTTCATAGGAACATCCCAAAAACGTCATTGACATATGATGTGTCTTTGAGTTTTTTGGTTACTAAAAACATATAATATATGACTTCTCATGCTTAGCAGCACGGTTGATAAGCTCAATTTATAAGAGTGTGACTTTCATGTTGTTAGAATATTTTGAGACAACCTATTAATAGATGAAAGAAAGGTTGGAATTATCACCATTCCTAATTATTTCAATGCGGGTAAAGGGTTACATGGAGTACTATGACACTCCTTATGTCTGGATGGGGGTAGTGGTGATATTGGTATATATATTCATAGAATACCTTTAGTTGTTTTGTTCTCTAAGATGAATTTTGAGGGTCATGAAATTTAAGGAAATATTTTTCTATACTCCATATTTATGACTTCTACCCTCTTGTAAGGAGTAAGGATGATGAAAGCTATTATATTCTGAATAACTAGTCCTATGAGAATGTGTGGTAGGTGAGGATCCACCTCCTTGATGGATGGTAGGAGGAGATGAGATTTTGTGTATCCAAGGATGTGTTTTGGTTCTAGGGGGTATACCTAAAGAGTTGATGTGGGAGATTCATGATTCATCTTTTTAGTGTAACCCTAGGCCAGAAAGATATACCAATACATGCACCATTAGTACTGGTGTTCGGTTATCTAGAAAAAGTTTGATTGTTTTTTTATGAGGTGTTCCACCTATCCGCTTATGAAGGTAGAACATCGGTGACTTGCTGGGATTTGAAAATAGTTTCGAATTCCGAAATGGAAATGGGATGATGTCATGATGGATATCATGATTGGGGTTTTGAGGTCACCATGAGGTAACAATTTTCGGTGGGTTTTTGTTTGAAGGCTTATGAAAGTCACACATTTCTTGTTGATCATTGAGACCATTAGTGTTTATGAGGTTGGAAGGTTTTATATCTGAGATGTGATATGTATTCATGGTGTCCCATGAACTATCATTTCAGATAAGGACACCATATTTACATCTCGTTTCTAGTTGTTTTTTTAGATGCAGTTGGATATATAGGTGCTTCTAAGCATAGAATACCACCCATATACTGATGGCTAGTCAGAGAGAACGAAACAGGTGCTCGAGGACATGTTGCAAGCATGCACCTTGGATTTTAGGGACTCTCAAGAAAAGAAAATACCCCTAGATGAGTTTATCTACAATAATAGTTATCATGAAATGATACAGTTGTAACCTAACACATCTTTATACGACATTCCATGTTGTTATCCTCTTTTCTAGTTAGAGGCGTGTGAGGCAGATTTACTGGGACCACATCTCGTGAAAGAGAATTCTAATCAGGTCCAGTTGATTTATAAGCATATGGATATAATAGTATCATTAAGAATGTAACACTGATCACCATAGACTTCCTTTGGAGTTCGAGGTCAGGGATCATGTCTTTTTGCACGTTTCACCGATTTTGGGACATAGAAGCATTCCGAGAATGATTAAATTTTAACCATGTTTTGTTGGACCATTTGAGATTCTTGAGATAGTCAGGTCGGTTTCCAGTTGGATGCAGTTACCTCAGAGGTACCGAGCCCTATACGATGTCTTCCATATAAATTATTTGAGCCACTATCACTCTTACCTATATCATGATTTTCAGCCCGACTAGGTTTACCTCTAGGGTTTTCATCCTTAAGGAGCATATAATTCATAAATTTGACATGATAAAGATGGTTCTCTGAGGATTGTAAATATCTATACTAAATGTTCTATGGATGTATGGCTATTTATAAGATAAAACCAGGTATTGGGAGGCCATTGGATA
This sequence comes from Viscum album, assembly GCA_963277665.1. Lineage (NCBI taxonomy): Eukaryota > Viridiplantae > Streptophyta > Magnoliopsida > Santalales > Viscaceae > Viscum > Viscum album. Next base: position 1,602,115,002 of record OY728153.1, on the reverse strand, counting down.
AGTTTAGTGGATGTATTTTTTCACACAAATGATGACCACCCATGAGAGGAAAATTCAAGGATGAATTGCATTAAGGGGTAAGATTGTATGATCCCATGTTTTTTGAGGTAAAAAATAATTCCTTTTCTATTTAAATGTAGATTACTCTAATTTTTTGATAATAAGCTCATCCGGTTCATGGGATGGTTGGTTTTACTTGGGAATGTAGAGGATAGAACGCTGAAGGTTGGCTGCAGGATGATTGTAAGCCTTATATGGAGGACACATGTCGTGTAATCCCATTTCTCGAGCGGTAATGGTTTGGCTAAGGTATTTCAAGACATGAATGGATTATTATTCAGGGATGAAAAGTTAGGTATTAAATTCTGTATAATATCCTGATGTTTTTTTGAGGAGGCATCAGCCTCTAATTTTTTATTCAATGTAGTTTTACCTCATTTTTGAGAGCCTAAAACCATCTAAAATTGTTTTTATGATCTAAAAGGTGTATGAAATATGATATTTACACCAATTCTAATATTGTAACCATGATTATTTCCCCTTAACTGGGGATAATACATACTAGATGCTAGACATGCAATCTAGTACCATGATATGGTAGGTGGTATATGATTTTCCTTGGCTTTTTTGTTTCTTTTAAATTCTTCAGGTGATATTCCACCAGCTATACTATCGATCACGACCCCATTTATTTGTGGTCTACTTTTTTTAGGATTATTAAATCCTTGTGAGGAAGCATGTAGGTTCTATTTAGGAGATTGGGCACTAGTTTCTCGATTCAAGGTCACCTATAGGGTGAAATTTAAGGAAATAAACTGTTTATGACCCTTTAAACCACCCATGTGGAGTGTGATTGTTCGTTCCTAGTTAATGGAATCCTATTAATGCCTTTGTGTTTTTGAAAAATTTTCTAGGAAACACACTCCCTTATTAATTAGTGACATGTTATGATTCCTTGTCTATTTGGACAAATTGGCTTGATTGAAAGTTGTTAAAAATGTGGGTATACTAGCTGGTGATATTTTAAAATTGTGAACGTGATGATATGGGAGGGTCTACCTATAAGAAAAAATTAATTTCACGTTAAATGAATATATTTAGAGGGTAAGACCATATTATTTTTGAATGATAAATGGAATGTATGAGTGGTCATACTAATGTCAATTTAATGGTTAAATTTAATGAATTGAACAAATGGTTTGATAGATGCCATGGACTGCACTCTAAGGATCTGTAATGCAGTATCAGATGCCTTGGAATGTTTATGCCCCTTGGGTCTTGACACTGTGGGGTGCCTCAGGCCTTGCTACCTTGTAGATTGGTCTTGCTTGGACTGATATAGTACATGTCATTACACATACTCCTAGGAATCCCCTTGTTCCTCAGCCTTGATTCCACTAGGACACCCATGGGACTCGATGCAGATGTCTCTGTCTATTGCACTGTGGATCCGGCCCTTCGTGTTATGCACTTTTTACATGGATTCCCTGGTACATGACACCTTGGATTCGAACCTTGTGGTCTACACTTTATCATATGATGTGGTTTTGGGATACTCGACTTCTTTATATGCAATGGACATGGGTGACTTGATACAAATGGATGTCTTCTGTGGTAGTCGGTTACATGGTACAGATGAGAGTATAGCGTGTTCATGTGAGTTGTTTATTTTTATTATAGATTCCTAGTTAGGAGTTGATAATTTTAGAGGTATCCTTAAGGGGTTGTTGGTATTACTTTGTATCAGACTTATTCCTTGGTCATTCAATTATATGTTACTAATTTACATACACTTTCTAGCACATTACATATTGTTATTAGAACTGTATAAACCTATGGTTGGTTAACTACTGGGTTGTTTATCTCATATCTTTTTTGGGCCTCCTTAGGGACCCAAAAAAATTATATTTTTACCGATGATGTTAGGGGAAATAACCCCAGCACATTTTGTTGATAGATACTTGGGATCATTGGGCCTGGGAAAAATATGAGGGTTGCGATGCAACTGGGAATTCTTGGTTTTTTGTTTTTTCAGGTTTACTTGTATTGTATTGTATTTCAATATATTTTTTCCAATGAATTGTACATATATATATCATTTGAATTATTGTATATGCGATGTTTCTGGATTATTTATATATATACATGTCTTATGTTAATTTATAGTTGACTGCTTATTTTTTTTCTTCCATTATTGAATGTGTTTCACTTCCCTTATGAAATAATCTTGTAATGAAGGCATAGTCTCCCTGCTAACTCAACTAGGACCTTGTTTCTAGTCAGTTGCATCTAAAATTTGGGGAGATGCACTTGATTCCATTTTCACAACTGGGATTGGGGAACTATTGAGTGGGATCCGGGTCACGGACCTTAAACATCACTTCATCTAATAGTTTAAAACATTCATTCCTTATAATCATAATATTCACAATGTTATCTTAGCGTCCGATAGAAATTTCTCTCAAAATAAATAACCAAATTCAACATGTATTTCACTTTAAAAATGATATTGGAATGTTCTTTTTCATCACAACACAATGATATCACTTATAACAGAATTAGAAATGGATTAAATCTTCAATCAAAACACATCAAATTAAAATACATTAGTATCATTATGTTGTTTAATTTAATGAAGAATAGTTTGAGAATAATATAATTTAAACTTCCCTCAGAATACTTCATTCTATAACTATAAACCATTTATAAATGGAACAAAAAATTATTAATTTAAATACACTACCTCATTTCAGTACGTATCCATTGAATTACACTTATGAAAAAACCCACACCACTTAGGAAATTCATTCAATTACCAGTTATCATTCTAGACACTCTAAATGACACTTATGAACATCCAAATAAATATTTCAAAATTCATATCTTTATGATTTGTCATCTTTCACAAGATTAAAAACTCTTATTTCCTTTTAAATTAAACTTATGAAATTCATATACTTTCATATTTTAGTCTACAATGTATTAGAGTTACTTTTATGTATCATTCAAATTACTCATTAAATTATATAATATTTATGATAATTCATATTTTATTCTTCAGATGACCATGACTCGCTATATACCTATCTTGATTTCATCCCTAACATATAATTCCATAACATTATCAAATTTATCCTAGAAATTATTCAAGTATCCTAGAAAAATTTACAATTACTCTACAAATAAATCAAGGAGCATAAAATACATCATCAACATGAATTGTAAAAAATGAAATATCATCCTCAAATTGGTTCAACATAAAAAAATATAAATGAATTTTATTATAAAAAATATATATAAGTATGATTTTTATAAATATGATGAACAACTCAGTAATGATTATTTTAGGATTTTGATTGAATTCAATTCAAAAATAGTCCAATGTAAGGTGTTCTAATTCTATATATCGTCTAATTTGATGTCCTCTAAATATAATATTACATTTAATGATTTATATACACTTTACTTTTAAAATCTCATGTTTCTAATATTTTGTTCATTTCTATGGAATTACATACTAGTATATTTTTCACTAAATTCGTTTTATGGTAAATTTATTCCATTAAATTTTCCCATGGGATTCATTTAAAAATAATTTCTATTATGATTGAGATTCAAGTTTAGTTATATTATTTATAATATATATTATATATTATAATCTTTTTTATATATATTCGTCTATTTTACTCATCTTGTATGGGGTATATACTTCTTTTATTTTCCAATATTTTATGGAGTATGTTGTCAAATTTCATCCTATATCTTTTATATTATCTTCATTTTCTATATTAGATTTTCTCAGGACACAATACATATTTTTTTTATTTTAAAATGATTCATTTATAGTCTATGTGTGAACCCTAATTAATTTCCTACAAAATAATATAGTCATGACCTTTAATACCACCACAACTCACCACATCAAAATCCAAAAATTCATGGCATCAAGATAAATTCAAAATATACATGGATGACACTTCATGAAACTATCCTCCTTTATCAATGCCGTTTATGACTCAATAATTCCATTAAATGAAAAAACCATTACAGATTATGAAAATCAAAATACCATCAAACCATCATCATGCCTCGGTCGTTATCATCTTGAAATGCACATATAACAGCGAAGACATTAGAAATCATCACACATCTCTCTCCGTCACCATTAGAAAATGACTTGACCCTCTTCACCATTGAGTAATACCACCGAAATTCATTATCATAGTAGATATATCATTATAGTTTCCATCGAGACACATAAAATAATCATCGTCATTGCAGTCCATGTCATCGTGCCACCGAATACATCAGAAATAGATTCACGGATGAAATCACCACGGGCAGAACACCTTGAAGCACCTATCACCTCAGTGCCAACCCAACCAAATTCAATGAAATTCTGTGACGTCCATCCGAACGGATCATCACAATCATGAACTGACCAAAACCATCGAGCTGCCCGAGGAACTCATCACCAGTCTTCAACCTCACGGCATCGACGACCACCAGGTAAACAATGACAAAAAAAATACAAAGAGAACAATAGAATTGGGCACTTATAAGAAGCGATGACACATCATAATTTCCATTATTATAGAAGAATAAATTCATACACGGAAAATGAAACTGGGAAGAAGACATGTCAAGGATCCTAGAGACACCTCCGACAATCGATCAACACCACCCAAGCCACACTAAGAGCCTTTTCACAAAACCATAATGTTTTCCAGATGCTATTTTTGAATTTAAAAGAGAAGATATGACGTAAATAGATAACATAAATAGGATCCATTGATGAAAAAACAATCATGGAATGAAAAAAAGGGAAGAACATGAATGAATCCACAAGAAAAAAGTAGAATGAAACGAAAATAATAATAGTAGAAAAAAAGAATTCACTGATAGGGAAGGTCTATGAAACACTACTCCCAACAACTTAATCACATACCCATATGTGAAACCAATACACCTAACTAGTATTGGGTCGAGTGTGTTGGGCTAGACTAGTAGAGTAGTGAGGGAGATGGTAAATAGGCCAGCTAGAGGGACCATAAGGATGAACCTAAGTGAAGAATAAAAAGTAAAAAAATAAAATGATCCTAAAAGAAGTGAACCTTAGAAAGGAGGGGTCATTGGGAAGAAGTGAAATCATAATGAAAGGAGATAACCTAGAAAGCCGAAGGCTGATGAAACGAGAGGAGTCATCACCACCGGGAGACTCTCGACATTATAGGAGGGAGAGAGAAGATGACGGGAGTAGAACCATGAAATTGGGGAGCCATACAAGTTATAACGCTCTATTCTCATGTATTTTTAAACATTTGATATAAATACGAATACCTATATGTATTTTATTCTTTCATATTTTCATTTCCTCTTACTAACCACTCTTATATTTGTTCATACATTACATGTTTCCAAATTTTTCGGGGTTCCCATCTCAATATTGTATGATTGAGACATTATGCATGACGCTACATATATTCTTTATATACCATAATAAAACAATGTATTAATAATTTATAATAATTTCTATATAATTTTTCTAATTTATTATTTCATTCATTATCTTCTGTTTTGCTGCATTTTTATTCACACATTACCAATGCTATCCGGGTTATCAAAACTCAATCTCATTTAATTATATTAAACACTTTGTTCTTTTACTATACTCTATTATGTTTTATATATTCTAACATATATCTATATAAGATTTTATTGAAATATAATATTTTTTCCAATATATTTTTTTAATTTATTCTTAATCTACATTTTTTATTATAAAGGAAAGCATTCATTCTATATTTTCTGTATTCCTCATCCGTGGAAATAGTTTTTCTTACAAATAATATTTAATTCCCTTATTATTATATTTAAATATATATTCTCTAATATACCACATATTTTTTACTTTAAATATTCTTAAAATGAATTTTTTTATCATCTTCATCGATTTGGATTATTTCATTGAATTTTGAAAATGATAAAATAATGAATGTTTAAATTCATGTACAATTTTATAAATTTCATTTCATTTTTATTATTCAATAATTTATTCCTTTAAATGGTTATTTTATTATTATTTTTTATTACTGATTTAAATTTTTAATATTACTTTCATATATATTTAAATTTATTTTATAAGTGAAATATACCATTTATTTTGATAAAATTACCAAATAGGTAAAAAAAAATTTACTTATTCATTTACTAATTTCATTTCATTCTCAATATTGATTGATCAATACCTTTGAATTTCTTAATCAAAAACATAATTTAATGAAATAATTTCAAAAAATTCTTATCAATTATGAATACCATATATTTCTCTCTGTTGATTAAAGGTACATCACATAGATTTTCATACCATTCGACTGAAGGGGAAATATATTATGTTGACCATATTCCCGCTTATACGACATATATAAACACACTATAATTTATTATTCTAATTGATGTATATTTTCATTTACATTCATTATATTGATTTGGATGATTATTACCTCATGAATATTTTTATGTAGAAAATTTTATTTTCAAGAGTTAACATTCAATTATTTTAATGGTAGCTTGATTGAATTCATTAGAAACAGATATGTGTAGATTTATCATTATGTGACAAGTGTTCCTATAATTATGCATCCCTTAATTGAATTGTGCATTATTTATATTTCATGATATTACTATGGGATGTGGGTTTAATTCTAGAGTACACTATATCATATGGTATGGTTAGTGATGAAAAGTTCACTAGGTAATGGGATGTGGGTAATGATGACTAATACTCTATAACATAGGACATGGTTGGTGATCATAAATAACTATGTTATGAATTACTTGGTGATTTATCCTAAAAAAATGGTTATGATATAGTGTGATTATAATTGTATCACAATCGTATATCAAGCTAAATTCCTATGGTATACATAATTTCTATGTTATGTTAAAATGATTCATAATTACTGGTTTTACATTTTTATTCCATGTTTTATATTCTTTATTTAAGATATTATTTTTTATAGATACTACATCATGATCTTCGATGAAACAATCACCCTCATGATCATTTCTTATGATTCCATGACCTAATTCCATTATACATGAAATTTCTCCAATGTCCATATTTCTCACTTTTTTATGATCTAATGTTAAATTATTTATTCCTTATTTATGTTTCCCCCCTTATTGATAATATAAGATCACCTTTTCTTTATATTTCAAAATTTCTCAAGGAATATTAATAAAAATGTATGTATTAGAAAGATTTATGTGTGGATAATTATAAATAAATATGTGGTAGTTTTCTTACAAATAATATGGTCATAGAAATAATATATAAATATTGTAAACTTTTAGGTGTTGGGTGAGTGTCTCAATACTAAGATGATATCAATAATCATGTGGAGAAATGTTTCTTTTTTGGCGTCATCTTAGTTGGATTCAGATTATCTGTATATGTTATCTATAATTTCATTAGATTCCGTAGAGTAGGTGATGATATAAAATTTTTAATTTCAATTAGACACATGTTGTGTACCTTTTTTGTTAAAATACTACAGACTTTATGGGTTTTTATATTATTTGTGTCCATCTGAATCATTGTAGAGAATTAAGTAGTTTTAGTAATTTTTGAGGAAAAATTGAAACTAAGCATGCTATAACACCTTACCCATTAACCATTGTCAAACACATGGAACGAAAATACAACTAAGGATATGTACCATTAATTATTGAATCGTTAGACATATTAAAAATTGAAATACACTTTAGGATGAAGTGGAAATATATTACAATCCCAGGAAGATATTCCCTATCATAATAAGGGTTAACATCAATGCATTTGGAAATAAATTCCTAGGACAGTAATGGTATTAATATGTGTGGATTCTTTATTAGGATGTAGTTTTTTGTTGTTTAAATAATTACTCAATGAGGTATACCATAGGAGAGATTTTCGAAAAGTATTGAGAGGGGTCCACTGATGTTCATAAGGATATTACTCTTTAGCAAGTGATTGATTTGGTAGATTTGATGTTTAGATATAGACTACAACACATCATCTTACCTTTTACTATGGTTTCATGTAAGATTTATCCCAGATCTTATAAATCTAAAATGTTTTAGTCTAAATAGGTGTTTCATATGTTTCTTTATGAATAGTAGAGGGATACATATGTTTAAACAAATTACCTTTTGAAAATGATAATGTTCCTAAACTATGGCCCATCCACCAAGGTGTGTTGGGTAAAAAAATGAAGAGATATTGAAATTAAGATATATAAAACCCTCATTATAGTACTTCCACCATTTCATGGAGTGATGAAAAATGACATGATCATTGATGTCTGCTCACCTAACATAGACACTGTCACATTTCTCTATGTCACATCATATGTAACATAACTGAAAAAAATATCAAACCATGAAAAATAAATCATGCAAGGGATACAGTAGGATCTTCTATGGGAAGAGAGTTGAAATCAAAAATGATTCCTCAATTCCACATTAATCAATTTCTCATGAAAAGATAAATAAAAATTTCATGTAAAATATAATTTTATATTGTTCCACACAAAACATCCCATGTCTACACTATAGTGGTGACTGTATTATTTAATCAATAATAATTTTACATTAAAGGAAAGATAGATTATAAAACTCACTAAAAGAAAAAGGTGACAAGATGTTAAAGGCATCAAGGGATAGAGACATAGAATATATTATTTGAAAATTCCTTTAGAAATAAATATTTTGTTTCGTTCACATCATTTGAGATTGAACTATATATGGTATTAAAATTTCCTTTTTTACATTATTTCAATTTATTATGTATATTACATCTATCACATAAGAGTTTTGTTGTATTTGTGATGGAGGAAAAAAATCGTTATTAGGGAGTCACATATGTGATGGTGGACCGAGGGTAAGATGATATTAATTTAAAAAAATATATTTAGTTATAAATTTTATTCACTCAAAATGTGTTAAAATTACATTTTAATATATTCCGTAATATCCCATAGTTTCATAGAAAAAGTTATGAATATTAGTGGGTAGACCCTCATGAGATATAGGGTTTTGAAGAGTGAGGTTCTACTTAAATTCCACATATTGATTTGACATAAAACTGAAGTAACTTAGTAATTATTTTTTGACCTTTATGAGAGGAATAGAAATGATTTATGTTATTCTAATTTGTTATTAATAATTATAATTATTTACTTCATGAAATCTTGAAATTAATAATCCTGGTTTTTTAATGTAATGAAAAAGTCATTATCCTTATGAAAAAATACTCTAAAATCAGTCCATCATATCTTTCATCATCATATGTTTTAATCAATCCCAGTTTTCTTGGCTCCGTCCATGGTTGGAAAAATTATATAACTCTATTTTTAATTGAACTTAACTCATCTTTTCATCCAAATCAGTTATAATGAAATATTCAGTAGGTCAGGATCATCGATTTTCCCTATGTTTTTATGTAGGGACAGTAATTTTCTACAATGCGCAGTTATAATATTAGTGATTAGTGTTTTTTTCTTATTCTAAATTGATACAAATTCCCTTAAGAGTTGACGATTGATGGGAAAAATCATGTTTTGGGTTTCATTAATGGGGACATGACAATAGGAAAAATCAAATATAATTTCCTAGGTTGAGATATTTAAGAAGGTTGTGTGTAGATTGGGTGACATTACATGTTCAATATTTAAAATTATATTAAAAAATAGATAAAATAATATAAAACGATGTGTTTATTAGAAATATAAATAATAATAAAAATAATTTTATAGCTATTTATGTAAAAAATGATAAAAAATATAATATAAACTTCTCTCTAATAACAAAGAGAAATGGTATTCAGTAATACATTATTTTTTCGAAAAAAAACTAAAATTAATAAAAAACAATTTAATTTTGGTATAACCAGATATAGATGAATTGACTTTTACCTGATTTTCACTTCTTGATATAACATTTCTTATTAAAATTTTAAGCACAACTACATAAAGATCCACCCTTTTACTATGGAGGCACAACCAAAACAAGATGTTGTTTTGTGAGGAAAAGTGTAATCATATTATATTTTAAATGTAATAAAAAAATATAACTAAATACAACTCAATAAAAAATAAAATGAAAACATTAAAAGTATAATAGATTATAGCTCAAACACTTTGATCAATGTATTTCTTCCTGATTTAGCTCATTATAGTAGATTACAAAAGAAAGGAATTAATGATAAAAATTAATTTCAATAGTGGTTCATCATGTGGTTCCTTTTATATTTAAGTATAAGTAATTCTCTAAATATTAGTTAATGAAATTACACAACATCTATTCAATAGTTTGATTGGTCATGGTTTCCAAAATGTTTTATATCAATTGATATATAAAAATAATTTCCATATTTCATACTAAAAGATTTATATTAAAATTGTGTGAAGAAAAAAAGTAGTGAACGATATACATACATACACGTATATATAATACTCCTGAGAGAGAATAATATTTCATCTAAAAACATCAATTTTTATCTTTTGGTATCCAATTTATTTAGCTTGCGACATCCTTATTTAGATGTTCACTTTGAAAAAATAATGAAAAATTCAACATAAAATTTTTCAAGATGAAAATATAAAAAACATTACAGTAAAACCCAAATGATAAGAGTCAATATAATATTTTATGATTCATTGTAGAATTTGGAACAGTAAAATAATTATCTATTATTGTGAAATCATAAGATGATTCTGCTGAATACCATAAGACTTTTATTTTACCATCCTTTCTTTTATTCCACAAGGCTTTCAGTTATTTTTTTAGAATTATATTTATTTCATAATACTTCCATTGATTATCTAAGACATTTATTGATTTATTGAGGAATTAATTGAATCTATGAGAATTTGGCATGAGATTTTATCTAATCGTTTATTTCTAATGTATTATTTAAATTAATTTAAAGACTTCATTATGAAGCATAATACTTACCTAAAATTTAACAAGAATTCTAATATATATCGTAAGATATTTTCCTTGTGTAAAAAAAAATCTTATAATAAAATATTTAGTGCATTATATTATAGAATAGTTTTATGAAATACAACTCACATAGTGAAAATTCAAGAACGAGAGAGAAAACCAATGATAATTTTGTTTAAAAATCTAGAAAAAAAATATGTAATATGTTATGTTGAATATATAATATATATGAATTTATCATAAATAATGATATATAATATATTTAACTAACAAAAACCGAATGGTTAAAATTATTTCCAGGATAGGATATATAAATGTCTTTACAAAAATATACAAAATTCAAATATGTAATATCAATAATGTTGTATAAGAAATATGTAACATACTGTATGTAGAAAAATTATAAAAAAATAAAAACAGTGAAAATAATACAAAATTTAAAATAATAAAAAATTAAATTAAAATTAACTAGAGGAAAAATTATACTAAAAAATTTGATAAAAGATGAATAAAGAAAAAATAAAGAGATTTTTGTAATGATTAAGGCAAAAAAATTAAGAGGTAAATGTCTCAATATAATAGCCACACCCTTATTGGTATTTAAAAAACAAATCATATAAAAAAGTAAAATTTTTTCTCCCCATATATAATTATAAATAAGTTAAATCAAAGTAAAATAATTTTTCTAGAAAACTCCCCCTTAAAAATGAAACAATAAATTGAGAAATTTGATTAATGTTTGAAAAATGAATAAAAAAACGATTAAAATGAAATAAATTAAATTGAATAACTCTATATGATAACTGTATATAAATTAATATCTAATAAGCAGTAAATAAATAGTTATATTTTAAAAAAAAAATAAGAATCAACATATATTAAAAAAAAATCCTGAAAATTTTAGATATCTTCTTATGAAATCGATATGATACTAAAAGTACAATATATTCAATTACCCTTGTAAATATAAAAAGAGATATAAAAGTTACATCCAAAAAATTATAAATAATAATGAAAAATATATTAAAAAAATACTTGATACTCCTCCTATATACAATATAAACATCAATTATTACAAGTTCAAAATAAATCATCGAAACCTTTAAAAAATAAAATGGTTAAACAAAAATATCTATTTATCACCCCCAATTTGAGGTATGTGAACTTTTTTGATATATGTTTAAGTATATTAAATTGTTGGGCATGGATTGGGATATTCTGGGAGTGTTTTGAATGGTTTTGAAAAAGTTTGGAGGACTTTTTAAGGGTGTACGGGTTGAGTAAGGTTATGGGAATCTATGCGAGAATCCCTACTAACAATGTGATATTTCACTATTAGGATAGTATTTTCTGCATGATTATCACCTAGTTTTTCTAACTATGTGATCTAACCATGCTACCTACTAAAAATTGGTTTTTATGAATGGGTTCAGTCGGGATTTTCCCTAACTACCTCATTTATTCTCTTATACAAATCCTATAAGATATTTCCCTATAAAACGGATTAGGGGTGATATTCAACTTTTGTTTAAGGGATTTTAAGGGATTATTATGGGTTTGAAGGTGGTTCATCATTGGTAAGACTTATCTTTTGTTTTTTGGTTCTCTCTAGATATTATCCTCCGTCTCTTTTGATTTTATAGATCTAAATTTGTTGCATGTAGATCAAGGGTTTTTGTTTCATAAATTGATGATATAAAGGAATTTTGATTATAGGGAAGGGGAACTAGAGGGGTTATGCTGGAGTGTTTTCCCATATTGGTGGTGCAATTCATTATGGAATGATTTCTCCAGAACCCTAATGGTAGGTGGCTTCCCTCTCGACTCCACTTTGCTAGAACTTGAGGCCTCATTTTAAATTAATATTTTTTCTTGAGATTAATTGTGAATATAATGTGAAAATATTCTTAGAAACCCATTTGGTGATGATTTGGGAATTTTTGGTAAAATTTTATATTGTTGAAATAAGGTTTTTGTTTTGGGATTCTAAAATGTTTATTTTAAATTCAATAATCGGATGAATTATAAAAATTGTTTTATAAAATATGATTTTTAATGATGATGTGGATTTATTGAAATGTGGGTTGGCATTGAAAATGGTTAAATGATGTTTTCAATAAAAGATACATGTATTGATTTGTTATGGAATGTGTTGGAAATGGTTGGGTGGATATTTTGTGGCCTTGGTAGGTATATGATTTCCGGTTAGTCACATATTATGGCTTGTGCTGAATGTGTGTGAACTGTGCATAACGTTTCACAATAATAGGTGATGGATAGTGGACGGATGGGCCACCGTCATGGATATGTGGTCGCGGAGTACCACATGTTTAGAGAGGTGGTAAATAGGTTCACGCAGGAAGTTCAACCGTGGGTGTTTTCCTTGTTGTGTGATTCTAGGAAAGATGAGAACTGTTGTGCTAATGTAAAATGATGAAATTCCATATGGTATGGTTTATTTTATTTCCATTGGGTTGCATATTTTATGTAGAAGTTTCTGTGTAAGGGTTTGTTTTACAAATCAGTAATTTTTGAACTATTTAATGTTTAATATAAAGTATTTTATATAATGTGCTAACTATTTTATCATAGTGGTGTGTGTAGGAAAGTTATTTGGGGAAAACATACTTAGTGTTTTTACTCACCCCCAACATTGGAAACTTGGTGCTTTTATAGATGTCGTTTTGTAGGACACATATGAGGCGAAATCATCTCATATTTTAGATGTTCATCATGATGCTTAGGAAGTATGGTGGTTATTAGAGAAAAAAATATGGTGTGGAGCTATGTAGCATTTCGTGGTTTCATTTGGGTTTTATTATTGAGGCTTCTACTTGATATTATGATTATGGATATTGTGGTTGTTTTATTTTCCTTTTGATCTCCTTGAATATTTTTAACATGCATCATGTAGTGTAGATAGGTTAGGACATTTATTATTTGATTGGTCTTATTCTAAGGTAAAAACTGTTCAACGATTTTTCATGAAGCCCCATGCATTTATTTCCAGCCTTTGGTGCCTTAGGAACGTCTCTTAAATCCAAGTAGAATCTCACTAAATCCAAAATCCTATGAACTAGGAGCGGTATGTAACAAGTCGTATCTATTTTTACAGTCCTTATCTTTTAAGTGAGAGAAGTTGTTTGTTAATTTGGCATTGATTGTCGGTCATGGTGATTACATTCGTAGTTATCCAATTTCTTGAGTCAGGATGGTTGAAAGGTGTAGGATTGTGGAAATAAGGAATGTATAGCATAAAAATATATAACTAACCCTTTTAGGATGATATTATAGTTTCTAGGGATTTGGTTACATAAGTGTTATAGAGACACTTATAGGAAATGGAAATCTCATTATTGTGGGTGTAGCAAATGATATTATCATGAAATTCATGGTAGATAAGACTTCCCACTAGGATAAATATTTCATCAGGGTGTAATGAATTATAGTGAAATATGGGAAATGTGAACTTATGGAAAGCATGGTTGTGATAGTAAAAATGTATTGAATTAGAATTTTTTTTCATTTTTTATTAAGGGTGGTGGGACTTATGGTTTGTTTTTTAATGATAGAAATGGCACTGGGTAGGCATCGTAGAGACCAACCGATGAAGCTGCTGAAAATGTGGTTTCATCTGAGACCCAGGTGAACCAGAAGCTATTGCAATGTATAGTACATGCTTTCCAAGATGTGAAATAGATGAATAGAGTGTATGCACAAAATCATATAGATCATTCAATTCAGTCACAAAAGCAGAATCCACACATCTTAAGGGGTGATTTAGAGAAAGAAATGGATGAATCATGGATAAATAAAATGAATAAGATATTTTAATTCTTGGGAACACTGGTAGAGTTGATCATGATGTTATCCATGTACAATTTAAAACATCCTTCCCTTCAGTGGTGGGAGCTGATAATCCATGTTGGGACAATCCTAGGTGCGGCATTGGAGGGTTTTGAGGAATTGTTTAATAAAACATTCTACCCTCATATATTCCAAAATCATCACACAAAATATTTCTTCAGTTTGAACCAGGGTAACCTATTAGTAATGTAATATGAGGATATGTTTATGAACATGGTGTGGTTTTAACATGAGGTGGAAGGTAGCACATTGTTGAAGGAAAAATATATGGAAGCTAGGTTGAAGAAGGAAATTTGGTCCAAGATAGCATTGTTGTGTATATATGTTTCGATGGAAATTGTTTTTAGAGATATATTGCATTAGAAATATATTTTTGGGGATACAGGATGAGGAGTCTTGTGGGTACCAATGAGAAATAGTTGTAACTCGGACACTGGGTTCAAGAGGAAGTGGGACACTTATTTGTAGGGTGGGAGTACAACTCAGATTCGGATGGCAAGATTAGTGAATCTTTCTCAGAATCCTTAGTGTAAGACGAGATATTTCAAGTGTGGCCCTATTAAAAACATGAAGTGGGATTGAATGAAAAAACCTTGAGCAAGTAATAACTATAAGTTGATGGTGAATCTTCAGTGGTATTTTGGTAATGCTCCGTTGTATTTTGTTTGAGACACTCCTCAGGGGTTGTATGAATCTTTTTCCTTAATAGGATGGGGAAACAACATACTTCTAATTAGAGGATCTTAGTTAGTCATGGTGATTCTGGAAACACCATGTCACCTAAATAGGGAAATAAATAGTAATTTGTGGTAGACAATCAGTTTTCAGAGATGAAATTTTTGTGATGGATGATCATTCTGGACCATCCATGGCGTGAGATACAGTTATTCTTAATTCCCTATTGATGACATCTTTGTTTGATACTGTTTCTTCCCATTCTTTTCTTGCTTCTCATGCTGTTATTTTGCGGGGTTTTACTATTGAAATGAATAATTCATTTTTAAATCATCAAACACCTCTCTGTCAAAGAGTGATTCAATCCTTCTTATGTAGATCATGTTTCTTAGTTGTGGATGTCATTGAATTGATGTGGGATTTCAAACTGATTGAGATGTATTCTGATGTTATAATCATGGGAATGTATTTTTTGGATATGTTTAAGGTCCACATCAATTTTTATGTGAGAATGATTAGTTTTATGATGGAGGATTGTGTTGGAAACCTCATTAAAAGGGAGAATAATTAAATGCTCGATGAAACAGTTTTGTTGGAAACATCTGTTGGCAGGATATCATATAAGTTAGTGGATTTTTCATTTCAATTAGTGGAATGTTTGGAGGAGGGTGTTCTCTAGAATGTTTTCGATCAGTTTATTGTTGTCTTTATTAAAGAATTATCAGGTTTTCAACCCATTATAGAAGTGGATTTTACAATTGATCTCATTCCACAGACTAGTCCTATATCACTTCTATCTTACCTAATAGAATCTATTGAATTATGAGAATTAATATTATAGTTTAAATAATTAGCGAACAAAGTGGTCATATGGCCTAGCACTTCCCCATGGGAAGCACCATTTTTGTTTGTAAAAAAGGTGGATCGAACTATGCAGCTATATGTTTATAGTAAATAACTTAATCAAGTTAGGATAAATAATCGATATCCAATTCCATTCATTAGGAATTAGTTTAACTAGTTATGGAGATATCAGTGGTTTTCCATGTTTGACTTAGGTCAGAATATCATTTATTGTGGATTAGGAAGGAGGATATTCCCAAAAAAAACTTTTTGAAGTAGATATTTCCATTACGAGTATGTGGTTAGGCCCTTTGGACTAACGAATTCACTCTTAGTGTTCATGGTGTTGATGAATCAAATATTTTAGGAATATGTAAACTATTTTGTATTGGTATTTGTATATAATATGTTGGTATAATCAAGGAAATGGTTGGAGAATGACCATCACATAGCGATATTGATGGGGATCTTGAGGGATCATTAGTTGTATACCAAATTTTCAAAGTGTGTTTTTGAATACAATAGGTTAGTTTCCTTTGACATTTTATTTTTGAGAAGGGTGTTTTAGTTGATCCTAACATGATAGAGGCTATTATCTCATGGAAATATCCAAATAAAGTTATTGAGGTACATATATTCCTTGGTCAAACTGGCTATTGTCGAAGTTTTGTTCGTGATTTCTCATGATTAGACTCACTAATGATAGTTTTGACAAAGAAGAATATCCAATTTCAATGGGAAAATAAGTGTCATAAATTCATTTAAAATCATAAGGGTCTCATAAAATAATCACCAATCTTGGGTTTTACAAAACCAAAAAAATAGTACATGGTGTATTATGACGCATCAGGACTAGGGTTTGGGTTTGTTCTCATGTAGGGGGTCCTTGTGGTTGCATATGGCCTAGTGTAGATGAGGTTTCATGATAGGAACTACCCAACACATGATTTAGAGTTATAGGTTGTGTTTTCTACTTTAAAAATGTTATTCCATTGTAAATTTTGTGAGAAATTCATGGTGTTTACCTATCAAAAGAGATTAAAAAATATATTAGCATTTATAGATTTAAACATGAGGAGAATAAGATTGATGGAAAACCTCCATATGTTTGATTTTGACTTAATGTAAACACATGGTATGGGAAATTAAGTGGAAGAATAATTTAGTATAAAATCATATGCTTAGGTCGTGAAATAGACCTCATATTGGTGGTAGTTAATGTCATTCATAGCTGAAATGCAGTTGTCATGTGATGAATAGAGTGATAGAGTGGTCCAATTTTTTTCGTTGGTTACTGACTTGGATGGTTTGGTTAAAGAGTCACTAGAATATGACTCTTAGTGTATGGAGATGAGGTCTATTCTCAATGTTGGCGAGACCATTGATAGATGGGAATTGTAGGGGAATTCAATTTTTTTTTCAGAATTGGATTGTCGGACCATTAGCATCTCAAGAAGAACATATTAGGGCTTATCACCATTTTAGGTGTGATATCCATTCTAGAATTCCAAATATGAATAAGGTGATAAAAGGACTGTTTTGGTGGGATAGTATGAAAAGGGAAGTGTTTGAATTTGATTTGAGATTCTTGACCTATTATAAAGTAAAGGAAGAGCATCAATGGCCAGTAGGAATTTTACAATCTTTGACGATTCTGGTGTTGAAGTGGGAAGAAGTAGTGATGGATTTTCTGATAGGTCTTTTAATAATGGACAGGAAATAGGATGACATATGACGGATTTTGGATCAGCTAAAAAAGTCATCCCATTGCATCCTGATTTCTGAATCTCATACATTGGAGGATCTGCCCAAAAATATATATTTGGGATGTGAAAAAGAGTCATGGTGTTACAGGGATAGCTGAATCATATAGATATCTCAGGTTCATTACACGTTTTTTGAAATCCTTGCCGAAACCCTTGGGATACAGTTGAGGATGAGCATAATGTATAATCCTCAGATAGATGGCCAATCTGAGAGAATGATAAAAACATTGGAGGATATGCTAAGGGATTGTGTGATGCATTTTTGGGGTTCATGGGAGGAGCACTTACAATTGTCGTAGTTCTCCTATAATAATATTTATCACAAACCAATACAGATGGATCTATATGAGGAATTGTATGGGAGTATTTGTCATTCTCCCATATGTTGGGTGGAAATAGGTGAGAATTCGATGATTGAACCTTGCCTTTTCAAAGAGACAACTAAGAAGATCAAGTTGATTAGAAAGAGGACATAGACATGTCATTTTCATGAAACATTGTATGTGGACCATCATCGATTGACATTGAAATTCAAGGTTTGTGATCATGTTTTTTTGAGAATATCTCCTAGGATGGGACATCATCATTTTGGAAAGCATGTTAATATATCTTAGAGTAATATATGGCCTTTTGAGATACATGAGAGGATTGAATAGGTGGCCCATCAGTTATCTTTTCCACCATAGTTTATGTAACAACCCAATATTCATCAATTGAAATTCACTTCTCATAATTATTTCATAAAGTCAAATGAAAACACAACTTAATGAACTACTATGTGCTAAGTGACCATTTTACATAATTTTTCCACTTCTATGATTTTAATTTTAAAAATCTGACAAACACGGTTGTGTTCTAAATGATTTTTGGAGTCTAATAAAAAAATAATTTTTTTTTCAATAGTAACATACCCATATAAAGAGTAACCTACCCCTATGAATAGTAATATAAACCTTTTGAATAGTAAATGATCCATAATAATAGTAACTATATACATGAATAATTAAATAATATTAAGGTATCTTATATGTGACATTTTAAACATAGTAAAAGTTTTGGTATTTTTATAAGTCATATATAATTAATTATAATTAATTAATTAATTTAAAAGAAAATATATTTTCTTAAATTTGGTCATAAATTAAAAAATGTATTTCTTTTATATTTATGATAATTATATAAGGCCATAGGTAATTTTTGAAAACATAATAAATCGTTTTTAATTTCCAAAATAGTTTCTTCAAGTAAATTATTTTTTTAATTAAATATTAAATTAATCATATCTATCAATTTAATTTTGAAAATGGACTTAATTTTTGGATTCTACACATCGATAAATGGTATGTGTGAATTTTTGGGATTGCTTTGAAATACTAGATTTTTTGTTTAATAGTGTAATACCATAATTTACAAAATTATCTATATAAGCTAATTATAGAGTCATGTATGATGTTCTGCTGATTTAGCCCACTTGTTTTGGTATTACATTATACAATTACTATTATTGGTCATGGAAGACTCACTATTCATTTTCTCGTGGGGAAATAATAAACTAATGAATTTTATATTGAGAAAACCCCTCTCCCCTCCACTTCAAATACAACCCTTCACACCCTCCTTTTCTCATACCTCTCAAGCTTAAAAACATGTCTAAACCCTTCCCATGAATCTTCCCTTTCACCTCCCCCATTTCCAAGAGCTTCTAGACTCATCGAAATACTAAGCCTATGCCCCTTAAGATAATCTCAAGAGGAGGATTCAAAATGTAATTTCTCTCACTCTTCTCATTTAATTCCAATTCAATTTCAAATTCTTTCCGCATTCTCTCCCCACCTTTCTTTGTCCAAATGGTACGGTAACTGTCGTATCATAAATATACTATAAAGTAATGATACAAAGGGTATATTATACAATCCAACCCCTTCTTCTCTTCCTTTTATTTTATAAAAGGAAATGTTTTTCGGAAGGTCTTAATCTATCACCTTCTAGAACAACAAGTTTTCTTTTTTTCATTTCTACCCTCATATTTCGCCATGAAACTGTTTTTATTATTGATCCAGAATATGTTGTATGTATTAAGTAATATTTTAATTTCTTTAACTAACTTATGTACCTATTAATAAATGACTAAACAAAACAAGTTCGTTGTCGTCGGAAAACCTTCTAAATTTACCCAAACAATCATCATTTAATTTTTATCGAAAGATTAATCCACATGGAATACAATGTAATTCATTATAATAATATTTTAACTACTGTATTATCATTAATAACATTGAATATATTTTCTTATTTTTTATCCATGTTCTACACGAACTTCAATTCATGAATACATGTGAAACGCTCCAGAAAACCATAAAAACGAACATTCCCAAACAATGTTTTTAAACACTATAACTCATCAAAAGGCCCATAAAATATAATAATGAAACCAAAATGAACCTGATTAATGTATAAAAGGTAATTTAATATCTAATTAATTATAATAATTTCATTATACATGAAATTAAAGAGATGGAAGCATTTGGATATAAGGTAAGGGAAAATTCTCGAACCCAACTTTCATCCTTTGGGTTCTCCCAGTTTCGCTCATTTTTTATATGGTTACTGCATAAAAATATTTGGGTCATCATTGTGTTTAATTTTCTGTGATATACTCGTTTCTCTCTTGTATTTATGTCAAACCGCATGTTTTCAAAAAGAACTATTCATTTAATAACACTCCCTTAACTTCTCATTCAAGATTGATAGTTCTGGTAAAATGTATGTTATTCTCTCTTTAGTTTTGGAACACAATATTTATGAATTTTATCTTATGAGATGAAACCAATTTTTTTCATTGTTTAATTTTGTTGATTTTTTAATATGTTAATTGTGGCATGCATGATAAAATATAATGTTATGATGTGATGGGTGCGCCAGAAATTATATAGCGCAATATGAATGATTCAATGTGACGGGTGCGCACAGAATTATACAGCACTCCACTGCATAGGGTAAAGGGATGAATCTCATGAGTAAATTTGAAATTATGTGTGAAAAAATGCTATATTTTTTCACACGTATGTGTGGTAGTTAACCAATAAGACATGATGTTTCTATTTTTATGCATTTCCACATTTCAAGTATTTTATTAATGATTCTCTCATGTTCATGATCCTTTTCCTATGTTATGATTATGCTCACCCCATGCTATATTGAACTCATCTATCCTATACCATGTATTTTAGCTCACCCATTTTGATGTATATCATCAGGTGACTACATGTAACAAGGAGAGGTCAAGTGCCAATATGAAGATATGGAAAAAGAATTTATATAAATGTTTACACTTGATGTTGTAATTGTTATGTATGGTCCTAGTTTTCCCAAGACAGTAAACCGTTGGATCCTCAATGTGTAATGCTATTATGTTGTTTTTCTTAAAAATGATGATATAGTAATGTATGAAAAGGCTAGGTCACTATAGTTGGTATCAGAGGAAAGTATTAGTTAATTTGTGTATTTGGATTAGTGAACCATAGAGAAAACCTATCACATGAGAGTAAGTACAAATATTCACACAAGAAGTTTTACATATGGATCTCATATGTTATGCTTTTAGTAAATATTGTGCAAATGAATAAGTTATTTATTCATAACATGTTGACATAGGTTTTTTCTATACATCATTATTTTAGAAAATGGTGGGAATAAGTAAAAACTATGCCAACAACTCGTGCGAGGGCCAATGCAACGACTGCCTGAACGACATCCAAACTGATTTGGGAGGTGGTGTTCAAAACATCATGGAGATTCTTACCCAATTATCTTAGGTTTTGAACTATAACCATAATATTGTGGAATTTCTACCTTCACCAAAGAGGGAGAATTGGTCTATTGATGGTTTTATGTAGCAATGACCAATGATGTTTAGTGGATATTCTGATCCACTAGTTGAGAAAGAGTCGGTCCACTCCATAGAGAATATCATTATTGTTCTTCACTATTCTAATATGGAGAAGGTAACACTATCCGTTTATTGTCTAGATGGAGAGGTCGATCAATGGAGGGATTTGATTAAGAACACCAAGCCAAGTGATGAAATTGAAGAGATGGAATGGGAAGACATTAAGATAATGTTTCTAAAAAAGTATTCCCCATGAACACTTCACACGATGATGGAGAGATAATTCATAAAGATCAATCATAACAGAAGGATAATATTTCATAGCCTACGAAGCAAATTTTACAAGGCTTTAAAGGTATACATTTGGTTTTTTTCAACAATGATAGAAAAATTGACAGATTCTTTTGTGGATTAAAACCACACCTTTGAAAGGCTCTTGAAATTCGAGGCATTGGGGGTTATGAAGAAGTCATTCATTGTGATCTCAAAGTATAGATGGATTTTGTAGAATTGTCTGATGGCTATGGTGATAAGAAATGATAGACAGAGTTTCAAGCTAGTGGATCTAATGACAATGGTGGGAAAAAAATCAACGATCCACATGCCAAAAATGTGGGAAGTTTCCCCATGGGAACTTCCTCAAAGGGAAAGTGAAATGATTCAAGTGTGGGAAAGAAGGAAACCATGCCCAGGAGTGTCTAAAAGACATAAAAAGGAAGGAGAATGTGGATGAATAAAGGAGAGAACCACCCACAGTTCAATGCTATAACTGTAAGGAGCTAGGGAACTATGCGATCCGTTGCACTAAACATCGAGTTCTCAAGGGTAATCAACGTCACCAGCCACCAAAGCCAATGGAAAAAAGGGAAGGTTTATTCCATCACTACTATATAAGTGGATCAAGGCAATGAAATCATAATAGGTACACTTTTAATTCTCTCAATAATGGAAAATTTCTAATTAGATTTTGAATCTACGTATTCATTTATATCTTGCGTGTTTACTAGAACTGTAGAATAGAAACCTTGAATCCTCGAAGTAGGGACATCTTTAAAAACACAATGTGGTTCAATCATTGAAACCCTAGTTTTTGACACTTCACCTAATGGTGTATGTGGGAATATTCTTCTAGCAAATCTTTTAATACATCCATTGGTGGAATTCGATGCTATAATGGGAATGGATTGGATCTCGTTATACATAGCACATATCAACTATCCGGAAAGGAAATATCTTTTCATATTCCAAACCATCCTATGATACACTACAATTTCAAGGAAGATCACGAATCTCCATTAATAAATCCTTCAATTCTGTGGGTGTTGATTCCCTATGAAGAAGTATACCTCTCCCAAATGGTTGGGTCAAAGGAATGTTCCAACCTTGCAGAAATTCCCATCGTGAGAGAATACATTGATGTATTTCCGAAAGAGTTACGTAGAATTCCCCCAGATCATGAGGTAGTGTTCTCAATTGAACTCATACTTGTATCTAGTCCTACTTCAATGTGTCCATATAGGATGGCTCCTATCGAGCTGGAGGAGTTAAAGAATTAGCTACCATAGCATTTGGAAAAATGGTTCATAGGACCTAGTGCCTCACCTTGGGGTGCATCAGTGGTCTCTGTAAAAAAGAATGATGGAACAATTCGGCTATGTATTGATTATCGTGAAATCAACAAGATCACCATAAAGAACAAGTATACACTTCCAAGGATTGACCACTTCTTCGACCAGTTTAGAGGATCTCAATACTACTGTAACAAAGATCTTCATTCTGGATATCATCAACTAATGGTGAAGAAGTAATATATTCATAAGATGGCCTTTCGTACAAGGTATGTGCACAATGAGTTTCTGGTTATTCCCTTTAGACATACTAATGCCCCTGAAATCTTCCATGATTTGATGAATAGAGTCTTTAGACATTAAATCGATAAATTTTTGGTAGTGTTTATTGATGATATTCTCATATACTACATGAGAAATGAGTAACACGAAGAACATATAAGACTTGTGTTGGAGACAGTGAGAAAGGATAAGTTGTACACCAAGTTCAACAAGTGTGACTTTTGGATAATGAAAGTCACCTTCTTGGGACATGTCATAAAAAGTAAGGGAATCCCTGTGGATCCTTCAAAAACAAAGGCAATTGAGGAATGTCTCATTCCCTCTAGTGTCACAGAAATATGTAGTTTTCGTTGATTAGCTCGGTACATCCGACATTTTGTGAGAATCTTCTCACTATTGTCAAGCTTTATAACTATGTTAAAAATGAAAGGGGTAAAGTATTTCTGGGAAGAAGAATTTTAGAGAAGCTTCAAAGATCTAAAGGGAAGGATGATCACTGCACCTATACTCACACTACCAAAAATTGGAGAATGTTTTGTGATATACAGTTATGATTTAAAGAAAGGATTGGGTTGTGTACTCATGAAAAATGATAATGTGATAGCCTAATCATCACGATAGATGAAGATCCATGAGAAAAACTACTCGACGCATGTTCTAGAGATGGAAGCTGTGATTTTTTAACTGAAAATCTGGCGGCACTACAATTATGGCTCGAAGTGTGACATATACACTGACCACAAGGGCCTTAATCATATATTCACACAAAAGGATCTCAACATACATCAAAGGAGATTGTTATATCTAATAAAGGATTACTATTTACATATTCAATATCATCCTTGAAAGGTGAACAAGGTTGTTGATGCTCTAAGAAGAATAGAACTTGATACTCTCTCCATGTTACATATTAAGAAAGAGCCTATATTCTTGGATATGAAAAGGATGGATTTAGAAATCATAAGGGCAAAGGATACATCCTACATTTCAAAAATGATTGTGGAACTATCCATCCAAGAGAAGATTATAAAAACAAAAACATATGATGTGGAGATACAACAGGGGTGAATGCAGTAATGGAAGAGAAGCTACATGAGTTCCATATCGACGATGATGGTGTGATTTGTTTTGTAATTTGGCTTTGTGTGGATTCATCAACCGGGATAAAGAATGAGGTATTGGATAATGCACAAAGCTCAAAATTATCTATCCATCATGGGAGTACCAATATGTACCATGATTACAAAGAACTCTTCTAGTGGGATAACATGAAAAAGGAGATCGTGGAATATATCTCAAGGTGCTTGGAATGTCATCAAGTTAATGAATAGCGATAAAAGACCAAAGGGATGATGTCTATATTATCAATACCCATGTGGAAATGGGGGAATGTTACTATGGACATTGTCATGGGTCTCGTGAATACGTCGAAGGGAAATAATGATATATGGGTTTTGGTTGACCGACTCACCAAGACTGCCCATTCAATCACTATTTGGGTAGACCTCTCGCTTGAACAGCAAGAATGGATATATGTGAATGAAGTGGTGAGACTACATGGAGTTACACTATCGATTTTATCTGATCATGATCCAAGGTTCAAATCTAAATTCTGTAGGAGCCTTCAACATGATTTGAGTAAAAAATTAAATTTTAGCACGACCTATCACACCCAAACTAATGGCCAATACGAAAGGACCATTCATACGCATGAAGATATGCTAAGAGCCCACTCTTTAAAATTAAAAGGTGGATGGGATATTCATCTCCAATTGGTTGGGTTCTTATATAAAAATAACTTACAATCGAGTATTCAGATGGCTCCATATGATGCATTGTATTGAATGTGATGTAAAACTCCAACCTATTGGGATGATGTTGGAGAATGAAAGCTACTAGGACCTGATCTTGTGTAAGAGATGACAAATAAGGTTCAAGTCATCCAGAAACACATCGAAGCTTCTCAATGTCGGCAAAAGAGCTACACTAACAAATGTCTAAGGGACATAGAGTTCGATGTTTGAGATAATGTCTTCCTTCGAATATCACCATGGAAGAGAGTCATGCGATTTAGAAAGAAAGGGAAGCTAAGACCATGGTACATTGGCCCCATTGAAATCCTTGACTGCCTAGAAGCCGTGTCCTATGGACTTTCACTTCCACTGAATATGGCTCATATTTATGATTTTTTTCATTCATCACTCCCAAGGATGTACATACTTGATCCCTCACATGTACTGAACTCAAAGGTGGTACAGTTTGAAGATGATCTCTCATATGAGGAGAATCTAGAATAGATTATGGACCATAAAGATAGGGTTATACGTAACAAGACAACCCACTTTGTCAAAGTGTTGTGGAGGAACCATAAGTTTGAAGAAGCTACATGGTAATAGTAGGAGGCGATGAAGGAGAAGTACTCTCACATGTTTGTGTAAAACAAAATTTCAAGGCATAAATTTCGAGGGAGAAATTTCTTAAGGGGGGAAGAATATAATGACCCAATGTTTTTCAATAGAAATTCCTTTCATATAAATATATCATAAAGACACATGAAAACACAAGATAATGAACTACTATGTGCTATGTAACCATTTAACATAATGTTTTCCACTAAGATGATTTGAATTTCAAAAATCTGACATACACATGTGTGTTCAAGATGATTTTTGGAGTCTAATAAAACAGAAATAATTTTTGGTTAATAGTAACATACACTTATGAATAGTAACCTACCCTTATGAATAGTAATATGACCATTATGAATAGTAAATCGTCCAAAATAATAGTAACCTTACACTTGAATAATTATATAAAATTAAGGTATCTTATAAGTGACAAATTGAACATAGTAAAAGTATTGATATTTTCGTAAGTCATATATAATTAATTATAATTAATTAATTAATTTAAAATTAAATTTATTTTCTTAAAATGTGTTTATAAATTAAAAAATCTATGTCTTTTATATTTAATATAATTTTTTAAGACCTCCAGTAATTTTTGAAAGCAATATAAAGTTAGTTTTAATTTTAAAAACTATTTTTTTCATGTAAATTATGATTTTAATTAAATATTCATTTAATCATATTGAGAGACTTATTTTTCATAAATGGACATCATTTTTGGATTCTGCATGTCAAAAATGTTTGGGGTGAATTTTTGGAGATTTTTTGGACATACATGAATTTTTGTTGAATTGTGAAATACCATACTTTACAAAATAAGCTAAATAAGCTAATTATAGAGTCATGTATGATGTTCCAATGATGTAATCCAACTTGGATCTGGATTAAATTATAAAAATACTATTATTGGTAATAGAAGTCTCCCTATTCCTTTTCTTTTGGGGAAATAATAAACTAATGAATTTTATATTGAGAAAACCCCTCTCCACAAAACTAAAAAAACGACCCTTCATGCCCTCATTTAATCACACCTATAAAGCTTAAATACATGTCTAAAATATGACCAAGAATATTCCATATCCTCCCCCCCACATCCAAGATCTTCTGGTCTCATCAATAGACCAAGCCTAGTCCTCATTAGGAGGATCTCTAGATGAAGATTCAAGTGGTAATTTCACTCCCTCTTCCCATTTAATTCCCTTTCAATTTCATGTTCTTTTCCGAGTATCTCCTTACCTATATTTGTACATATGGTATGGGAACTCTAGTATCATTCATATAGTGTAATTTTATGATTCTGATGCAATTTTATTTCATCTAACACCCTTCTCCACTTCCTTTTATTTTTTAAAAGAAAACGTTGTTCATGAGTTGTTAATCCATCACCTTCAAGAACGACTTGTTTTCTTTTTTCATTTCAACTTTCAGATATGGTCATGAAACCATTTTTAAGGATGAAACAAAATATTTTATATCTATTAAGTCCTATTTTATGTTCTGTAACTAACATAGGTACATATTACTAAATGAGTAAACAAAACAAATTCGTTGTCGTAAAAACCCGTCTAAATTAATCCATTCAATCATCATTTATTTTTTATCTAATGAATCATCCACAGGGAATACAATGTAATTAATTATAAGATCATTTTAACTATTTTAATATCATTAATAACATTTAATATATTTTCTGGATGTTTATCCTTTCTCTACACGAACATCAATTCATGAATACATGTGAAACGATCAAGAAAACAATAAAAATGAACATTCACGAACAATGTTTTTATACTCTATAACTCATCTAAAGGATCATAAAATAACATAATGAAACCTAAATGACCTCTATTCATGTATAATAGGTTATTTAATTTCAAATTAATGAATATAATATCATTATACATGACATTAAAGCGAAGATAGAATTCAAATATGAGGTAAGGGGAAATTCTCAAACCCAACATTCATCCTTCGGGTTCTCCCTATTTCACTACTTTTTGATATGGTTAATCCATAAAAATATTTTTTTTCATCGTTCTATTTACATTTATGTGATATAATTGTTTGTCACTGGTATTTATTTCAAACCAAATGATTTCCAAAAGAACACTTCATTTAAGAAACACACCATTTACTTCTCATTCAAGATTGACAGTTCTTGTAATATGTATGTTATTCCCTCTCTCATTTGGGAACACAATGTTCATGAATGTGATCATTTTAGATAAAACCCATTACGTTTCATTGGTTATTTATATTCATTTTTTTATATTTTCATTGTGACATGCATGAAAAATGATAATTTTATAATGTGACGGGTGCACCTAAAATTATATAGCACAATATGAATGTTTCAAAGTGACGGGTGTGCCCAAAATTATATAGCGCTCCAATGAATTAGTTAATGGGATAAATCTAATGAGTAAATATGAAATAATGTGTGAAAAAGATTCTATCTTTGTTCACAAGAATGTGTGTTAGTTAACCACTAAGAAAATATTTTTTATGTGTTTCCACATTTCAAGTCTTTTATTAATGATTCTCTCATGTTCATGATCCTTTGCCTATGATATGACTATGCTCACCCCATGCTATATTGTTCTTATATATCATCTTAATGGTATTTTAGCTCACCCATTTTGATGTATATCTTCAGGTGACTACATGTACTAAAGAGAGGTCAAGTTCCAATCATAAGATTGGGAAGATAGAATAAAATAAATGTTTATTCTTGATGATGTAATTGTTTTGTATAGTCCTAGATTTCCCATGACACTACACCATTGGATCCTATATGTGTAATAATATTATGTTTTTAATCTTAAAATTTATATAATAGTAACATTTGAAAAGGCTAGGTTTCTATATTTTATTATGGTGATAAATGTGTTTCACGTGTCCTAGTTGAAAAAGTAGCAGTTAGAAAATGACCATGTAATTCGTTTGGATCATTTTGAACTAGAACCAGATGCTTATTTGGTACACATTCTCGTTCAGATTTTGGGTTAGCAAGAAAAATTCATGTTTTGTAAAAGCATTAGTTTAGTTAAGGTTTTTTGGAAGAATGATCTGATTTAGGGGAGGCATAGGAGGTGGAGTATGAGATGGCTGAGCAATGGACTGAGCTCTTTCAGCAGACTGGTGTTTCTTTGTTTTTTGATGACATAAAGTCCAATGGGATGTAGAATTTATAACCCCTAGTATTTACATATATTACCATTTTGATCTCTTTTTTAGTATAGTAAGTGGTTGGAAATGGTTTGGGATAGTTTGGGAGATATTGGAATGGTTTTGGAATCATTTAGATGGTTTTTAAGGCTTCATGGTTTGAGCACGGTTAGGGAAAACCATGTGATAATCCCATGTAACTATGCAATATGACACTGTTCAAATAGTAGAATCTTCATGGTTAGCACACATTTTGTAAAACTATGTGAGCTAACCATGCAGCCCATTAAAAATGGTTTTTTAAATGGGGTAGGTCATGATTTTGAATAACTCTCTCCTTTTCTACCATTCATAAACTACATATGATTTCTTATTCTCACGGGTTAAGGGTGTTTTCCTACTCGTTTTGGATGGGATTTGATGGTTTTTCTTAGTGGTTTGAAGGAATTTCATCTTGGGTATGTCTAATCTCATGGTTTCATTGTGGTTCTCTCTATACATTCTCTTCCACCTCTTTTGGATTTTTAGATCTGCATACATTTCATGTAAATATAGTTTTTTTGTTTATTTATATTAGGATATTAAGGCATGTTGATTATAGTAAAGGATATATAGTGTGGCTTTGGTGGAGAATTTTCCTGTATTGGTGGTACAGTTTCTTGTGGGTCGATTTCGCCAAAACCCTAATGGTAGGTGGATTGTTTTTCGACTCTAAATCACAAGAACGTGAGGACTTGTTTTCAATATACTTTTTTTATTGAGATTAATTGTGAATAAGGTGGGTTAATTTTTGTGGAAACAAATATGGTGAGGATTTGGGTATTGTTGGTAAAATAGGATATTGTGGAAAAAAGTGTTTTGTTGTGTTATTTTAAATTGATGATTTTAAAGTCAATGTTGGGTTGAATTAGGGAAAATCTTTCTTGAAAGACGATTTTCAATAAAGATGTTGTTTTATTGAAATATGGTATCCATGAAAAATGGATAAATATTGTTTTCAATAAATGGGGGATGTATTTTAGTTTTATAGAATGTGTTTGAAACGGTTGTTTGCATATTGTGTGGCCTTGGTGTGATTATGCTTGCTGGTTGGCCAAGTATTATGGTTTGTATTGATTGTGTGTGAAGTGAGAATAATATTTCACTATAAAAATGTGATGGATAGTGGATGTAAGGGCCACTATCATGGATAAGTGGATAGGAAGTACCACTAGTTTGGAGAGGTGGTAAACATGTTTGAACGGGAAGTTCCACTATAGTTGTTTGCATTGTAGTGTGTTGTATTGCAAGATAAGAAATGTTGTGATAATGAGAAATAGTGCAGTGGAGTGTGGTATTGTTGAGTATATTTCCCTTGGGTTTCTTGGTTTTGGAAGAGGTAGCTTGGTATGGTTGGGTTTGGATTATTGGTAGTTGTTGAACTATTTTTTTTATCAACTAATTTTTGTAATATGATAATGGTTTTATCATAGTTGTGTGTATCAGAATTTTATTTTGGGAAAACCTACTAACTCTTTGTACTCACCGTCTGCTTTGGCACCATGGTGCTTTTTGAGATGTTGTTTTCTGATATAGATTTAAGGGTAATGCATCACGTTTTGGAAGCGGTTCATCATGATGCTTGGGTGGCATGGTGTTTATTGGGGCATAGAGCTAGATGTGGATCTATGGAGAATTTCATGGTTTCATTGGGGTTTCGTTATTGAGTTTTCCACTTGGTACTCTGATTATGGATATTGTGGTTGTTCTATTGGTCTTTAAGACTTCTTAAATTTTAATAAATTGTCAATATGCTTCATGTAGAGTGGGTTAATTATGCTATTTTTAGTAGATTGGTCGTATTCTATAGGTAAAATTGTTACTGAAATGTTCTTGAATTCCTTGAAATTTTTTTCCAGCCTTTGGCTCCTTAGGGATGTCGTCTATGGCCAAGTGGAATCTCACAACTTCCTCAAGTCAATGAGGTAGGGGCGAGATGTTACAATCTACCAACTAATCATATGTAGAAACATATTCTAATATAATATCCCATTCTGAACAAGATCGCATATTAAATGATATCTATCATTTGTATTCATCATTCTAGAAAGTTGTTATGGATTCTGTGAATATAAATAGTAAAAGATGTATGGCAATAAATATATATTCTATATAAATTAACATTAGTTTCTGATAAAGATTATCCAACCATAATTATTAAAACAAAATATAGAAAAAATGTTGATATTTAATTATAGATAAATAAGTAGATAAATATTTCATTTAAAACCATGAGACCCTTATCTTAAAAAGAATGTGATAAACACCGTAGTTACATTTCCTTTAAATTTAACATCCTAAAAAATTACAATAATAGAATCCATTTTCATCAATGAGATCTTTTATAGATAAAACAAACCATGATTTATTGTACTGTTAGTAGTCACATTAGTAATTATAATAAAACTTGGTGTCATTATTTGGTCAGAATGAAATCTAATAAACATTTAGAAAATAATCACAATATTGGTTACACTAGTGGTTAGTTAATGAAAAGTTAATTTATTTCCTTATAAAAATCAAATATTATCCAATTTAGATAAAGCATTATATCTATCCCATTTACAATAATTTATAATATGGGTTCTTAAAATTTTAATTGAATGATGTTCTATTTTCTAGAACAATTAATTACAACAAATGCACTAATTATGAAAATCATCCCCAATATATATCAAAAATTTATATTCCTAAAGACAATATTAATTCTCTTCTAAAAATTAATGTAAAATCAGTAGACATAAAATCAGAAAAATCATTAAACCAATATATACTAAATGATCATAAAATAATATCATCAATATAAATATAAATAATATAACTATTCATAGAATACCTGTTAAAAGTTTAGGGTTGACTAATTTTTTTTAATAAACAAATAATAATATGAAATTGAGTTAATCTCTTATAGTTCATATGAGGGGATTATTTTTGTCCATGTAATGCATTATATTGTTTGACAACATGATTTAGAGACTTACCCTCTTCAAAACTAGGTGAAAAAATATTTAGAAAATATTTCATCCAAAATTTAACTTTTCACATAAATTTTATAATGATATTATGCTTGAAATGTATGATAAGATAATAAAATATAAATATATGTTTTTCTATAAATTAGATTAAAAGTCTCATATTAATCAATTACTTATTCTAAAACAAAACCTTCAGCCACCAATCTATATATATTCTTTAATATATTCAAGCCTCATATAACTTATCTCAATAAATCCATTCAGTTATAATAATATATTCGTATTTAGGATGTTGAACTAATGTTCAGTCATCATTTCCTAAAAACTAATTGAATTTTTATTTCATTTGTAGAATAAAATAAGGATATTTTATTATTTCTAAAAAAATTTATAAATAATTCTATAATAAAAATGGTGAAAAACTAAAATTTCTTAATCAATTTTGGGACATCACTTTAGATTCAACATTATTAACAACTATCTTTAGAGGTTGATCACTATGATTATTCCCAAAAAAATCATTTGGATGATTCCTCTCTTAAACATGTCCAATATCATCTGGATTTTCAACTTTTCCAAATATAAATTTTCTAAAATATTCCACAACAAGCTGTAAATCATAATTATTTTTCTTCAAATCATGCTCACTAAACATAACATGAACATGTTCCTTTACAACCATTGTTCATTTATTCAAAATATTATATGAATTAATAAAATTGTAATAATACATAAATAATACATAAATTGATATATTATAAAACTTACCCAAATAATTTTTTGTGTTTGGAATGAAAAAAGTACAACCAGAAAATCGATAATACAAACTTATAGTTTCTTCCATCCCCATGATTCATAAAAATATTTCATAACTATAGTTTCAATAATAATAATGTTAGAAATATAACATGAATTGTGAAAATATTTAAAAAAGAAATAATTTTTAAACTATATTCATTAAACATTGTTATAGCCATTTCATGGAAAGTTTTGTTCTTCCATTCAACTACACTACTATTCTGGGGTGAGTTAGAGGATCCGAATTTATGAAAACAACCATTCTATTAAAGAAATTTCTTAATTTTTGATATATAAAATTTTCCACCTCTATAACTTATAATAGAGGTAATTGAATATCCTTTCTAATTATTATTTAAATAATAGTAAGCTGAAACCTTGAAAAAAATTCACTTTAGGAGATAAAAAACAAATAAAAGTATGTATACTAAAATTATCAAAAGTAACAATAAATTTATTACTAGTAATAGAGAAAGTTTGAACATGTCCAAATAAATATGAAGGAATAAGATCAAGTGTTATTATTGTAGTTGATTCTTTTATTATTTTAATAGATGCTCTATATTTATTTCCTTCCTCTCATGAAGTACATATGTTATATATATTTACATTTTTGTTAGGCGACTGAAGAATTTTATGATGATATTAATGATTGTGAAGTAAATGGAATTTGTTATTTTAGATCCTCAAATATTAAAAGAAATTATCTATCTATCCTATATTTAAACACATCACATATAACAAGTTCACTAAAAAATAATAGAATAAATATTATCTTTTCATTTCATTAAATAATTTTTAAATATTCTGGAAAAAAATAAATTCTTACTTTCAAATTTCACAAACCTTCTATCATCACATAATTTATAAATAAAAATTAAATAATTTTTCCATAACACATCATATAAAAAATTATAAATATTTATATTTTTATAAATATTGACTTTTTCAAAACCATAATATGTTTGTTTAGGGCTGTCTCTAAATGAAATAGTGCCTCCATCAAATGTACTGTAAAATAATAAATTTGATGGATATATAGTCATGTTCATAGATAATCTACAGTCTACAGACCATATATTCTTATTGATAATTGAAAGGAAATGTTTCTGAAAATTCAATTAGAATAATTTTTTAGTACTCCTGAAACATTGATTCTAATTATATTAGTAAAATAAATTCATGTACCTAAATATATTTCCAAAATACATTATCAATTAATAATGGATACAAAATTTTTGTAATACATGATCTTTTGTGTACTAAAGGTTATTATAATTTAAAATAACATTCACATTCATAATGATCTTTCATTCTCTATCAAGACCATTTAGTTATTGAAATACTTCCTTTAGAACTTTTTACATTGAATTTTTTATATATTTTTAAAAAATTTATATCGTATCAAAAAAACATTTAATTCTTATTCACATTGTTCATAGACATAAATTTATCATAACATTCATTACAATGTATAAAAGTAGACAAATTTTCCATTGAACCATAAATTTTATTTTTGTACTTTTCATATTTCATTTGAGTAATCTCTATGCCATCAAAAATGTTTTCATAAGTTATTGATTAAATATTTTTAGGTTTTTCATTTTTATTAAAAATAATATTATTATATCCAATACATTTTTAAAAATCTATTTTAATATATTAGTAATATTATATAATTACCATGATATATCTTTATAGTATTTATATATTGGATTTATGTTTAGAAAAACTATTTTTATCATAAGTATATTGATAATGACAACTAAAACCAAAATAAGTACTATATCTATTTAGTTAATCTATAAGCCATAGGTCAGTGCACTCTTTATCATTTCAATATTTATCACATGAATCCAATTCATCATTGCAACCCCTACAAGCTACAAATTCCGTTATCTCATCTATCTAATTACTTTTATCAATTTTTTATTATGTAATAATTGGTAATATTAATTAATATGATGTCTCTTTATATTTTAATTACAAGAGAGTTTTAATGAATCATTATATGAAATAGAATCAATTCCTATGTTTCCTTTTACTACAAATTACAAATAATATTTTTAAAATATTAATGAAAATCCAATATATATTTTTATTCCATTATTTATATCATTTAGTACATGTAAAAATCATCTATTTTACATTCACGGATTATAAAATAATAAAAGTAAAAACCATTTATATAATATTTAAAAAAACATTTATTTATGTTACTCTATTCAAAAAAATATATTAATTTCCAAAATTTATACTGATGTAATTATACAATGGGTTGGTTTCATGATTAATCATTTATTTTTTATTCAAGGATACCTTCATTGCATTATATTTATTTTGTATGAGATAAATAATCATCAATCTAAGGACATTTTATCTAAATATTCAATGGGATCAGTCATTCGATTCACAAAGATTTTAAATTTTTTGATCATCTGGTAAAAAATATTATTACCATCCAATCTAAAATTCATTATACTCAGCTCACAATATTCATTTATTGGTTCTTTTCACGTTTTTTGTTCTAGAATGTGTTGCATAAAAAAATTTATATATCACTTGAGTTTTTTTATAAGTGGATACCTGGATAAACCCACATTTACTAATAAAAAAATATAAAATAGTCACAACTGTATAAATAAATAAGAATTATGTAGAATACTTTCAAATTAATGAATCTATGTAATTCATAATTAATTTATATTGTTTCACAATGATTATCCAATGATTAGTTGTTAGTATCTTGAAAAATTCATCCATTTTAAATTTATAGTATATGTTATCCTTATCATCAAAGCAATATGGTCATTTAGGATTCCCATAATCATTAATTATGAAACCTATTATCCTAATGATTATCTTTACAAGACTATTCATAGTATATACCAATGATTAGTTTTTTTAAAATAATTAAACAATGAAAACAATAATATCTCAAATTGATCATCTATGATACCAATTATTTTACCAGACTGATATAGATGTGAATCTTAAAAATATTGCTAATTGAATAGTTAAAAATATGAATTGAATTTTAATATAGATATTAAAATTAATAAAAATGATACTACAGTTGTAATATAATCAAATTATAGAAGAATTTTGATAGTATTTTAGATAATACTAGATCCTCATTATATGCTTTACTTATCTCTACTCAATGTGGGAAATTGATATTCACTAAAACATAAAATTTGTGTAATATTCAATAATCAGTTTAATAAAACTTTTCATAGCGAGGTATAATAAATTAATGACAAAATTTATTTTATGTTCATGTCACTACAAAATACAACCCTTACATTTACAAGTTGAAGAAACCCAAATTAAACCTTACATTTGTAGTGGAACTTAAACAAAATTCATACATTCAGTTTTAATGGAAATCCAGGAACCACATATAAAACAAATGTAATAGAAATTAAAAATTAAAAAGTATTGATAATAAAAAAACTAGATTCTTAGAGAGTAGGAATTTCATAGCAGCATGATCACAATGTGAAATGTGTTCGATCATGATGAAATTTTTTATATTAGATCATAATTGTATGATATTTTTAATAAAAAATAATTTAAATAATTCTCTTATTATGTGACCATTGATCCATATTTATATAAAAATTCTCCATCTATCATACCATGATGTTTAAAAATTTGGAATCAACAATCTAATAATTATTGGTTTCCTAAATATTATTTATCCACTGGAACATTGAAATAATTTCAATATTTTCCGGTATGGTTATTCTATTAATTGTATATTCCAAACAATTGATAAAGAATATATATATATATATATATTAAAATATTAATTTCCCAAATTAATCTCTAATTCAGAGACATCAAGTCATATATTTGGATTTCCAATAACCATAAATTCTGATATCATGCTTCTAAGAATTTATTTACATAAATTGTGAAAACACTAAGATAAATTTTTTTAGAGTAAATATGAAACTTATAATTATAAACATAAAATAAATTGTTCTATATATGATCATATCAGTCAATTTAAAATGTTTAAATGTAAAATATTTTATTTATTTGGCCTCTCTATCTTAGAATAATACATTTTCATTGAATCTGGTAAACTTTTCATTTTGTAATACCTATATGGATTTCGTACAACTTTTATCGATTTCATAAGAGTTACACTGTAACACCCGAGACTTTTATGTTATATAAATCATCAAAGGAATCTTTTTCTACACAACACTTGCTTGGCTTTCTTTACACGCAATCGCGACCTTCCTCGATAGCTTGCGTCGTACGCAATACCGAGTTTCACTAAACAACAATATGCTATTAAAACTAGCCGTTATGAATAGTAATAACCACTTATTGAAATTTTATAAATTTTATTTTTCAAAATGGACTTCATTTTTGGACTCAGAATATCGAAATTAGCCTAGGGTGAAATTTTGGTATTTTTCTGAAAACTTTCAATTTTTGATGAATAGTGAAACCACTAAGTGGTAGGTTAAAAAACTGAATTTTGCATAAAACTTAATTTTACCGCTTCTGTGAATGGAATTTCGAAAATCCGAGAGACACGGTTAATATCAAGGACTATAATGTGGTTCAATGAGATGAAAATAATTTTTGGTGAATAGTAACTTTTTACTTTTTTTTACCGCGGTTAATAGTAAATAGGGTAACTAAGGGTAAATATGATATTAATATTACCCTAAAACATGTCCTAAATCTATTGGACAAGTGTAATTCGACCAAAAACAAACTTAGGAATAAAATATGGCCATTTAGGCCCACTTGGATTAGATTAGGACATTTAATATTAATTTATTTAAAGAAGGGTTAAAATAGTTAAAATCAATGTTTAATAAGTAAATAATTTTTAATATGGGGTTATACATAAGCTAAATTCGACTATAAATATTCATTAGAAAGCTAAAAAGATTTACTACATGATGGTATTTTATTTGTAATTTTTAGACATCAAATAATTTAATTTATTTATGACACAAAGATGATGCAGTAATTATCTTATTAATGAAATATTGACATAATTGATGTTATAAACACCAAAATAAATGTAATTTGAGAATTTTTATGAATTCCACTAATTTTCTAGCTTACTATGATATATTAGTGTTTATTTAATCAACTTGGTGCGAACATATAATTCTTTTATGACTTTCACAAAAATCATATATCAAATAGTGTCAAAATTGACACAAAATAGTTTTTAAATCAAATATTATATTACTAATTGTTATTTTATTCCTAAAAATCTAAGGTTAGGCCAAATGACTTAGATAAGGATATATATATTAATAATAAACAATTTGGGGTTCGTTTGGCATGTTATAGTAAGTGTATTAACCATATAGTGAAAGAAAACAAAAAGACACGGTAAAAGTTAAATTAATTAACTTAGAGTTAAATCTAATTGATAAGGTTAAAATAATACCCTAAACTTGTCTAAATCCTATTGGTGGATAGTATTTCTACCCATCCCCACTTTAGCTTCTAAATAAGACCCTTTGGAACCATTATAATCTGATTTTGACTTTAATATAAAATAATATTTTGAGATATTCCTAAGGTGCCCCTCTCCTCCCTTATAAAAGGGCACCTCCTCCCCCTCCTCCTCACACCAATTTGAGCACTCAAGCTCGGACAACCCCTGCCATTTTCTCCTCTCCACTTCCCTAGAATAATCCTAGAGGTCCTGGTCTTCTCCAAAGACCAATCTTAGTTCCTTAAGTGGAGGATTCAATGAGGCGTTCCAAAGAAGAGGTAATATCCATTACCGATCTTTTCAATTTCTTTCTTCTTCAACTTCTTCTTCTTTAGTTGTTTCATGATAAAGTAATAACATCAGTATTACTTACATACTGATATGTTATTATAAATATGAAACAACCCTAATTCACCTTCTATCCATCCTACGGAAAAATGAAATCACCGCGCGTGCGTACGTACGGAATACCGTCTCCACGCCGTGGTGTAATCTATTTTCCACCATCACCTTACAAGGATGGTTATAATGGTGTAATGAGTAACTATATATGATTATTATGAAGTAATATTGATACTGAAATAATATATATATACTCCAATACAATTCCACGATCATAGGAACGATATCATCACTCGTGTGTACGTACGGAATACCGTCTCCACGATGTGATGCGACTCGTTCTACATGATCTTCATTTCATAATGATTATATAAATGAATTGAATGAATGAATATGGTATATACTACACTAATACCATTCTGGAACTAAATTATCTATAACCTAAAGATAAGAATAAGAATTTATTCGACAAAACACGCATAAGAACAAAAAGTTATAAAGACCCGAGTAACAAGTAACAATGAAATATTACTAACAAGAAGCTAATAATATGACCATATATGATCTCATATCAATATGTATGATTATGGAATAAGTCAATAACATTATTTAAACCATTATACAGGAGCTTCGGACACGAACAAAGCAAATCAGACCTAAGGTAAGGGAAATATCACAATCTCATTTTTATCCGAGATTGTTTATTCGTAAGTATTTACTGGGGGTATTTTATCATCCACATCCATGTTCCCTCAATATGTAATATTGTTTCCATCCACTTACAATAGTTTAAATCCAATTTTACCCTTAGGAGAGTTTTTAGTAAAGAATATGAAAGGAATCTTTTGTCGTTTTTCCATACGAGGTACTTTTTGACTTTTCCGAAAAAGGTATGAAGATTGTTTTTTTTTAACTTATACGACAAGAATGGATTTTTAAAACATTATTTTCAAGAAGCTTCCTTTAAAAGTTTTCAAGTTTATTTTTAATCAACTTATTTTAGTTTAAAGTTGTATGACATGTTAAGAAATGTAAAATGTTTTTGAAAAAGAAAGGATATTTTCCTCAAGAATGAAGTTCAAGTGTTTTATCAAAATTATTTTCCATCTAAGATAATAAAGGGTTCTGTTTCTATCCCTATTATTACATGGATTTGATTATGTTGTGATGGAAATATTTTTATGAATTCCTTTATCTTATATGAATTGTTTTATGATGTCATGTTGTTTAAGAATCCCATTTTTATTACATGGGTTACGTTATGATGTATGGTTTATGATTATGTGGCACACATAAGAAAGGATTCATTATAAGATAGGTGGGACCTATATCTCCCTCCAATGCATTGGGTAAAGACTTTATATCTCATGAGATAGACATGGCTGGAACGGAAGGTTATTTCAGTTCAGTGATACAGGACTGAAACGAGGAGTGAACTCGGTTCAGAAAGGGACTTTGTCCACTAAGATAGTCTTGGCAATAAGTCATGACTAACAAGAAATGATTTTCCATGATTATGTGTGCATGCCACAAAGTTTCAAGTTTTATGTTATGATTATGGGGATCTCATTTTCACTTCTATGATTTATTCCATGTTAAGATATTATGATCTCTTTTGCAGGTTTTGATTTTCAAAAAGATATGATATGATTTTTATTTCCTTTATTTGCCCTTGCTGAGCATTTGAGCTCACCCTTTTATGTTTTCTTTTCCCCAGGTCAGGAAGATGGATATTAAGTAGAATATACTAAAAGGGACCCTAGATATGATGAAATAAATGGGAGACACTGTAGAAGATTTATGAACCAGTCGTTTATGTTTCCCAGTTTCTAAAGACACTATACCTATACGGTCCTTTGTGGTTTTGTCATATGTTGTAATAAGTGTACTTCAATTTTGAAGTATTAACAATGTATGTAAAGTATGGGTCGTTATAGTTGGTATCAGAGGAAAGGTATAGTCAACATTTGGAAACTAGGATGTGAAAGCCTTAGTAAGAACCCTAAGGATAAGTCTAAGCATAGAACAAAATCTTAGAAATGGCCATGAATAACCTAGGATAAGACCATAAGCATGAAATTTTTTTTCTTGAATTATGTGGTTTCCTATTATAATTAGTGTTGCTCACACTATTCTTCTTGGTTTTAGTGAATGGCTGGAACCCGAAGGAACCGTGTTAATGCGGAATGCGATGGGAAATGCAATGATTGTCCCCCTGAGCAACCAAACGATATGGGAGCTGGAATGAAAAATCTTGTAGCCATGCTCACACAACTTTCTCAAGCTATGAATCATGCAGGATTTCCAAACGAGCAAAGGAGAGAGCAACATTCTGTTGAATCCTTCATGAGGCAGCGTCCACCTTCTTTCAGCGGGTCTACTGATCCATTAGTTGCTGAACAATGGATTAGTACTACTGAAAAGATATTTTCAGTTCTTCAATGTTCTGAACATGATAAAGTCATCCTAGCAGTGTATCGTTTGGAAGGAGAAGCGGATCAATGGTGGAATCTTGTAAAGAATACGAGGCAAAGGGATGAAATTGAGTCTATGGAATGGGACGAGTTCAAGAACTTATTTTTCAATAAGTACTTCCCTCGTATTCTCCGAAAAAAGATGGAGAAAGAGTTCCTTGAACTGAAGCAAAGGGATGATGAATTTGTTAGTACCTATGAAGCAAATTTTACAAGACTGGCAAGGTACGCTTCTGGTATTATTATCCAACCTGAGAGTAAGATCGATCGATTCTTTAGTGGCTTAAAACCAAGTCTTCGAAGGGCGTTAGCCATAAGGGACTTCAATAGCTACGAGGAAATCGTTCGATGTGCTCTCAAAGTCGAGATGGAGATTGGAGTAACCCATCAGTCACATGGGTTTGATAAGAAGAGGAAGATGGAATTCAAAGAAAAATCTAAAGAGCACACGGAAAAGAAGATGAACTTTCCCTTATGCTCAAAGTGTGGAAAGAAACATGGAGGGAGTTGTCTTAAAGGGACAAGTAAATCTTTTAAATGTGGAAAGGAAGGTCATCGGGCATTTGAATGCCGCGATAATGGGAAGAAGATGTCTAATGATGCAAACAAAGGAAGGGATACAAAGAATGAACCTACTACACTTCAATGTTTCAAGTGCAAGGAGATGGGGCATTATGCCAATCAATGCCCAAATCCAAGGGTTGATGATGATGGTCGACGTCAACAAAATCTTAAGGCTAAAGACAAAGGA
Organism: Viscum album; assembly: GCA_963277665.1. Classification (NCBI taxonomy): domain Eukaryota; kingdom Viridiplantae; phylum Streptophyta; class Magnoliopsida; order Santalales; family Viscaceae; genus Viscum; species Viscum album. The sequence goes on along the minus strand of OY728153.1, from coordinate 1,602,072,683 downwards.
AAGTCACATGCAATTTCTATCAGCGATGTGGAGTACGATAACGATGTGGTGAAAGGTACACATACCGTCCACTCTAAAGTAGCAAATGTTTTATTTGATTCTGGATCCACCCACTCTTTTATTTCTAAAGAATTTTCTAAGGGTATCACCATATTACCTCAACAATTAGATGTTGAGTTAGCTGTGACAACACCTAATGGCACATCAATCGCATCAAAAGTTTATAATTCTTCTCCGATCGAAGTTTGTGGGAAAGTGCTTCCTGCAAATCTTGTGATCCTTCCTTTAGTGGAATTTGATGTGATTCTTGGCATGGATTGGCTTTCTCTACATTGAGCTTATATCAATTGCCAAAGAAGGGAAGTCACATTTCATATTCCAGATCAATCTACGATCGTCTATCAATGCAAGGATGAACATAACCTTCCAGTGGAAATTTCTTCCATCTTATGGGTATTGATTCCACTAAATGAAGGTTATTTATCTCAAATGGTTGTTGAGAAACTCACGATTAAGAATATGCCCATTGTACGGGAGTTTGATGATGTCATTCCGGAGGAATTACCGGGTCTTCCACCAAATCGTGAAGTTGAGTTTTCAATAGAACTCGTACCGGGTGCTTTGCCTATTTCAAAGACACCTTATAGAATGGCCCCAATTGAGTTGCAGGAATTGAAGAAGCAACTCCAAGAGAATCTTGATAAGGGATTCATATGCCCTAGTGCATCACCTTGGGGAGCACCTGTTCTATTTGTAAAGAAGAAAGATGGATCAATGAGACTCTGCATTGATTATCGAGAACTTAACAAGATCACTATCAAGAACAAATATCCTCTCCCACACATTGATGACTTATTTGACCAACTACGCGGAGCTCAATACTTTTCCAAGATTGATCTCCGTTCAGGGTATCATCAATTAAGGGTCAAAAGGGAGGATATACCAAAGACGGCTTTCCGTACAAGGTATGGACACTATGAATTTATAGTGATTCCATTTGGTCTTACAAATGCCCCTGCTATCTTCATGGATCTAATGAATAGAGTCTTTAGAGACTATCTTGATCAATTTGTGGTAGTCTTTATTGACGATATTCTTGTCTATTCAAAGATAAAGGAAGAGCATGAAGATCACTTGAGAATTATATTGAAGACCCTGATAAAGGAGAAGCTTTATGCCAAATTTACCAAGTGTGAATTTTGGCTTCAAAAAGTTGCATTTTTGGGTCATATAATCTCAAAAGAGGGGATATCTGTGGATCTAGAAAAAACAGAGGTTATCGAAAGATGGTCAAGACCAACAACAGTAACTGAGATCCGAAGTTTTCTTGGTTTGGCTGGATATTATCGACGTTTTGTAAAAGATTTTTCACGATTATCTAATCCAATCACCAAGTTGACTCTGAAGGGAGTTATGTTTGTCTGGACAGAGGAATGTGAAGAGAATTTCAAGGAGTTGAAAAGAAGGTTATCCAGTGCACCTGTGCTCACACTGCCTTGTAGTGGAGAAAGGTTTGTGATCTACAGTGATGCATCCAAGAAGGGATTGGGGTGTGTTATTATGCAAAATGATATGGTGATAGCTTATGCCTCACGACAGTTGAAAATCCATGAGCAAAATTACCCAACAAATGATTTGGAGTTGGCTGCGGTAATATTTGCATTAAAGATTTGGAGGCATTACCTTTATGGTGAAAGGTGTGATATTTATACTGATCATAAAAGATTAAAGTATATTTTCACACAAAAGGAGTTGAATATGCGTCAAAGAAGATGGTTGGAGCTGATTAAGGATTATGACTGCTCAATCCATTACCACCCTGGGAAAGCAAACAAGGTGGCAGATGCATTAAGTCGACAAGACCATGCTAGTTTATCCATGATGAGGATCACAAAAGATCCAATATTTATGGATTTACAAAGGATGGATCTTGGAATTATAATGGAAGGGGAAAAATCTTATCTTTCTCAAATGAATGTTCAACCATCTATACATGTGAAGATTAAAGAGGCACAGAAAGAAGATGTCGAGTTACAAAAGAAGGTGAGAAATGTTCCTGAATTCAACCTTGATTGTGATGGCATAATAAAGTTCAGGAATCGGGTTTGCGTTCCTCCCATCCCCGAATTAAAGAAAGAGCTGCTGGATGAGGCTCATAGTTCTTCATTCTCTATTCATCCTGGAAGCACGAAGATGTATAGGGACCTGAAAGAGTACTTCTGGTGGGATGGCATGAAAAGAGATGTTGCTGAATATGTCTCTCGATGCTTGGTTTGTCAACAAGTTAAAGCTGAGAGACAGAAGTCTAAGGGGATGTTACAACCATTACCCATACCCGAATGGAAATGGGAAAACATCACTATGGACTTTGTCACAGGACTTCCTAAAACATCCAAAGGCAATAATGCTATCTGGGTCATAGTTGATCGTCTTACAAAGTCTGCACACTTCATTCCTATTAGAGAGGATTTCTCTCTAGATCAGCTTTCCAGGATATATGTAAAGGAAGTGGTAAGATTGCATGGAGTACCACTTTCTATTATATCTGATCGGGATCCGAGATTTACCTTGAAGTTCTGGCGAAGTCTTCAGCATACTCTGGATACAGAGTTGAGTTTCAGCACTGCTTATCATCCCCAGACAGACGGTCAGTCTGAGAGAACAATTCAAACCCTAGAAGATATGTTGAGAGCTTGCTCTATGGATTTCAAAGGAGGTTGGGATCAACACCTACCTTTGGTGGAATTTTCTTATAATAATAGCTTTCACTCCAGTATTCAGATGGCTCCTTATGAAGCTCTCTATGGAAAGAAATGCAGGACTCCAACTTGCTGGGATGAAGTTGGGGAAAGAAAGCTATTAGGACCTGATCTCGTTGATGAAATGGCAGAAAAGGTCAGATCTATTCAACAACACATAAGAGCAGCTCAGATTCGACAGAAAAGTTGTGCCGACAACCGAAGAAAAGACCTAGAGTTTGAAGTGGGCGATAAAGTGTTCTTACGAATATCTCCCTGGAAGAGGGTTATGAGATTTGGAAAGAAGGGGAAGTTGAGCCCTAGATATATCGGTCCTTTTGAAATACTGGATCGTGTTGGGAAGGTAGCTTACCGATTGGCGCTTCCACCGACTCTCTCTCAAGTTCACGATGTGTTCCACGTATCTCTCCTGAGAAAGTACATACCAGATCCTTCACATGTACTCAGCTCAGAAGTTGTACCGCTGGAGCAAGATTTTTCTTATGAAGAACAGCCGATAGAGATTCCGGATCGTAGCGAAAAAGTCCTACGAAACAAGACCACTCGCTTGGTGAAAGTTTTATGGAGGAACCACCAACTTGAAGAAGCTACATGGGAGCTTGAGGATATGATGAGGGAGAAGTATCCTCATCTGTTTGTAACAAAGTGACGAATTTCGAGGGCGAAATTCTTTTTAAGGGGGGTAGAATGTAACACCCGAGACTTTTATGTTATATAAATCATCAAAGGAATCTTTTTCTACACAACACTTTCTTGGCTTTCTTTACACGCAATCGCGACCTTCCTCGATAGCTTGCGTCGTACGCAATACTGAGTTTCACTAAACAACAATATGCTATTAAAACTAGCCGTTATGAATAGTAATAACCACTTTTTGAAATTTTATTAATTTTATTTTTCAAAATGGACTTCATTTTTGGACTCAGAATATCGAAATTAGCCTAGGGTGAAATTTTGGTATTTTTCTGAAAACTTTTAATTTTTGATGAATAGTGAAACCACTAAGTGGTAGGTTAAAAAACTGAATTTTGCATAAAACATAATTTTACCGCTTCTGTGAATGGAATTTCGAAAATCCGAGAGACACGGTTAATATCAAGGACTAAAATGTGGTTCAATGAGATGAAAATAATTTTTGGTGAATAGTAACTTTTTACTTTTTTTTACCGCGGTTAATAGTAAATAGGGTAACTAAGGGTAAATATGATATTAATATTACCCTAACACATGTCCTAAATCTATTGGACAAGTGTAATTCGACCAAAAACAAACTTAGGAATAAAATATGACCATTTAGGCCCACTTGGATTAGATTAGGACATTTATTATCAATTTATTTAAAGAAGGGTTAAAATAGTTAAAATCAATGTTTAATAAGTAAATCATTTTTAATATGGGGTTATACATAAGATAAATTCGACTATAAAAATTCATTAGAAAGCTAAAAAGATTTACTACATGATGGTATTTTATTTGTAATTTTTAGACATCAAATAATTTAATTTATTTATGACACAAAGATGATGCAGTAATTATCTTATTAATGAAATATTGACATAATTGATGTTATAAACACCAAAATAAATGTAATTTGAGAATTTTTATGAATTCAACTAATTTTCTAGATTACTATGATATATTAGTGTTGATTTAAGCAACTTGGTTCGAACATATAATTCTGTTATGACTTTCACAAAAATCATATATCAAATAGTGTCAAAATTGACACAAAATAGTTTTTAAATCAAATATTATATTACTAATTGTTATTTTATTCCTAAAAATCTACGGTTCGGCCAAATGACTTAGAAAAGTATATATATATTAATAATAAACAATTTGGGGTTCTTTTGGCATGTTATAGTAAGTGTGTTAACCATATAGTGAAAGAAAACAAAAAGACACGGTAAAAGTTAAATTAATTAACTTAGAGTTAAATCTAATTGATAAGGTTAAAATAATACCCTAAACTTGTCTAAATCCTATTTGTGGATATTATTTCGACCCATCCCCACTTTAGCTTCGAAATAAGACCCTTTGGAACCATTATAAACTGATTTTGACTTTAATATAAAATAATATTTTGAGATATTCCTAAGGTGCCCCTCTCCTCCCTTATAAAAGGGAACCTCCTCCCCCTCCTCCTCACACCAATTTGAGCACTCAAGCTCCTCCAACCCCTGCCATTTTCTCCTCTACACTTCCCTAGAATAATCCTAGAGGTCCTCGTCTTCTCCAAAGATCAATCTTAGTTCCTTAAGTGGAGGATTCAAAGAGGCGTTCCAAAGAAGAGGTAATATCCATTACCGATCTTTTCAATTTCTTTCTTCTTCAACTTCTTCTTCTTTAGTTGTTTCATGATAAAGTAATAACATCAGTATTACTTACATACTGATATGTTATTATAAATATGAAACAACCCTAATTCACCTTCTATCCATCCTACGGAAAAATGAAATCACCGCGCGTGCGTACGTACGGAATACCGTCTCCACGCCGTGGTGTAATCTATTTTCCACCATCACCTTACAAGGATGGGTATAATGGTGTAATGAGTAACTATATATGATTATTATGAAGTAATATTGATACTGAAATAATATATATATACTCCAATACAATTCCACGATCATAGGAACGATATCATCACTCGTGCGTACGTACGGAATACCGTCTCCACGATGTGATGCGACTCGTTCTACATGATCTTCATTTCATAATGATTATATAAATGAATTGAATGAATGAATATGGTATATACTACACTAATACCATTCTGGAAGTAAATTATCTATAACCTAATGATAAGAATAAGAATTTATTCGACAAAACACGCATAAGAACAAAAAGTTATAAAGACCCGAGTAACAAGTAACAATGAAATATTACTAACAAGAAGATAATAATATGACCATATATGATCTCATATCAATATGTATGATTCTAGAATAAGTCAATAACATTATTTAAACCATTATACAGGAGCTTCGGACACGAACAAAGAAAATCGGACCTAAGGTAAGGGAAATATCACAATCTCATTTTTATCCGAGATTGTTTATTCGTAAGTATTTACTGGGGTGTATTTTATCATCCACATCCATGTTCCCTCAATATGTAATATTGTTTCCATACACTTACAATAGTTTAAATCCAATTTTACCCTTAGGAGAGTTTTTAGTAAAGAATATGAAAGGAATCTTTTGTCTTTTTTCCATACGAGGTACTTTTTGACTTTTCCGACAAAAGTACGAAGAATGTTTTTTTTAACTTATACGACAAGAATGGATTTTTAAAACATTATTTCCAAGAAGCTTCCTTTAAAAGTTTTCAAGTTTATTTTTAATCAACTTCTTTTAGTTTAAAGTTTTATGACATGTTAAGAAATGTAAAATGTTTTTGAAAAAGAAAGGATATTTTCCTCAAGAATGAAGTTCAAGTGTTTTATCAAAATTATTTTCCATCTAAGATAATAAAGGGTTCTGTTTCTATCCCTATTATTACATGGATTTGATTATGTTGTGATGGAAATATTTTTATGAATTCCTTTATCTTATAAGAATTGTTTTATGATGTCATTTTGTTTAAGAATCCCATTTTTATTACATGTGTTACGTTATGATGTATGGTTTATGATTATGTGGCACACATAAGAAAGGATTCATTATAAGATGGGTGGGACCTATATCTCCCTCCAATGCATTGGGTAAAGACTTTATATCTCATGAGATATACATGGCTGGAACGGAAGGTTATTTCGGTTCAGTGATACAGGACTGAAACGAGGAGTGAACTCGGTTCAGAAAGGGACTTTATCCACTAAGATAGTCTTGGCAATAAGTCATGACTAACAAGAAATGATTTTCCATGATTATGTGTGCATGCCACAAAGTTTCAAGTTTTATGTTATGATTATGGGGATCTCATTTTCACTTCTATGATTTATTCCATGTTAAGATATTATGATCTCTTTTGCAGGTTTTGATTTTCAAAAAGATATGATATGATTTTTATTTCCTTTATTTTCCCTTGCTGAGCATTTGAGCTCACCCTTTTATGTTTTCTTTTCCCCAGTTCAGGAAGATGGATATTAAGTAGAATATGCTAAAAGGGACCCTAGATATGATGAAATAAATGGGAGACACTGTAGAAGATTTATGAACCAGTCGTTTATGTTTCCCAGTTTCTAAAGACACTATACCTATACGGTCCTTTGTGGTTTTGTCATATGTTGTAATAAGTGTACTTCAATTTTGAAGTATTAACAATGTATGTAAAGTATGGGTCGTTATATACATTGATGCCACATGAATATAATAAATTTTCAAAGACATTCATTGTGTACCTATGAGTTATGAAAGATTAATATATACATATATTCAATTCATAAAACCTTTTTACAATCTTGTACTACATCCTTCCTCCAAAATAATACATACTTAAATTTTTAAAATACAATAAATCTATATTATAAGAGTTTTTCATTTTTCAAAAATAATATAATTCACCAAAAAACATTAAAAATCAAAATAATTAAGATTAAAAAATAAAATTTCACACGTAGTAAAAATTAATCTTCAAGATAAGAGAAATAAATAATCTAGATTACAAAAATGATTGAAATCAAAATAAGAATTATGTTATATATATTGTACAATATATAATTTTTTTAAAAATCACGATATGTAATATATATAAATAAGAGAAACACAATAATAAATATAATCTTCATGATGAATAATGTAATTTAACCTCCCAAATATATAAAATTAAAATATTTAAGATCCTTAATGAATCAAAAAGGTACTAATTTACTATAATTATATGAATTAACAATATAGAATAAAAATAGAATAATAATAATAATAATTACGGAATTTTGAATTTAAAATTCTTTATATTCATCATTATTTAAAAATATAAATTAATTATAAATAAAGAATAAAAAGAGTTTTGTAATTATAAATAATTGTAAGAGGGAAATTTTCTACTCTAACATAAGGATCAAGTATCACTTTATTATATCATTATTTTAATTTCTCTATATATTTTCACATTTAATTATATTTTATTATCTTATATGTTTTGTTAGTCTTACTTATTATTATTATATAAATGATCCACATCCCAGACCTGAAATAAATGGGATTATATTTGGAGAAACCCCTTGAATTTAACAATAACAACTAGAATTATTTGTTTCATAATCAAGGTTAATAATGACTAACAACTTTTGATCATGATAAACACGTGAAGAGTTATAGAACATCCTTATAATTTTACAAAAAATCTCTAAAAAATATGATGTTGATTGATTACAACATATAATATATTAACGTGGATAATATAATCCTTATTTTTTCACCGATATAACAAAATAAAATCATGCTAGAGACCACCACACATTAGATTATCTTGAAAATCAGAAAATTCAGTGGCATGTAGAATGATGAACCCTATGGTCATATTTCAAAATTTAGAGAAATACCTGAAAATTCACGATAATTAGGGTCTTTTATGATAGTATATGAATTTTTTCCCCCATGTTTTCCTTTGAATTATCACACCAAGAAGTGGTTGAAATCATAAATACTAGGATTCGTTATTAACTTTTATTACCTCACTTGACGATTCCTAGAAAAATATTTTCCATAATCAAAGATGACGAAACTGATAAGAGATATTCATAATTTAGCAAAAGAAGAAGGTGAATCAATATATAAATCAGGGGTTATATTCATGGAAATACATTGGTGGTGACCATATCATGAAGAAACTCTTTCAATGTAGTTTTAGTCCTTTTACATCATTTTCGAAAACAATTCTCAGGTCATAGTTGATTCAGCAACATGGGGAGGATTGATAAGGATGATCCCCATGGAATCTGAATACATTAAAGATGAGTTAGTCAAAGATACATCCTAATTTAAACAAGTGGTAATACTAAACAATACGGGTGCGTACTAGGTATAATACCCAAAAAAGAAAGTCACACATATTGAGAAAATGTTAAGGAAAATATAAAGAAGGGTTGAAATTCCTTTCCATGGGTCACACTCCGAGACTCCTCATACTCATCTATATGAGATTTGTAGAGTTCATATTCCCTTTATATAATATAGAATAATATTATATGACACATGGATATGCAAGGTGTACTTTTAAAACTAAAATTATCTTAATAAGTACTACCAAAATAAATATGTATATGTGGTGATGCAGGTTTTATAAAATCAATGATCGAGAAATAGTGGATGGAGGAATTATGATTTTTATTAATTTAGGATATAAAGGATTCCATTATGTATATTAAGCACCAAGGAATAAAATTTAATATTTCTAACCTACACATATAATCTTTTAATAGTAGTCACAATTCCAAACACAAATACTGCAGTCCCCATTCATTATGAGGAGTTGGGAAAAATTAATATCACTAAGAATAATCAATTACATTATCTATTTTATAGAACCATTATAAAAAATTAAATGTACATAGATAATAATCAACGAATACTACATAATATTGACATATATATTTTGGAAAAAAATCAGTAATGTTGTCTATGAGGCATAATGGAGTCTTACTAGGAAACCTAAAATTACATAAGGAAGTCGAACAAGGCCATCACCTTATAGCATGTTAAAGATCTATATGAAAATGATGAGTTCTATAATAGGAACGATGACTAAGTTTATTTATACGAACGATATTAAATTTTTGAAAAAATCATAGGGTTGAGGGATAAAAATTCGATTCAAGAGACTCATGGAGAAAACAAAATGGGAAGGAGATGAAGAACCAATAATCACATATACAATGTAAACCTATTTCATTCATAAAGAAGATATCACTTGATAAATTAAGAGTTAAATACAATTTTTTATATTTATCAAGACATTATAAATATATATTATATTTTTTGAGTTTATCTATCAAATTTTAGTATACTTTGTGTTCCTCAAGTAGATTATTTCAAATAAAATGAAATTCATTGACTTGAGATTTATTTCAATTTGTGAAATATTTTATGTGGTTATATTGAAGAAAATAAATACCGCGATTCAAGACCCATGAATCTTTTATAATCCATTCCCCAACTATTCATGCATATTTTGAAACTATATTTTTAATATGGGATAATGTCTAAATTTGATTCCTAGTATTGTATTCAATAATCTTATGATATTAATTTAAAACCCTAAGAGAGTCATGGTAAAATTAGCATAAATATAGTTGATGTATCCTTGTATAATTATTTATTATTTCTTGTTTAAGGTGAGAATGTTCATCCTTATAATATAATTTTGGATTTTAGAGATATAAGATGTTTGATAGGTAACAATCTTCCTTGGTTTCCCATTCCCGAATATAGTTAAGGATCTTAAAAAAGATAATAAAAGAAATATTATTTTCTTATTAGGAGATAATCAATATCAATTTCACCTAAACAAAATCTTAAATTATAGAGCTAAACTAGTAGATTATATTATTTTTACAACAACTAATGAGAGTTATAATTTATTTGAGACCAATATTATGTAATTAGTGCATTCTATATAAGTGATTGATCTAAGGGGGGATAAAAATAATAACTTGATAGTATAAGAATATTTTTATGTTATGGAGAATAATTTTAAGGATAAAATTTTGGATTAAATCCCATAATGTGTCATGGAATGGAATATTGACCTTAAAAAACTCACCATAATCCTCCATTACTTATATATAGTTTAACTAAAGGGTATAATTTCCATTTCAAATATATCCTTGTCAATAAAAAAGGATAAAAAAATTTGTTCTGTTATTGAAATAGTGGAATAATATAACCACATATATCACTGTGGAAATTATTTCATCCTCCCCATAGTTTGAACCCACATGGTCATAGTATAATAAATAAGTAATAAAATAAATCATCCTCAAATATGTATGACCACTATAAAAATATAATCCAAGAAAAATAATGTTTCGAAGAAACTAGATGTGTGTATAATATAATATATTTTAAACAATAATTGAGAGAGAATTATTCTAAAAAAAAGATAGATTAATTTATTATATAATTATGAAAAGATTAACACTTTTGATAAAGTGATGTAATTGAAGGTGTGTATTGAGCACAAGAATTTTAAATGGGAAACATGGAATTATCATTTAACCCATTCATTTATAGAAAATATGTCAGATTGATTGATTGTGATAGTTATTATATTTTCCTGGACAAATAATATGGGTGTATACAAATAATATTGTCACCCATGTGCTAAGATAAGTATATATTAACTTCTACATACAATACATTATCATATCAAAAAACTATTTTTTGGAATTTTAATTCACACATTTCTATTTTTTGTGTAGGAAACATTACATTAATGGGGTGTTAGATGAGCTTATCAATGTTTTAATTGATGATATTTCATTAAATGTGTGGTTATTAAATGTTTTCCAATTAAATATTGATTTGGTTAATTAATGGTGTCATGATACCTTTTCAGTACTAAACAAAGAGAAATTATATTTCAATGTGATAGATGGTATTGTTATTGGACACCATTGATAGTGATGATGTTCAAATAAAACATGGTGATCAAGGTGATTCCATAAAGATAAAACGCAAGAGAAATTAAATGTTTTTTGGATGATTTGGTCTTTTATCAATGGTATTTTAATTAGTTTTACCAGATTTACAATCCCCTTCAACACTTTATAGAAAAAAACTGGATTTCAAATTAGAATATTAATGAAAGGAGGAATTTAGGGAATTATAGAGGATATTGAACATGATCCCATCATGAAACCATGCAATTTTAAAGTACCATTGAGTTGATTTGTTGTTCTAGAAATAATAATATGGGATCAGTTCTTGGGATGAATAAGAACACACTTTTTCCTCCAATAATATTATTAGAGAAATATAATGGGATAACCACAATTTAATTATACCATTATAGAGAGGGAATTGCTTATAAATGTATTTTCTTCAAGAAATTTTAAACCAAATATCTTACTCTCTAATGTTTTGTTTTTTATGGATCATGAAACATTATAATACTTGATTAAGATGAAGGATGATAAAAAATGACTGATCTAGTGAATTATTTTACTCTTTATGTTTAACATTGATAATCATGATACAAAGGTTAAGATACTATTATTTATAACCATCATTCAATGCTTAAATACCCACTCTATCTATGGAAATGACCAATATGAGTGTATATACAATACGAGTTCCAAAAAATTAATTTTTTATTTTGGACATCATAATGAAACTATGGTTTGATGAGATAATCTACTACATGCAAACTTAGACTCTCTACCTAATTTTTTCAATATTATAAAAGAAGTGATTTTTAGATGATATATATAACTATTTTTGTTTTGGTCCACTAATATCTGTGTAGGAGTTTGATTGCTTGATCAAGATATTAATTTCTAAAAGTGAAATAAAAAGTGTTATGTAGATCTAACACTATTCATAATATAAAGGACACCACAAGATAGAAAAAAACTTTTCTATGATTTTGGGATGTATCTTCTTTGACTCATCACTACAATAAGATAAAATAACCATTATTGAGGTGTGTGACTATTGTCAATATATATATAGTATCGACAATAGTGTTGGAATTCCTTATAACATGATTATTATAGTTGGGGTTTTATATGGTTTTATGATTGAATCCATGATCCCCTTTTCCAACACGTTCATCCAGACCTATATCTTTGTGTGTGATGACTATGTGTCATTGTTGGATGAAGTTGAGAAACCATAACCTTTTTTGTAAAAGTAGTTAGTTTATTTATGATGAAGAGAATTTTATATAAATATTTGGGATCGAAAGCGTGTGATTGTTGATAGGTGATGTCACTTTAACAATAATATATTACGGAATGTGTTGAAGAATTATGAGTTATTATACTATTTTGGAAACCTATATTATGAAAAATCATTTATAAAATAGTGTTGTCCAAAATAGAGATGAAAATTTCTGTAAAAAATACTGTGAACTTGATTCAAAATGATTTGATGAGAAAAATGAATTGTGAATTAAAGTTTTATCAAATAGCCTAAAATACACTATTTGGGTATGTCTATGTTTTTTATGGTATATGGGAGTCTATTCCACATTCATGTGGACCTAACCAACTAATAATTTGGTATGGTTAATGTTTTGAACTGGAGAGGGTACGAAGCTAGAAAAATAGGTTTTAATTATTGGATGAACGTTATTAGATCAATAGGGGTTCTTATGTTAACATTGAAATCATTAATAATAAAAACAATCATCACCAAAACATCATAATTATAGATCTAAACGAAGTAGATTATGTATTAATGATTAATTTAAATTTGACGTTATTTCCAAGGATGTTAAATTCAAGGTGGTTTGGTTCATGGTCGATTACAAAACTGTTACTCTATGGATATATTGAGATTTATATGGATGAATATTGACAATTTAAAGTGAATTGTAATTTCATCATGCTATAAAATGAATAAATTTTGTTCGAGAGTGTCCATTCACAAAAATTTGAGTAAGGATCTAGGTATGATTAGATTTAGACTATGAATATATAAATGATTTAGTGGAATCCAAGGTATAAATTAAATTTAAATTTGCATTTGTATTTTTAGATTTTAAAATATATTTCATTATAGTTTATATCGATTCCTTAATATTAATATTTTTTTCTATCTCAATCCCTTTCCTATATCTTAAAATTCATCGAATGATAGAAAAAATTAGACAGAGGTAATAAGAGAGAATTAAGAAGTTGTTTGATCATCCTTAAAGAAGAAAAAAAATTAAAACCATATACTGTGGGCCATAACATATAGTGGAGTTGAAAAAGATGAAAAAATATTAAAAATTTTAAAATTTAGGGTCAGTACTATGAAACCACTACACTATTCAACACAGTCCTTATTTAAATAAAATGGTAAATTCTATCACATTATTTAGTATAAAATATCCAAATTATAGATGATAGGACCCTTCAAAACCTTCTATTTAATTGAATAAAATAAAATGAAATAATATTATATATTATATGAGTAACTAAGAATACATTAGATTAAAGACAATAATGAGAAAATTGAGCTCACCATATAGAAAATCCCGGCTATATATTACATTGTTTTGGATGGACCATAAACTAATGAAATTGAGGTATAGTGAGAATTTAGAACATCCAGGATGTAGCCACTTGGGAACACTACAAATTGAATTTTTATTGAAAAATAGAATACACATCCACACCGTCATAATGTTATATATTCAATAGTACTTGAGATAATTGAAATTCAAAAAGTTTAATGGTTCCAACCATATTTAAATAAAAATTCCCATTCCATATAGACATAAATATACATTAAAAATGTTGTTCAATCCCCAATTTCATTCAATGACCATTAAATCTTGTATTGAAATTGCTCAAAGTAATTAGATTATTAGGCTTCCTTAGACCACAAAATAACTTTTAGGGTTGGTAAAAACATAATTACGCTACATTTTAATTACCTTTCCCAAATTGTATAATGTTTCAATCACTTCCCCTTCCCATTTCCCAAAACAATCACCTCATCCCATGTTTTTCAAATAACCAACCCATTTTACATATGACCACCATAATACCTTTCTACAATTATTTCCTTACAACTTAACTAAATTCCAATCCTTCCCTTATTGTGCACATCAAACATTCCACATCCCCATTTCCTTTTGATACCTCCACATATTACTCCCTCCCAATACAACCTCTAAAATATTTACCACCTCCAAAACGAAAATATTATAAATCCAAACCCAAGACCCCTCCCAATTCAAATATTCACCCTAAATGAAAATCATTTCCATCCAAATAAAACACATAGCACTAGATGAAGAATATTAACCCTAATCCAACCATTTATTCCACACATATTTTGACATCAACTCCATCACATTCATCAATCCAATACCATAATAAATCCACTTAATAACCTACCACTCTATTATTTAGGAAGAACATTATAACCCCTATAAATACATTATAATTTTTGAGAATACTTAATTTCCATGGCTTAATTAAATTCAATGGAATCCTATATGATGAAACGATGCATTGGATTAGGTTGTAATGAGTTAAATAAGGTTGAATGTTAATTTAAAAGAAACATTGGAGTTTATGAAATTTAATGTAATAATTTTTTAGAGAGTAAATATTTAGTTTTTATTATGAATTTTTTCACTACATTATGGTAAGAGGTTGAGATACTATCATTTTTATTTTTTAGAAATGAGTATACAATAATTATCATTCCAATATTCAATGACATTAGTATTTATGCTTTTGATTTTGTGGGAAAAAAGAATATGGATTATTGTAAGTAAAACATAAAATGCCTCAAATACATGAATTGTGGAAATTTATTCCTATTTATTCCTTCTTCCACTATGATAATGAAATCAAAAAAATAACCCAACTAATGATGAATAATATGTAAACTATCTATTAATCCATCACCCAAGCTTACTTAGAAATGGTTTAATTCCATTGCTTCATTAGCTTCATAGGTGTTCTGATTTCATAATCCATTTATTCAAGTAAATTTTTGTATATAGACCATATGGTATTAATTTATTTTAAAGGCCAATCAAATATGTAAAACATGACAGTAATTAGTGTAATTTAATAAAACATTTATCCTAAAATGATAATATTTTTACTGGATCTTATTAACTTACTTTTCATGGTATGATCAAATTGAATGTTCTATGTATAATGTTAAATATGGAACTAATATGAATGGAATATTATAAATATTTATAGTTTGAGGAGTATTCCATTTATTCCACCATCGATGAGGGTGATGACAACTTTTTTGAAGCCATATCCTACCAAAAAGGTTATACATCATGATAAGTTTCCAATATAGTTCAACAATCATCACAATACAATAAAAAGTAATTGAGAAAAAAAATATTTATTCATCAAATTTAATTTGTTAACCAATTATTCCACATTTATGAGGTCATGGGAATAGAATTTTAGGATCCACCATTTTTATCACAACCCTCTTCCTTAGTACCTCCCTATTCTCAATGGACTTTTTCCCTTATAGAGTGATTTATGTTAACTCGTAGATATGAACCTTCCCATATATTTAAACATTCAACATAGATAATTACATTAGACACATTTATTACAACTTATCTATATAATACATGATGGAAAACCCATTAAAGGCTCTAATGATACCAACTATTGCTACATCACATCCATGTTTATAGATTTATTCCCATATTATGGGAAACAATAAGTTGAAGGAGGATCCTCATGAGGTCCCATTCATAGAAACTTATATTACTAAAATGTCATCCCTCCCAATTTGGATTTATCCCTTAGATTCAAAAAATGAATATCTTCTTCGAACCAAAGCTGCAATTTCTAGTATAGAGCATGATCAAGGAACTACCCTTTAGAAAACCTCCACTCCCCCATATATGAAAACTATTATTACAAATACAACTGAAAAAATTTAAAAAAAATTTAATGGGAGACTAAGGAGGATATCAGGGAGCCTTAGTATTTCCCCTCCCATACATATTTTATCTTTTTGAGTCTTATTTTATTAATTTTTACTGAACTGTTTTTATGTCATTGTACTATATGAATTTACTATTTATCATTATTACAGTTCATTGAATTTATGCATGAAATGGTTTTTTGAGAAATACTTCACATCATCTAATTAATTAAAAATAGATCATACTATATCACTATTCTTTGAGTGTGTAATTTTGTATATATACCCTTTTCCCACTGAAATGTTCAATGATATTATTTAATAATCCATATATGAGGGTCAAAAAATTAAGGAAGTATTTTTTTTGGACAAAATTTAATTTCATTCATATATTTTGGTAATTCAGTACATTTTATATTAATCTAAATAAATATTATCTATTATATTTGGAAAATGATCAAAATATTTGATTCATGTGTAGGGAAAAGATATATAGACCTAATTTAGTTTATTTTCCATAAACAAATCTTGGATAAATCATCAACTAAAATAAATATTTTTGAAATGAGGAAGAAATTAAATAATCATATACAAAATTGTAATAACATAGGTGAATATTTTGGAAATTTTATTCTCATTCCAGTTTTGATATAGGTTCATAAATATTGTTGCTGTTTTTTTATTGTTTAATATTTCTGTTTGAAAAGTTTCATTTGTCATACTGATTTTTAGTGTTTATTCCATAGCCTAGTATCATGATTTTATTTTTCCCATTACCAATGGGGTTGTGATCCATTAATAAATAAATATATATAGATAGATAGATATCTTGGGATATGAAAAAATAATTAATTTGTTTGTTTATGTTAGCAATGTATGATGATTTTGAAATACATTAAATTGATTGGAATCATTGATTGATATATTTTTTAACCCATTTGATGTTGACAATAACCCATACATTGAATAATTTTAATATCCTTAGAGACTATAAAATACATCAATAGAAATACACATTAGAAGAATAATTTTCTATCCTACCCTATTTGTTTAGTATATATTCATGATTTTATTTGAACATTAAAAAGGGAAAAGGTAATTTCGTGGACCAATAATAATTTTGGTGATGATCTAATGAATGCGGGTTTGGATCTGAAGATTATACTGAAAAAAGGTTCACAACAAAATAAAAAAAAAATTCATTGAAACCAATAATTTAATGAATTCAATTTATAAATTATAAATAGCGAAAAATTAGGATATGTTCGATTGACCTGGGAGCCATAATCATGTTCCAACATCTTTACAAAAAATTCTAAATAGTTTTGGTAATATATTTATAGTTTCGATAGAGATGCCAAATGTTTTGACTTCTAGGGGAATATGACATGTTCTTTCCCACAACAAATTTAAATAATAGAAGAGAAGTAGTATTATGAAAAGTGGATCATAGTTTCACCCAATTTAAAATCTTCAGGTTGTAGTCAGTTGAGGAAGAAAAAGAAGCAGAGATAATTTCATATGATGTAATTTGAGTGGTTTATATTTTATTCATTGACGTGAATTGTATATAATGAATTTTAATTTTGGAAATTATAACCCTTTTTCATACTTAAATCTATATTTCAGACTACCATAAAAAAATTAGCCCTAGATGCATTGGAACCAAAAGGATCCCTCTTCATGATTTTCATATATTCATTTATAGGTCGATGTTAAGATAGATTAAAATCATATTTATATATTGAAAATAAATGAGACTGAATATAATTAAGATTGAATGAACGTTTTTGATAATGGAAATTAATTATCATTGAGGTAGGTCATAAATTTCATTAATTATAATGTAATGTCCAATATAGTGAATGAAAGTGGAATAACATATTAAATTGAAATTATCGATGATCATTGATTGTAACATATTGAATTATATAGTTCATGAGTTTTCTAAAATATTAGATAAAAAATTATGTTTTTGAGTGTGTTATATTTAATTTATCCCATATTAGAGTTTGAATAATTTTTTTATTTAGTTATGAGAGTTTTATTATAGTAAATGAATGTTCATGTGTGGGGGAGTTTGATGAGTCTAAATTATGAATTTCATTAGGAATAAATTTAAGAACCTTTTATTGATAAAATATAGTGCATCCATTGTGTTTTTTAATATTATTTGAATCTAATTTTAGGATTAATAATAATTTTGGGGACTTGAGGATTTCTAATGAAAATTGAACAAAATCTCTCTACAAACCTTAAATAATGGTGAGATTGAAGATAACAACAATGAAATGATTAATGATGGAATTGAAACATTGTGTAACATATGGAGGCATAATAAATCCCTGGACATGTATGTGTATTTTTGGAGTCCAACACTATCTTTATAGTAAAAGTCAAACTAGTTAGGAGTGTAAGGTTATGATTGTACTAGGAGGTGGTAACCTGAGAACATAAGGGAAAATTATGAGTTATATAATGGAAGATTATTCATAATATAGAGCTGTATAAAATTGAATAATTTGGGATTAATGTGTATTTTATCCATGGTTGGGTGCATAATACTATGAGGTAATTTTTATATGATAATTTTTATATGTTTTATGGAGGAACCCTATATTTCATAAGGATGTCATTGTTGTGTAATTTTTTATACATTACAACAAAGAAACGTGGATGAAGCATATTCTATAACTTATTACCTTATACTATAGTGACATGAAATATTCTCTCAGTATCTAAGAACATAAATAATAATTTGGCCATTATAGTGTCGTGTAAGAGTCATTGTGATGAGTAGAGGGTTTCTTAACTCGAATACCTTGACCATTTAATTTAGAAAGTTTATTTGTAACCACAAACCATCAACCATTACATATTTTTACATAAAAGGGGAGAGGAATTTGAATTTGGGAGGCATGAATCATGTTTCATAACACCTCTACAATGACATGGAGGGTCACAAAATTAATGGTCGATAGAACTCAGGTAACCTAATTTCCATGACATAACCTTTGTATATGCAAAAATGTATTCAAGGGTGATTTAAATGCTGTAAAATCATGAAATAAATATCATGAATTATGCACTGCGATATTATGAGGCTATGGAATCATAAAATAATATGATTCCTTCACATTGTAACAACCCATTTGTGCAATGGATCTTGTAATACAGCTCACAATAAATTTAGGGTTTTATTGTTAAAAACTACAATACCCTAGGACAGTCCATGTTGGTGAATGATCTATTTAATTTTAATGATACTTACCTTGATGAAAATATATATTTTGAAACTAATTAAAAGATAAGAGAGTTATTGGGATTAACAAACCATGGGAGAAAGACATCCATAATGTTATTCAAACATTATTTTGATACTCTAGAGTATTTTTCATGATTTTGGATCGATGTTAAAGTATTTATGGTCGTCAAAAATAATTATTATCCTTTTATTATCACTTTTAATTTAATTTAATAGTGTTTTTGACTTTGAAACCTATATAGTACTTTTTCATTTTTGATGGAATTCATATTCATTAGGAGTGAGTAGTTTCTTAAGGGATAGTGGATCAATAGTAGGAGGATACTGCATTAATATACATTATTATTTCATAATGTGAATCACACAAGATTGATTGATTTAAAATTTTATTAATTAAATTAAATCCCCTAGCCACCTAGTGAGTGTGAAAGTAATTATGGGATGAAATACAATGAAATAGTGGACTTTAAGCTTATCAGTGATGAATTCAATTCAACATTTTTTATTGAGATATAACTTAACACACATGGGTCTTATTAGTTTACCTTAATTAGTTTAATATAAATGATCTATGAGGTTATTAATATTTGAAATATAGAGGAATTAGTTATTGTTATATATCATATAATTAATCACCCGTTATGTCCCATCTAAAAAACATAACATTTTTTATAAGAAAACAACCTATAAAATCATTAAATTTTCTACATTATCATCAAAAAGTTTTAATAAATCTATGTTTACCTTTATCTACTACCTTCCATTGTCAAAAATAATTAACCACTCTTTTTGAAAGTATTTTTCTTCTATCATTTCATTTTAATCAACAATATATAAAAATATACTTGGTTATGATCCTTAAAACTCCTTATGGTTCATCCTTAGGACTCCAAATTATAATACAATTCATTTCTTGATTTACTGATTTTAGTTCCTTATTGTAATTAACTTTTAATTTCAGAGTGTGTTTATAAAAATTTCATCTATAACCCCCAATGTTGGAGTGAAGTTCTATGGATTCTTCATAGAGAGGATGTATGATTCATTATTTCAACAGCATGATTGTATAGTTCCCTAAATGTACAGATTTATGTGTAATTAAACACTTCTAAATGGTTGAAATTATATATTAATATCCCATTTATTAATGTCTAACACAAAATGAACTATATTATATTTCTGAAGAACATTTTTCATGAAAATATCATCTATTTAAAATATTTACATAAAAGGTTAAAAATAATGTATGTGACGTTGGACATATTGAGAAAATATCGCATTAAATTATTAACTAATTAAAATACCAGATAAATTTTAATTTATAAATTTATCAGAAATAAACATAAAAACCATAAACACAATTAATATCCATTATTTAAAAAGTGTGAGGATATAATTTGTCATTAAATATTTTTATAAATCATCCAATAACAGGTTTCTCTAAAATAAATCATTTTCTACCAAATTGAGTTAATTAATAAATGATCTTATAAAATGTATGTAATGTCAAATTTAAATTCATAAGTCAATCGTGAAAAAAAATTCAATACTCATTATACAATGAATTATCAAGATTAATTTTTGATCATTCTCCTCTAATTCCATTTATATTCTATATAAATTTATTTCAATGTATTATATCTAGAGATGCGTCTTTTTTACCAACCATTATAGAAATATTTTAACTTCACATTAGGGTTTAATTTTAATAAGTTCATATATTTCTCAATTTATTTAATGTTTCACCATAGGTTAATTATGCTTTCTACACCACAATGACATATTCATGAATATATTCCAATTTAAAATTTCTAACATGGATTTTATAAGTGTCATGGTAGATATTTTAAATTGTGAAAATTGATTAATGAAATTTTATGTTTTTTGTATTTTGGATGATTAAATTATTTCTAAGTAAAGTACTTAAAAAAATACCCTCACTCATTCCTCCACATTTTTCAATTACCCAACATCATTATACCCTTTGTATCGTATAGGTCTACACCTCAATTCATTCAATTTTTTAAAAAATCAATATTTCTCTTTTTTCTTAAATAAATAGGTGAATCATTGATTTTTATTGAATATGACTGTGTGAACTCAACTTTAAATTAAAATTTCAATTACCATATTTCTTTTGTAATCACATGTTATGAGTCAACATAATCCCATAATATAATCCTTTACCTACACTTGTAATAAATTTCAAATATGACTATTTATTAACATAATGGTAGGAATATTAAAAACAAATATATATGGAGGATCCCTATCAAGTTTATCATATATTTTATTATTTTTAAATGTTAAGGTGGTTCCAATAATTTTTGACAAAGGAGTCTAAAAAATAGTTTCCATAGTATCTTTGATGGAGATAATTTATTCAAAATTATGTAACATAGTTTTATTAAATTTTAGACTTTATAATGACTGACTAAGTACTCTCCGGAAAATATAGAGTTGTTTGAATTTATAAAAAGATATTGAAGACATATCAAAATTAGCAATAAATATATGGATAATATTCATGGGTATATATTTATAAATTTGATATTATTTTTAGTCTGTATTCTAAAAAATAATATCATGCACTCAAAAAAATGAATAATAATCTATGTATTGTATATTAAAATAGAAAGAATTCTACTCAGATGAAATAATATTTAAAATTTACTTATTAATTTAGTTGATCTTATAATGTCTCAAAATACCACTAACAAATAATATAATATAATTCAAAAAAAAAGAAAAAGAAATAAAAATAATAATAAATGAAAAATGTATACATAAAAATTCTAATATCTTCCAGTCTCATTATCTCCTCTATAATAAAGCCAACATTATTTTAATTTTAAAAAGTAGTCAAAAATAAATTCTTTGTTTTGGTTTTTCTTAAATTGAAAAAAATGCATCTTCTGGATGAATAAGATATGAAATGGGGTTTCCATGAAATTGTTAGGATAAAAATACTCCAACAACGTAATTTAAGGAATCACTCATTAGATAAAAAGGGGATTCCTAACATGATAGTAAGAATACTATATGGGAATTTAAAATATATTTTATCACATCAAAATCCATCATCTATGAATCAATAAATAGAAATTAAATTATTTCTCTGAGTAATTTAGAAAATTTATAATCTATATTACTTAAATTTCTATTTATTTTCTAATAAATCCTGATTCTACTAGGAAATGTTTTGATGTTATTTATAGAATATTTCTAAATTAGAGTTTAAATAACTTATACATCGTATTTTCCTATGATAATTTAATTCATTAAAATAACATTGCTATTCAAATGTCATTTTCAATTATTGTTTTTATTTTATTATAAAACATTAACACTATATTTCTCTTAATAAACTATTGTAAAAATTATTTATTCTATAACGTTATTGACTAAATGAATCTATATACACTATTAGTTCTTAAACATAATAATATCAATAATTTATTGTTAAATTAATTTATATTCATACCATTCATTTTTGAAAATTTCATAAGGAATTAAATATTCTAATGGAACCCTTCTATCAGAAAAGGTATCATCTATTATATTAAAATATTTTATATATTTATCATTAGGTGTAATGGTAACATGTAATAATAATAATAATAAATACTTTCCATATTAATGAGTTTTTTCACATTTTTTCCAAATATGTGATGATACGCTTTCGGGTGGCTAAATTAGGGTATGTAAAATTAATAATATTCAATTTAATAGTCATCTTATACAGTTAGTTAGATAGAACCTATCATTCATAATAGATATAAAATCTATATAATTGTAAAACCAATTGAATTTTTAACATTATTCGTCCTTATTAGGAATCATATAAGGATCATACAAAAGTGATGTTTTGATACCCTAAAATTAAATAATTCCCACTTCATTCATAATGTTTTTTATGGGTCACTACCCATGTTGTTTTATAATCACTAAAATAATTAAATTCTCAATTCTCCATCACTAGAATGAAATAATAACAATCATTTCATCAAATTTTAGCATCACAATTAAATAAGAAGAATTGTTTAACCGTTATAGTTTTAGAAATATACAATTTCTCTATCATCCTAATGATTCCATTCTTCCAACAATTAATCGTTATATAAACCTCTAAATTAGAGAAAACCCATCAAATATTCTCTAGAGAGTCCATCTTTCAATTATTTCATCTCTCATGATCACCACTAATCATCATTATATAATTATTTTTTGACTTTATATCTTCTATAAAACATAAATATTCACTCTGGTAATTAACTATAGTTAAAATAACTTAGTTAGTCCATCATACTTTGAGATAGAGATATATATATTTTTAAAAATATTCCTCCTTTTCAATATATTTACAAATATAGACAACAGATATAACTTCACTTGAATATGATCTTTTCATTTAGTCCACAACATGGTTATAGGTTTGACTATTAAATTTTAAAACCACTGTCAATGAATCATTTTATTACTAAAAATATTGGCAATTCTCTCATTTTAATTTCATATATTACATTTAACATGACATTGTTTCTTGAAAACCCTAATCTTTTATTACTTTCATTGAAAAATTGTAATCTCTTATTTTAAAACAATTATATCTTACCATTTTTATCAAAACCATGTCTACAACTATGATAGAATTTGTTGCATCATTGTTATTGGTGAATGAATTATAAATTTTTCAATACTATGCTCAACACAACACTTGAATGCTTAAATATTTTAACTGTTTTTAATAAAATCATCCTAATACCATGTTTTATCCTATATACAATGTTTATTCTAAAAATCTTGAAAAAAAATACTAGCATGACCAGGTATAACAACATGTTTTTTTGTCAATTACCCAGTTTTTAATATCATTTTTAAACTAAAATTATTACCATCACATGGTTTTATGTCATAGTGGACTGTAGAAACAAAAAAAAATTATATTATATCTACGAGTTGTGAGTCAACCATTTTCGTAAACCATGATGAATAAACCAAGAATTGAAATGAGTCATGATGAATTTGTTTTGGTTATCTGACCAAAATATTTTTCAACCTTCATCTAAATTTTTTATCACTTCATATGATTAACTCTACATAAATATATAGTCATTTTAGTATATTTTAATATATCATTATCCCTATAAACATCATAAAAATACTTGAAATATTTTATCACAATAACATTTTTCTATTAATTGGCCATAATTTCTCTAAAAAAACTCCACCATCTCTAACCTCTACTATTAGTCACCCTCAATAACACAAGTACCTTAATTATTGTACGACCAATGATTCAAAAATAATATACTCAGATCACATAATACTTATGCTCATTGTGAGAAATATGACTTGATTAAAAATATTATCATGTTAGCGCCTCACTTAACTAATTATTATTTAAAAAAATTCTAACATTCATAAACATTACAACATTATTATTTCCATACTTTGAGAAGATATAAATATATTTTCCCCAAATTATACATATACCTAATATTTTTAAATAGATAAAAATTTCTTTATATTTTATATTCTAAATAAAATATAATTACAGTATTTAATTAGAGTATTTATCAATATTTTCAATTAATAAAAAAGGAAACTTCCCCAATGATATTATAAGGAATTAGTACATTAGAGAAAACAATGGGACATAAAATTTTATTGGAAACAAAAAAATGTTTTAAAATTTTAAATATGTGATTAACCATAGTAAAAAACATTTTCTGGAACAATACCACTAGTTGAGTGGAATACAATTCTCCAAAACATCATGTAGATGGAGATAGTAGAAATAAAAGCACCAACTAATTATTCTCAAGGAATACCTTACACAATACCTTTGTTATGATATTTTTAATATGATCTTATGTAGAATGAAAATATAATATCTCAATCGATTTCTCAAATTTATCTATAATAAAGTGATTTTTTTTCAATGTGTTGCATCCATGAATAATTTAATTGATTTTTAAATAGTTTATTTTACCCTTATGTAATAAAATTTAATTAAAATAGGAAAATTCATCTTTAAATCAACATATTAATGTTATTTGTCATTTAAAATTGTTATTCACAACCATGAGTACTTGGAATA
Source organism: Viscum album (assembly GCA_963277665.1). Classification (NCBI taxonomy): domain Eukaryota; kingdom Viridiplantae; phylum Streptophyta; class Magnoliopsida; order Santalales; family Viscaceae; genus Viscum; species Viscum album. The sequence continues at coordinate 1,602,047,036 of OY728153.1, read as the reverse complement.
AATTTGGTTTATGAAATGACTAGTGATAGAAATAATTATTAAAAACAACCAATAAATTTACAAATATATATGGTAGGATGCACCTCTTTAAGTATAAATCTTATAATCCACCAAACTAACCCAACCATCATTCATAAATCCAAACTCTAAATGCTTTATTCTATTGATTAAAAATATAAATTCTCTCAAGAATTTAACATATTGGAGAATCATTATCAAAAATATGTATTTATTTTTCATTGGTATTACATTCATTCTAAAACACATACAATGTAGCAAAAAAATGAAAATTATTTATAATATTAAGTATACTAGGTATCCAAAAATTTTCTTATACTACGTAATGTGAATAATTTTTCAATCCTCAACATTTGAAAACTTTTTATAGGTAACAACTCTTATTTAAAAAACTTTTCATTACATTATGATAAATTTTATTAAAACACACAAAAATTATTTAAATTGAGATAAAAAAGTACCTTGTTTATATTTAATAACTTATAAATTGAGCAAAAAATTTAAAATCATAGAGATTTTAAATTCATTCAATATGAAATAAAACATTTCTCTTTATAGAACATCATTTATACAAAAAATATTTTTACATATATATAAATTAGAACAAACATCCGTAAATAGTAATCTATTGTTGAATAGTTTTTATGAATAAATCATCTATATCAGAATCCTTGATTGTTAAAATACTTGTTTACCCTAGAATACAATTACCTGGGTTCTCATTCTAGTATATAATGTATCTTCTTTATGTAATTCAATTTTCTCTCAAACTAAAACTTATGAAATATTTCAATAAATTCAATATAGACATCTTATATTTGTTTGAGGTTAATAAAATATTATTTTACATCTATTTATAATACATTGATCATATTTTATATTATTAAATATGACAATAAGAGAGTAGTTTCCAATTTCGTCAAGGGAGAGAAAAAATCAACATCAATGGATTTAAATTGGGAGAATCCATTTAATTAAAGTCAATTTTTATTTTTAATTAAAATTATATAATTATTTAGGTTATTATAGTAAACTATTTGGGGGTGAGATATCATTTTTATAACATGTTTTCAATAAATTACACATGTCTTCTCATTCCAATCAATACCATTATTTATAGCCTTTTTTGGAATTTTTTTACTAGCAACAGGAGATATTTTTGGCTCTAACTAATTTAAAATAATTGTCTAATATAGAGATTAATCATATAGGTATTCAATAGTGTTATCTCATCACATTAAATGTTGTGTTCATAAATTTTAGATCTAATCCTGAATTCAATTTTTGATGTTAATCATGATCTCAAATTCTCATCAGTAGATATATAATCTGTATATATTAAATAATGTAGTGAATCCTTGAATATTATCAACACTATTAATCTTTAGTCAATAATATATTTATTCTTTTCCAATATTTTATTTATTTATAATATTTAAATTTTATATTTCAAATTTTTTCCTAATCATTTTTTGAAATTCATTTATGATTTTATCATCGATGGAAATCAAATAAAGACATATTTCCCTTACAATTTAAACATTCAGTGTGAATTACCATTATTACAAATAAAAATTTTATTTTTTAAAATCATAATTTCTTTCAATGTATTATTCTCCCCACGATACAGCTCATTTGGGTATATTCAATTACCAATCCGCAAATAGCCCCAATTTGTATTATACATTCATTCTGAGATGAATTCATTATAAAATTTATTTATTGGAACTTTCATAGAAGGTTTTATTTGTTATATATTAATTAAAATCCAATTCCTATTCCTAATTAATACCTTTTATTTATTAATTTATAACTATAAAAACATTTTTTTATCTCCATTTTCTGAGATATTAATCCACTTGGATATTGAAAAGGTTAATATAATAATTTGTATATAATTTAAATATATTTTTTCCATGATTTTTTTCCACCATAGATATAATGAAATTAAATTAATCCCTTTTGCTTTGTACTTAATCACTAAAAGTCACGTATCTATGAACTAGTAATAAATTACGAGTACATAATTCCCCCTTCCATCAATACACATCAGTAATATTGGACATTGAACATTAACAATATTGAATTATAGAAACATTAATGACTTCTTAAATTTTGGATTATGTATCTCCAAAATGATCTTTCTTTTTGAGAAACATTATAGGTGTTTTTGTGAAATCATATTAGTCTAGGAATATACCATGCAGATTTATATTTATCAAATTCCCCCATTGTTTTTTAGCTCAAGTAGTCAATTAATTTGTGACAAAATTTATTCTAATACCCTTTGTAATAATATGAAATATCCACTTCTCCACTTACAATGTATAATTTTCTATTGAAACAGATTAATTACAACTTGATTTAACTATCCTTCCTTTGATAGTAAACATGTTATTAGTATATTTTATATAATTACCTATATTTATCAATTGTAAAACACTTGAATAATTATGTAAAAGGCCTTATTCAATAATGAAATCCATCATTCTCAAGTATTTTAAAATGATATTTGATTCTTGTGGGTTAACTATATTTAATTCTTCATCATCTAAAAATATTATATCTTCTTTTGGGTTTTATTTGATTTCTTTTAATTGATTCTTATTATCATCATTTGAGATGTATTACCATTGACATAGATCATTCTTATAGAAATATCTATTGATTATTTAGAAATTTATTCCATAAAACACATCTAAATTATCATATTATTGATACAAATATATTTCCTCAGATCCATTTATGGTTGATACAAATTTCATTTCCTCTATATATTACAGATGTTCCTCGTCTTGCAAGGATGAAACATGTTATTTGTTTTAATGTTGTTTCATGATTTATTGAAATATTGTGTCACATAAATTAATGTGTCTGACCATTACTCTAAAATGAAATCCTTTGAAATATTATGAAAAATAATTAGAACATCCATTGTGATTGGACCTCCAATGTTTATTCTAGGAGTCATAGTACTTTTATGGTCTTATATATTTCATCTTATTTTGAAGATTTCTCCTTTTATATCTCCAATTTTATTTACCGGTTATTTCTCTATATGGGATAATGAAAAAATGATTCCATCCCCCTTTACTACATTGATCTTGAGTTCAACAACATTTTTATAGTTTATTATCTTAAAAATATTGATATTCAAGATCTCAACCATCAACATATATTTATCTTCATCCATACACTGAATGTTGAGTTTAGATTTACATACAGTTGAAGTGAATTTTTGTAAATCATCAATCTAATTATCTATAAATTTATTTTTTACCATAAATTAAACATTTATATAAATAAAATATTTAACATCATATTTATCATGTTTTCTTTATTTTATTCATTGTGGTTTATCAATGAGAACCATAAAAAATTCCTCTATGAAGCCTTTATAATCCCAACTTTTCTCCATTTTATATCCTTATAATACGTCATTATAATGTAAAACAATTTTATTATTTTTGAAGAAATTTTTCATCATACATTTATTTACATTCATATCATTGTTGGTTTCTTTCAATGGATCATCCTCATCATAATCATCTTAGAAACTAATAAATCATAGAATTAGTTTATTAAATTTCTACCATTGAAATCCAATGATTGGAAGTGTTACTTTAAATTTAGATTTTCCCCCTTACCAGGTTGAAGAGATTAATTCCATCACCTTTTCAACTACATTTTGACCCTGATCATCTTCAACAATAATCATTTTTTGCTACCTTACATATACAATTCCAACTAATTATATTTTACCAATGGATCGTCTTTAATTTTTTAAAATTTATATACAATAAGTGTACATTGTTAGATATCTAATGATATAGACTAGGTGAAATATTCCTCAATTACCCATGCCATTAGATTAAATTGATGTGAAAACGGTCTCAATATACACATTATATTGTTTCTTTCATTAAGAGTTCCTCAAATTCAATTCATATCATCCATAATAACATTCACTCTATCAAGAATGTACCAATAGATTTATTTGAATACATATCACCATATGTATTTCAGAAAACATATGTTTTGGAACATCTCACCATTGGGAATCTTTCATTGATTGTGAAAAAATTATCCCACTAAGAGTTTCATAACTGAAATAACATAATATGGATTTCAATATTATTTTGATCTAAATAATATTGTACCTATGGTTTGAGGATTGAAATGAATTTATATTTTAATATATTATTATTGAAAATTAATCTTTTATATATTTTGATCATTTAGAATTGACATCTCATTAACTTCAATAATTTTTTGGCACTGTTTAATTTTAATTTAACTTGAAGAAATAAATCACTTTATTAAATGAAACATTATATTGGATAATAATTATAAATACAAACCATTCACACAAATACCAATTACTACTCTCAGTAATAGGTAATACCTCGTGGGTTATGGATTTGGTGTAAATTAGAATATGTGGAATTAAATTTTTTTCCTTTACTCGTATTTTTCCATAGTCAAACACACCACTATTTATTAATAAATATAAAAATGATTATATCACAAAGAATATTATTTTTTAATTATTCCAACTTACATATTTTTCATCTATGGATCATTCAAAATTAATGTGTTGATGCACTACAATTTTATAAATCATATTTCATGTAAAAATGTTTTTGTGGAATCACTATTCCTCTCATTATTAAGCTAACCCTAATATGGAAAATTCAAGAAGATGTGTTGTGGGAGTTGAAATGAATTTTAAAAAACATTAATTTTTAATAAATGATATAATAAAATGTTTATAAGTTACATGTTGTAATCTAATTACAATACCACTAAATAATAAAATTAATGAATGAAAAAATTTCAAATAATATAACTATAAAATAAAAAAATAAAAAATATGATAACAGTAGTTAAAATAGTGAAATTAAGATATAGATGTTTGAGGTGAAAAAATAACAACATAAATAAAAATTACATCCTTTTAGATGAATATTCAATACATCATGTAACAATAAAATCCCTAGAATCAAACATGTTTAATGACTTTGAAGACTACATAAGTAATAAATTTATTTAATGAAGGATCTGCAACATCTCCCAAAATGTTCTTCTCACACATTATACAACTTAGACCCATATGATTTAAAATTATTCATCATATCCTATGGAATTAAAACATTTGAAAAATGTAATCCTAGATTCTATGTATGGGTAAACATAGGAGATATTAATGAATTATCATAAAAGATCATAAGGTACAAATAAGGTTATGATAACTAGATCATAACATAATTAAATAATACCTAATATGATAAATATAATGACACATGAATCATAGAATAAATAATTATTATATAAAAATACCTAACTTTTATGAATGTGTAATCATCAATAATCAGTCATGGTCCATTAGAACATACCATTAGAAAAAGACATAGATCTATGGAATAAACATTATAATAGACAATAATTTTATTTTTCAAGGATCACTACCATTACTATCAATGTTTATTGGGTTCACTTCAAATTTCATCATTTACACAGTAATGGTTTACTCCCAAGACTATCATATTCGACAAAGTACCAAACTAAATAATGTTTAGTCCCATATTCTAATACATATTTCCACATGAGATGTAAATACATACCTTTTACATTAGAGATATATATTATTCAGGTAAAACCGATCACATTGTGAAAACCATAAACATGTGCTTTAGAAGATCATAAAAACATTCATAATTAAATAATAGTATAACATGTGGAAAGGAAATGAGTTTCATCAAAATATATCAATTTCATTATTGCATAAATCATTGAAAATAAATGAGTCTAAAAAATATTTTATCATCACATAATCGTATGAAATTTTTATAAATAAATTAGATGCAGTAATTTGATCATATCTCTAGTGAATCCTAATAAACATCAAATGAAATTGACATAGACAACAAATACCTACAAAGGTGCATTTGAAAATATCTTTGAAAGCATGGGAATTTAAATTTTATTTTGTAATATATAAAAAAATAAATTTCCTAAAATAATGTGGAAAATTATTTTTTTAAATTAAATATGTAAAATTTTTAATGGTTCTTCATTGTAAATAGTGTCCATTTTGGGATTAAATTTATTCATCACGTAATCATTAAACCAAATATTCCTCTCACACTTTTTAAAAAAGTCAGAAATAACTATTTAAGAAACAAAAAAATTATTTCTAAAATAATTTAAAATAAATTTATATATACATGAAGATAAATTTAAACAATCCCATGATTATTGAAAATAAAAATCATGAAAATATTTTAAAGAACATTGATGGTGAAGGAAAACAATTCCACAATTGTGGAATTATGGGTGGTTGTTATTAAAATAAATTGTATCAATGATTTTATGTACCATGTAGAGGAAAAGAAAACTCTAACATAAAAATTATATAAATTAATCTATTATTATTAAACAGATAGGGTTTAAAGGATATGATCCATATAATTTCACTACATAGGAATTTATCCTAGATAATATTAAAATGAAATGAGGTAATAACATAAATCCCTTACCCTGAGGAATTATTTTATTCGTATGTATTCAAAAAATCATTAAAAAAATAGTTAATTATAATACACCTATAGGACACCAAATTTAATATATATATATATATGTGTGTGTGTGTATTAATATAAATAATTCCCTTATAAATTATAACTACCCCTATATTGGAAATTTATCATTAAAATAAGTATTCAGATGAAAGATTATTTATTTTCCATACATGTTTTTTATGGTTCAAGTTATTACATTTTTTCATCGTTTCATAATCTGAAAACACAAAAAAAACACCATAAATGTCTTATTTATTTTTTAAAAACATTTATAAAATGTGGTGGTGAAAATTGAAGAATATTACATCAGGGATTAGTATGCTCAAAAGCAATATTTATGATTCCACTTTTTGATAGCTGGAACAAATGGATTGTAAATAATATATAACCATTAAATAATAATTAATTTATGATATATATCATACATATTCATTAAATATATACTCATTACCATCACGTTTAGGGATATATGAAAATACAATGCATCACATTGTGGAGATGGTAGTCCACATGTATGCATGAGTTACATTATCCTTTTCCAATAGATGGGGAGGTAAAAATGTTTTTATTATAATATAATTATATAATAATTTTAATTTTATAAACATAATAATAAAAATTAAATCATTCACAACACCAAACCATAGATGGTGGTTATGGAAAATGAAATACATCTCTTTATGGAGATGGTAGTCTGTATATACACACATATAATTTTTTCAATTAGCATTCTATGATAAAAGAGAAGAAAAATGTTTGTAAAAGTAACACAATAACAAATTAATATATTTATAATAATGGATTCATTTTTTAAGGAATGATAAAATATATTTATAGGTAGTATAAAGAGAAATAAACTTGGAATGACTTGGGTAAGATGATTATAACCTCTTTGAAAGGCATATTTTCACTTAAAACATTAGCCTTCATAAAAATGTTGTTAAGATATACCATAAAATCACATATTAATTTATGTAATATTAGATGGTTTTTTTCCCGGGATTAAATTTTTCATTATTTTTTAACAAGGGAGGAGAAGAGGATCCCTTTTATTAGTGAGGGGATGGACACACATGGAATTAATTAAATGATTGAAATAATATTTTTCCATTTTATAGTGAAGGGGAAAATAATTGGAAACTATTTTGATAATATGATAAGTAAGGAAAAATATATTAAAAAAATATGATTTAGAATACTTTATGTGGACATTTTTTACTCTACCTAATCGTTTAACCCCCTCAATAAACTTGTTTTAACCATAACCATGAGAAAAATTGTTTATTGTTATTATTATTTTTTGTAATAAATAATTAATGTTTACTGAATAAATAATATTTCAATTAATATTAAAAAAATTTAAACCATCTTATCATTTTCATTTATATGATTAGATGAAATTCATTTCAAAATAAGTTCACATAACACAATGAAAATAGATTTTAGAAAATACATTTTAAGCATAAATCATGGTGTTATTCATATTTCATTCCTAGTAAAAACAATTAAAAGATTATTAAAATATTTATATTCAATATAGTATATATAAATTTTATGAAACTAATTACTCAATTAATATTAATTAAAATTATGTAGATAAAATAATTTACATGTGTAAAACTAATTTTCGAATAAACCTCTTTCTTTTATAAAAATAAACTTTTATTTTCATTTATAAACAATTGAAAACCTATTATATAATATTTTGCATGGAAATGAATATTTTTTTCATAATTATTTATTCATTATTAATAACCTCTAACACATATACTAGGTTATAAATATCACATTAAATAATTGTTTATTAATAGTATATTACAGTTCGTTTAAACTCTGTATTTCATGTAAACTGAACTATTACTGAAATAAAATTTATTTCTAGATAAAGATATTATAATATATTATGAAGTTATATTTTATTACCTTATATGAATTTATCCTTATAAATTCCATCACTCTATTAAAAACAAACAAGGTTACTTATGTCTTACCACATCCCCATGTTCTCCCATTTCATCCAAAAATTTGTTGTTTTGATAGAAACATTTGACGAGGTGAGTGGTTGTTTTTTGAAAAAATTTATCTTTTCATTCAATAATTTCTTTACAATATAGAACATGTTACAATGTTAGTACACCTATGTTATGTGTATGTAATGGTTCTAGTATCTACTCCCATATGAGAGATAAATGGAACATGTCATGAACTTGGGACCGATTTCGTGACTGTAAGAAGAGATAAGAAACATTAAGGATTTGATAAATAATATATTGGGGAAAAATATATATATCGGTATTACATTTACCTTTTTCAAAAATATCCTAAATATCTCCTGATGAGATATTTATAGGGATACATTTCCTTTAACATCAATCTCAAGATCACAACAATGATTATCATTAAAACATTTATATTAACTTCATGCTTCATTGTTTTTTTGGGGAATGGTTCTATCCCACTATATTTTTTTGTTAGATTGATCATGTTATAATAGCCTTATTTCCTGAAATATAACACATCATGTTGTATTTCATCACTTCTTATCATAGATGGATTTATAACGATCCATCAATATGAACAAATGAATGTTATTGTTGTATTAAACAATTTCACCAAAGAAAGATTTTGATCCAAACCAACATTGGAATATGTAGAAAAAAATATCAGGGTATAATCATGGATTTCAATAACCCTATAAGACTGAATATCTATATATGAATGACGTATAGTGTTAAATAACAATCCAGTACTCAACGTCTGCTTATGTCTTTTCAAGAACATCTTGATAAGTCAATGATTCCGATTAGATGCAATACAGCATGTCGCTCCATGAAAACATACCAAAAATTTGTTATTTAACCTAGAAATATGACCAATATATAAAACATATAACATTTTAATGAAATGTTATGACTTTTTAAGGATATAAGTTACATCCTAAAAAACATTTTTCACATTATATGTTTTAGGGATTTCGATCACAAAATCAAAAGTAACGTTTTCCCATTTCCATTCTGTAATAGGATATCATTTTAAAATCCACTTATACTATTATGTTGACTAATTAACTTTTATACACACCATGACTCTTGATACATACTCTTAATATACATTTTAATTTTATCCCACAATAAATACTCTTTTAGAATAGAAAAATATTCATACTTCTTTGATGAAGTGAGAACAATATACTATGAGATTTCTCCCATTCCTCCTTCTTTAATATTGGTAATTAATGGACACATACACAGATACTAAACTTATCATTACATCACAATCATGGTATAGCTTAGGGAAATTCCACACCTTTTTCAATAGTTCCACATATCTGTTCTATGACTCTTTAATCCTTACATGGATTTATGGTTGACCATTCATATAAGATTGATAATATCATTCCCTTTTTTACATGATTTCATAACCCATATTCTATAAATCCATAATTATTGGATCTTAATAAAATCCCTTCAGGGAAAAAATAGAATGGTCATTTTGAGTTGCAATATTTTTTAACTTGTTTTCCTCCAGAATGACGTAGTGTACTGGGAAGTCATAAATTTTGTTTGCAAATCCAACTATCTATTTTGGAACATATAAATTCATTCTAGGTGAATATTTACATTATTCATTTCTAATCATTATTTATGTTAGAAATCCCACAATATGGATATTGTCCCATATTTTTAATGAAAACAATTACTGGATCAATTTCCAAATCACGAGTCAGGTAATATTTCATTGGTATATTATATTGTAATATTTAATAAGATTTCTCTGTTTTTTTAATGAGAATTATTTCCATTCATTACTTGGATGCGTCACTATATATTACAAACCCTTCTCTACTATAATGTAGAGTGTTATTAGGTGAAATATGAAAACATATTTTAGATCCTTTAAATTTTCATCACATTCATGTGTCATTGAGAACATTGAGCCATTTAACGTCACCATGTTTTTTGGATTTTATAGTTATGATGAATCCCTCGGAAAGAATTAATAGTATAAATCCATCCCTATAAAACTATAGATTTTGGTCACTATAGATGTTCACGTATATTTCTCAATAATGTTCATATTCAAAGGACCCTCCAATATACACTAGCTAAAGAGTATATGGTTAACATGATAACTCTAGGGCCACAATGTTGGGATCGAGAGAAGGTTCACCACTTCAGCTCAAGCACACCTTCTCGTATATCTGTAGATTCTTACTATCTTATAGAGCATAAAGAGGTACTAGGGAGTCTAAAACCTTTTTACTAGTGTAATAAAATAAGGAAAAATGAAGATGGACAATTAACAATTAACAATGAACAATAACCAATAATTACCATGAATTATATAATTACATCCCAAAATTGGTTAGATTCCTACAACCAGACATAATAAATATATCTACTCATACCTGTGTCATGTGCCATAAAACACCCAAAATGAAGTCATAATGTAAATCCCCAAAAATTGGTTTCAACACATGTTTTGTTTCCTCTTCCATGATCCATCATAAAATAACTACTCATACATCTATCATATGGATTTTTCTATTATCTTGACATGTAACCATGAAATCTACTTTGTTACCTATGATGATCTGAGTAAGGTGTGCATAAAATACAGTAGTTGAACACCAATAGTGTCTTTGTAAATATCTAATAGAATACACTATATGTATATGTACACATGAGAGATAAAAATAGAAACAAATGTAAACAAGATCCCAAATAAAAATTTATAAATTATTTATTTTCTCTTTAGTTATATTGTGAAACCCCAAACCGGAAAATTCTACTGTAGCCATACCATAAATATAAGACAACCTTAATAGGAGCTTACCATATCTTTTGAAATAATAAGGGGAATTCTTTAATAATTTAAATTTCATAGGATTAGATAAAACAATACATTTATCCATATCATAAATAAATTGTTTAGTGCCAAAATCTATATTTTGGAACCCTATGTGTAGGAACCACTATGTACATCAAATATAGTATGCGATGTCGAGCATCATGTCCTTCCATCCTAAATCATGAATAATGAGAAGCATGTATTTCCTCCTTATCCATGAGTGGGATCCATAATTTCACTCATATCTAATCATTACATCAAATACATATTCCACATGTTCTAAAAACATGTCAATTTGAACACATTTTAATATCGAGGGTGCACATCTTTCCTTTCATCATTATTCCCATGGTTTAACGTACTCAACATCTTTTTCCCAATTCAATACATAAACCATTTATCCATTTTTTAAATAAAATAATAAGAAATGGTTATTTATGTCATTTAAAAATATATTCAAAACCCTATAACTATTTACCCTTTATCTCAACATCCATATTATAAAGACATTTATTTTCAATTAAGACAAACTATCTGTTATGCCATTCTAACTTGTTCAAATAAAAATTAAAACCAATTAAAAAATCAAAACCCTATGTCCCGCCATTTTAAAGATCATTTTACCATTTTATAGGGAACAATACATCATATGGGTGTCCTTACGCTTGATTTAAGAATCATTAATGGCACTAATGGGGAAATTGAGTGGTCCAACATACCATTTTTTGACCAATAGTTTTCTTAGTAAAAGTAATAATTATGGATAATGGTTGTGAAATGGCACAACAATATGAACATAAATAAAATTAATAATATGGGAGGTTATTTTTTGAAATCCAACCTCATGGTTGATGATAAAAAATCACCCGACATTTTCACTTGATTAAAAATAAAAAAAATGACAACACCAATGATAAGATTTCCTTGAAAAAATAGGTGTTAGGGGATTTAAAACAATAGAAACAATAAAAAACATATTTACGAGTGGAAAAACTATTTTATTAGCAGTTATTTATTATTTTTTTAATATCATATTTTAACATATATAGATGTAGGGAATGTAAAAGTTAAATATTTCAACGTTAGATGTTTAAAAACTGACATTAAAACTTCCACTAAAACAAAAATGAAGTGTTGATTTTATATTGGATTTAGAAAAATGATTTTAAAAAGAAATTTAGATATCAATTGTTTTATTTTAAATAATATAGAAAAGAATCTTGTCCACATATATTTGATAATAAACATTATAAGGAAACAATCACGTAGAATATTTCACATCATTTTTAGAAAAACATACATGGAATGTTACTTTCAAATTCGTTTTTTTCTAAAAAAAATGATGTTTACAATCAAATTATTTTTTCCCAACATTGGTTTATAAAAAATATATATGGAAATCACTAATTATTCTTTAAAAAAATGGATTACATTATACATGAAGAAAACAATTGAATCGTTATAAAAAACTAAATATATTATCTCAAAGATAAGAACTGTCCTATATAATAAAAATGAATATATCACATAACGAATAAGGAAATAATAAAATAGAATTTTTTAAACCTTAATTAAAAGATAAAAACTTGATAATTTAAAATTAAACCATACATAAATGATATTTTTTTGTCAAAAAATGATGATGGGTAAGGTCTTAATTCATATAAGACTCCAAATCACTGATAATCAATAACAAGAATGAATTTTATATGAATAAATAATTGAATATTTTGACATAAATCATTAATTAATTAATGTAAGTAACTTTATCGAATTTAGTTTTTTTTTCAATTGTGATTATCTAAAACTAGAATATTAAATCATAATAATGACATTACACAATTCATTTTTTTCAATTCTACCATGGTTATTAAATATTAACATGTAAATTTAAACCATGAAACTCATATATATATTTTTATATATTATAGAAATAAACTATTGTATAATATAAAAAAATATTTAACATTAATTTAATGTATCTAAAATTATTTCGGATCCTATATTGACATGTTTTCATTGTTAATCTTTTTTAGGACAATATTTTGATATATCAAATATAAAAACTTGTAATATTAATAATAAATAAAAATAAATGACTATTAAAAAATAATAAAAATTAATTATTCTAATATTTTTTAACATTTTTGTGAAATATACCTAATAAATAGAAAACCCAATATAATGTTAATTAATCTGGTAAGAATATTATTTTCATATAATAACCACTAAAATATATAATGTTCCTAATTAATTAAACTATAATGAAAATTATAGCTTAATTATATTAGTATTCTTACCCATAAATGAATGAAAAAATTCAACCAATCAATATATATTATATTCTGTCACACACATATATAACTCTACCATCATCATCTAGACATTACACCAGAATTGAACTGTACTCTGGATCTATAAGATCATAACTAAAAGTGTCTTCATTTTGAATGGAATGGGAAAATATAAACCAAATCAAATTTTTAATATATTAAGTGACTTGTTGTTATATTTATTAAATTAAAGAAAAAATGAAATATAAATTTAGTTAAATAGAACCCAACTATAATATAGGTTGACTAAGCTCATCAAAAATAACAAGATCCATGATATTTTTCTTGAAAAATATAAATGGATAGTATTTTCAACAAATATCAAACAACATACAAACCACATAAATAATATCCATTTAAGAATAATTATGGGATAATATTTTTATCACATTATAAATATTACTAATATCCAACATTTTTGTATCATGAAAAATTTGTTTCATTTTACTAATAATTTATATTTTTGATACTCTTATATAAATTAAATATAGGAAAACATTATATGTAATATTCAGTATAATGTCAATAATATTTAAAAAATAACACATATCCATTATTTTACATGACAATGAAGTCTTGTTGGACAATGTAAATAATTACCCAAACAATCTCCACCTTTATTAATATAATCTATATGTAATTGAAATAGAGCATTTGAATCTATAATATCATGTACTGATACTCATTCCTAACACAACTAAATATGATAGTAATGTAAATAATCCTAAATAATATGTATAACTCCATAGACTATAATACATACATGGGGATCTCTAGCATACACCTCATAGTATAAGGTCGGGTCTAAAAGGTGAGTTTGAGGATCTGTGAAGGCATGCATTGTAGGTTGTGATGGTCTCATCATTTATTCAAATATAGCATGGAATGATAATTTAACAAGATCACCCATTGGATATTTTTATTCTTTCATATTAACTTTTATATAATATATTTCAATTTCCATGGATTTGTTAAATTGATGACCAAAACATTTCTTAATACTGACACCCACCTCATATGCTCATACACAGATGGGGTGTTCTAGTATTCCATAATAAGTATCTATAATATTCATCCTATTATAATAGATAAATGTCTCTGACAACAATTGATCTTGAGGTGAATTCTGAAATTATAATTTAATATGGATTATCATTTTTATTAAATTTAAAAATAAAAAAATTCAACAAAAATAAAAATTAATTTTTTTATAATTATATCATCAACATGCTTAGATTACTATTTAAGACACTTGTTATTTTTTCTTGCTCTCTTCCACCTTCCATAGAATATGGGTGAGATAAAAGAATGATCCGATGTGCTCTTAAACTACTACTAAATTTGTATCCTAATTCATCATTATTTTAAGAAATCATTCGAACCTATGGTAAATGACACCCTCGACATGATAAATTATAAGGGAAAACATTCTACAACTACATTTCATGGTGATATTTATACGGCTGTTAACTTAAAAAACTAATATATAAATAGGTAATACATAAGGAATTTTAAAATTTACAATAGTTTCATTACCATAAATGTTTCATCATGTTGGCTAGAAAAAATTCATTTCATGTATTTTCATAAAAAAACCTATACATGAGTCCTTGATTTCATTCTACATCATCACAAAAACATAATATATATATTTTAAAGTTATTTTAACACCAATCCATATAACCACTTATAATGATATAAATATATTCCCTGTATATTCCATTTCATGATGGTATTATGCTATCTTTAATGAAATTCCTTAAATTTTAATCATATAAAATATACAATATTCAATGAATGGGGAAAAATAAATCAATTGAGACATTTTACCATTAAATACTCCAAATAAACTCTTTCATCATATTATTGAGGGAAATCTAATTAGTATATAAAATGTTATTCTAATAATTTCACTGTATGGAAAAATAACTCCTCAATTACACTGTATTTGAGGAAATTAGGTTATTATTGTCATAAAAGATTATATTTATCTTGTTATTTCCATAAGAAATAGAATTTTTCTGTAAACATGTTATCCCATGACTACCAAATATAGGGATAATTTTATTTTGGGAATAATAATAACACTTTGTATAATGTGGTGCACTAGTAGTTTAAGAATTTGTTTTGGCAAATTACAAGTTTAATTTTATTAAATAATTTTATTTTTTTAATTTTTAATAATATAAATAAAGATACATTTACATCGATAAATTGTTATCTACCTCTATTTATATCATTGAAATAGATTAATGTTTTTATATTCTATGTAAATGATAATTATTATAAATTTCCATATTTAAAAATAATGAATTAAAAATTTTGTAATTTTAAAAATAGTATCACATATGTGTAAGTAAAAAAACGATTTCATGATTATTAATAAAAAATACAAAACTCACACAATTAAATAGAAAAATAAACTACTAAACAACTTGCATTATAAATATTTATAATTTTAAATATCAATGTGGTGAAATTATTTTTTATATAAATAAATGTAATAGAAACATAATGATGTGCATGTGGTTTTTCAGTTAAAATATTTTTATCAATAAAAATTGAATATTAAAATTTTAAAAAAAATCAAAATAATATGTAATTATATAGAAATAAACAAAAAAATTTTAGAAAATGAAGTTTTTACACATTTAAATTTCCAAAAAATATTTAAAATATGAATATTAACATGAATAATTCATAGAAAATTTTAATAATTTCCCATATATCATATGTATGATACTTTATTCAACATTGGGGTTTTCTACATTATAGAATTTTTTTCATAAAAAATTATTGAAATAGATGATGAAAACTCACATGAAACCATTATATAATCATCATCAATGTCCCCCAAATGATTTAATTTCACTTAAAAATGATGAAGAACTAATTAGTTGATCAATCAATGACATACAATATTTTATTTTCATGTTACCCCGTGAGAAATGGTTCATCATTTCATCAAAAATATTTTCAAATCATTGACTATAATTTAAAATCAACATATTTTACACCACTGTTACTATCTAACATGTTACACATAGACACTTTTGATTGATATTTTTTATAATAAACATCCCATATATCCCCTTATAGTAAAAGATATGTCATTGATGTTGAAATTTGGATATTTCTTTCTTCAAGCGATTTTTTTTTCTATATGGATGAAAATTACCGCAATATTTTTAACAGAAATCTTGTCATAATAATTTTTTATGTAAATTTTATTACCATTAATATCAAAACTAGGTCATGTGTTCACTTTATTAAATGATCCCCCTTCCATCAAATTTAATGATTTTGATATAGATAGATCTAGGATGACTTTATCTTTAAACGCTGAAACAGATTTCTTCTTTTTCACAATAATAAACCATTTTTCATTTATTTTATGATATTATAACTTCAATCCATCAATATATGATGATACATATTATTTATCCTCATATGTGTTGTTTAAAATGTATAAATGTGATTTTATCACATCATCACCTTGAATGAAAATTATTTACAATCCATTAATCCCACAACCATCGATGTAAACTATTAAATGTTTATATATTGGGAGAACAATATGATCCACTTCATACAAATCATCAGTACGTAAACCAATCACATCTTCTAATACATATTTTTTAACAATAGATTCCTCTAGAAATTTTTTATTTTTTACATATCCCAATCAAATTTCTATATATCTTATAAAATGATATATAATGTAAATAAATAAGACCATATATTCTTATCTCACTCACAAAATATATCACCAGATGAATTATTATATCAAATATTATGATATGAAATAAATTTATAGTTGAAAATGTATGAGGGAATCATCATTTTACAACACATATAACAAATTTGGATCATAGTCATTACTAAAAATGGATTTAAAAAATTACATAACCTCATGAATGTCTTTCAGATAGGTGTCACCAATATACCATGTAGTGCAACCAATTGCAGTTGTTTCATCAATACATGACAACCATGAGATTTCATAATAATTAATTTAAAATCCTCTAATGGCACCAAATTCAATATAATTGATGAATACCCATTATGTTTTATACTACCATGAATATACTGAAATAAAATTCATTAAATCACTGATGATTAATGCGTGATAAGCCCTATTTAAATATGTAATATTTCATTCATAATGGGTTCTAACTCAAAACATTTTCCCATGGATATAAAATGATATATAACATAAAATAAATCCTTGTTTCATTCCTTTAATATCTAACAGATATCAAATAAAACTATGAAATATATTTTTTCTTACCATGAAAAAAATATATTTTATGTTTTATGTTGAAAAATCTATAATAAGTGAGTATGAATATGATATAATTCTATCCAGTTGTTTTTTCGATGAATAGACCATCATTTCCTTCCAAAATTGAAATCATTTTCTCTCACCCTATAGTAATATTCGTCAGTTGACAATGGCTGGTGGAGGAGATTATATTCATGTACACATTTAACAACTTTTTCCAATATATGATATGGATTAACGTTTTGAAAAAATATTATATATCTCATGTAAACTATCTTTATTCCATTAAATAATTCATAATATAATGTATATTCGTAAAAAATGGACATGTTTTATGCACATCAGTACCATATCCAGATTAGTTTCTACATGTCAGAATGTTTTTTTTATAGAGAGCATTATCGTATCATGCAAACTAAAATACTCTTTCATGTTGGTAAAATAAACTCTACCACTTATCTCACATATAAGATTAAAATAATCAATCAATGGAGAATGATAGACATAAAGAAATTTACAATGATTTCATGGACACTAAATCACTAATACCATCATAAAATATTATCATTCTTTCTTCTATATAAGGATATGTAGTAAACTAAGGTAACAATAGGATATGAACTATGTTGGGTTCTCAGGATATGATATGGAATCAATCCATCTGTGCACATTCCCATTCTAATATTTCCATCGTCCCAACAAAAATTACAAATTTTTTTCACAAATCTCTTCCAGCATAATTGATAATCAGGGTGACATAATATTCCATTAGATATATTGTAACACCCGAGACATTTATGAGAAATATTTTGTTTTTATGTTATATAAATCATTAATGTAATCATTCACTACACACAACACTAGCTTGGCTTGCTTTACACGTAATCGCGACCTTCCTCGATAGCTTTTGTCGTATGCAATACAGAGTTTTACTAAACAACGATATGCTATTAAAATATTATTAAAACTAACCATTATGAAATGTAATACCCACTTTTTGAAATTTTTAAATTTTTTTTTTCAAAACGGACTTCATTTTTGGATTCGAAATATCAAAATTAGCCTAGGGTGAAATTTTGGTATTTTTCTGAAAACTTTTAATTTTTGA
Organism: Viscum album; assembly: GCA_963277665.1. Classification (NCBI taxonomy): domain Eukaryota; kingdom Viridiplantae; phylum Streptophyta; class Magnoliopsida; order Santalales; family Viscaceae; genus Viscum; species Viscum album. The sequence continues at coordinate 1,602,027,860 of OY728153.1, read as the reverse complement.
TGAATAGTGAAAACACTTGGTTTCTATTTAAAAACCGACTTTTTTTAATTATTTATTTTATTGAAATTTATTTTAGGTCAAAATTGATACATAATACCTATATAAGTTCAATGCAATTCATTGGAGTTCTTTTATAATAATTATAGATATATGAAAATTTTATTGAACTTTTCACCATCTTTAACACACCTCCTCGGAGAATTTCCAAATTCACAGAAAACATAATTTTACCGCTTCTATGAGTGGAATTTAAAGAATCCAAGAGACACAGTTAATTTCAAGGACTAAAATTTGGTTCAATGAGATGAAAATAATTTTTGGTGAATAGTAACTTTTACTTTTTTTCCACAGTTAAAAGTATATAGCGTAATTAAGGGTAAAAATGATATTATTATTACCCTAACACTTGTCTTCATTATATTGGATAAGTTTAATTCGACCAAAAACAATCTTAGGAATAAAATATGACCATTTAGGCCCACTTGTATTAGATTAGGACATTTCTTATTAATTTATTTAAAGAAGGGTTAAAATAGTTAAAATCAAAAGTTAATAAGTAAATAATTTTTAATATAGGTTTATACATAAGATAAATTTGACTATAAATATTAATTAAAAAGCTAAAAAGATTTCCCACATAATTTTATTTTATTTATATTTTTTAAACATTAAATAAGTTAATTTATTTATGACACAAATATGATGCATTAATTATCTTATAAAGAAATACTGACATAATTGATGTTATAAATACCCAAATAAATGTAATTTGAGACTTTATTTGAATTACACTAATTTTTATAGGTTAATATGACATGTTAGTATTTATTTAATTAAATTTTTGCAAACTAATAATTCTGTTATAATTTTCACAAAAATCAATTACCAAATACTGTCAAAATTTACAGAAAATAGTTTTTAAAACAAATATTATATTATTAATTGTTATTTTATTCCTAAAAGTATAAGGATCGTCCAATTGACTTAGATAAGGTTTTATATATTAATAAAAAACAACTTGGGGTTTGTTTGTCTTGTTATAGTAAGTTTATTAACCTTATAGTGTAAGAAAACAAATACACACGGTAAAAGCAAAATCATTTAACTTAAAGTTAAATCTAAATGATAAGGTTAAAATAGAAACCTAAACTTGTCTGAATTCTATTGTGTGAGATTATTTCGACCCATCCTCACATTATCTTCCATATAAATAAATTTTGAGCTATTAAAACCGAATATGACTTTATAATAAACTAATATTTTTAGTTTTTCCAAAGGTGCCCCTCTCCTCCCTTATAAAAGGGCACCTCCTCCCTCTCTTCCTCACACCACTTGGAGCCTTCATGCTCAGACAAATGCTGCCAAATTCTATTCTAAACTTCCCTAGGAACATCCCAGATGTCCTGGTATTCTTCAAAGTCAAATTTTAGTGCCCTAAGAGGAGGTCTCAAAGATGCGCTTCAAAGAAGAGGTAATGTCTGTTACCGATTCATTCAACATTATTTCTTCTCCCACTTCTTCTTCATTAGTTGTCTCATTATGAAGTAATATCATAAGTATCACTAATATACATATATGTTATTATAAGTATGAAAAACCCTATTTAACCATCTATCCATCCTATGGAAAACGAAATCATCGCGCGTGCGTACGTACGTAATACCGTCTCCACGCCGTGGTGTAATATATTTTCCACCACCACCTTACATGGATGGGTATAATGGTTTAAATAATATCTATATATGATTATTGTAAAGGGATATTGATTCTTAAATAGTATACATAAACTCCAATATAATTCCACGATCCTGGGAACGATATCATCACTCATGCGTACGTACAGAGTACCGTCTCCACGATGTGATGCGACTGGTTCTACATGATTTTCATTGCATAATGATTAAATAAATGAATTTATTGAAAAAAAATATGATATATAATACACTAATACCATTATGTAAATGAGTTATCTATAACCTTAAAAGAATAATAAGAATTTATACGATAAAACACACATAAGAACAAAAAGTAATAAACACCCGAATAACAAGTAGCAATGAAATATTACTAATACGAAGCTAGGAATATGAACATATATGATATCATAACAATTAGTATGAATCTGGAATAAGTCAATGACATTATATAAATCATTATACAGGAAGTTCAAACACTTACGAAGAAAATCCGACCTAATGTAAGGGACAATCTCGCAATCTCAATTTTTTATCCAAGATTGTTTATACTTCAGAATATACTGGGGAATATTTATCATCCGCATCCATGTTTCGTAAATATGTAATATTATTTCTATCATACTAAAATTGTTTAAATCTAATTTTACCCTTCACTGAGTTTTTATTAAAATATATGAAATGAATCTTTTGTCGTTTTTCGTACGAGGTACTTTTTGACTTTTCCGGCCAAAGTACGGGAAGAATGTTTTTTGAAATTATACGGCATGAATGGATTTTTAGATCATTATTTCCATGAATATTCCTTTATAATTTTTCATGTTTATTTTTAATCAACTTCATTTAGTTTAAAATTTTATGACATGTTATGAAAGGAAAAATGTTTTTGAAGTAGAAAGGATAGTTTCTTCAAGAATGAAGATCATGTGTTTGGTCAAAATTATTTTCCATCTAAGATAATATAGGGTTCTATTTACATCACTATTTTTACATTTATTTTATTATGTTACGATGGAATTTATTTTTATGATGTCCTTTTATCTTATATGTATTATGTTATGATGGCATGATTTTTAAGAATCCCATTTTTATTACATGGATTATGCTATGATGTATGATTTATGATATTGTGGAACACATAAGAATTGTATCATTATGAGATGGGTGGGACCTATATCTCTCTCCAATTCATTGGGTAAATATTTATATCTCATGAGATAGACATGGCTGGAACAGCAGGTTAAACCGGTTCAGTGAAACATGACTGAAACGAGGAGTGAACTCTGTTAAAAATGGACATTGTCCACTAAGATAGTCTTGGAAATGGGTATTGACTACTAAGAAATGAATTTCTATGATTATGTGTGTATTCTACAAAGATTCATGTTTTATGTTATGATTATTGGGATTATATTTCACTACTATGATTTATCCCATGTTATGAAATTATGATCTCTTTTACAGGTTAAGAGTTATAAAATGTTATGTTCTTATGAATATGATGTGATTGATATTTATTTTGGTTACCATTACTGAGAATTTGAGCTCACCCTTTTGTATGTTCTCTTTCCCCAGGTCAGGAAGAAGGTTATTAAGTAAGATATGCTAAAAAGGGACTCTAGATATGATGAAATAAATGGGAGGCAATGTAGATTCTTTATGAACCCGTTGATTATGTTTCCCAGTTTCTAAAGACACTATACCTATACGGTCTTCTCATGGTTTTGTTATATGTTGTAATAAGTGTACATCAATTTTGAAGTATTAACAATGTATGTAATGTTTGGGTCGTTATAGTTGGTATCAGAGGAATGGTATAGTCAACCTTTGGAAACTAGGATATGAAAGCCTTAGTAAGAAACCTAAGGATATGTCTAAGAATAAGAGACAATCTTAGTGTTTTAGAAATGGCCATGAACAACCTATGATAAGAGCTTATGTGTGAAATTTTATTCTTGATTATGTGGTTTTCCTATTATAATTAGTGTTGCTCACACTATTCTTCTTGGTTTTAGTCAATGGATGGAACCCGAAAGAACCGTGTTAATGCGGAATGCGACGGGAAATGCAATGATTGTCCCCATGAGAAACAAAACGTTATGGGAGATGGAATGAAAAATCTTGTAGCCATGCTCACACAACTTTCCCAAGGTATGAATCATGCAGGACTTCAAAATGAGCAAAATAAGGAAGAAACATTCTATTGAATCCTTCATGAGGCAGCATCAACCTTCATTCAGCGGGTCTTCTGATCCATTAGTGGATGAACGATGGATCAGTACCACAGAAAATATATTTTCAATTCTTCAATGTCTTGAACATGATAAAGTCATCTTAGCATTTTATCGCTTGGAAGGTAAAGCTAATCAATGGTGGAATCTTATCAAAAATACGAGGAAAAGGGTTGAAATTGAATCCATGGAATGGGACGAGTTCAAGAACTTATTTTTCAATAAGTACTTCCCTCATATTCTCCAAAAAAGATGGAGAAGTTGTTTCTTGAACTAAAGAAAAAGGATGATGAATCTGTTGGTACCTATGAAGCAAATTTTACAAGACATGCAAGGTACTCTTCTGGGATTATTATCCAACCCGAGAGTAAGATCGATCGATTATTTAGTGTCTTAAAACCAAGTCATTGATGGGCGTTAGACATAAGGGACTTCAATAGCTACATGGAAATCGTTCGATGTGCTCTCAAGGTTGAGATGGAGATTGGAGTAACCCATCAGTCATATGGGTTTGATAAGAATAGAAAAATGGAATTCAAAGGAAAGTCTAAAGAGCACACTAAAAAGAAGATGAACTTTCCCTTATGCTCAAAGTGTGGAAAGAAACATGGATGGAGTTGTCTTAAAGGGAGAAGTAAATGTTTCAAATGTGGAAAGGAAGGTCATCGGGCATTTTAATGCCGTAATGATGGGAAGAAGATGTATAGTGATGCGAACCAAGAAAAGTCTACACAGAGTGCATCTCCTACACTTCAATGTTACAAGTGAAAGGAAATGGGGCATTATGTCAATCAATGCCCTAATCCAAGGGTTGTTGATGATGATCGACGTCAACAAACTCTTAAGGCTAATGACAAAGGAATCTGACATGCAATTTCTATCAGCGATGTGGAGTACGATAACGAAGTGTTGAAAGGTACACTTACCATCCACTCTAAATTAGAAAATGTTTTATTTGATTCTGGATCCACCCACTCTTTTATATCTGAAGAATTTTCTAAGGGTATCACTTTATTACCTCAACAATTAGATGTTGAGTTAGCTGTGACAACCCCTAATGGCACAACAATCGCATCAAAAGTTTACAATTCTTCTCTGATTGAAGTTTGTGGGAATGTGCTTCCTGAAAATCTTGTGATCCTTCCTATAGTGGAATTTGATGTGATTCTTGGCATGGATTGGCTTTTGTTATATGGACCTAATATTAATTTCCAAAGAAGGGAAGTCACATTTAATATTCCAGATCAATCTATGATTGTCTATCGATGCAAGGATGAACATAACCTTCCTGTGGAAATTTCTTCCATCTTATGGGTCTTGATTCCACTAAATGAGGGTTATTTTTCTCAAATGGTTGTAGAGAAACTCACGATTAAGAATATTCCCATTGTACGGGTGTTTGATGATGTCTTTCCAAAGGAATTTATGGGTCTTCCACGAAATCATGAAGTTTAGTTTTCAATAGAACTCGTACCGGGTTCTTTGCCTATTTCTAAGACACCTTATAGAATGGATGCAATTGAGTTGCAGGAATTGAAGAAGCATCTACAAGAGAATCTTGATAAGAGATTCATACGCCCCAGTGTGTCACCTTGAGGAGCACCTGATCTGTTTGTTAAGAAGAAAGATGGATCAATGAGACTTTGCATTGATTATCGAGAACTTAACAAGAACACTATCAAGAATAAATATCCTCTCCCATGCATTGATGACTTATTTGACCAACTACATGGAGATCAATACTTTTTCAAGATTGATCTTCATTTAGGGTATCATCAATTAAGGATCAAAAGGGAGGATATACCTAATACGGATCTCCGTACAAGGTATGGCCACTATGAATTTATAGGGATGCCATCGGGTCTTACTAATGCCCCTGCTATCTTCATGGATTTGATGAATAGAGTCTTTAGAGACTATCTTGATCAGTTTATGGTAGTCTTTATAGAAGAAATTCATATCTACTCAAAGAAAAAGTAAGAACATGAAGATCACTTGAGAATTGTATTGAAGACCCGGATAAAGGAGAATCTTTATGACAAATTTACCAAGTGTGAATTTTGGCTTCAAAAAGTTTCATTTTTGGGTCACATAATCCCAAAAGCGGGGATATCTATGGATCCAAAAAAATTAGAGGTTATCGAAAGATGGATGAGACCAAAAACAATAACTGAGATCTGATGTTTTCTTTTTTTTTTTATGGATATTATCGACGTTTTCTTAATGATTTTTCACGATTATCTAAGCCACTCACCAAGTTGACTCGGAAAGGAGTTAAGTTTGTTTGGATGGAGGAATGTGAATAGAATTTCAAATAGTTGAAAAGAAGCCTATATAGTGCACCTGTACTCACACTTCCTTGTAGTGGGGAACGATTTGTAATCTACAGTGATGAATCCAAGAAGGGGTTGGGGTGTGTTCTTATGAAAAATGATATGGTGATCGCTTATGCCTCACAATAGTTGAAAATCCATGAGAAAAATTACCCAACTCATGATTTGGAGTCAGTTGCGGTAATCATTGCATTAAATATTTGGAGGCATTATCTTTATGGAGAAAGATGTGATATTTATACTGATCATAAAAGTTTAAAGTATATTTTCACACAAAAGGAGCTTAATATGCTCCGGAGAAAATGGTTGGAGATGATTAAGGATTACGACTGCTCAATTGATTACCACCCTGGGAAAGCAAACAAGGTGGAAGATGCATTAAGTTGACAAGACCATGCCAGTTTATCCATGATGAGGATCACAAAAGATCCAATATTAATGGATTTACAAAGGATGTATCTTGGAATTATAATGGAAGGGAAAAAATCATATCTTTCTCAAATGAATGTTCAACCATCTATACATGTGAAGATTTAAGAGGCACAGAAAGAAGATGTAGAGTTACACAAGAAGGTGAAAATTGTTCCTAAATTCAACCTTGATTGTGATGGGATAATAAAGTTCAAGAATCGGGTTTGTGTTCCTCCTATCCCAGAATTAAAGAAGGAGTTGCTTGATGAGGCTCACAGTTCTTCATTCTCTATTCATCCTGGATGCACGAAGATGTATAGGGACCTGAAAGAGTACTTCTGGTGGGATGGAATGAAAAGGGATGTTGCTTAATATGTCTCTCGATGCTTGGTTTGTCATCAAGTTAAAGTTGAGAGACAGAATTCTAAGATGATGTTACAACCATTACCCATACCAGAATGGAAATGGGAAATCATCACTATGTACTTTTTCACGGGAGTTCCTAAAACATCCAAAGGAAATAATGCTATGTGGGTCATAGTTTATCATCTTACAAAGTCAGCACACATCATCGCTATTTGAGAGGATTTCTCTCTGGGTCAGCTCGTCCAGATATATGTGAAGGAAATGGTAGGATTGCTTGGAGTACCACATTCCATTATATCTGATCGGGATCCGAGATTTACGTCGATGTTCTGGCAAAGTCTCTAGCATACTATAGATACAGAGTTGAGTTTCAATACTGCTTATCATCATCAGATAGACGGTCAGTCTGAGAGTAAAATTTAAACTCTAGAAGATATGTTAAGAGCTTGCTCTATGGATTTCAAAGGAGGTTGGGATCAACACCTGAATTTGGTGGAATTTTCTTTTAATAATAGATTTCACTCTAGTATTCAGAATGCTTATTATGAATCTCTCTATGGAAGGAAATGCAAGACTCCAACTTGCTGGGATGAAGTTGGTGAATGAAAGGTATTAGGACCTGATCTTATTGATGAGATGGTAGAAAAGGTCAGATCTATTCAACAACACATAAGAGCAGCTCAGAGTCGACAAAAAAGTTATGCCATCAACCGAAGAAAATTCCCTGAGTTTGAAGTGGGTGATAATTTGTTCTTACGAATATCTCCTTGGAAGAGAGTAATGAGATTTGGAAAGAAGGTAATGTTGAGCCCTAGGTATATCGGCCCTTTCGAAATACTGGATCGTGTTGGGATGGTAGCTTACCGATTGACGCTTCCACAAAATCTCTCGCAAGTTCACGATGTGTTCCTTGTATCTCTCCTGAGAAAGTACCTTCCTGATCCTTCACATGTACTCAGCTCAGAAGTTGTACCACTGGAACACGATATTTCTTATGAAGAACAACCGATAGAAATTCTCGATCGTAGTGAAAAAGTCCTACGAAACAAGACCACTAGCTTGGTGAATGTTTTATAAAGGAACCACCAATTAGAAGAAGCTACATGGGAGCTTGAGGAAATGATGAGGGAGAGGTATCCTCATCTTTTTGTTACAAAGTGATGAATTTCGAGGGAAAAATTCATTTTAAGAGGGGTAGAATGTAACACCGGAGACTTTTACGAGAAATATTTTGTTTTTATGTTATATAGATCATCAAAGTAATCTTTCACTACACACAACACTAGCTTGTCTTTCTTTACACGCAATTGCGACCTTCCTCGATAGCTTGCATCGTACGCAATACTGAGTTTTACTAAACAACGATATGCTATTAAAATATTATTAAATCTAGCCGTTATGAATAGTCATACCAACTTTTAGAAATTTTTTAATTTTTATTTTTCAAAACGGACTTCATTTTTATATTCATAATATCGAAATTAGCCTAGGGTGAAATTTTGGTATTTTTCTGAAAACTTTCAATTTTTGATGAATAGTGAAAACACTTGGTTAGTATTTAAAAACCGACTTTTTATAATTATTTATTTTATTTAAATTTATTTTAGGTAAAAATTGATACATAAAACCTATATAAGTTCAATTCAATTAATTTGAGTCATTTTATAATAATTTTATATATATATAAATTTTATTGAACTATTCACCGTCTTTTACCCACCTCCAAAGAGAATTTTAAAATTCACATAAAACATTATTTTACCTCTTCTATGAGTGGAATTTTGAAAATCCAAGATACACGGTTAATATCATGAACTAAAATGTGGTTCAATGAGATGAAAATAATTTTTGGTGAATAGTAACTTTTTACTTTTTTTACCACGGTTAAAAGAAAATAGGGTAATTAAGGGTAAAAATGATATTATTATTACCGTAACACATGTCCTAATTCTATTGGATAAGTTTAATTCAACCAAAAACAATATTAGGAATAAAATATGACCATTTAGGCCCACTTGTATTAGATTAGGACATTTAATATTAATTTATTTAAAGAATGGTTAAAATAGTTAAAATCAAAGTTTAATAAGTAAATCATTTTTAATTTTGCGTTATATATAAGCTAAATTCGACTATAAATATTCCTTATAAAGATAAAAAGATTTCATACATAATTGTATTTTATTTATAATTTTTAGACATTAAATATATTAATTTATTTACGACACAAAGATGATGCAGTAATTATCTTATTAATGAAATATTGACATAATGTATGTTATAAATACCCAAGTAAATGTAATATGAGACTTTTTATTAATTCCAGTAATTTTCTAGGTTAACATGACATGTTATTATATATTTAATTAACTTTGTTCGAACTAATAATTTTGTTCTAAGTTTAAAAAAAATCAATTACCAAATAGTGTCAAAATTGACATAAAATAGTTTTTAAACAATATATTATATTATTAATTGTTATTTTATTCCTAAAAATATAATGTTTGGCCAAATGTCATAGATAAGGTTTTATATATTAATAATAATCAAATTGGGGTTCTTTTGGCTTGTTATAGTAAATTTATTAACCTTATAGTGTAAGAAAACAAAAAGACACGGTAAAAGTAAAATTATTTAACTTAAAGTTAAATCTAAATGATAAGGTTAAAATAGAAACATAAAATTTTATAAATTCTATTGGATGAGATTATTTAGACCCATACCCACCTTAGCTTCGAAATAAATCAATTTTGAGCTATTAAAAACCGAATATGACTTTATAATAAAATAATATTTTTATTTTTTCCAAAGGTGCCCCTCTCCTCCCTTATAAAAGGGTACCTCATCCCTCTCTTCCTCACACCACTTTGTGCCGTCAAGCTCGGCCAAAAACTGCTAAATTCTCTTCTCCGCTTCCCTAGAAAAATCATACAGGTCCTGGTTTTCTTCAAAGATCGTGTTTAGTTCCCCAAGAGGAGGACTCAAAGAGGCGCTTCAAAGAAGAGGTAATGTCTATTACCAATTCATTCAACTTCATTTATTCTTCCACTTCTTCTTATTTAGTTTTTTCATTATGAATTAATAACATCAGTATCTATCATATACTGATATGTTATTATGTGTATGAAACAACCCTATTTAACCATCTATCCATCCTACAGAAAATGAAATCACCGCGCGTGCGTACGTACAGAATACCGTCTCCATGCCGTGGTGTAATCTATTTTCCACCAACACCTTACTTGGATGGTTATAATGGTGTAAATAATAACTATATATGATTATTGTAAATTGATATTGATTCTTAAATAGAATAAATACACTCCAATACAATTCCACGATCATGGGAATGATATCATCACTCGTGCGTACGTACGAAATACCATCTCCACGATGTGATGCGACTCGTTCTACATGATTTTCATTGCATAATGATTACATAAATGAATTGAGTGAATAAATATGATATATATTACACTAATAAAATTCTAGAAATGAGGTATCTATAACCTAAAAAGAAGAATAAGAATTTATTCGACAAAACACACATAAGAACAAAAATTAATAAACACCCGAATAACAAGTAGCAATGAAATATTACTGATAAGAAGCTAAGAATATGACCATATATGATATCATAACAATGAGTATGATTCTGGAATAAGTCAATGGCATTATTTAAATCATTATACAGGTGGTTCAGACACTTACAGAGCAAATCAGACCTAAGGTAAGGGAAAATCTTGCAATCTCAATTTTTACCGAGATTGTTTATACTTCAGAATTTACAGGGGAATATTTATCATCCACATCTACATTTCCTCAATATGTAATATTAATTCTATCCTACTACAATTTTTTAAATATAATTTTACACTTTGGTGATTTTTTAGTAAAAGATATGAAAGGAATCTTTTGTCGTTTTTCGTACGAGGTACTTTTTGATTTTTCCGACCAATGTATGGGAAGAATGTTTTTTTAACATATATGGCATGAATGGATTTTTAGAGAATTATTTCCATGAAGCATAATTTACATGTTTTCAATTATATTTTTAATCAAATTATTTTAGTTTAAAATTTTATGACTTGTTATGAAAGAAAAAATGTTTTTGAAGTAGAAAGGATATTTTCCTCAAGATTGAAGATCAAGTGTTTTATCAAAATTATTTTTCATATAAGATAATATAGGTTTCTGTTTCTATCCCTATTTTTACATTAATTTTATTATTTTATGATGGAATTTATTTTTATGATGTCCTTTTATCTTATATAGATAATGTTGTGATGGCATGATGTTTAAGAATCCCATTTTTATTAAATGGGTTATGCTATGATGTATGATTAATGATATTGTGGCACACATAAGAATGGTATCATTATGAGATGGGTGGGACCTATATCTCCCTCCAATGCATTGGGTAAAGATTTATATCTCATGAGATAGACATGGCTAGAATTGGAGGTTAAACCAGTTCAGTGAAACAGGACTGAAACGAGGAGTGAACTCGGTTCTGAAATGGACATTGTCCACTAAGATAGTCTTGGAAATGAGTCTTGACTACTAAGAAATGATTTTTTATGATTATGTGCATATGCCAAAAAGATTCATGTTTTATGTTATAATTATTGGGATTACATTTCACTACTATTATTTATCCCATGTTATGAAATTGTGATCTCTTTTGCAGGTTAAGATTTCCAAAATGTTATGTTCTTATGAATATGATGTGATTGATATTTCTTTTGTTTACCCTTACTGAGCATTTGAGCTCACCCTTTTGTACTTTTTCTTTCCCCAGGTCAGGAATAATGTTATTAAGTAAGATATTCCAAAAAGGGACTCTAGATATGATGAAATAAATGGGAGGCAATGTAGATGCTTTATGAACCAGTTTTTTATATTTCCCAGTTTCTAAGGACACTATACCTATACTGTCCTTTCCTGGTTTTGTTATATGTTGTAATAAGTGTACTTCAATTTTGAAGTATTAACAATGTATGTAATGTGTGGGTCGTTGTATATATACTTATATGTATGTAATCTTATCAATTTTTGCATCATTTCTACTTTCCAAATGATACATTAAATAAAGAATTTTTGGATGGTAAATTGTTTTAGTAGGAAGCCTGATGTCGGTTCTTGATAATGAATCAAAGTTAAAATATTAATCCACCACATATATGGTTTTCCCAAATTTGGGACATTTTGGTCAAACATTATATTTCCTACTATGCAACACACAATCATCGGGGTAACCATGTGTCTTTTTTTAACCAAAAACCATTGCATGTAATATTTTATTAGCATCATAATTGGAATTAGTAATCCCATTTCTTTTTGAAGTTTGTTCTTTTAAAAGGTCAATTAATTATGAACATATTTAATCAATATGGAATTTTTTCTCTCAAGATAACTAATCTCAAAACAACTAATATGACTTATAATTTAATACACCCTTAGAATAGTGGTTTCTCAGAATATAATTACAATCATTAAAATGTTTTTGTTTTTAGATTTTTTCTCCACCTTCGTCAAGAAATAATTCCTCAATACAATACTTTGTATCATGTTAAATATTTTCATCATCATTATATTTTTTAATTTTCATTCATTTCACTAGAAATTACATTTTCATATAAAAAATTAATCAATGGACTTAAAATGAAATATTTGTTTTCAATATTTCATTTTGAAATTTTAATAAATCTTTAAATCATTTTCATATTCATCAGTGGTTCTTAATAAATTTTTCAAAACATATTCCATTAATTATTAAATATTATAATATAAAATTTGAATATTTTGAAACATTTAGAAATTCTAAAAAATATATAAACAAATAAATTTTTTGTACAATATACATTTAAAATAATAATAAATTATTGATAACTATTTTGATATATAAAAATACATAATGATCATAATATCTTGTTGAATAATTTAAATTCATGTGAATAAGGATATATAAAAACAGATAATATAAATAAGAATAAATTTTCCTAAAACTTTTTTTATTTTAAAAAAATTGAAATTTAATAAAAAAGATAATCATTTTATTGAAATGTCATTATATCAAAACGAAATATTAATAAATGGAAGAACCATTAATAAAAAAACTATTTAAAGTACTAATAAATTTTAATTATAAGACTATTATAATTTAAAAAATTATAAATACAAACTGTTATAATAATAAAAATTTGTGACAAAAAAAATAATATAAATAAGATTTAAAACTAAGAAAATGTTAATGAGATAATTTATAATTGATAATAAAATGCATAAATAAATTCTTGAATGAATCCAAATTATAATTAATCAAAAATAAATTTATCTTAGAAAATAAAAAATTATGTTAGAAAATTTGTAGCTCGATAACAAATAATAAATCCTAAATTCCAGCGAACACACATGAATTTGACAAAAACTAGGAACGTATAGAATGATTGAAAAAGTAGTTTTAAAATGATGTAAAAACCAAAAAAATACATTGATGTGTGGGTTCCTATCGATCAGAATTGCTTGGGGATCCTAAAAAAGGTAAGAAGGGTAGAATATTGAGGACGTTTTTTTGAATACTTGATGAAAATCCATATCAAAATTAAAATGAGGAATGTTGGGGGTCATCACGTGCTTCCGTAATTTGAATGAATAGTGTTTGGAGTGGAAAAGTGAGGGTTTCAAGGGATTTTATTTTTTAGATAACATTTATCATCAGTGTTATTAGAAACTAACATTACAGGGGGTTTAGGAAATTTATTGTGGAATTTTTATAAAACTGATGAAAAATGTTTTTCACAGTTACTTTTAAAATAAATATATTTTCTCAAAATGACCTTAAAACATTCCAAAAACACTTTTAAAATTAGTTTCAAAAAACCAACATTAAAACATATTTGTGGAACCCTCTATTTTTACTAATTGTTTTTATATATAATACACTGAATATGACATACATTACTACCCATAGATTTTATTCACACTAAATGACATCCTAGTTCCCTATGAATTTGTTGAATTTGAGCATTGGGATGTTTCATAGAGAATTGTTCCTAGGATACTAGTGAAAGAATTTGGAGGAAAATCATGTTATAAATATTTTATCCCAATAAAGAAAATGAAAATTCCAAACTTTTTAAGATGCTCAAAATTTAGCACCATTATTGAGGAAAATGTTCTTCAATTATGTGGTTCTCTATATCAAAAAGGGAGCTTGGACTTATGGTTCCCTGGGGTACTCATATAGTTATAAAATACATGTGATGAAAAGAGAAATTCCTTTATCCCATGTTTTTTGGTTGGACGGTTACAGACCATGGTTGGTCGAAACTATGTGCCAAATATACTCCCATAACGTATTGGCCTTGTTTTTTTATTTATCATGACCAAAACCATGGGAAAATTATTATATTGGAGCTGTATCCAGAAAAAATTCCATTAACGGTTTAAAAAGGAATTTAACCAAAATTAACATGATATGTAAATCATCAAAAAGAAGTATCCTACCAACTTGCCACATTATAGTAGATCATCCTTGATATTCTCTCCCAGGAATCACTATCTTCTAAGGAAAATATGTCAAGCCACTATGCCCCCAAATGATCATCCCTCTCCCATTTTATTCTCTAGAACTTGATCATGAAACTACATCACTCGGACCAAATTCGTCATCTTACCCTTTAAGACGTTTTGGTTATGACCCACTATAGGAGTTAGATTCTATTTTAAGGACTTATCATCCTAAAGATGAAATTGTCTACATCAATAACATGTGAATGATATGGGTGATACTATTTAAGACGAGACACTTGAAAAACTTAATTCATTCCACCATAAAACAATATAAGAGGAAATTAATAAAATACCTATTTGATCCCCATAACATTTTCAAATGTCCCAAAATACCTACGTGCCATCATTCCCGGTCATTGATCCTGATGGTAACCCAATAATTGAGTCAGTGAATGGAATACATGTCAACACACTATAAAATCAGGATGTTGATTACATTGATCGATGTATGACTAATAAATACTATATTCTATGTCCATATGTGTTCATATCAACTAGAATAACTATGACATCACATGTATGAGAATAAGTAACAAAAAATATGATTCATTTTTTATATCCAAAACAAAGGTGATCTACAAGGTTTTCCATAGATATCCTAACAATGTATCTTCTGAATCGTCTCATAATAAATATTCTTACATGAAAAATCAACTAGCACAAAGTGTTTCTACCATGTACCAGATGAATATACTATTCCTTCCCATAGAATTTCCTCTAAAAAATAAATAGTATGTTTTAATTTCCAATTCATATAATTATGGAAAGACATACTCAATAGCACATGAGTTCCAAGGGCAATCTAATAGCATTTTCAAAAGAGTGATTTAAAATATATTCATGACATGAAATGATTCCCTATATATCCCAGTGTAATTGTTCTATATCTCGAGAAAACAGGTCACCAAACATGTTAATGGTAAATGTCTCTTAAAATGGATAACCTTATCAACTACTATATAACAACCCATGTTTCATCGTTCATCAAAATAATCCTTGGAATACCTACAAAAATTTACATAATAACATCATACCACTTCCATTTTTAGTATGGGTAATGAATGTAAAATTCCACCAGGTCATTGATGCTCAACCGTCATCTGTAAAGAGGTGTAGAATCATGCAATTAAACCCAGAATTTCTTCTTTCCACTATATTCCACTAATATTGATAAAGAAGATAAAAATACAATTTATTGAATATATGGTTCATTTTCCACTTTGGGGCATGATAATCTCACATCGTCTCCTCCTCCATTAATGTTGGCACCATAAAATGTCCATGAACATGAATAATCTCATCATCATCAATTTTCCAATCAAGAGGGAACTACCTACCTCAAAGGGTTTTCTTCAATACTAGGAACATTAGGTCCTCATACTACCTCCCCTTGATACGACTCAAATTTTTTTTCCTCAACTAAAAAAAGACATAATGGTTATCAGATCCTCCTCATCCTACACACCAATATTTATCTCGACAAATAAATATAAGTTCTTCCAGTAAAAAAGTCTCATAGACTAATTGAGTCACTGTCATGAAACTCAAATCATCAAAAAAAAACCACTTCACAATCCAAGAAAATAATCTAGCTCAATTTAAAAATATTTCATATACTAAACCCACATCTAATACTGGATATTAAAATTTGGATGGGGTATGATATTTTTTATGATCTTATTATCATAATAGACAAATAAATTCTCACTTAGAAGATTACTCTACTAATATTTTATGCAATAAACCACAAAACCTACTTGAGATCAAGAATATGGTATTTAGATTACTATGGACTAAACTATCATGAAATTTACGCCACAAATCAATCTACATACATCAACACACTCAATTATAATGATTGATGAATCATAAAATATATTATCCCCCTTAACCAATTTAGGAATGATCATAATATTTGTTATGGTCAGAAGTCCCAAAAAAATTGTAAAGCATTCTCATATATTTTTACATTCCAAACATGATGAACTTTTTTTCATGAATTATAGAGAAACTACTAATAGAAAAATGTTATTAATGAACCTTTGGTTATAAAATAAAAACCCAAAAAATTGTAATATGATGAAAAAATACATGTTATAATTACAATAATAAATAACTCTTGTATTCTTAGATTACATAGAATCACCATCTCAGAGCTAATGTGACCCAATAAATTCTCTCTGTAAATCCCCAAATGAAACATAGATATAATATATTAGTGCCTATAATCACTCTATACAATCATAATGATGTAAATATATAGTAAATTATATTCTTGTTTCTAGGAGTATGAAAATATTTTATCAACAAATAAAACTTAAAATTGATCCCAATATGGGTGAAATATTAGTTTCATCATAGAAATAAAAAAGAAGAAGTAACATTCTACAACATGAACTACATTAGAAATAACTCATACAAAATCAAACATATTCTCTTAAATGTATCCATTGGTATACCAGAAGGTATCATCCTTATTTTATAATATCCTAATAGAAATTTAATCTCGTTGAACATATGATCACCAATCATCTAGTAAAAAATATCATAAATTATTTGAAGATGATATCGGTTCTTAATCAATACACGGTTCAATTTGTGGTAGTCAACACAAGAATCACATTATTCAATCAACCATATTAGGAATAAATGTTTTGAACCCCAAGGTGAAATAATTGGATAGATAAACCTTTTACCCTATAACACTTCCAAAATATCCTTATGCTCCAGAATCTCTGTAGGTTAGATTATAAAAGGTAAATAAATTTGATTCGAACAAGATGTCAACTGAATCAAAAACTCAACCTATCTTTGTGGTGGATGCCTCCATATTTTCTCAAGAAACATATTGTAAATTGATCCAACATTGGCGGGGATAAATAATGCTCTAATCCATTATAATTTGACATATGACTTGATACATAGGCTATAAAGTATCCCAGTCATAGAAAAACTATCTCGGCAATGCCTTACTAGATTATGATTTCTCCCTAAAAAATATAGGTGGTACCCTCAGGTGTTATTATGATCACTATCCTACCATAAAAATCATCATGATCTCAATATAATACAATAAAATCCATTCAACATACTAGACAAAAAACTATTAGCACCAACACATAAAAATCATAAAGGAAATTATACTCCTCAACCTTGGGAGAACACCCCTTGCAAAGATAGGTGTATCCTGATCACACCCTAATATCATTTTGATTAACATGATCCCACACAAGGAATACACCGCCATACTAAAAATTTCTACCATATATGACAATTTAAAATGATTATAGGATATTATATGAAATAAAACACTATAAAGAGTGGAATCTACATGAATCCTAACTCGACCTGTCAATGGTCTCTCCTCACCACATTTGTATGAAGGATTCACTACATGATACAAAACATTCTCTCTACCCAATGCTACTACCATGTCCCATGTACTACACTACACAAATAAAATATATTCAATTTTAAAATTATTCCTCATCCTCCACCATAATGAGTATGACCACTTGAACTCAAATATTTTGATATATAAGATGTTTCAAGTCCCCTACAATTTCTCTACATCAACCTAGGTCCTACATTTCAAGAAATTGGCGAATGAATCCCACAAAACCTCTTCATATGACTCATACTAACATAATATATGATGTCAATTGGAAATCAAATGGACTAAACAAGAAAATGACCAGACCATCCATAATCATATACAATTACCTGACCATTTCCTTGAGATGTCACTCCTATCCCCTATTCATTGTTCTGGAAACCACATTGCAGAAAGATATCATAACATCACATACTGTAGTATGATGACACACCACTAAATCATCCAATATATCCTACATTTATAACACTAGAACCCACCTTTAGGATCCTCTCTAATCTATGATCCTGATTTATTACATTAGAATAATTATTCAATAGAAATATATTCATTCGAGGCTTGTTCTCAAATATAATCCCATCATGAATTTTTTTTCCACAATTATCTCATTCCTTATGATAACCATAACAACAAATTGTAGGTCTATTATGTGTACAACATAATCTATTAATGTAATTTTCCCATTATTGAACCACAAAAAATCTACAAATCTTCCAAAACCTAGGGTCTCTGATTAAAAATTATCCATGAACATTTATTTTATGTACTTTAAATCCATATTCTATAACATCTTAGGCTAACCTTGAGTATCTCACAAGTTCTTTATTGGTCCTCGTAACATATATTTTGATAAATTGAATATATTATCTACTATAGTCTACCATTGATCTGTAATCATCCGGATAGTCTTAGTCAATATCTTTGTGGTCTTAATAACACATTGTATGAAAAATGTATGAGGGTTTTTACATGAACATTATTTTTCTGATAAAACATAATAAGTGAATTCCACCATGGATTTATCTTAATATTCTTCCTAATGTGGGTAATGTTTTCAACGAAATGATCTTCCTTTATATCACCTGGAAACAAAGGGATTCCTTATCCCTCTAATTGAATACAATCTCATAAATTTCGTGCCATCACCCTTATTGAAACTATCTTCATATTGGAATCTTTCTATAGTTCCAAACTCACATATCAAGACACATAAAATCTTATTTTTTAGTGAAAGAATGTAAGGATAACAATTTTACATAAAAAACATTCTAGACACACTACCAAAACTTGCATAACCATAATAACATCATTATACCCAACCATCCCTATCCTAGAAACATGGTAAAATAAAGATAAACCAAATTCCATATAATACAAGCCATTCATTTCAATCTATATTTACATCATTATGTATTAAATGGTTATAAATTCATGATAAAGACCCATTATTACGTTTTTAGAAGCATTTTTCACTTTAATAATTTGATCTTTTATTTTATGAACATTTCTATAAAATAAGAAGGGATTGTAGACCATTTTCATTTTCCCTAACCCAACCATGACATGATTTCTTGAATTTATATAACATGATGCATGTAACATAAATCCTTTAATCCTAAAATGATCCATATTTACATAAATCTCATACAATATTAATTAATAAGGAATACATCAGTTACTAATAAAATAATACCACAAATTGTGTCACCCATGGAGAAATTACATCCAACTATAAAAAGAAAACCTATGGAACATCACTCACGCCCTAAGAACATGGTTGATTCCTACACATGGGTTATTTAGTCCCATAAATGAGCTCACTAATAATTTTGAACACATACTAGACTACATTATACCTCCATGTTTTATTAATTTAACTGAAAAAGAATGGTTGTTTATATTCCATTGTTACATCCTAACTTATATGCCACTAAGTCGGTTCCCGGGGCCCTGACACCACCTGACCACAAACATTCCTCCCCTTACTCATTAGGCTTATGACTAGTAGTGAGGTTTTAAAAAGGTAAATAAATAGACTATACCCACATTAACAAAGAAAGATAATGAAAAAATAATTAAATATTAACAATAAAAAAGTAATAATTACCATAGAAATCAATATCCATGCATCATATAATAAGATAATAGAACTGGGTAAATTACAGCAATGTGTCAAAATAAATACATTATTTAATACTAATGTATTCTTCTGTAGGAAAACCAAAATGAAGACTCTCCAGAAATTCCCAAAATGGGACCTAAAACAGAAATAGTTCCCTCATCCATACTGTATCGGGAAATCCAAGCTCATCCTTCGATCATAATGAATTTTCAATTATATTAACTTGTAACCAAAAAATGTTCACGAGTACTACAGGTGGCCTGAGAAGGGTGAGTAAAAATAATGGGTCTCCGCCAATGTTGTCTCATGTAATATTCAGTATAATATATATCATGAAAATTATAATGGATAGATAAAAAATAAATAATGGTAAATAAGTTCATAATTAATCGTTTATCAATTAGTTATTTGACCCTTTAGTTATACTATAACACACCAAACCCCAAAATTCAACTTCGATCATACCATAAATCAAATCCAACCATTAAAATAGTATAATAACTCTATAATAATATATGGTGAATTTATTAATCATTTCCATTTCACATACGTAGGAGATCCAATCCATATATATATATATCATATAAATTTGAACTTGTTCTTGGATCTATTTACAACAATTCTAACCATGTTTAGTAATCACCATGTATCATACAAGTCAAGGATACCAAATGTCATGTATATAAATCCTAAATCAAGGATAAAGAGAAGTTATTCCATACTTTTTATCAATTTTTTGAGCCATTATTTTATTCATCGCTATCCATTCCATTGATACACATTCCACATTGTCTTCCAAATGTGGAATTTTCAACACATTAAAACGTCAAGTTTGCACATCATTAATTTTACTATTACGGACTTGTCTAATATATTCATCCCATTGAACAAAATTAAATTCAAATACCATTTAACTATATTTTAAATTACAAAATCAATAATAATTATTCAAATCATTTAACAATATATTCCATAGCCATGGTCATTTATCCATTATCTCTCAATATATATCATAAACTATTTTATTTACTATTAATACATAATATGTTATTCCAATATAACTTATTAGAACAATAAGTTAAACCAATTAAATAATCAAAACCCAATCTCTCAACATTTTGAATCTTCTTTACCGTTTAAAGGCACTGACATATCCCATGGGGAGACTTACTCTTTGTCTCATAATCCTCAGTGGTCCCTATAGGGATTATGAGTAGTCAATCATCACATATATAGAAAAAATACATTTTCTTAATCAAATAAAAAAATTCTAATCAGGGTAGTGAAATATCACATCCACATACATATTAAAAACAACATGAATTTGGGGAATTATTGTAGAAAACCAACTTAAATATTGTAGACAAAAACATTCCCAAACATGGCCCTTGATTTGAAATAAAAATACATATTACACAAAATGTAACGCCCCAACCCCAGAAGCCCAGAGCCGGTGCATTAATTTAATTCATTAGCATGATTATATAGAATCATGTCCCTATGGACCGATCTGTTTAGTATTCTTGGAAAATAGATTACATACATGAATGTTACATTATACATTCAAACATAAAACACAACATAAATAATCCTTTAAGAATGCCATTATTCCACTATCTTAACCATGCATATCAAATATAATACACTTCTTAGAATCCTAGGAAAACAAATCATAAAAAGGGGGTGATCTTAGATTCATATTATGTGCAAATAAGTTAGCGGAATTTATACACTTTTATGGCACGATATGTAATAAAAACAATAGCCTTTATAAAATAGATTTGAACATAAAATGGAGAAAATAAATAAAAAATTACCATATAAATATGCACAAGGATACTATACAAGTTGAAAAATCACATGTAATAATTTATTTCATAACGAGGGAATGCCTAACACCGAACATCATTACAACATAGTAAAGGCCTTGTACCAAGACTACGAATAAATTTTTTGTCAAGGCCTATTGCCAAGACACTTGATTGTCTCATGAGACCTACCAATGCATCGAGGGTCTATATAGGGCCCCACCAATCACACACTATTTCCACTACATTCCTCATATGAAAATGATGAAACATAACATAATCATTCATATTAAAACTAGAATACGGAATGTCAATACTTGAACCATAAAACATAAATGTCATAAAAATAACATATCCACAGTCAAACATATCAAAAAACCATCAATACAATAGAGAATATTTTATTATAATAAATAAACCTCAATCAAGAATAATTTTAAATAAAGGATGTTTACATAGTTGTAAATGATCATTAAAACTCTTTGAGAGAAATATAAATTTTTCATGAAATCATTTAAAATTCACCCAATTTAAAAAGGAAGACACTTAAAATCTATTTTTGAATCAAAGTGTCCCATACCACTTTGACACTTCTGAATGAAATTAACATTTTAAACCAATCAAGTCCATATAAATAAATTCTAACACCATTTTGGAGACATGGACATTAATGAAAAAGATTTAGAAGAATAAAAATTTAAAACATTTTAAATGATGTTTTAGTTAAACAGTACCTTAAAAGGAATCCTTTTGAATTTTTTTTATGAAACATGGACATGGATAATAAATATTTCCTAGTACAAATATACACATAAAAAATCTCAGATAATAATGAGATTGAGGAATTAACCCTTACCTGGCACTTTCCTTTGGTCGAGAATACGTTTAAACTACTGTATAATGGCAATATTATGTTATTAAATTATAATAGAACCATTTTCATATTTATTATATAAAAGATGACTCATTTATGACTTTGTACTACCCATTACACAATGATTTCCATGTTAAATTAACAATTCAGGTAATAATTGCTTTCTTTCTTGTACATGTTTTAACTTGTTATTCATGATCATATCATTTAGATCATGATTTAAATATTTCCTGAATATAAAACATTATTTAAGTATCATATATATTTAGAATATAAATATCTATAATAGATAGATACATTAAATGGAAAACACCGTTTATGTAGATGGTAGGTCGTATGTACGCAAAAGCGTTGTTTCCGTTATCATATCATATTGAACGGAACTAAGTGAATAAGATATACGAAAATACATATATATATATATATATATATATTCAGTAGAACTATTGTGTCATATATTACATACTTATTAATAATATATATTTTTACAATCAATGTTGAATGGTGAATGTGGAATTGATTCTAATCACGTCACGGAGACGGAAAGCCGTACGTACACAAGAGCTATCATATCATTTCCATAATGATCAAAAGGTGGGTAAATAGATGGTATCGTAATTTTAAAGAGACATTATGATGTTATTTTAATTATTTATATACATATTACTCATCATTATATCAATCCAAGTAACATTTTTTTGAATAACAAATTACACCACGACGTGGAGATGGTAAGCCTTACGTACACACATATGGTGACATTATTATTCATAGGATTCATAGAATAATGAATATGGTTGTAAAATATTTATAATAACATCACAGTATATAGAAGGTACTCGAGTTATTATTTTGGTATGTAAATAAATAAGAAATAGAATGTTTAAGAAGAAGATAACTTTGAAAGCGGTGATTAAATTATTACATCTTCTTCGGATGCTTCCTTTTGATTTGAACAAAAGGGATAGTTTGGTTGGATTTATGATCATGGTAAGGCCTTTGGGTTGAATTTATGATATTTGGGAGGATATTTGGGTAGTGTTTGGTGAATCCAAATGGATTTGGAGGTATGAATTTGTGAGAAGGGGAAGTACCCTTTTATAAGAGGGTGAGGGGAACCTTTTAGAAAACATGAAGTATTATTTTATTATACAATCATATATAATTTATAATTGCTCTAAATGAATTTATTTTAGGACTTAGGTGGTTATGAGTCTAAATAATATCAAAAAATAGGTTTTATACATGTTTAGGTTAACATATTAACCTTATCTTTTATATTTAACTATTAGTTAAATAGTTTAACATTTATCTTATCTCATTGTATTTTTATATTATAAGGTTAATAAATTTACTATAGAATTCCATTAAAACCGCAAGTGCCGAATTAATGACATATATTTTTACATAAGTCTTTCAGAAGAACCTTATATTTTTAGGACTGTAATATAATTTAATAATATAGTTTTTTTTAAAAACTCTTATATGTCAATTTTGGAACTATTTAGTATTTGTTTTTTCTTAAAGTCATAACAACTTTATCACTTCGAAAATAATAAATTTAATCAACCCAAACATGTCATATTAACATATAAAGTTAGTGGAATGCATCCAAAATTTCATATAATATTTAATTTAATATTTATAATATTATTTATTTGATTCTTTTATTAATAAATTCATTACTGCATCATCATTGTGTCAAAAATAAATTTAATTATTTAATGTTCAAAATTATATATAATGTACCTTGATGTTGGAAATATTTTCATATTTATAGTGAATATTTATAGTCGAATTTATCTTATGTATATCCCTATATAAAAAATAGTTTACTTATTAAACATTGAATTTTTCACATTTCACTCTTCTTTAAATAAAATAATAATATATCTCCTAATCTAATATAAGTGGATCAAAAGGATAATATTTTTCCCCATTTTGTTTTTGGTCAAAATAAACTTATCAAATTGAATTAGGACATGTTTTAGGGTAATTATATAATCATTTTTGTAACATTAATTACCATATTTACTTATAACCGTGTTAAATAAAAGTCAAAAGTTACTACTCACCAATAAATATTTTAAACTTATTGAACAAAATTTTACTCACTGATGTCAACAATGTATCTCAGATTTTTTAAATTCAATTCATAGAAATAGTATAATTACGTTTTATGTAAATTTTCAAATGTGCCTAGAAGGTGGGTAAAAATGTTAAAATGTTCAATAACATTTTTACATCTAATTTTATAATAAAATGACTCCAATGAATTACATTGAAATTATATTGGTATTAAATATCTATTTTGACATAAAATAAATTTATAAAAAATAAATAATCATTTAAATAAATGTCGTTTTTAAACAATAACACAATGTTATTCGCTATTCATCAAAAATTGATAGTTCTCAGAAAAATACCAAAAAATCACCCTAAGATATTTTATATTTTCTGAATTCAAAAATGAAGTATATTATTTCTAAATTGAAAACATAGAAATTTCATTAATCAATTTAAAATTATTTTCTATTTTCAAAACCAAAAATCCATTTTTTAAAAAGTAAAAACTATCAAAATATTGACAAGTGTTTATGTCCAATATAAATGTTAAATTAATCATAGTGAACAACATTTTATTAAATGAAAAAAATATAATCTAATTATTCTTCAAAACCCTTCAAATTTATAATCTATCATTTTAAATTATTTTGATTAAAAAAGTTGTTTCGAAAAAAAATTATTTTTATTCAGTAGTCATCAAAATATTATTGTTATCAAACAAACATAAAAAATTTATCTAATCTAAATTTTAATGTCTTTCTTCTAATGAGTAAGTTTATTTTGTCAAAATGAATATATAAAAGTGTCAAATATTGGATGTAAAAAAAGGGTTCTCAATTAAAAGGTGGTGAAATTGTATTTTTTTGAAAAGGAATATTTTATCTGAGAAAATGAATTTGTTATTATATTATGCCTATGAATCATATAATACTAATAAAAAATTTATATGGAGTGTATAAAATTCAGAATTCAGTTAATACTATTCAAACCCAATTTTTGAACAGCTAGTTTGGTAAGTCTTGGTGTGCTCAAACTCGGTGTTTCATGTAGCACATGTTATTGAATTACATTGAAGAGATAACGTACTATAAAAAATTGGGGTGTTACATTCTCCAATAATTCAATAAATTGTGTCCTCACAATTTTAAATTGTTCACAAAAAAATAAAAGGATAAAAATAGAAAAAATACATGTGTGGAAAACCCACATCGGAATTTGGGTTAATAAAATTATGTTTTAATTAAAGGGAAACAGAAAAGAAAAAGTCACTACCAAATTATAATCTCTATTAAGAGAAGATTGGTGGAAATTAAATACAAAAAATTAGAGGTAAAATGTAAATATTTATTGGGAGTGATTGAGGTCATCAATCAAAAACAGGTGTAAAATTGAGGGCCTCAAAGACATCAATCTTTGATGATTTAAAATATCATCGGTTAAACAAAACATAAGGTATTAGGATAACAAATTTTTGGTTTTATGATCTTTTCCCTATGGCTTAAGAATTAATTTATTCATATAATAAGTGGAAAAAATGTAGTTGACAAGTATAGTTTTATCATTCAACTAATTCCTACAACAAACTCATCTTTCACTCCAAAAGATTATAGAATTAAAAAAATATTCTATTTATGCAAATAATATAGGGTGGAAAAGTAATGAATTTATAATTCATTTGTTGGAATATTTTAAAAATCTATACTACCAAAACATGGACATCATGTAGACCTGTGTTAGGTGATGCACCCTTGTCGCCCTTCAATTACAAGTTCAGGTCTCACGGCCTTGCCAGACGCGATGGATTGTCACCTGAACTCTGGGTTGTCCTTTTTATTACAATCAAAAAATAATATTAAGTAATTAAATAACCCTAAAAATTGTATCCAATGTCAAAAATAATCCATTCCGACCTTTATACTTATCCAAAATACTTCAATTCAAACTCATAGTCCAAAATTTTTAATGTGGGTAAGCACAATGAAGAACTATTTTCCCAGGTAATAACATGTGCATACCTTCATCATGTATTTTTTTTAAAACACAGTAACACCTTGAATTACGATAAAACCTTATTGATTACATTCATTCTCCCTTATAGCTTATATAATACTGTATATACTCTTTATATCCAAAATTGTTCTAAATTCCAACAATAATGGAATAAAAAAATAAATAATTAGTTTCAAAGTATTCAAGAATATCGAATATAATTTTTCTAGATCAATAATATCATATTCCCAAATCAATAACATTGTATTATAACCATATTAAAATTTATCGTTCCTTCAACCATGTATTTTCCAAAAAGTGTAATGTTATATTGAGTCACTTTTTGAGAACCATAAAATCTAAAATCCTGAATGAAATACTACTGCAGTACAATCCTTATTTGTTTAAATAATTCATATAATCCATACATCATCGATACAACACTCAAATAATATAATTATTTAATAAAACATAATAACACTAGTCATTATTCTTCATCTATGGAAGTATCATGACATTATTATTATCCAATAGCATTATTTGTGGAATACTCTGATGATTTGGATATACATTCGCATAGTGTCCCAACTCCTTGTACATGAAGAATTATATATTTTAAACCTTTTTCTTACCTTTGTAATCACGTACATAGTGTCCTTTTTCTCAAAACATATAAAAAACTCACATTCCCTTCAAACATTTACCAAGGTGATTCATTACAAAGTTATAACATATGGGAATATCCATCTTTCCCTATATCCCTTTATCCATATTTCTCTATACAATCCTTCTATTCTTTGGAATCAATTCAAATCCATTGGACTCAGATAATTCATTACTTAACTTATTAACCCATGATAATATTTCCTCATATGATGAGAATACGTTGGAGAATATTTTGCTTCTAAATTATGGCCTACGACCATGAAAGGTATGATCCTTCTTACTCTTTGGATCATTTGTCTTGTTAGAGTTCTCATTCATTCTACTGGGCACAATTTCTAAACAATAGAATACACTATGTTAGTTTATGAATCGCAATGAAAAATTCCAAACATGAAAAAAACTTAACGGAAATTGAAACGTTTATGAATATAATCCATAAATATAAAAAAAATTCATTGAAGAAGTAATTACACTTAAATACATGAAATGGTTTGTAATGAAAATGAGAATTATCATAAGCATATCCCCCAGGAGTGTCATAACCAAGAGTGCAGCATGGCCTGTTTTCATGTATCAAGATACACCAGGTTAAGCCCGAAACCCCTTGTTGGAGTTTTCACTCATTGGTAGATCTGTGCAAAAGACACCATTAACTACTCGTATCCAAAAATTGATGTATTACTTGGAAAATACTCAAAATATTTACATTACCAAAATTCTAGGAAGTTATTCTATACTAATACTCAAATTCAATGTTAGGGTAATGTTCTCAAATTAGAGATTTTCAAAATCTTTTTTCCAACATTTGTACTAAACTTCTGCTGATACCAACTATAACACCCCGACCCCAGAATCTCGAAGCTAGTGCATTATTTTAATACTCAAGCATGATTACAAGGAATCAAGTCCTAAAGGACCAATCCGTTTAGTCGTCTTGAAAAACATATTAAATACTTGAACATTATATTACACATTCAAACATAAAACACATCATAAATAATCTATTGTGAATTCCATTAGTCCCCTAGATTAACCCTACATATCAAATATAATACCCATCAAGGAATCTTGAAAAAAAACATAAGAAAGTGGTGAGCTCAGATTCTCATTAAGGATAAATTATTTAGCGGAAGCTATACACTTTTACGTCAATATATATATTAAATACAATAGCGTTTTTAAAATAAAATTCAAAAGAATATAGAGAAAAAAATCATTCATTACCATATAAACACACACATGGAAATTATATTAGTCATATAATTCCATGTAATAATTAATTCCAAAACGAGGTGACGCCTAATGCTAGCCGGCATTACCACATAGTCAAGGACTCATTCCAATAATACCAATAAATGTTTTGTCAATGCCTTGTGTCAAGACAATAGTTTGTCTCCTCAAACCTACAGATGCATCAAGGGGCTATAACAGGCCCCACACATCACATTCTAAGTCCACTGCATTCCAAATATTAAAATGTTGAAATATAACATAAACATTTTTTTTAATACTAGCATATGAAATTTTAATACTTCAACCATAAACCATGAATGGTATAAAAACAACACAGCCATAGTCAAAAATATCAAAAAAACCTTCAATATAATATGAATGATTTTCATTTAATAAATCAACCTCAACCAAGAATAACATCTAGTAAAACATGTTGACATAGTTGAAAATGATCTGTAAAACACTTTGAGAGAAATAGAAATTTTCAGGAAATCATTTAAAAGTCACATAATTTAGAAAGGAATGCATTTAAAATATATTTTGGAATCAAAGTATCCCATACCACATTGAAACTTTTGAAAGGAATTTCCATTTTAAAACAGTCATGTCGATATAAATAAATCCTTAATAACATTTTGAAATAATTGAAATAAATGAGAAAAATTTAGAAGGATAAATATTTAAAACATTTAAAATGATGTTTTAGTTAAATATTACCTTAAAAGTATTAATTTTGAAAACACTTTTATGAAAAATGAACATGTATAATAGATATCTCCCTGAAAAAACATACACATAAACAATCTCATACAATAATAGGATTGAGGAATTAACACTTACCTTGCACATTCCTTTGGCTGAGGGTACATTTATTCTCTTGTATAATGACCATAATATGTCTTCAAAATTATACCTAAACCATATTTTTATTTATTATATTACGAATTATTTATTTATGACTTTATACTGCACATTTAATAATGATTTCCATGTTAAATTTAAATTTCAGATAATGATCGATTTCTTTATTGTACATATTTTAAATTTTTATTCTTGATCATATCATATAGATCATGATTTAAATAATTCCAGAATATAAAACATGATTTATATATCATATATATTGAAAATATAAATATCTATAAAAGATTGATATATGAAATGGTTGACACCATTTGTGGAGATGGTAGGTCGAACGTACGCATAAATGATGTTTCTATTTTCATATCTTATTGAACAGAATTAAGTGAATAAGATATATGTAAATACATAAAAAAACCCAGAAAAGAACAAACATATATACATATATATACCTTAATTATAATTAATATTTCATATATTACATACTTATTAAATATATATATTTTTATAAATATCATTGAATGGTGAATGTGGAAATGAATCTCATCGAGTCATGGAGACGGTAAGCCGTGTGTACACACGAGCGACGATATTATTTACATAATGATTAAAAGAGGAGGAATTGGATGGTATATTAATTTTATAGAGACATTATCATGTTATATTTATTATTTATATAAATATTACTCATCATTATATGCATCCAAATAATATAGTGTCGAATAATAAATTACACTACGGCGTGGAGACGGTAAGCCATATGTACGCACGCATGGTGACATTATCATTAATATTATGGAAAGAATAATGAATATGGTAATGACATATTTATAATAAAATCATAGTATGTAGAATGTACTGGAGTTATTTTTTTTGTAAATAACAAAGAAATAGAAAGTGCAGGGGAAGATTACTTTGAATGAGGTAATGAAATTATTACCTCTTCTTTCGGGTGATTAATTTTGATTTAAACAAAAGGCGTCATTAGGTTTTATTTATGACCAGGGGAAAGCCTCTAGGTTGAATTGAGGATAGTTGGAAGGATATTGGGGTAGTGGTTGGCTATGCCAATTGGTATTGTATGTGTGAATTTGAGAGAATGGGGCGTTCCCTTTTATAAGAGGTTGTGAAGGGAACCTTAGAAAAATCATGAAATATTATTTTATTATACAATAATATTCGGTTTCTAATTGATCAAAATAAATTTATTTCAATCCATAGGTGGTTGTGAGTGGAACTCCTCTCAAAAAATAGGTTTCAGACAATTTTATGTTACCATATTATCCTTATCTTTTAGATTTTACTTTTAGTTAAATAGTTTAACATTTACCATGTTCTATTGTAATTTTATATTATATGGTTAACAAACATAAAATAAAATTACAAGAGAACCCCAAGTGGTTTATTAATTACATATCTATTATTATTTATGTATTTTGTCCAAACATTATATTATTACGACTATTATATAATTGAATAATATAGAATTTGTTTTAAGAACTCATTTATGTCAATTTTGACACTATTTAGTAATTTTTTTATAATGTCATAAAAAAATTATCACTTCGTAAAAAATTTATATAATCAACCTTAACATGTCATCTTAACCTAGAAAATTTCTGTATTCTATCAAAACATTCAAATTAAATTTATTTTAAAATTTATAATATCATTTATTTGATTCATTTATTATTATGGTAATTATTACAACATCATTGTGTCATAAATAAATTTAATTATTTAATTTATAAAAATTATTAATGAAATACCATGATATAGGAATACAACTCATATTTCTAAAGAATATTTATAGTCAAATGTATCTTATGTATAACCATATATTAAAAAGTATTCTATTATTAAACATTGAATATTACCCTTCTTACTCTTCTTCAAATAAAATTTCAATAAGTGTCATGATAAAATCGAAGAGGATAAAAAGAATCATATATTATTCATAATGTCGTTTTTTGTCTTAATACACTTATCCAATAGAATTATTAATCTGTTAGGGTCATTATAATAACATTTTTTACCTTTAGTTGCCGTATTTATTTATATTTGTGGTAAATAAAAGTCAAAAGTTACTATTCACCAAAAAATTCATCTTATTGAACCACATTTTACTTACTGTTGTTTACCGTGTCTCTCATATTTATGAAATTCAATTCACAGAAGTAGTAATATTACGTTTTATGAAAATTTTCAAATGTTCTTAGATGGTTGGTAAAAGACGTTTAAAAGATCAATAAAATCATATACATCAAATTTTATTATAAAATGACTACAATGAATTACATTAAACTTATATAGGTATTATATATATATATATATTTGAATTTAAATAAAATTATATAAAATATATAATTATTAAAATAAAAGTCTATTTCAAACAATAACGTAGTGTTTTTCAATATTCAAACAAAATTTAACATTTTCATAAAAATACCAAAAATTCACCCTAAACGAATTTCGATATTCTGAATTCGAAAATGAAGTCTATTTTTTTCAAATTAAAATCATAGAAAATGCATTAATTAATTTAAAATTAATTCTCGTGGTCAAAAAAAATGTGGGGTTTTTTAAAGTAAAACCTATCAACAGATCGGCATGTGTTTATATCCAATTTCAATGTGAGATTACTTATAATGACCTAAATTTTATTATGTGATAAAAAATAGTATCTAATTATAATTAGAATCCATTCAAATGTATAATATATCATTACAAATTATTATGGTTAAAAAAGTTGATTTCAATTAAAATTTAGTATTTTTCTTTATTCATCAAAGTATTAAAGTTATCAGAAAAAAATTATATATTTATGAAAACTAAATTTTTATTTATTTATTCTACATGATAAGTATATTTTGTCAAATTTAATATATAAAAGTGTCAAATATTCGATGAAAAAGGGGTTCTCCATTAAATGGTGGTAAAATATAATTTTTTAAAAAATACTTCTTTTATATGAAAAAAATGAATTTGTTCTTATATAATTCTTAATAAGCTCATAATATGAACTCTAATATTATATATAGTTTATAAAATTCAAAATTCTATTATTATTATTATTAGCCTCTTTTTTAATAGCTAGTTTGGTAAGTCGTGGTGTGCTCGAACATGGTGTTGTGTGTAGTAGAAGTTATTGAATTACATTGAAGAGATAATGTACTATGAAATCGTGGGGTGTTACACCAAATCTACAGTTCATTAGAAATAGTAGGGATTAGGCTCTTTATAATAAGGGAAACAATCATAAATATATTATTTCATAAAAATGAATGAAAAGAATTTGTAAACGTAAATGGATCCTCTTTCAGTACTAAATGGTATCCTATATGCTTAATAAATGAAATAGTTTTATCATTGGTATTCTTGGTAGAAATGTGTTCATACCCTAGTCTACCAGAGATATAATTAGTTGAAAAATTAGGTTAGAAATATCTAAACCCAATAGGGAAAATTTTAAATTTTATACTTTTTAAGAAGCACGTGATTTAGACACATATTTTCCAAACCATTCAACAACCTTGTAGGTCCCTCTATACATGAGAGATAGAAGGTCCACTATTCTATAGTGATGACACATAGTTTATCAATAATTAAAATATTTATATAGTTTCCTCTATCCAAAGGGCATTAAGTGCACATTCATGGTGATCAATTTGTTTAAACTATGTAGAAATTATGATCCCATTACATATTGGACATGTATCCCTAATTTTCAGGCATAAAAACCTTGAGACATCCTCAATAATATTCGTACAAACAGATGAAATTCTATTATAATTTTGAGAGGGATATTAACAACAATTAAAGTGATTTATTCCTTCTCAAACACGATGATATTAAATTATAAACCATGAAAGAAAAATTTTGTTGCTAGAAATATCACATGCTTAATTTGGAATAAAAACAATCCACTGTAATGGTATTAAACAAAATCATTAAATGATATTTATTCTCTTACTTTCTCTTTAAATATATAATTACATCTTCTAAAAATACCACTAAAAACAGATCTATGTAATCATTATAGAACCTATACATTAAATCTATAAATATAGTTGGGTGATTTGAGAGTCCATTTGGAGTCATTATAAATTCATAATGACCATACCTCATCTAGAATGACTTCTGAGGTATATACTCTAGTACCTAAAATCGATTATATCAACAACGATGATCAATACTTGACCAGTGTTGATCTCTGTAATGTTGATCAAACAATTCCTTAATACATGGTCAATACTTGACCAGTGTTGATCTCCGTAATGGTGATGCACCCAATAGTTTGAATCTCTTTTTAAAATCCATTTGGAGTTTCCTCTATAATTCTTATAAGTCAATCAATTTCAATATATATGGATTCATTGAAATAGACATGTAACCATGTATGGGCCCCATTGAAATCCAAACATCCTAATTTAAGGGAATACTATTAAAATAATCTCTAAATAAATCCGAAGTGTCTTAATCAATAGGAGTATCCTCATTCTTGAGCTTCTCCCCCAAGAACATGATATAAATATCCCTCCTAAATATGTATCAAGAACCATAAAAAAAACTAATTTCCACCAGAATATCATAATTATCATAGAACCAATATAAAATTATTAGTTCATTCAAAATATAAAATTATCCTTCCCGTATTCATAATGTGGTATGAGAGATATATAAATTAATCCAATCTATTTCAAAAATAAAAAAAATCATACTAGAGGGAGAATCCCAATATTTTTATGATTTACATTCCAATAAACTATTAATAGAATGTAACTGTAAACTAGATACGAGATCCTTATACCATGATGTGTTTCTAATGCTAATTGAACACCTAATCAATGGATTGTTGATTCGATACCATGAGAAAAACATTCAAATATAAAAATTGGGTAAACCCAAAATAATATAAAACATTTGATGTTCAATCCATAACATTATTAATCCTCATATTTTCATTATTATCCCTCAAATTCATATATTGATTGATATGATTTCCATAATCCTTAGAATTTTTCCATTAGAGTGGGGGTGGCACATTTAGATGATACTTATCACAATTACTTTCATTGATTATCCTCTTCACAACACTTTAACAACATATTTCACAATGGAATTATTTTACACACATTAGACATTTACCATACCCCATAGGTTAATTTTTTTTCATGCTTGTATACCTAATTAATAGAAAAATAAAAAACTATTTTCCTTCATCCATGGGTTTTATTATTATACTATCCTATAAATTTTACCTTTATATTCTAATTAAAATTTCACAATAACAATAAGAGTATCCCAAATCTATTTATAACCTGATATCACATTGAAATATTTCATAATTATTATCAATTTATCTTATAGAAAATGAATTTTAATGAAATTTTCTCATTCTACTAAATAATTTATTGATTTTGTGTTCAAAGATGATGATAAAACACAATGATTATAATGGTATTATTATAATGTTTTTGAAAAATGAACTAATGTATTAATCATCCTTATGATTTATTTCAAGTAATTATCTCTCTATTTAAGACTGATTTGTTGATCTATATGATTATTTGATATTACAAGTGTAAACACATGCCATTTTATGGAGTAAGATTTCTTCTCTTTCCTTGTAATCTTGATTAGAGTCCCCCATTGATCTGCTTCACCTTCCCAATGATATACTTCTATAAAAACATTTTATTCTTCCATTAACTGTATAGTGGATATTATAATTACCATGTAATTGATTACTATATTAATAATTATTGGATCAATGATCATGTTAAAAGAAGGTGGATGTTTCCACATGATGGGGACACATATATATATATTTCCCACCATTATTGATTTGGAATCACAACATGATACGTGGATTGATTAATTTTCTTAAACATATAAATGATATTTATCATCCAATATCTCAAACAATAAATTTTATCACAAGATTGGTCATTTCATAGCTTTTATCATTCATTTTTAACATGATTCCTCTTAGTTCCATCGGTTGAATAAAACCAAAAATTATAGTGTGATGAATAATAATCATATTGACTGATCATATAATCAAGAAAAATGAGTCATTGGATTTCCAAATAAGGACATTTCTTATATCAATTTACCACACATTATGTTCATCATATTCCACTGATGGTCGTCATTTATTAATATCTTTCAAAAATGGTTATTGTGAAAATGTGAATTATCCCATGAACATCGCTAGCGATTGTCTAGCCTGGTGTAGAGTCTCATTTGAACTGATTGTGCACTAGTGATGATCGTTTTAATTTTCAATCTACCAATTTTAATATTGTAACTTTTATTTGGATATATTCCACCTCTATATCTTCAATCAAATATCTAAAAATTCATTTATTTTATAGTAAAACTACACAACTTATACTCGAGTAATGAATCAAAACATTATCCTATAGGTATACATATACCCATTATTTTTGAAATTTTTCTCTAATCATAAAATCCAAAAATAAATTAACCTTACTTTCCAACAAATTGAGGTTACCAAATCATATCATATAAAATTATTAAATCATTTGAGATGATTAATCTATAAATCGTATAAAAATACACACCCCAGAACCATAAAAGATTAGTTTTTTTAAAGAATATATACATAATCATCTTATTCATGAATGATATTTAATGTCTCAAACAAATTTTCTCTCACATAGCAGAGTTCCATTAAATAACCTACCTAAATTCTCTCTAATTAACATTGGGAAATGAAATAAAATAAAGGGTGTTATCAGATTCTTACTAAGGGTAAATATATGACATATCAATCAATGATCGCATGTGAGAATAAGAAAAACATAAAGATATAATAAATTTACAATTTCATGAAATATTCATACCAAATTAGTCAATGACTGTTAATCTTGATTCTGAACATAAATATTTATCATAATACAAGACATAATTCAATGTATTTCAGAGTCATCTATTATCAATCATGATCCATGAGAACATATCATAAGCATAAGACATAGTTTTTTGAAATACACCTAAGAATAGAAATGCATATAATTATTCAAGTATTGTTTATAATATTATAATAATATATTGGGTTCAATATTCATTACATCACTTCCTTATTCAATTTTTTCTATTAAAAACATTATTTAGATAATTTCTCTTATTGAAATGGGTTCACTCCCTATTCATTTTCATATTATATCATAACATATAAATCTTCACCAAATGATTTGGATGAATATTTAAATATATAATCGGATTTCATTAATTGATAAATCATACATATCTGCCCCAAAACCAAATGATGATGTTTTCCATTTTTTCATGAAATAATCTATCTAAAGGAAACAAGTTTTATAATCCTTTCATCATTTCATTAGAGCATAATAAATGGAAAAGAAATGAATTTCATAAACATTTCTGCATTACTTAATAATAAGGCATCATGAGAAAGAAAATATATGACATAATTAGATTATATCCCCACTTATTATATTACACATTAAAAGGGCATTGATATAGTTGAAATAAAACTTCGAAATATCATTTTTACATTTTTTTAAAATATGTGAAAATTTCAAATTCCGTTAGTATATTTAAAACAAAAAGTATCCAGAATATTTTTCAAAATATTTTAATGGGAAATTAACATGGAAATTATGATGAAATATTTATATAAAATGATTTTCATGAAAATGGAATAATATTTTTAGGTAGTATACATTTAGAAACAATTTATTTCAGACGTTAGGTAAAAGTTATAAATTCGAAGTTCGGAAAATATTATAAAAAAACTCATTTGTAATACATTGAAGATAAATTTAAATATTTTTAAAAAATAATTTAAAAATAATTGTATAATAGAAATTATCATTTATGAAAAAAATAACAATACATTTAATAAAACGATCATTGACCAAAGAGAAAATAATATCAGTTTTTATTAAAAATATTTTCTTTATCATTCTATGTACCAAAAAAATAAAATAAAAAATATTACATTAAAATTATATGAAAAAAATTATTTGAAGTTAATATATGGGTTTTAGTGAGTAATATCAATGTAATTTCTGAAATGAAAATTTTAGTAGTGAAAATCCTAATAAGAAATGAGATTGTAACATTAATCACTTCCCTGAACTGTCACCTTTATTTATATATGTATGAAAGTATTTTATAATATGTATATATATATAGATATTAATTATTCATATATAATATAACCATAACCATTTATGTTTATATCACAATATATAATCTCATTATAAATTCATATTATCCATTAATTAATAATTTTGCATTAAAATAATTATTCAGTTGAAAATAGGTCTGCTACCATGTATGATTCAGGTACAGGTTTTTGTTATTACATATTTTTTATGGATTCATCGTATTTAAAGCTAAAAAATTTCATAAATATTATCTATATTAATTTTTAAACATTTATAACTATTCATATAATGTGGTGGTGAGAAATAAATTATATCACTCTGTGAAGACAATAGTTCACACGTACACACAAGAAATGTTTCCAGTTTTTTATGGATTGAATGAAATAATGGTAAAAAATATTTCACCATTAAATGATTATTTTTATATAATTAATATCATATATATTATTTAAATATTAAATTATTATCGTTCTTGTAAATCTGAAATGAAAAATGAATCACATCGCCTCATGGATGTGGTAGCCCACATATACGCACGAGAAAATTTATATTTTTATATTATAAGGGAATGTATTTATTTTTGATAAGAAAATATAGTTAATTGAGTATAACTATTTAGTAAATATCATATATATAAGTTAAATCCTTCATAATAAACATAGATTGATGGTGGTGATGGAAAATAAAATACATCACATTATAGATCCACTAGTTTGTACGTAAACAAAAGCATTGATTTTATTTCAAATTTCAAGTGAATGGAAATATAAAATGCTAGTACCAAAACCCTAATAACACAAAATATAATAATTATTCTATTTTAAATTTTATTTTATTGATAAAATAAATTTAGCAGAGGTAAAAGAAGAAATAAACATTGAGTGAGTCGGTTAAGACAATAACCTCTTATTTGAGAGACCTCCTTTTTGTTACACTTTATTCCATTATAGTGCGGTCATAGGGAATGAAAAAAACTAAAGGATACATTTAATGGATATTTAATCATTTATTTCTAGATATTGGATGAAACTATGGGAAACACAATAAATTAATTAAATTATTTAAATTATTTGAAACCACTTTCTTGTGCAAGTGGAAAAAATTTAAAATATTTTTATGTAATGATAATAATAGGTTTAAATATATTCCACTGATAATATTCCTATATTTTCAAGTTGAATCATTAACCTCGTCTCCTAGTTTAAACCCTAATAAACATGCATCAACCCTATTTGTGGTACTACATTTTTTATTGTTTTTACTATTAATTATTTATAAATATAAAAGTGGTCTCGTTAAATTTTTTTAAAATGAATATTACAAATATTAAAATAATTATATGAAATTCCATTCCAATAAGTGGCAGGAATTCATTTGAAAATAACCATGAAAAATAAAATAAATACTATTTTGGGAAAATTTATTTTTTTAAGTATAAAACATTATCAATATTATTTACATTTATAATTATAAACAATAAATTATTGTTAAAAATTTTAATAGTAATCTAATTTTTTAACATTAAAATATATTGAATTCATAAAAATAGTCTTTTGTAAAAAAAACCTTTTTACTTAGAAATTATTTTTTTCATTTATCATCAAATGATAACCAATTATGTTATGTCATACATGTGTAAAATATAATTTTTCATAGTTTATATATCATACTCATAATCTCAAATCCAATGAATAGGTGATAACTATCAAATTCAATAAATGTATTTCAACAAAAAATCATGGATTGATTATGATCAGTGCTATGTGTAAATCAAGAAGATAAATTTATATAATTTATTTAAAAAGAATTATATTATAAAATATATATTATTTATAATTAAAATATATAAATTTCATTTCAAAAGAATTATATGAAAAGATATAAATTGTTTCAACCAAATAAATGCATCCCTTGTAATTCAATTAGGAGGGACGATGAGTACCAATATATAAATGATTCAATTTTAAATACCCTTGAAATTATTTTACATAAATTATAAAAATATTCAAGTATTTTTTCCTGAAATTCTAAAATTTATTTTTATAACAATATTATATATCCATGAGCTCCTATTTGATCAAATGTTCAAATAATATTCTCCCATCGAAACTTCTGGAAGTAAATGGTCGGAAGCACAAAAATTCTTATCCCCAAAATCTATTCATTCCCACATGATATGAAGAAAATAATTAAAAAATAAATATTTCTGATTTATAATAAAATAATAAATAATAGGATATCTATTAAGACTCTAAACAACTCATACATATAGATGTTCTTATACACCATGATAATTAAAATGTATCAAATGAATGTGATTCCACATCATGTATTCAAATTGATTATCTTTCACATCTTAATTGTCTCTATGTACATGTATCTATGTAGAAGGATTGGTGTAAATAATACCCCAATTGTGTACAATAGGTTTTTCATGAACAACATTCAACTGTAAAAAAATCACCCCATATAAGTTGTGTTATATTTGTCTCAGGTGTTTATAAATAGTTCGACTAAATACATAAATATGAATCATATTAAGAAAAAAAATGTTATTTCGGAATTTCACTATTCACAAAAAACATAAAAAATTCTCATATTAACTGAAATAAAGATGGATAAGATTTTTTATTTTAAAAAAAAGGAAAATGAAGAAGGTATTTAGTCAATGACCCAACATTTTCAACTACTCACAATGCTAAAATCACAATAGTCTAATTAAAATTTATCACTACAAAATAAGGGGTACAATTTTTTCCTATAAAATGAAAAATAATTATATTTATACCGATATTTCAATAAAAATGTACTATATTATTATCATCATCATGAATATTTCCTTATTATTATTATTTTTTGGGATTTGTGATCCAAATCTTGTAAGATTTTACATTGAGTCTTTGATTTCAAATTTTCTTCACTTCTTTTTACCTTCCATCTTATTTCAATAAATTAATAGAGACTTTATCTCCAATATAATACTTATGCCTTCACACTTATAATTAATTATGGTAAAAAACATCGTATTTATCCATCATAATTAATGTTAACATCTTTCTATAAAAGTCTAAATATTCAACCATTTTAATAGATTACCAAATTTTAATAATTTATATAACTACAACAAAGAATTATGTTTCCACCAAAAAAAATTTATGGTTTATGATTTAAACTATTGAATTAATAATCTAATGTTATGATATATTCTAATCCTATAATATATATATATTTCAATAATATTAATATTTTTTTTCTTTCAACTTGATATATTTTCTTCAAGACCATGGTGTATTTTTTCCTTTATTAAAAAAATGATTTTCTCATCTCTTTAAAACACAATATCAATGGTATTTTTATTAGAACCACATGAAACTATAGCATTTTTTGGTTCATCATGGCACCTAGTGAATGAAAAAATCTATTCTAAGAACCACATTAAAGTTAATAATTTATAAATGATAATATTACCTTTTTTATAATAAAACCCATATAACATTCATGTATCTATTTTTTTAATCATTTTAAACAAGAAAATTATGATAAAAAAATACAACCAAGTTAATTAATAATGACATATTTTATTTCAACACGATGATTTTAATTTTTTCTATAAATATTTTGTGGTTTTTTATTAATTGGTTTTAAGTCATGAGAGATAATAATTACAAAAATTAATTATAAAAAACACTATTATGTCATTAATTTTTATAATAGATGATTGATATAATATAATATTAAAAAATTCCCTTTATCAATGTTCTTGTTTTTCCAGAAAAAATGTCCATTGACCATATTCAATAGACAACGAAACTTTTTATTGTTAATTATTTATCAAATATTATCCTATTGTTTCATTTCTATCTATATTTGATAAAAAATAAATACAAATACATACATAGATTATAATAAACATATGTTTTTTCAATAATATGGTGACAAAATGGGACAATGAAATTATTTTTTATTGGTACATGATTTAATTTTTCATGATCATGAAGAACACTCCAATTATTTTGTATGTTAGATTCAATAATCTATTCATATCATTTTCATAATGGTCAAAAATGATTTCATTAGTACTATTATAATGGGAAAAACAAATATTGAGTCATAATGACTATATATAATGTTAATCTATAACAGTTTATTAACTTTTTACTTAAACAATTCAGCAATTATTGTTATGAATTTTCTACGAGGCCCTCTCCAATGGTTCACGTCATATTATTGAATATTATTTTGAATATATACAGGGGTAATAAATCTTAGGATATCACCTAATGTTGAACCCACTAAAATTAAAACTTATTTTAAAAAATATATACCATGTGTTAATTAATTTAGAAAATTATTTTTGTTGATTATTACTAGTTTCCTAGAATCAATTATCAAATTATCCGTCATTGAATTCAAGTTAAATGGTTTTGGTTTAGGTCTTTGTTATATTATATGTATTGAAAGTTACGTTTGATCTATTGTCTGAGAAACCTATCTTTTGTACATTGAATTATTAGTGTCATTTTATTTATATTAAAGAAACATAAATTTGTAACCCTAATAAATATATTATATCACATGATCTCTTAACTATTTTTATTTTCAATCATATTAGGTTTAGCTATAGCAAAAAAATAAATCTTATCATTTATAAAAACATCTAATATGACATTTTTTATTATGTTCATGGATTCATTAGCATGTTATTAACCCCAAAATATGTTTTTTACAATGGTAATGAGAAAAAATTATGTTCTATTCTATAAGGTACATAATTTTAAAAAAAATATAAAATTGAATTATTTCTTAAACAATATCTATTTATATTATTTATTTTTGTAAATTCATGTGTTTATACCTATTTTATGTAAAAAATACTTAAAATTATGGTGTTATATGCATTGGTTATTTATTTAATCATATATGAGATTATGAAGTTTCCTGGAAGATAAATTTTATAAACTATACTCCTATATCCTCTAACACAATTAAAGTGAATATCTGGGATTAATTTTCTATACACATAACTACTCTATCATTTTTATCCCAATAATATAAATAAGTGGTTAAATAAATATTCACATGGAATTGATGGATTCAAATAAATATTTCAAGACAAAATTAAAGGTATCCTTTTCAATTATATGTGTAATGGTAAATTTTCATAGTTAATGAATATTTATTCGATGTTTTTTGTGTGATAAATGGATAACACTACATTCTAGGTGAAATCTATTATCATATTGAAGCCTTATTTTTATAGTATAAATTTATTCAATGAATATTGAACATTTGATTATCTAGTTGATGAATTATAAATAGTATGATAATCCTAACACAACCTTTGAAGAGACTCTTTATTCATATTTGTTGATTGTATCATTCTATATGAAAATGGTTGCAGTATTTATGGGTTTTATTTAATTTAATAATTTCCAATATCATTTCATGCGACTTCTAAATTAGAAATTTTATGTTTTGTTCTACTCGAAATCCATTAGAATTTATATAATTATTATATTGGAAAGATTCGTAACTTGTTTATCATATTAACGGTTAATGGTTTTATTAGAACTAATTTCCAATTATCGTGGGAGTGTTGCTGATAATATATTTTGGAATTGGAATGTGTTACAAGGGTAGATTAATATATTTTTTATTAAGAAGATAATTTTTTGTGGAATTGTATTTAGTTGATTGCTTATATACTTATACTTACTCTCATAGTTCACCAGTATTGGTCCCAATACCCAATTATCATAAGAATTTTTGTTTAATTTGGAACATGATTGAGGTTATTATTTATTTAATAGATATAATTATTTCTTAATTATAAAAATGATAGTGGTTGATTATTTATGTTGGAAACCATACTAAAAAGGTGACCCAGATTTTTTCTATTAAATGTTAAATAAATATTGGATAATAGAAATCTCCCTAAAACCATTATTATATAGCATTTATTGATATTATTATTCCAAAAATTACATTAATGTTTTCTTGGTTTATTGATGATTATGAAAGATATTGGTGTAGTGATATCTATAAGTAAATATTTTATAAATATTTATTAATATAGATGTTTCTTTATTTTAGTTCAAATACATTCAAAATGAGATGATATTCATATTATAAATATTAATTTCAAATAAATGCAAATCATATGCCCTTACATGATGAAATCCATTTAGAAAAAAAATTAACTTCATAAACTTCTAGAAGAGTTAATAAATCATGTGGATGAGTGTTTTGGATTAAAATTATTAAATTTCAATTAAATATTCAATATATCATTCATACAATAGATTTTTAAATTTATGAAAT
This sequence comes from Viscum album, assembly GCA_963277665.1. Classification (NCBI taxonomy): domain Eukaryota; kingdom Viridiplantae; phylum Streptophyta; class Magnoliopsida; order Santalales; family Viscaceae; genus Viscum; species Viscum album. Next base: position 1,601,983,750 of record OY728153.1, on the reverse strand, counting down.
AATAATCGATATAAAAATTATAGAAAATTGTGTTCTATTACTTATTGGGGTGGGTAACATTCATAGTGATTTTAAAAACAATCATAGTGCCCATATAATTTCTACCCTATAAGTTTTCCAATTCCATAATGATTCATTCTAATTGTATTAATTCCTGATGTGGGGAATTTTTTTAATTTAAATATAATTTCTAGCTTATCGTAGTTTATATATTCTATTGGTGATAAGTTATAGAACATCTCTTTTCATGTTCCATAAAATGATAATTTATGTGAAGAAAACATTACATTAGCCTTTGTTACTAACATTGTATTCAGTATGGTAAAATCATATGTGTGGATCCTTCAAATATTTTTTGGGGTTCTTACTTTAATGTTTAAGAACCTCTAAAAAACACTACATATGTCTATTATTATTCTCAAAGTCATCTTGTAGTGCAAAAAAATATTTATGATTATTTGGGTATGAGAAATTTTTCACACAAATATATATCAATATTATATTAGTGATTCAATTTTATTACTAATATTTTCTATCTTTGGTTCAAAATTATTAATGATATTAGTTTCATTGAAAAAAAAATCGATTTTCTCAAAATTAATTTTACAATTTTTATTGTTTTTCAAGAACCATTATCTCACAAAAAAAAGAATTATATTTTTATAGATCATGTTCAAATTGATAATAATTGTTTTTTATATTAATTAATATAATTAATTATTTTTTAAGATAAAATCATCAATAAAAGATATTAAATGAATAAAATAATTTATGACTAAGAATCCAAGGTAATCATTCAATTTTTAGATTATGTATTTATGAAAAATAAAAAATTATATTTTATTCCCAAAATAATGGAGGATATTAGTAATACTTATATCATGTCCCAAGGAATATGTCAAACTCAATCTTACATTCTATGTAACTTTTTTTTATTTTTTTAGGTATGAAAATAATGGTTATTGTTTTGTTTAATTTTTTTTAAATAAATAAATTTTATAAATGATAGATGAATTAAATACAAATAAGATATGTTATTTATTATATCTCAAAACCCCTTTAATCATATCATTTTAAAAATTTAATCCTATATTTTATTCCTGTATAAGGAAGAAATTTGATATTATAGTTTACCCACATTAGGTTGAGTTGAAATTTGACTTCTAACACAGAATTATTGTAGTTACTAATCATATTTTCTTGTAAAAAAATTGTTTAATGACCTAAAAATACACATTTGATTCAATATTTCTTCTGGTTTCACTACTCAAAACAATCCTATTTGAGAAAAGGGGTCTTCAAAAATTGGAACTCAAGTCATAATTTCCGATCAATGTGCCAATAATTTCATGACACTCACCACAAACTCACTCTATTCCACCATATTTGAATTAAATTTGGTAGATGGAATTAAAAATGTGATAAATAAAATGTGTTAAACAATAGGAATAAGGAATATAAAAATAATTATTCATCTTATTCTCATTCATTATTTATACTATTATACTTAGAACGATTAAAAATTAATAACTATAATGTGGTAGAATACTCAATAATGGATTTTTGTTCTCCCAGACTAAATTATCGATGGAATATTTCATTGAGATATATATATATATTTACATATATGTATGTATGTATGTATATAAATATAACTTTAGTTCATTAGAAATAAAAATGAAAAATGGTATAAAGAAATCATTCATGATGTGTAATATCGATTCATCATCATTTTAGCTATTTACTTATAGTTAAACATTCATATGATATAAAAAATATTTTTAAGTTATTTTGTTAATATTCTATTTAATAATGTATCAATGATAACAATTATTTAATCTAAAAATAATATATGATTTTTTTAGTCATACTTTTATGAAGTTTATTTAAATTAATAAATAAATCTCCATTAAAATTTTTCAGAAAAATTCCATCTTTTGATATTCTTATATATGCATGTAGTGTATAATTATCACATTGGGAAGTGTGTACAGAAATGGATAATCGTATATGTTACAATTTAGGGTATATATATATTTTATGTAGTCGAAAAAATAATGTAAAGATAATGCAACATTTTAAATCCAATTCATTGATGTGTACATGAAATATTTAATGATTTCCTTATAATAAATTTTAATGGATGAAATATGGGATTAAAGTCAGTTTGTGATATCCAAAATCGTAAAATATGTAATTTAATATTCCTCAAAAAAATTTACCTATAGGTTTACAATATTTGATTTTAATAATTACACAAATAATGATATATTTTCTATAACTTATTTTTTTCTTCAGATCATACTTAATAGGCACTATTTATATCCACATATTTGATAAATTTATGAAACTATTACACCATTGTTAAATTTCATATACAAGGATTATGAAAATATCATTTATGACGTAAAAATAAATTAAAACATACCATTATCACATAAAATGTGAAATTTAATGTACCCAAATTCCTCTCAACAGCACCCAAGCCCAGTTTGTCATAAGGCCTCAAGTGCATCTCCAAAAATGTCAGAGGCCACTGACTAGTAGTGAAGGCCTAGGTGTATCCATGGGGAGACTATTCCCTCATCAACATAGTGTAGAAAAGTAGATATATCAGTATTAGGAAAGTAGAAGATGTATTTAATCATATATACAATATATATATGGAATATGGAAAAATTTTCAAAGAGAATCTCATAAACATTGATTATGACCATACATGTCATATGTGACTAATAAATTAGTCAAAACATGTATACATAGTAGGTGTACACCACATGGAAAAAAGTAAAAAAGGCAAAAATCATCCAATATAGAATCACAAGACTTAGCTCAGTCTCATTCTCCCATAATTTTGTGAAATCATTATGAACCTGTTGTAGGGAACATGGCCTTTTCAATTATTACATTCATATAGTCATATTAGAAACATAATGGAAACCCAAACAGGGTGAGATACATAATCCCGATAGAACACTACCAATAGTCAAGTTCCATTCAACCCATGATTATATATAACAACAGTGCCCAAGTAGTAATACAATATGGAACGAAAGTACTAAAAAAATCCTACAATGTATATGTTCTCATTCATAACCATTTAATTTCATTTTTATATCATGTCACTAAATTAGCAGTCATGCATGTCTCATTTATAAACACTCTCTTATAATTATTTAGTTAATTTAATAAACATCTTAGAACCTAGAGCATATCCCAAAATTCCCTGTGTTAATATATAGACAAATTATACCTAAACTGGAAATCTATAAGGGTATAAAAAAGATAGAATCAAAGATTTTTATTTGTCATGGGAGACACGACCAATAACTCATTTCATTCATTATTCATTAATGATCCTGAGATTGTCCATGGAATTCCATATTTGAAATCCATGTGTCACTCCTAGTATAATATAAATGAATACCCTACAATCCCATCCATGGTGAACTTCTCAAGAACCTAGTTATCACTATAGGTGTAGTATAACATCACTACCATTCTATTCCATCCGTAGCGGTCAACTAAGGGATCCCAAGTATCACCTCTAGAATACATGATCAATTCCCTTTGAGTCTAGCCATAAATTCTCATATGAATCTATGTATCAATCTATATATCATACTCATCCCCATTGAGTCATTCCTTGGATGTCCATATCCAAAGTCCAGGTGTCACTCAGGCATAAGTGAGGTTGGAACCAATTGAGTTCATCGATGGAATTTATCATTTGAATCCATGTCTCAGCCAATTCATATCAATATTCAATATCGATCATTATCATTTAATCAATTTGATTTAAACATGTTAAGGTAAACACAAAGAACATATCATTAAAAAATCCCCTCAAAAGGTGACTTATAACGACCCAAAGCTTAACGTACATGGACATTACAATACTTCTGTGGAATAATTAATTCATAAAAAAACCAACAGTCGAGGATCTTAATAGTTTAATGTCTTTGGAAACATGGAACATAATCTTCTTATCATGGTGAATGATCTTAAACATTTCCCATAAAGATCTTCCCCTTTTGTTTTCATACCTAAAACCTTTCTTTATATCCCGGGGAAAAGAAAACATATAATGGGTGAGCTCAAATTCTCAGTAATGGTAATAATAGAGAAAATAAAACAAACCATATAAATTTGAATTTAAAAACATGAACATAATGTTTAAACATCAAAATCTTGAGCAATGACATAATACATGGCAGTACGTAAGGCATAGATCATAAAGGAACATAAATAATGATAAAATCGAATGGGAATAAAACATGAAATTGTGGAAAACCATTTAGAACATGGTATGATTTCCATAATCGCCAAGGCATTGCTACCTAGACCATCCTAGTGGACAATGTCCCTTAATGAACCAAGTTCACTCCTCGTTCCAGTAATGTATCACAAAAGTAGATTAACTTTCCATTCCAGCTATGTCTATCTCATGAGATATAAATCTTTACCCAATGCATTGGAAGGAGATATTGGTACCTCCTATCTCATAATTAAATCATTCTTACTTGTGCCAAAAAAATAAACATAAATCATTCATCATAACCAAAATAATAAAATGGGTTTCATAAACATCATCCCATCATAAAATAATCCATATAAAACAAATTGATATCATTTCATCATAATAAAAGTGAAACCATGTAAATCATAGATACATTATACTTGAAACATACACATATGATATAATGTCATCTTATATGGAAATTGGTTTTGATAAAACACTTGAAATAAATTCTTGAGGAAAATATCCATTCTTTTTTCAAAACATTTTCTTTACACAAAATGCCATGAAAATTTAAAAGAAAGTATTTTGTTGAAAATAGTCATGAAATCTTGTAGAGTAAGCTTCATGAAAATAAGTAGTTATGAAACCGTAAAAATCCTTTCATGCTGTATAAGTTAAAAAACATTCTTCTCATACTTTGGCTGGAAAAGTCAAAATGTACCTCATATGGTAAGCAAAATAAAGATTACTTCCATAACACAAAGTAAAAGTAAAAAGGGTTAAAAATGACTTTAAATATACAACGAAGAATATTAAACACATTATGAAAACATTTTTATGGACATGGATGAAAAATATAACCCCAGTAAATACCTATGTATATGCAATCTCAAATAGAATGAGATTGGAAAATTTATCCCATTACCTTATGTCCAATTTCTTTTGTATGTGTATGAGACTCTTTTTAGTGGGTTTAAACATATTAATAACTTGTAACATAACCATAATAATATTTATGATATCATATATGATTTACTTACGACTTTATATTACCTGATCATTTGTCAATTCCATGTTAATGCATCTTTTTGGGTATAATCATTTCATTTGTTGTACGTGTTTTGACTTGTAATTATTCATATTATTACTTAGATCATGATTACTTACTTCCAGAATGTAAAACATGATTTATATATAATATATATTCAGAATATTATTATATATAATATATCGATAAATGGAATGAAATATACCGTTCATGGAGAAGGTAGACCATGCATACGCATGAATGTTGTTTACGTTTTCTTATTAAATTGACCTGATGTAAGTAGATAATATATAAATAAATCCAATATCTTTATTAAGTAATTTATCTCATTATTATTCATTAAATATAATTTATAACCATTCTTGAATTGTTAACAAGTAAAATTAATCTCATCACGTCATGGAGACGGTAATCCGTACGTACGCACGAGCGATGATATTGTTCCCATATTTATCGAATGGAATTGGAGTGGATGATATAATATCTTATAATAATTATGATTTTATAATAATCATATATAGTTATTTTTTACACCATTATACCCATCCAAGTAAGGTGGTGGTGGTAAAACAGATTACACCACGACGTGGAGACGGTATTCCGAACGTACGCACTGTCGGTGATTTCATTTTCCGTAGGATGGATAGAAGGTGAAATGGGGTTGTTTCATATTTATAATAACATATCAGTATATTAGTGATACTGATATCATTACTTTATAATGAAACTTCTAAAGAATAATGAGTTGAAGAATAATGAAAATTGAAAGAATCGGTAGAAGAGATTACATCTTCCTCAACGCACCTCCTTTAAACTTCCTCTTCGGGCACTAGAGTTGGTATGTTGAGAAGACCAGAACCACTATGGTATAACTAGAGAGGTTTAGAAGAGGAATTTTCTGTGGATGGATGATCTTTAATGATCAATATAGTGTGTAGAGAAGATGGAAGGAGCACCCTTTTATAAGTTAGGAGAGGGGCACCTTAGGAAACATAAGAAATATTAATTTATAATAAATTAAACCCCACTTAAACACCACCAAAAATGAGTCAAATACGATTATTAGATGAGATAAGGTTGTAATATCATCAACCAACAAAATTTATACATGTTTAAAATTTATTTTAAACCTTATCAACTAAATTTATCCTTATTTAATCTATTAATTTTATTTTGTTGTAGTAATATTCTAAATTTTAAATTATTATAAATAATTAATTATCTGTGGTGAGTTTTCCATATTTGGATCATTTATGACATTTCCACCTTATAAATTTCAATTTATAATATTGATATATTTTTGTGATTTTTAATCAATTTTATAATATGTTATTTTTATAAAATAACAATAGTGTCAATTTGGACAATATTAATTTATTTGTATTTAAATAAAATCCACACAGATGATTTATTGTAACAAAAATATTTAATAGATTCTTAACATGTCATATTTATCAAGAAAATTTGTGCACCACATTAAATAGTTCATATAATATTTGTTTTAATATTTTTAGAACCATTTATTTGATATTTCTATTAATAAAATAATTACTACAACATTATTGTATAATTTTTTAATAAACTAATTTGTTTCATAAAAATTAAAAATAAAGTCCTATTATGAATATAAATATAATACCTTTCATAATAATATTTTTACTCTAATTTATCATATTAAAACCACACTATTTAAATTTTTATATTTATTAAATTTTCAAGGAGACATCTTTGACATCATTTAAAATAAAATAATATAAATGTCCTAATCGGTTTTATAGACTCCAACTAGTCCAAAAATCTACCCTTGGATTCATAGGGTATTGATATACTCGACCAATAATGTTTGGTCATGTTTATGGTAATTTTGATAGGTATTGTTATTTTAATAAAAACTATATTATTGATTTTTCACTAAATAAATAATTTCTACATCATTAATATATAAGATTTTAATGTAATAAAGTATTTATTAAGAATTAAAAATAAATTACAACGATAAATAAAAACATTTTTTCTTTCAAATTAGTATTTCTAACTGAATTTATATACCGTATAACCATATATTAAAAATAAATTAATTATTGAAGTTTGAGTGAGACATATTTCACTTTCATTTAAATTAAATAAACTAAAGGTCTTAATCACTACCAAGTGCGTTCCGATGAATTCCATTTAGACCCAAATATTCCTTAGGAAAAATATAAGCATCCAATTATAATAAGACAAGTGTTAAGGTAAAATTATAATATTATATCTACCCTTAATTACCCAATTTACCTTTTACTATGGTAAATAAAACTAACCGTAGTTACTATTCATAATTACCAAAAATAAAAAATATCCTATTAACATAATTTGGACCCACTGATTCCAAATATAGAATCCATTTGTCATAATTCAATACGCAAAAGTTTCATAAATTAATTTAAAATTAATCCTGTTGTTAAGAAAACGTGTTTTAAAAGTTAAAACATTGCAAAAAGTTGAAATGATTTAACCTATGAATTCAATGTAAAATCAATGATAATGACATAAATTATATTATTTGAAAAAAATATATTCTATTTATACTTTAAAAAAATTAAATATTATAATTTATCCACAAAAATTATTACGATGAATAAATTTGTTTTTAATTTTAATTTAACGTGTTTTCACTATTCATTAAAATATGAAAGTTATGAGAAAAATATCAAAACGTAATCAAATGTAAATTTTTATATCCTGATTCAAAAAAAGATGATTATTTAGTAAATTTTAACTTATAAACATGTCAAAAAATATATTGAAAATGGATACGACATCAAAAGGCGGCAAATCAACATTTTTTTAAAAATACTTATTTTACCGGAAAAATTTATTTTGTTCTCATACGATGTTCTATAAAATATGTAAGATAAATTATAATGTCATAAAATTAAAAATGTAATTACTACTATTAATAACGGATAGTTTATAAAAATATTATAACCATATATCTTTGTTTAGTGAAACCCGATGTTGCGTACAACACAAGCTATCGAGGAAGGTCTTGATTGCGTGTAATCAAAGACAAGTCAGGGTTACGTGTAGTGTAACACTCCTTTGTTTTTGCATATAACAAAATCCTTCCATATTTCATTTATACATTTAATATATATATATATATAAACTAAATGTTACATAGAATAACTACTATCAAACAAACTTCAAATTGTGTGTAACACGATCCAAGAATAGTGTTGTGTATACTGTAAGCTAATACGGTGTTGCATATAGTGAAAGATAATCTCGGTGTAGTGTACAAAAGAATATAAGAAAGAAATTAAAAGGAATATATCTTATAAAATCTAGGGGTGTTACATTCTACCCCCCTTAAAATGAATTTTGCCCTCAAAATTCTTCAGGGTTATAAATCATTTACTATTCATTGAACCCCACATCGTATAAAGGAATACAAAAACATAATTTTAAAAACTAATGTATGAAACGTAATGATTACTTAAAGTTACTCATCACTGGGTTTCCACATAAGAGAACATTAGAGAAAATATGGATATAGAAGAAAAATCTAACCATCATTTTCTGATGGAGAGTGGTAGAGAACATGGCTATGAAAAATCCAACAATCACAAATCCATAAATATTTTATGATCTATAGTACCATCTAATTCATCAGATATGAGGGAACTCAGAATTTTTTTTGGTTTTCATGATCCTTTCCATAAATATGATGAATTAAAAGAAATACATACTTGATTTTGGTACAATATCACAATTGCTCATGCCTTGAAGAATTTCCACTTCATATCTTAATGAAATGAAGTCGGATTTGTATTTCGTGAAGTGTTAGCAGATCATGCGATAGAATGATAGGTCATTCCATCTATCTCAAACAAAATGTTAGAAAAAGATATATACAGAAGACCATCTATGGTGAGACTAATCGTATATGGTTCTAAAAAATGGACTTCTACTTCATCTATCATCCTGTTTAACAAACTAAAACTACTTTTTACTAACCAGGGACTTCCTATAGGCCAGCGGTAGGCGATAAAGGCCAGTCACACTTCTGTTGAGGGTTTGATTCCTGCAACCTTGTCCAATGTGATTGGTTTTAATCCGTCCTGCATGTTGCCCTTTTTCTAAAACTACACTATTGTATCATTACAAAAATAATATCAAAAAAAGTTCTAACATTAAACAATACTATCAGATGTCCAACATAATCAATTCCAATCTTTAGACTTATCCAAAATACATCTGTCCAATCTCATAGTATAAAGAAAATGATTACTATAATGTTCACATAATAATCACGTGAATACCATAATTTATATTTCATAAGATATATATTTTTGATCTCATTCAAAAAATGTGAATACCTTAATCATGTATTCTCTTGAAACATAAATTACCATAGAACCTTAGTGAAAACATGAATGTTGTCAAAAGTTAACTCTTTCAACATACCAAAATCCCAAAATTTCAATAGACTCTAACCATTATATCACATTGTCCTTATATCATTATTTAGCTCATTAATACAATCAAACTTCTCATTATCTTCTCATCCGTTTATTATACGCATATCATCTACTTTCCAAAAGTATTCGAATATCCATTCATGGATACCATTACCATTCAACATATATTATCAAATATTTTGGAAAAACAATAGTTTAACAATCCTTAGATATGTCTTTATTCCATAGTAACATTACCTATACAACATAACTCTTGAAAAACATAAATCATTCCACTACCTTCTTAAACCATTGACTGAGCTTCATCATTATATTCCTCTACACTTATTTCATCTCACATACCATAAGTAGTCTCTTCATCATCACCAACATAAATACTACCCATATGACCATGATGATTCTCTTCATGAGATTTTCCCTTAGGGAATTGGTATGCATAATGCCTGTACATTCCACATTAAAAACATTTAACCATTATTGATGTCTTAGAAATACCATTATCCTTGTCTATGGTGTTAACTGAACATTTTCCTTTGCAATTACAGGCCTTGTGTCCTTCTTTTCCACAACCAAATCATCTTCGAGTTCCTTTGAAACATTATCCTTGATGCCTCTTCCCACATGACATACATGAGGGAAATTGAACTTTATTTCCTCTATGATCATCATGAAACTCCATCTTCCTCTTATTAGCTAAGTCAAGAATCTTACCAATGTTATGATTATTGATCATATTATGAGATTTTTGATTTGGAATAATAACAATGTTTCGCCATCCACATTCCTTTTCATTTGATAGCTCATGAATAATATCATTCCATTGTCCATCATATTCTTCATTAACATGAACCTTCATGTTTCCAGCCATTTTCTAAAACCCAAAAAGAATAGTGTGAGCGGAAAAAATCATGCTAGGTAAAACAACATATTGAAGGGGGATTACCTTCAATATCAAACATCTTTGGATTAATTATAATATTGTTAAGATTATTCTAGGACTATAAACTATACTTATACTTAACCTTAGAGATATCCCTAGACATCCCTTAGAAATATCTCTAGGGATCTCACTAATGTTTTCACATCCTAGTTTCCAAAGGTTAACTAAACCTTTCCTCCAATACCAACTGTAACGACCCAAATCATGATGTACATGGACATTAAATTAATTTTTCAGAATAATTAATACATAACAAAAATCAACACTCAAGGATTGTAATATTTTAGTGTCTTTGGAAACTCAGAACATAATCTTCTAGTCAGGGTGAAAGATCTTCAAATTCTCCTATAAAGATCTTCCCATGTTGTTTTCTTATCTAAAACCATTCTTTATATCCTGGGGAAAATAAAACTTATAAAGAGTGAGTTCAAATGCTCAGTAAGGGTAATCATGGAGAAAATAAAACAAACCATATTCATTTGAACTTAAAAACATGAACATAATTTTTAAACATCAAAATCGTGAGCAATGACATAAAATATAGCAGTACGTAAGGCATAGATCATAATGGAACATAAATCATTATAAAATAGCATGGTAATAAAACATGTATTTATGGAAAACCACTATGAACATGGTATGATTACCATAGTATCCAAGGCATTGCTTCCAAAACCATCATAGTGGACAAAGTTCTTTACTGAACCAAGTTCACTCCTCGTTCCTATCCTGTATCACTGAACCGAATTAACTTTCCATTATAGACATGTCTATATCATGAGATATAAATCATTACCCAATGCATTGGAGTGAGATATAGGTCCCTCTCATCTCATAATGAAATCATTCTTACTTGTTCCACAAAATAAACACAAATCATTCATCATAACCCAAATAATAAAATTGGTTTCATAAACATCATCCCATCATAACATAATCCATATAAAACAAATGGATATAATTTCTTCATAAGAAATGTGAAACCATTTAAATCATAGATACATTATACTTGAAACATACACATATGAAATAATGTCATCTTAGATGGAAAATGGATTTGATAAAACACTTGAAATGAATTCTTGAGGAAAATATCCTTTCTTTTCCAAAATCATTTTCTTTTCACAAAATGCCATGAAATTTTAAAAGAAAAGGATTTTGTTGAAAATAATCATGAAATATTGTAAAGTAAGCTTCATGAAAATAATGCGTTATGAGACCGTAAAAATTCTTTCATTCCGTATATGTTAAGAAAACATGCTTCTCATACTTTGGCCAGAAAAGAAAAAAAGTACCACATATGGTAAATAAAAGAAAGATTACTTACATAACACAATGTAAAATTAAAATGGTGTAAACATGACTTTAAAAATAAATCAAAGAATATTAAACACTTTATGAAACAAATTTTATTAACATGGATGAAAAATATAACCCCAGTAAATACTTACGTATAAACAATCTCGAATAGAATGAGATTGGAAAAGTTATCCCCTTACCTTCTGTATAATTTCTTCCATATGTTTCTGAGACTCTTGTATAGTAGGTTTAAACATATTATTAACTTGTAACATAACCATAATAATATTTATGATATCATATATGATTTACTTACGACATTATATTACCCGTCCACTTGTCAATTCCATGTTAATGCATCTTTTTGGGTAAAATCATTTCATTTGTCGTATGTGTTTTGACTTGTAATTATTCATATGATTAACTAGATCATGATTAAATACATCCAGAATGTATAAAATTATTTATATATAATATAAATTCAGAATATAATTATATATAATAGATCGATAAATGGAACGAAATACACCGTTCAAGGAGACGGTTGACCAAACATACGCATGAACATTGTTTTCGTTTCATTATTAATTTTAACAGATGTAAGTAAATAATATATGAATAAATCAAATATCATTATTATGTCGTATATCTCATTATTATTAATTATATATACTTTATAATCATTCTTGAATTGTTAACATGGAAAAAGAATCTCATCGCGTCGTAGAGACGGTAATCCGTACGTACGCATGAGCAATGATATCATTCCCATATTTATTGAATGGAATTGGAGTGGGTGATATAATATCATAAAATCAGTATGATGTTATAATAATCATATATAGTTATTCTTTACACCATTACACCCATCCATGTAAGGTGGTGGTGGAAAAACAGATTTCACCATAGAGTGGAGACGACATTATGTTCGTACGCACGTGCGGTGATTTCGTTTTCCGTAGGATGGATAGAAGGTGAAATAGGGTTATTTAATATTTATAATAACATATCAGTATATTAGTGATACTGATGTTATTAATTTATATTGAAAAAACAAAAGAATAATAAGTTTAAGAAAAAATAAAATTGAAAGAATCAGTATAAGATATTACCTCTTCCTTGACACACTTCATTTAATCTTCCGCTTAGGGCACTAGAGTTGGTCTTCTGAGAAGAACAGAACCTCTATGATATAACTAGATAGGTTTAGAAGGGGAATCTGAAGGGGTTGGCTGAGCTTCAAGGCTCAAAAGGGTGTGAAGAGAAGAGGGAAGGGGTGCCCTTTTATAATGTATGAGAGGGGAACCTTTGGAAACATAAGAAATATTAATTTATAATACATTCAACCCAATATAAAAACCTCCAAAAATGACTCAAATCCAAATATTAGATGAGATAGGGTTTTAATATCATAAAACAATCAAATGTAGACATGTTGGAAATTTATTTAAAACCTTATCAACTTGATTTATCCTTATTTAATCTATTTAAATTTATTTGTGGTAATAATATTCTTAATTTTAAATTGTTAAAAATAATTCATTATGTGTTGTGAATTGTCCATAATTTAATCATTTATGACTTTTTGGACCATATAAATTTCAATTCATAATTTTGACATATTTTTTTTTATTTTTAATCAATTTTATAATATGTTATTTTTATAAAATAACAATAGTGTCAATTTTGACACTATTCATTTATTTGTATTTAAATAAAATCCACACAGAGGATTTATTCTAAAAAAAATATTTAATATATTACTAAAAATTCATATATTTCTAGAAAATTATTGTTGCACATTAAATAGTTCATATAAGATTTATTTTAATATTTTTAAAACCTTTTATTTGATATTTCTCTTAATAAAATAATTTCTACAACATTTTTGATTAATTATTTAATATATTTATTTATTGAATAAAAATTAAAAATAAACTCCTATGATGAATATAAATATAATACCTTCTATATTAACATTTTTATTAAAATTTATCATCTTAAAACCACAATATTTAAATTTTTATATTTATTAAATTGTTAAGGTGACATCTTTGACATCTTTTAAATTAAAATAATATAAATGTACTAATCAGTTTTATAAGACTCCAAATGGTCCCAATATCGACCATAGTATTCTTAGGATATAGATATACTCAAAAAATAATTATTGGTCAAGTATCTGGTCGTTTTTATAGGTATTGGTATTTTAATAAAAACTATATTATAGAATTTTCACTAAATAAATAATTTCTACATCATTAATGTATAATATTTTTATGTTATAATTTATTTTTTGAAAATTACAAATAAATTACCATGATAAAGAAAAACATTTTATCTTTCAAATGAGAATTTATAACCGAATTTATATTCTGTATAAACTTATATTAAAAATACATTAATTATTAAAATTTGAGTGAGTGATATTTCACTTTCCGTTAAATAAAATAAACTAAAGGTCTTAATCACATCCAAGTGGGATATAATGGATTCCATTTCGACCCAAATATGCCTTAGTACAAAATATAAGCATCCAATTATATTAAGACAAGTGTTAGGATAATTTTATAATATTATATTTACCCTTCATTACCCGATTTACCTTTTACTATGGTAAATAAAATTTACCGTAGTTACTATTCTTATTGCCCAAAAATAAAAATTAGCATATTAACATAATTTGGATCCCATAATTCCAAATATGGAATCCATTTTTCAAAATTCAATATGCAAAATTTTCAGAAATTAATTTAAAATTCATCTCATTGTTAAGAAAATGAGTTTTAAAATTTAAAACATTGCAAAAGATTGAATTGATTTTACATATGAATTCAATGTAAAATCAATGATAATGACGTAAATTATATTAAATGGTAAAAATATATTATATTTATACTTTAAAACCATTCATTATTATAATTTTACCATATAAATTATTACGAGGAAATAGTTGTTTTTAATTAAAACTAGTACTCGCCCGTGCATTTGTACGGTGATAAAACCGAATTATTAGTTCAAGCATTCTTATGACGGTAAGATTCACTACTTTTATATAGGCAATTCAATATTTTGGATAAATAAAAGAAACTGGGAATCTTGTTAACTCTATAATTTTTATTAATTCGTAACCTAAATTAAGTGGAAAAAATCATTGAAAGGAACCACAGTTTCATAAAAAATGTGAATAAATCATATTAAGAATATCTACAGAATCTGTTAATAGTATAGACTATAGAGGAATGTAAAATTAAGAAACAATGTTGAAAATAGCTAAATAATGCTTGATTATCAATTACCATGCAATTACATCATTCTTTTGGTATCATAAATCATCAAACCCAGCTGCTGGTGGGTTATAACCAATGCATAATAGAAGCACCATCCCAATGCAATATGAAATAATGTTTCAGTTCAATATTGATATGAAAAGATAATTTGTTGTCATTACCACTCATGGTTTTCCATTCTTCTTTAAACCTGTGCCAGAGCTCCTACAAAACTGTAGTCCCATGGTGTTGTGTCCTAGAGCCTCATGACCCAAGGGGGGAGCTGAAATTTCCAACAACTAAATTAACAGTAAAACATAATCAGTTGGTTTGGGTACCTGTATGTCATGCTGATGAGATGAATCCATACCAGTAGGCGACTAGGAACCGGTTCTCATGGCTATACATTTATGTAGTTATGAATATTTTAAATAATATTATAAGCTTTCCAAATCAGAAAATATCACCCCAATCATACATCTATAACTCAAGTAATCATCAAAACACAGTAGGTAACATAATATAAATTAGGTAATTTGTAAAAGAAGAACTACAGTCACCTCATGGCAATTGGTCCAATTAATGTCAGTCAACAAACTAAGAATAATTTATGATGATTAGAAATTCAAATTGATGAAACAGGAGAAAGAGTGAATAGGGAAATCAAACCTAAAATATTGAGAAATATATAAATCAAACTTGTGAGCTTGTGGGAGATCTCCATTACAGAGAAGCTTCAAAACACCATGGATGTTTCTGTCTATAAAAAAAATTATGGGAGACAATATATTACCGTAAAAGATGTTAACATAAAAGTATCATGAATCTGCAATAACCAAATCCACTGGTGTATGTAGCTACCCACTAAAAGTATTCCACCGATAGACATGCAGAATGCCCCCTTAACATTGCATTTGTATCAAGAGAAACATAAAATCATTTATCTGAAATTAATGTGACTATAAGTAACAACATATTAACCTGCAACATGAAGTTACTAGGTTGTGGGTGTGGAGAACAAAAGCGCCTTCTTCCTAGCACATCGTAGTCGACCCTAGTATGAGCTTAAGAGGAACCTAGTGGTTTATGCCAACAAAACCCTCCGACTGACTTATCAACGTCTTCCTTATATATCCATACATAAAACCTAAAATAAAGTCAATCAAAACTATTAAAACAAGAAATAAAATATAATATAATTTTGTAGCAAAAAATGTACAACATATTTGGGACAATGTAAGTATACATATAGATATATAGATGTTTCTTCACATGATTCACAGTTTAGATATTACCCAAAAAAAATCACATTAAGAATGAATGGAAAAATATATATGTTTCTGGGGCCAATATCATATCATGGTCTCATGGTAACCATCATGATAAATATAATATTTGGGGAAGACTATTCTTTTTCTTCATAATGAATGGTACATCAAAAGATAACAAAATGAAATATTCATGAAGGAGATATGACACAAATAGTACCAGTATAGTAAATGAAATATAGTGGTTCATGAAAATATCCACTACTAAATTTAAAAAACAAGATCCAATGATGAAATCAAATGCATATTCCAATGTTCTAGAAAAATAACCACTGCTTAGATCAACTACTAAAACAAAGTACATAATCCAGTTTTTAAAAACATGCATCAAAAGTGACATATAATTTAAGTACAATAAACTAATAATTGAGACAAAAGAAAATGATCCAATACACAATAATCCCCTCAGTGTGACTCAGTTTCATGATGTTGGAATCTCCAAAATCTTGTAATAGTAAACCCATAAGAAACTGCAGCTTCCTACGATTTCATCAACCTTCGACCCCACCTTATGAAAATCTCATCTGTCATGGAATCACCACCCCACAGCTACCACTGGATACCAAGATCATTAAGAAGAATTTGGTTCTAGAAATCATCATTGCATATATAAGATGTTGTGGATAAAATTCTAGGAAAATGTTAGGTCTTAATATAAACTGTTTGAAGATAAATAAAAAAAATGTTTGATTGACCAGAGGTTCAAGGATCATCATGGGCAGGTAGATTCGTTCTAGCAAGTAGAGGAAGCTTACATCCAATACCTTGCCTCTTGACTGGGAAATCCTCGTCGACCTCACCTTTCTATTATACCAACCCCCTTGATGCCACCATCCAGCATGGATCCTTCATTTGAATAGATGGTTAATCATATAAGTTTCAAATAGAACACTCAATGATTAATATTGAATACATAAAATCCAAAAAGAAAAGTCTGGTAAAAAAATATAAAATTCTATATAATATACTGTATGTATTGATGGTTTGAAGGAAAATATTTAATAGTTATCCCATTTTACTCTTTGAGTTTTTATTACGATATCATCCCTAAATGGGTTTTTATTCCCTGCCTCAAAAATATTGAATAAAAATTATAATATCATGATTACAATCTAAAAATGATTTCATATAAAAGAAAATTTCCCTATTTGATAAGAACAATCCTGGATTTAATTGCGATTTGATACAAACCTAGCCAAGAATCCCATTATTCAAGCATTCATGAAAAAATAAGAATTGTTTCTGTTTTAGTAATTTATTTCAATGGATGAATTTGATGGGCTCTCTTGAAATGAATAGAGAGTTACTGTTAGAGAATAAGATCAGAGAGATTAAAATTAAAAAATTATTGTATATGAAAAAATTAAAAAAGAATCGGAATAAAAATAATACCTTCAGTGGAGTAGAGAATTCAGGAAATAAATGAAAAGATACAGCAATGTAAGAACTACAGTAAAAAATAATAAGAAAATAATTTACATGAAAGAGACAGAAAATAAAAAAACAATGATACAGATGAAAATGAAAAAAATTCTAGGTAATGAACTTGAAAACATATGATAACAAGGTAAAAATACATATCCAGTTAAAAAATTCAATCTAGATAATAAAAAACAATTAGGAATCTATTTAAAAATATAGGATCCAATTTCAAAATACATTAAAAATAAAATAGAATCAAAAAGTGTAAAACCTGAGTAGGAATTTTATCTTAAGATCCATCATTCGAAAAAAATGATATGCACCTTCTCCTTCCATCATATAAATGAACCTTTAGAGAATACTTTTATTCTAGTGGATAATTGGTAGCGCAAACCAAATTTGTTTTCCATGATCTCTTATGGATATTGCTGACTGACACTTGAAAGCATTTGATGACTCCTGTAGGAAAAAAGGATGGATAAAAAATAGTCAATGTTTCAACATCAATACACAAGGTATATATAATTAGAGAAACAATAAATTTTTAGAAAACTATATCCTATAAAATTTTCATTTTCATCTTGACTTGATCTATATTGAATTTCATTTTCATGTACAATGATTAAGAAGTATCTTAGGTGAAATCAATTTTGACTTCTTCTAATTCACTGATATTCTATTACATGAAATCATGTTCTAACAGCATTTTCATTGAATTTGTTTCTAACAATTTTGTCAAACACTGTAGTGTAAAATGAGAGAAATATAATATGCACAATAACTCCCTTTAATATTTATAATGGATATTACAAAGTAAACAATTGGGAAATTTAATGGAAAATAGTATCAAATGTATAAATAATTAATTTGGAAACAATGTATATGAAAGAGGCAAGGGTTAAAAGAAGGGAATTTGGGTGCATTAAAATGACAAGAAATGACAAATTTTGAAACTACAACATGCATTTTCAACAGCTTCCTGGAATATATAAAGGTTAAACAGAACAAACACGATTTGAATTGTATTTCATTTATCAACATGGAACATTTGTAATATTATTTCAGTTTATATATGAATGAAGTAAACAAAGCAAATGGGGTCGAGAAAGCCCTACTGCATCCATGTACTTCTAGTTTTGACATGTGGATATTTGTGAAAAAGATGGCCAGCAACCACCCTAGATGAATAAAGCTCATAAATCATGTATGGATGTAGCTTGGATGTTTATTACACACAAAGGAAATATGGGAAGGAGTTAATTCCCACACAAGATCAGATGTCGTTTTTTTTCTCCATCCATTTTGAGGTTCAGCATACCATGGAATATTGAAAAATGAAAATGGACTCCATATTCTATATACTTCATCCACTGATGGATGGTATACTAAATTTTGTGGAAAAGAATAATGGGAAAACTATCCCTTTCCGGTTCATATCCAGATAAAAAAAATCCCCATTGATGAATAGAGACTAGTTTTTGATTATTACATGCTTTCTGATTGGGGTTCTGTTTAAAAATACTACATTAATGAGAAATCTACACTCTATAGGGTTGGAATACTGTTTTTTGTGAAAGAATTTTAAGGTAAAATGTTCTGGTTTTATTTGAGTTGTGTGGAGACCATCACCAGCCTCAAGACAATGATTCGTGTGATGGAATTTGTTCCCCTTCATAACCACCAGCTGTTTTTGAACAGCAATGAGCCTGAGGTTAGTCATGCTTGGGATTCTACAAAATAAAAGAGTAATTTACACTCAAGTTGGTTTGCAGCCAGAGGGGTGAGATGAAAATATTTTTGAAAACCCTTATAGAGAATATGTTCCCATTGAAGGTGATGTTTTCAAACATCATCTTCAACCTCAAGGCCAAGAGCCACAACATGGTAGGCTTCCCCCTATATGAGCAGAGGCTAATTTACAACATCAAGTTGCTTATAGATGGATATGCCTTAGCAAATTATGACATAGTAGAGGAGTCCACTCTCCATTTGGTTCTCCGACTTGGGGGTAAAATGATAATTATTTTTCAAACCCATCATAGGAAGAATATGTATATTTCGAAATTTTTTTCTAAATATTTAAAATTGTTTTTTTAGTTAAAAAAATTGAGAACAAAACAATGTGAAATAAATGTAAACATATATTTAAAAAGATAAATAAGAGCAGAATGGAGAAAAGATGAAGAATAATTTATGGGGATGGTGGTATTGACATACTAAAATCTATAAAAATAGAATAAAACATGTATGAATATGTTAAAACAATATTACATACATACAAGATTGATTAAAATAATTAAATATTACCTCCACATGAAGTCATTGCGCATCTATAGTAAAGAAATTCCATCTTGCTATGACTGAATGTGTGGGAATCTGATTTAAAAACACCCACTAATAGTTAATAATGAGGCAATGGCATTATTTTGAATGAAGAAGAAGACCAATGCAGGAAGTTTAAATCATTTCAATAAATGAAAAAATAATACTGAACCTAAAAAAGTTTTATTAATATCAATAAATCTTACCTCCAAATAATGTCATTAGACCACCAAAAAAGAAGTTTGATCCTGATATGAGTTATTCGAATAGGTAAATTAGAAGAAAAATGGGGAAAGGGAGGTCAACAATTTATAGGGAAAACATAAAGAATGTGACCTCCACTACAGTCAATGGTGATAAAATGTCACACTTTTTAAAACATGAATATTACAATTTCAGAAAATTGACATAAAGTAGGAAAAAATAATATTGAATGAGTAATCTAGAAGCATTGTAATATAATCAACATGGAAATAGTTATGTATAACAAATCTAAAACAATTATGTTAGTGTTACGCCAATATGAATTTAGGTGCACTAAAAAACTACCTCTAGAAAATCACGTAACAGGGTATCTAGAACTATTCATGTCAACCTACTTTGGTGATTATTAGAAATCTAGAAACTCTTATGCATAAGAAATTTGGAAACAATTGTACATAATGACGTAATATTCTTCCACTAATAGATTACATATTCCTAAATAATGTGAAACACGATATAATATTTGACCAATAACGATAAGAATACATTAACAGGATATTATTCCAAATCATGAATTCACACAGCTAAGCAGAGAGCCATCCCACTTTTCAAAACCTAAACAACATTATTAAATCAACTTAGAGAGATGAAAAGCTCAAACAAATAATTTGTCTTGCAGATAGAATAAGCTTACAAAGAAAGTAGTCTAGAATTTCCAACTATAAACTTCAACTGAAACATCACTTTCCCATTCAAACTATGATTATGTTCTACTGTAGTGAATGAAATATATATTGTATTGATAAAATGTTAACTAGAAAACCACCTAAGTAAACATTCTTTTAATTTCAATGACCAATAGATAAAACATGCATGATACAGACAGAGAAATTTAGTTAATGTTTAAATGAAATCACACTTACTCGTGCTTTACTGTATGATGTTCTGCAAGAGCCATACGACAATACTGGTACATATGCCGTCAAAATAACCAATATTAGTCCAAATGTTTCTTCTGAATCATGATAGGTGATATGCAGCACCAATATTAGGAATGATGTTATAAATTTAAAAGAATTCCAAATACAAATATGTGTGAAAGAATGAGTTAGTACATGTTGATTCACATGCTCAATATTGTTGAAGTAATAGATAGATATAAGGGTGAAGCATAGTGATCTTACCATAGGCACATAAGGCCTCCTCAGAACTATAACTTGGTGAGCAGCACCTCAATGCCAAGAAGATAAACCCGAAATAGAAAGAAAAGTAATCGCAAGACGGAGGTGAGATTAGAAGAAAAACATGATAGTGGTACTGTATTTATAAGGAAAAGTAATCATGATTTGGATGTGTATTTGTAGTGCGTCAAGGTTAATACTCTGTAAAAGAAAATTTACCTTACATACAGATAGTGCAAATGGAAAGTCGAAGCTATTTCAGAGGAATGGACTGCATTCAGTTCAAATAGACGAATTTTGAAGTCAGTCGTTTCGAGTAGACTGTCTGAGCTCGACGGGGGGCTTCAAATGTGAGAACCTCATTAAGTTTACCTGTCGATTGTAGAGGAATCTCATGCTATAATAAAGGATTGAAACTGTGAGGTAGATGCAGTCCCTGGATTGCAGGAGTAGAAGCATCAATGGGATGGGTAACCATCACAGGAACCCTATGGATAGGGAGAGGATGGGGTAAGCATGAGAGGGACAGGAGAGGTATGTCGAATGGGGAGGGAGAGGGATAAATAGAAGTTGCAGGTGACCGAGGAGGAACATTCAGCGGTGGAGAAGGTGTAGAAGGAGGAGGGTCTGCAAAATGATGAGAACCATAATCATAGCACTGGGAAACGAAGATCAACAACAGGTGAAGCGCGACATCAGGTGAAGCGCGAGCAGGAGGTGAAATGATTTAGGGTAAAGTGTGCGATTGATCGGAGTTATGTTGGAACCCAAGGCACGGACAGAGGAGAAGGTAAACCGAGTGAAGCGAATGAAAGGCCTTGAGGTTGGAGAACACATCTCGGCAGAAGAACCCAATAGCTTTGGGGTAATTGCGGGAAGGTTTTTATTTTCAGGTGATGTGGTTTCTTTTGGAGGTGACAACTCGGGCTGGAGGAACCCAGCATTAGTATATATAGTGGTTATAGCGTGTTTTTACTATTCATTAAAATATGAAAGTTATCAGAAAAATATCAAAACTTTATCCAATGTAAATTTTTATATCCTGATTCAAAATAAGAAGTTTATTTATAAACATGAACTTATAAACTTGTCAAAAATTATATTTAAAATGGGTGTGCCATCAAGAGGTTGAAAAACTTTATTTTTTGAAAAATACTTATTTTACCCAAAAAAGTTATTTTTTCTCATACTATGTTCCATAAAATGTGTAAGGAGAATTATAATGTCATAAAATTCAAAATGTAGTTACTACTATTCATAACATCTAGTTTATAATAATATTATAACCATATATCGTTGTTTAGTAAAACAAGATATTGGGTACAACACACGCTATCGAGGAAGGTCGTGATTGCATGTAATGAAATCCAAGTCAGGGTTTCGTATAGTGTAACACTCCTTTGTTGATGAGTATAAAAAAAATCCAACCATATTTCATTTATACATTCAATATATATATATATATACACTCAATGTTGCGTAGAATAACTACTATCAAACAAACTTGAAATTGTGTGTGACACGATCCAAGAATAGTGTTGCATATACTGCAAGCTAATACGGTGTTGCGTATATTGCAAGATAATATTGGTGTAGAGTACAATAAAGATATGAAAAAAATTAAAAATAATATATCTTATAAAATCTAGGGGGGTTTCATGACTGAAGGCATTGGCCAATCTTATAAGGCTTGGTCCTATATTACACACATGGGAAAAACCTATGGGAAACTCAAGTTTCAATGAGATGTAACAATACCTAGGGAATGGGAATGGTCATCCATACCATCCTATTAATCAATTCAATTCCAATTCATATAACAATTCAACATACATAGAAATTCCAAATTCAAATTATCATCAGATAATCTAACATTAACTTCCAATGAAAAAGGTAAAGGGATCATATCAAAAGGGTGGGATCCAATTCATATGCCACAAAATGGCCCTTTTAATTTAACAGAACGCCCAAAAGAGTGGTTACTATTTCAAAGTATTCAACCTATAACCATCAATTGGTGGACTCTATAATTACATTATCCATTCTAAGAAAAAACAATTTAAGGATTAACACTCTTGTCAAGGGTGACACTCATAGAATTGAGTTCGAAGCACAATAGAAATACACAGAAAAATCAATTTTTATTAATGGAATGAGACAACATACAATAGGTTTGTATTTAATAATGTGTCTAGTATCAACTCCTGATTCAAATCAGATCCAGAGAAAATATATGAAGGAATAAAGAATCGATGCAGATCTAATGAGATAAGTTTTTCTTGAATTAGAGATTAGATGAAGAAGTTTCCTCAAATACTATATAATTCCTCAAATGTTATTCCAAATATATCGTTTTGTAAGTGGTGTAGAAAAGAAAAATTAGGATTATATATTGATTTTAATTAAGTTCAATTTTTAAATTTTACAGAAAATTATATGGTCTCATGGTTTTTTCAAAAAGATTAGCCAAACCGTGTGCCAAATATGCATTTATAGTTGTAGGTAAGGGAACAAAAGAAATATTTTCTACATGGTTTGATTACACAATCACAAACCATGAAAAACACCACTGTAAAAATTGGAGATATGGCCTCACAACCTAGTGGACCGAATCATACGGGTTTTTCTAATTTTGTGGCCTATAAGACTCCACTTTCCATCAACGCATGATTTTAACTAACCATGCGTCTTACCCCGCATGATTCTGACTAACCTTTCTCTAGGCTTATTTCACCCCAAATCATGGGTTTTGTGATCCAAAAATAAACAGTACTCCCCCAATACCTCCATGTCCTTAAATTATATTCATATTATGAAATAATTAAAATTAAAAAGATCTTTTATGGAATGTAGATGAGTAGTAACTCAAATATTAACTGAGTTCTTACAACCCCCCCCCCCCATAGAAATTTGTCCCCAAATTTCCCTCTAAAAGGTGGTCAAGATTATCTACGAAAAACAATTTCCACTATGATTGTACATTATCCTCCCGCTACTAGGTCTCACCATAAACATATTCATGCAACCATTAAACTCATTCTAGAGGAACTGACATGCCTCAGAGAACCTTCAAGCTAAAATCTATAGTACGTATATGAAGCTCTCCAATGGAAACATATACCGGTAAATTAACCAACTCATTCTTAAATGAATGAGTTGGGTCATAATAATTGTTGCGCGAATGGAAAACATGGAGGACGTCATGCGTAGCTCAATACCTATGAGGAAATTGAAAAAGATTGGCAACCAAACCAACTCTATACAAATTCTCAAATGGATTTAAATATCATGGTGAAATCATACCTTATCTCAAGAGATTCCTAATTCATATCGTTATTGAGGTATATAAAAATTCCTTATACCTAACCTCAAACCCTAGAGGCCATCATTGGCGATCGATGTATTATTTTTCATGGGACTGTGTACCGGCCGTCCACTTCTGAATCAACTACACTTGCGATATTGTCTCATGAACATGACATGGTCCAAGTATAGCTTCATCTCATGCCTCTAACAAACACAATGGTGATCTTTATGTCCTACCATAAATATGCACATATGGAACAATATATCTTGTATCTTCAATGATATTTTTATAGGTGAACTCAACCATGTGTACATGACTCTACCAAGGGTCCCAAAATCAAGGATGGATCCTTATAGAATGACTTCAATAAGATGAATTATGAAATCTCACATTCCATGTGTCTAAGGGGGTTATGTTGTGCTCAGAATTACCCATATACCAGACGCCCTAAAGAACCCTTTCTATAACTATGAAGTTAAATTGGCATACCTTTCGGAAACGATATTATGTGGGACCATGTGAAGTCATACTATTTCACAGATATACAACTGTATAATCTCATCCTCATGGATGTATTCCCTGATCGGTTGGAAATGTGAAGACTTCAAGATCCTATCAACAATAAGTCATAAAATTTCATTACCTTGCTTCTCCATTGTTAAACCTATCACAAAATCCATCGTGACGTAATTCTATTTCCACTCAATAATTGGTAGCAGCTGTAGAAGTCCAACTTTTCACTGGGGTTCCTCATTCTCCTGCTTACAGGTGGAATAGAAAATGACAAAACCATCACATGTTTTTTCTTACCCATACACATATATTGGTGATGTAAATATCGATTTATCATGTTGATGCTAGGATGCAGTACCCAAGACCAAGCATTAAACTCAAACATCAACTCTTTATCATGTTTGCAGATACCCATACATGGCCACAAATTCATAGTATTTCATCTTCACTTATGGACCAACTAAGAGGAGGTTGCTCACCTACCACACTCTTACATAATACATGACCCTTGAAATTTGATATCATAGTCATATTTACTCTCTTTAGAAGGGTAGAGGTAACAACTAAGGATGATAGATAGGTATATCCCAGACTATCCTGCACCTCCAAGTGCATCTCAGAGAACAAATCCATAGGATTAATAATTCTAATGGGTTGATAATATTAATGTATCTATGTACTCTTACTCAGTGCATCTTCCATTACATTTTAGTTACTAGGTGTGTAATAAGAAACAATGTTTAAATACTATAAATATTATACCAACCTTTTTTATCTCAAATTCATACCACACTGTGTAAATATGTGATTTAAGATATTTTGGTTCATCTACAACAAAACATTCCTCCATGTAATTAATGTCATCAACAACTCATTGCCTGAACAATTGTAGCTAACTGGAGATTTTGTGCCAGGTTATCACTCTCATGTCATGTCCACATCCGAGACCAATATAAAATTTCTCTATCTCCCTCCATAATAAATATTCTTTTTCCAATACTTGATTCATTAAAGCATACATTATAACCCCATATCTCTAAAAAAATCAGTATCAGTACTGAAGGCAATCTCCCATTTTTCTCCTAAAAGGCTATTTCACACAAATCTATCCATACTGACTTCACAACCTTCTTAATATATCACATGAGTAGGGATTCTATGCATAATAATTCTTGTATGAAATGACTCTGATAAATGGATATCCCAACAAATAATTATACATCAAAAGTTCTCATAGGATAATCATAGGAAACTACAAAACTCACCTTTTCTCGGTCAACTTTTACTGATGATTCTAAGATAATATGACATAGGAAGTGAATATAATCTATCAAAAAGTCGGAATTTCTAATATTATCATATAACTAATTCTCTAGAATTGTTTTGAATATAGTCTCATGATTTTTGGTGTGGTCTTGTCAATTGTGGGAATACAACATGATATCAACCAAAAAACACACCATAAAATAATCTAGAGAAGGACGGAAAAACATTTTCCTCAATTCCATGATGAAATCATGATCTTTTATAGGACTGGAAAACATAAAAAATACTCATATAGACCATACCTACAAAAAAAGGTTTTCTGAGATTTGATTGATGGTCTAACAAGGACATGATGTTAACCAAATGTCAAATCATTCATTGGTAAACCCTTACAAACCTGGATTTGTATAGAGATATCATCTATCAAAAGTAGATGATAATAGTTCTTAACCATCATCTTGTTCAATTTTTGTTAATCCATTGGTAGAATTAATGTTTCATCTACCTTTTTAAAAATAAGGTCTGGAAATCCCCAATGAGAAATACAGGTTCAGATAAAACCCTTTTCTTATGAATCATCTAGATGCCTCTTGATATATTGATTCTCAGTAGTATACATCGTATAAGAAGGAATGTATACCATTATAGCTTATAATAATGTCTCGATAGAGAAATATGCCTATTTCATTAGAGGTAATTTTATGATTTCATTATGTATAAAATCCTTAAAATGATCAACCACTGGAGTAGAACCATCCATAAGTGTTCCCTAATAATCTAGATATAAAATTATAATTTCTTCTATCATCCTGACTAGTCCACATTTCTCTGGTCCAACTTAGTTTTCCCGGACATCGCATTAATCATTGTGAATTAACTCATCTCCCTCTAGTTATGTGAAATTCATTCATCAATGATAGCAATAAATGAAATCATGAAAGGGAACAAATCATTCCATCCCAATAATAATGATGCCAAAAGCTTTCATATCTAAGAAAAAGAGGTCACATACAATGTGGCTACCACCAATCTCATGGGGCACTCCCTACACTAACATACACCCTCCATTATAAAATGTAATTGAGTGTCATGTGTATGCATACCATCACAACCTGGAACACTGATCCCAAGTCTCTCCACCATGGTAATAAATAAAAGTCTTTGGGAAGCCCCTTGATCGAAAAGTTTATATGGTGAGGTAAAAGATATTAGAATATTACCTCAAATAGTTGAAGGTCTTAGATCCTTATCCCCAAGGTTTTAATTTAAAATATAAATAAGTATTGTACTGAAACCCTAAAATAATGTATAGATACCCTTAGTAGATTCACTATGTTATCTCATTAAAACTATTGTCAGAATAACATGAATATAACCCCCACCATGGAATCATTGGTCAGCTATACTCTATCTCCCTACCTGATGAGATGTTGTTGACCCAGCTCCTGAACATGGAGTAAATGCAGACCCCCTCTTCCTATATACTAGTGTATATGTACTAAAGAAGAACTGTAGATATAACATAATGATTCCCGATGAACATTGGACTAGGTCCCGTGTACACTTCGGCCTCGAATGTCTCGACATTTCACACAGGTAGCTCCTCAATTGGATTCCTAAGTGTGTTATATGGATATTAATGTAACACCATGGAAGATGGAAATGACGCTTCCTACTAATGGTCGATGTTTTACCAATTCAAGATGACTAATAATCCTAGATCACACCCCATCCACTATAATGTTTTGCTCTTCGATAAGTTCCTAATTAACTATTCCAATATTAGTATTCAGCTAAAAAAGTCTACTACAATAAGAGGGAATACCTGAGGCCAACCTCAAATCTCCTAGATTTTGATAGATGGTCACCCATCATAATAGGTGTTATGTACATGATCGCAGGAAAAATGGGCCAATTAATCAATAACTAATAGACCACCCTACTCTAGGTGTAATAACTCTTGGTGTCTATCATATCTCAATGTCTAGGGATTGTAATAGACATAGAATTCCATTTTTATTACACTCTAGAAAATAACTTGTTGATGACCCATATATGTTATGAAATTCCACCATCTCTTGGTATAATCACACAACATGTAAATAGGGAGCATTTACATCCTCTTAGGAGGTATCTCTAGATGTCTAATGATAGATAGTGTGGCCTTTAGCGATGATCCCACAACCTGTGGATTGTTGTCGCCAAGAAACCTGGGTAGAAGTTTATTTTATAACTCATGCATTAAAACTTATATAGTCAGGAATGTTCATGATGCTCCCTGAACAGTCTGTATGAATCACAAATGGTTTTCATGTAACTGTTCCATGTCACATGTGTCCAGTACAACAATCGGTTTCGCCGCATACACAACTGGAGGATCCACTGGTAGCCCATGGAAAACCACCCATGACGTGTGGTGGTCAGTGCCCTCTTGTTTTACGACTATGGTAGTTCACATGGAATACCTCTAAAATTTCAAAGTTCATGCCTAAGATAAAATTATTATGACTGTTCACAATTGAAAAGTGATGATATATAAAAAGGGTACGTAAAATATTTCATATATAAAAACACACTAATTTTCATTGTCCATGAGTTTGGTCGTGGAATCATACAGATCATAAATATTCAATATATACCACCTACTATCTACTACTATGATAAGTTTTGGGTCATGTTCTCTGTTATAATCAATTTTAGTTTCCATTTCATTTTCACTTGACTTCACATAATCATCCAACATTTATATCATGGTTCATTTTCAGAAATGTTGAAGAAATGGTCCCACAAATTATGATGCATGAGATTCTCTACTCCATAATAACCGAATTATGGAATCCATATTATTCCCCACATAACACATTCCAGGCTATCTATTATAATTTAAGGTATATACATCATGAAAACTATCAAAATACCAGGAAACCAGTAATGTATCCTAAATGGAATGGCATAATGCATGGTATCTGACTCATTTAATGTTCTTTAAATGATGAATGTGATTGAATACCTTAATCTCATCAAGCTAAAACACAATATAACACATAATAATATCAACAATAACATCAAAAATCATGTGCATCACAAGACGTTAGAATCAAATCTAATGTAATAGTCAAAATATAAAAAAAACAATTCAAGTTGAGGAAATTGTTTCCCTGTAAATGGTTTATCTATGCCTAGGAACAAACAATTATCATACCCTATTTCCTTCCTATCAATTTATATAATCTAAAAATTTTAGAGATAACTAGAACATAAGCTTCTTATAATACTTTATATTGTCCTGGACAGAGATTCCCCTCAACAGTGCCTCGTGCCCGATTAGCCACATTGCCTCAAGTGAAAATCCTCAAATTCCAGTTGTCTAGAATTGATGGCCAAGGTGTATACCTGGGGAGACTATTCCCTTATCACCAGACTTAAGAACAATAGAATGACCATTAACAAGTAATTGGTGAATGTAGTTAATCATATAGACAATAGATACACTGTAGGAATAGTTAGAAATTTTCATGTATAATATTATATAAAATGATAATGATAATAGATGTCATATGTCTGTAAAAAATCATCCATAAATTTTTACATATTAGGTTTACAATAATCAGAAAAAAGTACAAAAAGGCTCATGTCATCCTAATAAGTACCACAAGACTCAGCCCGGTCCCATTCTCCCATGTTACTATGAAATTATTAAGAACCTATAGTATGGAACTTTCTCTTACCTATACCTACATTTAAGTAGTCTGTTTGGGTATAGAATTGTGTCCCAAATAGGGTTTTAGAAATAATCATAATAGGACAACCACCCATTTTCTAGTTCCATCCTGTATTTGATTATATAAAAAAATAGTTTTCATGTAGTAAAACAATTTTAAAAGTAAGTATTGAATGTAAATATCCTTTAATTATAAGGATCTCATTCATAACAATTTCATTTCATTTAGATAGTAAATCATTACATTAACGATGAGGCCTAACTCATTTATAATCCAGATCATTTATTTATTTAGTTTATTTGATTAGTGTATCTAGACATAGAACGTACTCTAGCATCCCCGTGTAAATTTTCAAATAAAGGATACCTAAACTTGAAATCCACAATGGTTCAAATAAAGACAGAATCCATGGTTATTATATATCTTGGAAGATGTGTCGTATAAATCATTTAATATTGTTCATTTATGAAACTTAGCATGCCCCTAGAATTTTTTATTTTGAATATGTCTACCGCTTCAGAAATTATATAAACCGCCCCTACAAGCATTTCCATGGTGAACCACTCAAGAAACCATGTATTTCTCTAGGCGTAGTATAACATCACATCCATTCGAGTCCTTCCTTGGTGGTCCCCCAAGGGAGAAAAAGTATCTACCATAGAACACGTGATCAATTTCCCTTGTTTCCATTGATGGAATTCTCATATGAGTCCATATATCCCTTGGAATATGATAGCTATCCCCATTAAGTCCATGCTGTGTTGTCCAAATTTGGTGTCCAAGTGTCACTTGGGCATAAGAAAGGATCAAGACAATTGAGTTCATCCATAAAATTCTTCATTTGAATCCATGTTTCACCCAAGGCTTATCAAAAGTCAACATCGTTCAATATAATTTAATCAATTCCCTTTAAAATTATCAAGGTCAACACCAATAAAATCTCATTTCAAACTAACCTAATAAGGGTGATTTAGTAAATAACTAAAATCATAAGGCTTGGCCCCCTTTTACTCACATGGGAAAACATTATAAGGTAAACTCAAGCTTCACCATGCTATAAAATAACAAATTCTAATGGCTTCACCATCCATCGCTTAATATTAATCATAAAAATTTCAATTTATATCAAAATCCAACTTACATTTCAACTGAAAATTCAAATCATAATTTTATAATTTTATATTAAAATCCTAGAACTCGGTTAAAGCGGAATCCTTAAAAGGGATTCAAATTCATACACCATCAAAATGGACCATTTTAATAAACAAAACACACAAATGGGTGGATCCAATTTTATGTTTTTCAACATATAGCACTTCATTGATGGCCTTATTAATTACATAAATCATTCTAACCAATTGAATCCGAAGATTAGAACTCATTTCAAGGATGATACTATGAGAATTGGGAATATGACACAACAATAGTATATAAATAGTTCAACATTTAATATAATTATTGAGACAACCTACCACATGTCTATAGTTGATATCTCTTCCCATATTATATCTTCATTCGACATAGATTTGGAGATAATTTTTGA
This sequence comes from Viscum album, assembly GCA_963277665.1. Lineage (NCBI taxonomy): Eukaryota > Viridiplantae > Streptophyta > Magnoliopsida > Santalales > Viscaceae > Viscum > Viscum album. The sequence goes on along the minus strand of OY728153.1, from coordinate 1,601,951,677 downwards.
ATACACATCGAATCGATGTAGATCTAATGAGATGTGAATCACTTGAGTTGGATATCAAAAGAAGAATTTGTATCCAATTCATGCCTAGTCTTCAAAAAGGATTAAAAGTGAATCCTTTTATATGCAGGAGATTTCATGACCCATACCAGTGGGGCCCGTGCCGCGACTTCACATGCCCGCCTCTTATAGGCTCAGGGATGATAACTAGAACTGAGTAGTAATATCACAATCATGGGAGGAATTTCTTAAGTACATGTACGCATGCAAACATCTCCATTCCCACAAATGATGAAATGTTAAAATATGACTAACTAACAAAAATGAATACATACATCTAAACCCAACCAATATAGTACAACATAAGTAAAGTGCAGAATGTAAACTGGGCTAGAATATAAGCCCACCAAAAGAAGGAGTCTACAACTATAATGTCCAACTTATAAAAAAGTAGTACTGGGACTGCTGCTCGTAGCCATAGGAACACCTCATCCTTTAAGGAACTCAAAAAGCTCAGTCTGGCCTTAGTCCGCCCTGGAATCTGTCAACAAGATTCTCTTTTACACTAGAAATGACATGTTTTAGAAAATAGCGTGTATAGGTGATAATAAAAATACTCAATAGGGGACCCTGAAAATCATAAAGCAATAAACATAGTAAATATATAGTCAGTTCTACACATTATATTTCTACCGAAAATATAGGAGGACAAACACATCTAGATATACCTGAAACCCAAACTCATAGTCTTCATACAAGACACTCATGTGCATACCCATGGCTTGGATTTAGTACGCAGATACTACAAAGAAAATGTTTGGGATATCCCCCTCCATGAGTCTGATACCTCTAATGATGTATATCCATGATGTATTGTTTGTCTAAAAAATTCATGAGAGAGTTAGATGCACTAGTTATTCTGATGAGAGCATAGATACAATCATTCTAAGAGAACATACTCTTGATTCAAAAAAGATCATGATACATAGATGATGATCACTGAAATGGCCATAGAAATACCACAATGCTTACAGATTCACCTTCTAAAAAGATGATTGGTGTCCTGTAGGATTAGTCACATTGATACCTGACTCTAACTAGGGTCAATACTGGATAGAGGATCTTGATATGGGCCTTTTAGAGGGATACCTGACTCCATATCAAAAAGCCATGTTGAAGGGATCATACTCCTATCGATGGAAATGAAACATAGAATTAAAGGGAATAAGAAAAGAGGCATTATCCCAAACGAGATCTATCCATGAATCGGTGGACAAGAGGATCAAGTCTGTTACTAATAATTACACGACATGTAGAAAGGGTGACACACAATTTTTTTTAAACCCTGGTGCTCCCCATGTACAACGACTCATTTCATAAGGATGGTCGTGTATAACAATGTATACACAACATGTAGGTGAGTTCTGCTATGTTTCGCTACTCGAGGATGACTCGGTGTATGCCGACCATGTGCCTGTACATGGATTATGCCAATGTATCACAGACCTTATATTGGTACACATGGTGGTCCATGTACTACGGCCTGGTTAAAATGTGTTGTGGAATACATGTCGTGTACTCCACCATGTTTCTTTTTATCTTCTGAGATACACATCGAGTCTGTGTAAGGACCCACAGGCTGTGTAACAAGGTTCACATGCTGTTTATGTTCTTCTTGTAACTTTGAATTCCTAACATCACTGGGAGGGGCCCACACATCATTTTTCCTCGAAGGCACAACGTTTTCTTCTCCGGATGTAGTGCACAACCCAATCAGCCTCCATGACGACTCCACACGGTGTGTTCTTCATAGAACACACCATGTTCTTCATGATTTTCCAAAACACAATCTTCTTCGTACATCTTTTCTGGTGATGATCCAATGATCAATTCAGTTACCCTATGACCCTGAAATTGATGGGATGAGGTATCCCTAATCCCAAAAAGATGCTTAATTTTTTTAGACCTTTTATTTTCCCCTAAAACACATATCGATCCCCCCGCACAATGAACACTCAAAAAATGATCTCCCTCAATCCAAAATGATTCAACATCCACCATCATCATCACACCACCACTAGGTTGTTGCGATGTTCGATCTTTGATTTGGGATCCTTGTTTTGTGAAACAGATTCTCAACAATCTGTTGTTCATTGCCACGCAAAGAAAGCGAAGACAAGGGTTAGGGAGAGAAGAAAACAAAAAAGAGGAATGCACCTCTGCCATCATTCTTCATGGAGTCTATCCACTCCAATTAATAGGTCTAAAAGGATTATAAAAGACCCATCAATTATCATAAAATCAACTCATGAGTCAAAACCCCAATAGAAACGGAAATTTACACCATCATATAAGAACGCACAATCCGTTGATCAACCTGTTCAAGGGATTATCCATGTTTATCATCTAATAAAACAATGGAGAAAAAAAATCTGAAACAAAACATCTACCTCAATTTGGTTTATGAACAATTACTACATCATGTTCGTTGTCGAAGTACATAGAATCCAAGATGTGTCGATCAACCACACCAGCGTTGTCTTTTAATGGGTTCTCCTCCAATGGTCTAATGGAAATCATAAATTCGAAAGGTTAAGCGACGTGCCCTACAAACATTCTATAAACTGGTATTTATGTAGAAGAATTAGGTCTTCGTGTTTTGGAGACATTAAAAAGAAAATAAATTATTTTATTATTTTATTTCCATTTAAACGTCCAAAAATTAACTTTGGATGCTGACCCACACCGGTCTATGTAAGGACCCACCTAAGGTAATGTTGCTGCTATGAATGTAATAGTACCCTCATATTTCCGAACTAGGCATCCATTTAAAATTTATTCCACTTTTTCAGGAAAACATCTCATATGTTCCATTCAGCCATTTATTTTATTCGAATCATTTATTCTGGGAACTCCGTGACTTAGAATCTCACACCGTCGAAAATACTGGTCTCATATTAATTCCATATAAAATAAAGAAATTAATCATGGAAAATCCGAGACATTACATTCTACCCACATTAGGTCTTGATATCCCCTAAAATCCAAAAAAGGATACTGAAACAGATGTGGGTACTACACACGAATCTGAGACTGCTGCTTCCACATACTCTCCTGAAGATTCTCAGGCTTCCACCAGACATGCACTAGGGGTCTTGCACACCCATGAAGGATCCACCCCTACAGATCCGTGAACATCACTAAGTAATCTATGAAGGTTGCACCATCCTCGATGTCCATATCTCCCTAGTCTAAATCATGTGATGGGTCATGAATGTGCCTCCTTAGATGAAACATGATGAATACATATTTACCCCACTACAACTGCGTTGTTAGAGCTAGGAAGTATTCCACCTCGCAAACTCTATGTTTTATTTGAAAAGTGAAGATAAACCTCAGAGACAACTTGCTAACCCGAACAAATCTATGTAACCCATGTTGAGGTGAGACCCAAAGGAAGAAATTGCCCCCATAGTCAAACTCCATTTGTCTCCATCGTCTATCAGAATAACTCTTCTTCTCTCTCTGTGAAGTCCTCATCTACTCCTAGATGATCTACACCTTCCCAATGGTAGATCATACCAACTCTTGACCCATTATTTCATACTCTCTATTGTTGGTCCCACAAAGTGGTGACCTGTAGGTTTTCCCATATAAATCCTCGAACGGTTCCATACCAATGGGTGAGTAGTAGATGTTGGTGTACGCGAAATGCACCAATGTTAGGTGGTCCTCCCAACAATGATCACTATCCAAGATTCATCCCTACAACATATCCTCCAGAACCGGAATGGTCCTCTCCGTCTGACCATTGTCCTGGGGATGGAATTCCATGCACAAGGGTAATTGTTTCCTAAAGGCCTCCAACAATACCTTCCATGACTAGGATGTGAATTACGCACCTCGATTCAAGACTATCATCAAAGGGATACCATGAATCCAATCTATCTCTTGCATGTAGTGGTTTCCCAGGATCTCTACTGATCTCTTCTCTTTGATAGCTAGGATGTGGGCCAACTTGGAAAGTTGGTCAATGATCATCCAGATGGAATCATTTATCTTGTACATTTGTCAAAAGCATATAAATAAGTCCATATATATTCCATCCCACTTCCACTGTGACACTTACATGGGTGAGCTAACCCTACTGAAACCTGGTGCTCAGCTTTCACCGGAAGGCACAAAAGGTGTCAAAAAATAAACTATATTGCTACCTTCTTCACACCTGACCACCAAAATTGACACCAGAGTTCATGGTACATATTCGCAACTCGAGGATGTAATTCCAAGTGGAATCTATGAAAATCCCTCATAACCTCCTCTTTTAATTCCACTGGCACAACTATTCATCCTCTAAAAATAACTATGTGGTCCCCACCTTGACAATATCCATCAAGAGAATGTCCTCTGGTTTAATAATCTCGTAATGTATCACAATCTACACCCCTTAGGTCTTAATACCTGACTATCATTAAGAGTGGAGGGGTGGAAACTAGGAACTGGAGATAGGCTACATTATCTCCCTCCACGAAATATAACTGTAGTGTTTTCAACTGCTCTGTCTCCTCACTCAGCAACTGCGAAATTGATCTCCTACTTAAAGCATCTACCACAACGTTCCCCTTCCCAAGAGTATCAATGATCTTGAAGTCATATTCAAAGAGGAACTCTAACCTTCGCCTCTGCCTTAGATTTATATCCATCTATGATATGATGTACTTGATGCTATTGTGGTAATATTAGATAATAAACCATTCACCCATTAGGTAGTGTCACTACATATTCATTACAAAGACTACCACTGCAATCTAAATATCATGATTAACATATTTCTTCACATTTGGATTTAGATGGAATAAACTATAAACAATCATTAGATATCTCTACATTATGACACAACCAAGCCCTGTACTATATGCATCGCTGAAAAATATGTACTCGAGACCCACTTATAGATATCTGAAAACTAGTGTGGTCGTCAAAATCTACCTCAACTGTTGGAAAGCCAGCTGGAAGTTCTCCATCCATATAGAAGGATTCCTATTTTGAGTCAAGGATATCATCAGTGCTGATATCCAGGATAATTCATATATAAATATCTAGTAATATACTGTCATCCCAAAGAATCTATGCATCTATATCATACTACGTGGTGGCTTGGATGCTATCACAACCTCAAACATGGATGGGTCCACTACTACTCAATCTTCGGAGATAAAATGTCATAGAAAGTGGACCTCATGTATCCAAATATACAACTTCAAGAGATTCACATAAATATGGTGCTCTCAGAGTATGTCTAGAACCATCCATTGGGGTCTCACATGCTCCTGCTCTGATGCTGAGTACACAATGACATCGTCGATGAAGACCACTACAAACCAATCTAAGTACGGCTGAATGATCTGGTTCATAAGTTCCATGAACATCGTATGGGCGTTAGTCCTGCCAAAGGGCATGACCATCTACTCATAGTTACTATATCGGCATCTAAATGCTGTCTTTGGCACATCCACATCCTTTACTAGAAGCTGGTGATAACCAATCTAAGGTCAACCTTCAAGAACCAACATTCCACTCTCATCTTATTGAATATGTCATCGATACTCAGCACTGAAGACTTATTATTCACTGTCACTAGGTCTAGGAATCGGTAAGATAAACCTCAAACTATCATTTTCATTTTTGGAAAAAAATTGGGGCCGCCTAGTGTGAAATTACTGGGTCTTACAAATCCCTTACATTTCAAATCCTCTAAATTCAACCTCAGCTTGCAAAGCTCTACCAAAGCTACCAGATAAAATGGTGACGATATCAGTTCCTTCCCAGGGTGTAGAACAACGCACAATCCGATATCCAGGTGGGTAGGTCATCCCATAACATCTTCGGGAAAGACGTACTCATACTTCGCCACTACTAATGGGATGTGGAAGATCACAATATATGCTGCTCTGAGGGTAAGCCTAGAAAACTAATGAATGATCAGTTGCATCCTCCAATGCATAAGCCCATTATGTGCTACCAATGACTCCTTTTCATCAACAAATGAAAACAAAGTTCCATAAATGCAGATACAAAACACTCTTCTCCTAAAGCAGTCAATGTCAGAATTAATCGAAGATAACCAATCCATAACGAGAATGATGGAATAAGGCCTTGACACTACAACCAAGAGGTCCCTACCAAAACTCTCATCTTCAAGGGAATGATTACACTATCTATAAAGATGTGTGATCATCGAGTCTCCTACCGTCGGTGTCTCCAATAGTAATGGTTGAGTCAAAATCTCTACCAGAAACTCATGTTTCAAAGAAGACATGTGGCAAGGAAGGAATAACTGACACCTATGTCTATAAGTATGCCATATAAGGAAGAAATCACATAGATCATTCCGTGAATCATCCATAGTGTCCCAGAGTAGTACGCCTCGACAGAATGGAGTGGTCCCTACCCCTGCCCCCTTCTCCCTGATACTAGGGATGCCGTCCTAGGGGTGGTGGTGGAAGTCGATCTATGCATTTTCCACCACCTGCAGCTCTCCCTGCTACTCTGCCACATCTGCTGCCTAGTGGGTTTGACTTCTCCACTCTCTTCCTCTACCTTGGTGGTCCATCCACTACCTCCCTATCAGTAGCTTGAATGGTTGAATAGTATCTAATGAGATGTCTTCTACGACCACATGAGTTGCATTACCTCTCCCTAGGCTGGCTGGATCCAGCCTGAGTGCCCTAGACTGTAGTCCCCTATCTTGGGTCCTCCTGTGATTTCTCCCATGTCCTGATCCCTTTTCCTGATGGAAGATCCCTCCTGTAGAGGTCTATGCACCTATCTGCCTACTAAAGAGATCCAATGGCTATCTCTGCTCCTCCACGAAGCTATGGATCACCACATCCCACTCGAAAACTCTAGAATAAGTCAAAATTTATAGAGGAACAACACTAGCTCAGATGTCCCATCGTAGAACTCACTCAAAGGTCCGACATCTTAAATACTGATCTCTGACCATACACATGGAGTTACTAGCAATGTCGGCGAACCTCAATGAATAGTCACCCACTATCAAAATACCCTACTGGAGATGAAGAAGCTCCTAGATATGCACTTATCTTAGGGTAACTAGAGATAAATCCTCCATAAAGAGTTGATCAAACTCCATCCATGAATGAATATTCTTGTCGTGGGTCTACATTGTCAAAATCCACCATTTTCCAAATGATACCTGAAGAAGGATCTTCCATAGTACCCCCTTTTTGCCAACCAGTGTCCTCAATATTCAGAAAACTCTTTTCACGGCCTCAATCCAGTCCTCAGCCGCCTGAGGGTTGTGATCTCCTCAAAACCAATGGGGTATCTATCTCTGAAACTCATGGAGCACACTCATCCTGCGACCCTCGTCGCTCAGCACTATAGGTAACATATGTTCCTCCACCAATGGTGGTATAGAAGGTGCCCCACTTAGAAGTTATGAATGGGGAACGAGTCCCTTTATCGAAGCCTCTTCACTAAGGGGTCATCCTCGTGATTGAGCTTCAAATTCTTAGAAGGTACGCATCATGTAGGCGTCCAATATGGAAACAATATATTTCATGGTCAATGATTATATTTGGATAGCTGAAAAAAAGTACCGGGAAAACACCACCCATTTTTATAAGATTCATGTTCCATTATTTTAATTCCCTACAACTAGTGTTTTCTTATATAGTGTTGAAAAGTAGGTTATCAGTGTTCTGGTGTAAGGATATGATGGCTTCCCACACCAACACTAGAGTCCCTTTCCAGAAAGCTAATCTATGAATACTTGACACTATTTCCCCAAACCAATATCATAGACTCTTGGTCCTAACTTAGAACTGAACACCTCTGATACCACTCTGTCATGACCCATCCCAGTGGGGTCCACGCTGTGACTCCCCAAGCCCACCTCCTGTAGGCCAGGGGATGGTGAATAGAATTGAGTAGGAGTATCACAAACATAAGAGGTATTTCCTCAGTACATGTACACACACACACAAACACATATCCATGCCCAAAAATGCTGAAATGTAATAAAATCATTAACGAAAGAAATGCATTCCTACAACTAAACCCATAGAACTGAGTAAAATGTAAGTAATGTGAGGAATGTAAATTGGGCCATAATACAAGCCCACCAAAAGTAAAATTATGTAACTATAAAGTCCAACCTATATGAAAAAAGAGGTATTGTCACAGCTTCTTGTATCCGTAGGAACACCTCAGCCTGCAATGAACATAGAAAGCTCGGTCTAGTCCTGGTCCACCCAAGACTCTGTCCAAATGCCGTTATTCTACCCAAGACAAGACATGTCCATGCACAACCTATGTGGAGGAGAGTATAATAATACTTTGTAGGGAACCCCAAACACCACAAAGAAACAAAAAAAGTAATGGTACAATAAGCTCTATATAGTATACATCTACATAATGTATAGATAGAGAAACACATCTTGATATAACTGTAACCCAGACTAGATGTTTAGAGACATGTCACATAACCACATAACCATTATAGGGATTCATTTTGACGATTATACAAAGAACTCTCCCATGATTACCCACTCTATGAGTCTGATATCTCTAATGATGTCTATCTGAGAAGTAATGTTCATTTAGAAAAGTCATGAGGGATATAGATTCAATAGTATATCTGAAGAGAGAAAAAATGCTCTCATTCTGGAAGAACACACTCATGAGTGGGAAAATATTACGATACATAGTGAGGATCACTACCAGATCCATGGAAGATACTGTGACTCATCCAGATTCACTTGAAAAGTAGAGTATCATAATCATGTAGGATTAGTCATGTCGATACCTAACTCAACCTAGGATCAATAATGGATAGGGGATCTTGCCCCAAGCCTCGTGGAGGGATACCTGACTCTATCACGGAATGTCCTGCTAAGGGGATCAAACTGTTGTGGATAGAAATGATACATGACCATTAGAAGAATGAGAAAATGGTAACTAACCCAAACGAGACCTGTCTATGAAAGTGTGGAAAATGGGATAAATCCATGTACTGAGAAGTACACATAGTGTAGAAAGGGTCACACGCCCTGTCCTTTTACCCTAGGTACTACATGTGTACAACGGACATGTGACGTAAGGCTTTTCGTGAAGAGTATGTTATACATGGTGTGTAAGAGAGTGAAATTATGTGTTCCAATACCCATGGAGGACTCTATGTACGCTAGCTCTGTGCCCGAACATGGATTCATCCCGTGAATCACATTACCTGTACTTGTACACAGGACAGTCTATGTACTTCGGCCTGGTATGGCTGTGTGGTGATGTAGATGGTATGTACTCCACACATTTTCCATTTATCTTACAAGATACACATTGGGTCCGCATAAAGACCCACACTCCACGTGACGAGGGTCACAAATCGTGTAAGTGATTTCTGTCGCCCAGAACTACAACCACTGCTGGGTGAGTCCCATAAGCCATGCCTCCTCAGATGAAAGTTATGTTCTTCGGGATAACACAACATGTGCAGCACCCATCCCTAACTGCCACCATGACACTCCACATGGCATGTTCTTCAAAGAACACAATGTGATATTGAGGATTTTCAAGAACACGAGGTTCTTCGTTTGGTGCTTCGGGTGATAATCATACATTGATTCGACCATTCGATCGCCACAAAACTAAAGGGCTATAGTATCTTTGACACCACAAAGCCTATTCCATTGGTTTTAGTCCTTCGATAAACTCCTTAAACAACTATAAATCCACCCACATGAAGAACACTTGAAGAGCACTCTCTCTAGAACCGAACCGATTATTCATTATCAATCGTCGTCGTACATCCTCTAGGTTTTTTAGAAGTTTGATCACTAATTTGGGATAAATGAATTGCGAAATGGATTTGAAACGATCCATTGGTCATCAACCCATGAAGAATCTCAATAATGTGGTGTCATGAGAGATTAAAATAATAAAAAATAGAGGAATGAAACTTCACAAACATTTGTTACAACATTAATCCAGTCCCATTAATATGTGTAACAGAAAAATAAAGACTACAAACCAATAATTATAATAAAATAAACTCTCGAGTTAAAACCACATAGGAAACCGAAATTGACAACCTCCCGCAAGAATGCATGATCTTTGGATCAACCAGTATGTAGTTTGATCTATGTTCAACTTCTAATTGATGAATTGGGAATAAAAAAATCAAATATAAAACCCCTAACTTGATTTGGTTGAGGATTGATCACAACATCATGCTTGTTGTCGAGGTTTGTTGAATATGATAAGTGTTGATCGATCACATCATTGTCATCCTCCAACATATTCTCCTCCAAACCTCCAATGGAAAATCCACAATATGTAGGGTTATACGGCTAACCCGATGAACATTCCATAAGTAGGTATTTAAGGGGAAGAATTAATAAGTTGAATTATGGAAAAATTAAAAATAAAATAAATTATTAAATTATTTTATTTCCATTAACACATCTAAAAAGAAACTTTTGCATCCAATCTGCATGGGTCGATGTTTTTCCCTGCCCATGGTAATGTCACATCTATAAAAGTAATAGTGTCCTCAAATTTCTGATTTGAATACCAATTTAAACGTTATTCCAATTTTTCAGGAAAACTGCTCATCTAGTCCATTTAGAGTTTAATTTTTTTCATACATTTTTTCCAGGAACATCGGGCCTCAAAATCACATGTCATCGAAAATACTAGTCTCTAAATAACTCCATATAATATTTCAAAATAATACATGGAAAAAAAGAGAAATTACATGATAGAAAAGTTATATTAGGATTGAATATAGATTTTTATTAGTGTTGTATTTTTTAAAATTACCCCAATGTATAGTGTCACACGGTTTGGATGCATAATTTGGCCAAACAGTGCACTAAACGTGCACGCTTAGTTGGAGGGAAGGAAACATCGCTTGGTTTGTCTACACAATTTGACTATGCATGTGCAAACCAGGAAAAACTAAAATGTATAATTTGCAGGCATGGGAACATCACCATGTTGTCCAAATTTCCTAGTTTAGTATATTCATGGGCCTACAGGACACCATTGAATAGCCTGACATGGTTTTATTTGACCTTGAAACGAACCCCACATTGTTTGAACTAACCATGAACCACATCTACATTACCCCCAAACATGGGTTCTAGGCTCCAGAACAGCCCCACACACCCCCAATACCTCCATGAAGTCAATGTCTATTAAAATTTGGCCATAATAAAACATTTTAATTAAAATTTGATCTATCTTAGAGGATTATTACCTCAAAGTGGAACCGGGTTCTAATACCCAGAAATATATTTCCATAAAATACAATTATAAAAACATTTAATCAAATTTTCAAATAATTGTCAAAACATTACATTGTTTTTTGCTCTATACAATCAATTTGGGGGATTCAATTCTCTTATATAGCTAAAAATGTAATTTAAAATACATTATCATGGTTAAATCTCTGAATAGATTCAATTTTTTTTCATTATCAAAATATTAACTCTTTTGTTTAAAAAATTAATTTATAACGGAATCATAAATTATACATATCCAATTGTTTAGTTTAAAAAACCAAGTTTGTTATTGTAACCTTATAATGAACAATAAGTTAAAATTGATATTCATTTTTCATGAAATTATACTTTCAATCTAAAAAAAACCTAAAATATTAAATAGAAAAATAAGTTTAACATGATCAATTAAACCAAAGAATATTTTTTCATCCATTGAAATCCAATATTAATATAAATTAAGAAATTAATACTAAATGTTTTCAAATTACTAAAACCAAATTAATTATCATTATTTATAATGAATAAGGGAATAATTTGGCCAAATATATAACTATGAATTTTAAATAATATAGATTTATCATATTAGTAATAAATTTCTATAATAAAGATTGTATTACTTCATGTATCATATTAATTGAACATATGAAAATCAAATACAACTATTTAAACACATTAAAAATTAATTACATTAATTATGATTTAATTCAAATTCCCTTGAGAAATATGTGCACATGAGCCTTATCCTGATTGGTGAGGACTCTTTAAGTGCATCAAAGATACCAAGGATCAAATCCAGGCGGAGGTGGAATTTCCGGGGTACTATAGTAGTACTGTAGTGGGAACTATAGCAGGCACTATTTGGTACTGTAGAAGTTGGGAATATGCCTCTGTTTGGGCCTTCGGGCCACCGATTTCGTCCCTAAGTCCTTTAAGGCCATCAGACCACCCAGGCATTCAGGTCAGTAAGGCCGTAGGGCCACCTCAAGGACTTTGAGCCACCTTAAGTGTAGATGAAAACTAGACAACCTATAATGAACAAAATCTACAATGAGGATGAGCAAGAAGCTTTCACCACAGCAGAAGCTAAACAGATTGCAAGAATGAGAGTGTATGGAACCTACCATCGGGATAAGCCTGTGCATGCACGGGAATTCCTAGCAGAACAGCAATTCAAAGGTGGAGAACTGATTTTATGATGAAGATGTTGGGGAGGAGCAGTTCTAAGTAGTTAGTTTGAGTTGTATGTAATGTTTGAAGCCTATGGGAAATGAATTCCTCTAAGGCCTACGAGACATGTAATACTTATGCCTATGAGCCTTGTAAGGGTTCCACGTCACCCATTGAAAGGTGGATTACCAATAATCTATAAAAAAATGAAGGCCTTCGGGCCATTGGACATTGAAAAATATGCCCACATCTCCTATACCATAATTTATATTCATCATATTCACTTAGGAAACACAAATTAATTGATCCACCAAGATAGAACAAATCTCCCATGGATAATTCTCCATAGTGATAATTATCATATTTTTAGAAAACAAGATTATATATGAGTTTATTCATAAATTAAATCATTCCAATTAACAAAATGTTTTTTAACATTAAGATATATTTAATATCATCTGTATATAAAAAATATTTGGATATCAGTTTTAGAGCTTTAATACGAGCCCTGTCTATTCCTCTATGTTTAATGGAACAATCAATCCCAAATGTATCTTCTCATCTAGCGTATTGTTCATTATTATTTTTTCACCTTTCATATAAGAGGAAATATTGTTATCAAGCATATGATACTTACTTTTTCTATTGGATTTTGGAATATATAAGATAACAAACAACATTGAATCCATCTTCATTTTTTTAAATTGATTTATTTCAACAAAATGATTCACTACTAGAAGAATATTCATATATTCTTCTACACAGTCAACCTGTAGGTCATATATTCGAAAAAATTATTCCACAAAGTCAATTATTATATTAGAAAATATAAATGATGATATTTAATTCCATGATTTTTTCATAATAAAATATTTCATTATTTTCATATTGATTTTTATTTTTCTTTTAAATTTTATTCCCCATCAAATCATTCATACTCTAAGGGTGTGATATATTATTAAAAATATATTTTCTATGGGACTAATGATTCGACAACACTAACAATAACTATTAAATTTTGATATCAAATATTTATATGAGTGTTGTTATGGGTAATATTATTGATGTCTAGATAGAATGTATTCTTATTTTAACTTTTAATATAGGAAATTGTTTTCCCATGATTTACTCTTAACATTATTTGATATAGGGGAATAAGTATAATGATTCTTCACTACCAAAAAATATTTTCATTAGTTTTTAGAATCGAAATTTTTAGTAAAAATTGATTTACATTAATCTTTTAAAAGAGTTGATTAACAAGGCTTTTTTCGGTTAAAATATTATCTGGATAATATGATTCATTAATTATGTGTGATGATTTATTTAAATACAAAAATGTTGTATTTAATGTATTATTATATTGATGATTCTTTTATTTATTCTGACACAACTCTTCTTCATTTTCAATACATTTTTATTTAAATTTATTTGCATCATTCTTTATTTAACAACCTTAACAATAATATGTTTAACTTAATAAATGTACTAATCTTCCTTATAATAAAATTTTCCATTATATAATTCTTATCCTCAACTCTTTCATCAACATTTTTTATTCTTATTTGAATATTGGGTTTCATAGAAAACAGTCCTCTGGTTTTTTGTTTCAAAATATGATTACAGTAATCCAAATATCTATCCTCTTTTTTCCTACATGATGTTTTTTATGTTTTTCAAAATTAACCATAATGTTCATAATAATTATTGGATATTCTTCCAAATAATGAATATCTGAGATGGAGTAGTCTTCCAATTATTTTTATCATTATGCATATTCTTTTATTTGAGATGAAGACTTTCTTATATTCAACTAATATATTATTTTACATCAAACATTTACCAAATTTCATTTGTTATGATTTTTCATTTCTCTCATCATCCTCATACTCACTTACTTTCTTCCGTTGATAATTTATAGTGATTTTTACAATTACAACACACTTAAAACAATTTAGTGGGAGTTTACCTATGTACCTAACATTTACTTTATACATGTTATTTCTCATTGCATATATATACCTCATATACCCAATATCCTAATCATCTTCATATTTTCATTCTCTAGAGTACTAATGTCCATCTCCCAATATTTCAGGCATTATAATGTATTCAAACAGTCACTATCCTTTTATCTTCTTCTCAAATAATAAATCATTCCTCATATAATAAGAAAAAAAGACTGTTATGAAGTTAATAATGTAATTATTAAGCTCTATAATCCAATACAAACACATTAACAAGATACTAGTTTGGAATGATTTTCATCAACCACTTGACAATATATTACTCTTTCATTTTTTTCAAACACCATTAATGTTATTAATGATTTAATTTAATATTTATAAGAAACAGTCAATTGTTTTTATTTGTCCATCCTCATATATTTTAACTTACATATTTAAATTGACATATTTAAATCCCTTAAATTCATATCCCATTAAAATATTCATTAAACGGTATTCCAAATATCATTAGTAATTTTGAGACCGATCACCTTTGTATATACTTTCTCGGATCAGAACATAAAAAATAGCATTATTTTATTTCACATATATATATATATATTATTAATTTCAATAAATTACATGGGTGAATCATTCTCAACTACTAAATTTCCCTTAGTATCAATCTGGACTACATCTAGTGGATTTGAATGAAGACAACTACTCATCATAATCTTCCATTCATGAAAATTGTTTCCATTGAGAGAAAAAATAGATCACAAATTTTGTATTTGTAAAATTATTATATACATAACTGTATGGATCCCCTTGAGGAAATACAAATTTCTAAGATACCAATTTATGTGTTTTTTATGTTGGTTTTTTTATATGAATCAGAGAACATTATAATGGATATATTTATATGCTATAGGAAACTATTGTGTAGTATAATTCACATTACTAAAGGAACTGTAACATAATAAATTTTTTTTATGTATAAGAGGTTTATATTTAATAAAATTATATGTTCTCTTGGGATGATTCTATACTATGGTTTATTATGTGTTTTTTTTTCTTGTATCATGGTTTCTATGAATTATTTGTGGAATATATGAGATGAGTCTTGGATTGTGGTTAATGAAAGTCCCCTACTATCTCCATAGTGGACTTCATTAGGTAGATAGTATAGTTTATATTGGTTTAATGAAAATTGTAAACCCTGTATACTAGCCATTGGGTCAACTAACCAGTTAGTGGGGTCACCGGGAAGACCATGTGGCCCAATGAAAGGTCGGTGTCACTAGATTTTGGGTATATTAAATGTGGTCAAAATCTTTTATTTCCACATCGTTTTACACCTTTTTAATTACAAAATCATTACCCAGACCCCCTATTTCCATATATATACCTCATTATTCAATCTTATAGACCATAGAATCTTCTCCATTTGATTTTTTATGGATGGACCAACCCAACCTTTTTATAATAGTGAGTTTTCTAAAGAACAAAACCCTTTTCCCCTTAGTTTTTGAGACTTTTGTATAGACCAATGATTGATATAAGGATTATAATCCACTCTAATGATGAATTATTCATTCATTTATAGATCATTCCTAGATCTATCATTTGGATTATGTCTATTAAAAACATAAACATCTATAATAAATAAGTAACATTATATATATATATATATATAATATAATCTAGGATGTCTTATTGGTGGAGGATCAATGATAAATATACAATATATTAGATATCCTTTAGAATATTGGTGGATAATTCCACATATCCATTATTTCGGTTCGAACAGATATAAATTCCTTATGAACCATGGATATTTCCATGAAATGTTCATTATATCAGTTATCATGAGACTCTACTCATCAAGAAAGTCATATTGGAACTATTTTGCATTAATGGAATTTTTGAGTATCGTTTTTCATTTGAAATTACTATGGTTATCTTGTTTAATTGATGTGGAATCACATTTTATTATTAAATCAACATAATATACAGTGAATTGATGTCCTCTTCATGGACATAACTCAAAACATGTCCAACTGAAGGAATTCATAGGTCATGTAATTATCATAAAACCATTTAGATTTGGAATCACAGGAGGTATCTATTTCTATTAATTATTCATGGATTGCCAAAACATGATATAGGTATCCTTGATATGTGATCCAATTCTCTACGGGTCTATAATATGGATTGGGATCTAATTATGGATTATCATTAGTGTACATCATCAAAAATTTCAAGGTGGATAGTTCCTTAATGTGTCGAGTCCATGTATATGATTGTTAGTACGAAATGATGTTTTTAATTGAAACGATTTAGATCATATTTAGATTGATTACATGAGAACATTTTGTATCTAATGTTTCTCAATCATGATTTTCTATGTTTTGAATCTACATGATATTCCATGTTGCTATGAATTTTTCATGGTTCGGGTTTTATTATTATTCTATTCATGGTTCTAATGTGATAGGTGGTCCCATCATATCATAGTGGCCCAAGAGGAGGATCATGTTTATGAACATCATATGATATGATGACATGGATGTGTTACATTTTGTGGTATGACGGACTTGTGTGGACAACCATTGGGGAATGATGGTTTTATTCAATTTTACCCATGAGGAAATAGCAGTAAAGGATGGTATGTTTGAACTGAAATGAGATATAAAAATAAATACTGATAGAATATTGTGCCCTGACCTAGAGGCTTACGGCATGTAAATATATTCAAAATCCTCTAGGCTGGTACCTTCACCAAATACCATTCTATGAATACTCATATATTATTCCATCATGGATTCAAAGAATGTAAGAAATGGATTTTTGGAGGTTAGTTACAGAATGAAAGATCAATATAGTTATTTTATAATGTGAATGATTATTTATTATTTTTACATACACCCTTATGAATGTGGATATGTGTCAAGGATTAATTGGTGTTTTCATACAAGGATTATAATCACATCCTATATAGGTTTCTCAATGAGTGTGAAAAATTCATGGATAGGGATCCCAGAATGCTTACGGGACTCATGGTAGAAAACTGAGGAGAGAAACATTAGGCTTGTAGTTGTATCATGATAGACATTGGAGGATTACCATGGTTAGTAATTTATTTATCATCCTACAATTTACTTAGCATTGGTTTAGAACACAAGGATTTTTGTTTATTTATCATTATTTATTTCATGATGTAAGTTTTATCATATATTATATTACAATGTATAATTATCCTCTTTGATCAAAATGAGTTTTACAAATTTATTTATAATATTTTTGAAAGGATTTTATACTTAGGGAATAGTCCCCCCAAGACAATGATCATTCCATTGTTATTTTCAAATAACCTCTTCCATATGAATAGAAACACATGATGGATTGTGTTTCTCGAACATGATGCCAATAGTCAGAGTTGGGATGTTTCGAATTTTTATAAGATCACTATTTTTTTCATTATGACCAACATGGTTCATGGAAGGAAGGTGATAGTGTAGTCAGGAATCTGGTAGTGGAGGTTCCACATATATGGGAAGTTCATGTGTAGTGTACCAACATGTCACCACTAACCAGATTGTAATTACTTTTTTATATGGTTTATGTGTATTCATGTATCATGTAGTGGAACAAATGATCACATAACACTGACAGAAAAACACACACATATATATAAAATTTTTATATAGTATAGTAGTCTTTTAACATAACAAATTTATTCTACTATATTTTTTAGAATGACTTGTATTCTTTGATTAATTGATGTATATTTTTTCCATGATGTTATTATATATTTTCTTCGAATTGTTTTAATGAACATAAGAATGAAATATTATTTATAATATAAATGTTATCGTGACTATGTTTCTGGGATGGAGGCATTATTTATTTTTATGAGGGATATACTAAGGGTTATGGGTGGAATCCTCGAAGAACATTGGGTGATCCCATGGAATGATTTAGGCCATCATTGAACTAAAATCTAAGACATTCTAAATTTTTTCTTCATGGTTCAGAAAATAATTCCACAAATATTCTTGGGTATAAAACATAATGGAGTTGGCCAAAACACTTTCATGAGTTAGGATGTTCATGTTCTACTATAGGTCTTGTAGTAAAATTCTCTTAAACCCTCTATAGTAGTTCATGTGGAATGAAAACATCATCTAAATCTCTCATTCATAGTTCTTTTCCAAGAAAGGGAAATTTAAAAGAATTTGGTAAAATATTATTGAGACATGTAGCTCCACCATTCCCAATCATTCTAGAGAATCAGATGCCCTTGGAATTTAGAGGACTGAATACACGTCATTTAGAGTATATTTTTACCAAGTAGATACCATAGATGATTAACTGGTCAAACATGAATCCATTATGTTTCATGATTCTTCTAGACACTAGTACGATACAATACACAATTATGCAAGAAATGGGGCTAAAAAATGTTAGATATTAATATATCGTTTCATCAAGCAGTTATTCTTTGGTATAATGATGTTAGATAGAGTAAAGGTCTTTGTAGAGCTTAGTCAGGGAAAAATGGTGGTGTCTATTTATTTGACACTTTACATGTTGTTACAATAATGACCCTAACTCCAGTAACATGGTGATATTGTTTACATTATTTTATCTTATTGTATACAATGGTTCAAATCTGGAATAACTAATTAGTTTAGTCAATTTTGAGATCATGATATATACATGATATCAATTTTACATTGATAATATAAAATAATAAATAATAAATTCAAATGATCAGTATCATGAAAACATATTCAATGAATTTTTGTTGATTACATAGGGAATATAAAAAGATAAGATTGAGCAAAAAATCTCTGTAATGGTTACATACGATACATGGTATTGTGAATCATTAAGGAATAATCATTATCAGATGATAAATAAGTGGAAACACATTCCATTTAATTAGAAAATAGAGAAATAAATTCCTACAAAGATAATATAATTGTAAAAATATTATACATAATAATAATAACATAATATTCAAGGAAGTAAATACTTACTTTTTTTAATTTTATGATATTCAATATCATGATACCTCTATAGTCAATTTATTATAGAAGATGGTTTAAAACAACGGTGTAAAAACCCATATGGTTTGGCCAACTGATTTATCTTATAAGATATTTCAATGAATCGAGTGGAAATATATACGTAGTCCCTATACATAATTTCATGTCCAATGAATTACTTATATATATAATAAACAAATTTCTTTTTGAATGATGATGGTGTGAAAATATGTATCTATATTATGTAAAAAATATTAATTTTACCCCATTTCCCTAGTTAATAAAATAGGTTTTCAACATAAACATGATATATAAAAGTTGTTTAATTAATTGGGAATAATCATGTATAAAAAAATAGTTATATTTAATATAAATTTACTTTCCAATGAAAATTGATCATAATAAAGTGCTTGTTCCAAGATAAATATAATAATCACAATTGAATGTGATATTTCAGATTAATTTCCCCAATAATAACTATTTATTTTTTACCCAAGGAATAATAAGATTGTAGAAACAATAATAAACATCAATAAATAGGAATTCAAGTTATATATTTAAATTGGAATGCATAAACACCGCAAAATGTTAATAGGTGTATATTAACAAAAATGTAAATATCAAATGAAAATTTAGTCAGAATCTATTTCCACTTGGTAAAGTTCATGTAAAATGACATTATATGAAATAATTTACATTCAATCATAGAAAACATAAATAATGACGAAATTATGATATTATATGAATAATGTGATGTGTGTACACTGTATAATAGAAATTACATGGAAATCAGTAAAGTATGCATCATTGTAGGGAAATTCAGATGAAGTTCCTTATAATGATCAAAATGTTGAAGTGAAAAACGACATATGTAATGATTATGTGTATAAAAGTTATATACATGTTTAATAATTTGAAAAAAAAGAAAAGTAATTATACCCATAATTTTAGAATATCAAAGGAAAATGAACAGGTAATATATCCTATTGAAAGGAAATTGAGTTATGGAAATCTTTATCACTATATAATATTAATGTCAACTCACCTAGGATGATATAATTTAAATTTAAAATTAATATAAAATGAATTATCATGTAATATTTATATTACATTCCAATAGAGAATTACATAAATCATATAAATTAATTTTGGTAAAAAATTATAATATGCCTCAATGACGAGAAATTAGGACGGATTCCATTACCCCACTCTTTATATTAGATGAAATACCTTTAAACACTTGTATAATGATTTTAATATTGATCTTAATTTATAACTAAATAAAAATATTATTTATTATATCATATATGATACTTCTATAAAATTTTACAACCTGTTTGTAAATAATATTTCATTAGTTTAATTGTTTTGGGTTTTAATCACCTTCATTTCTCATGTGTGTTTTCTGATGAATGTTTTGATATTTTTACATTGTGAGTAATTACATGATATAAAAACTTCTAATAATTATATATATATAATAACTACAATTTATATAAATTATTATAACCAATATTAACTTCTGTGAAAGGAAAATGAATCACTTCGATTCTTGGATACAATCGGTCATACGTACACAAGAGTGACATTTTCATTAATTTAATAGGTGAAATGGTTTGGGATATGGTGACATATATTAGATTTTATGAATAAATAAAATAACTTATATATCACAAATATTCCTTAATTTTATCCTTATTACATTCCATTTAAGGTGTAAGTGAAAAATGATTTACATTTCTTCGCGAGATCATAGTCTGTTGTGCACATGAACAACATTACTATTTTTAAACAACATGGAATGTAATGAGGAATATGTTATATTATAATTAAATACAAATATTTATGTCATAAATATTATTTAAAAGAATTAATTTCATCATATTATCTAAATTTGAGAAGAGTTGATGGAAAATGAGTTACATCGGTTCATGAGGTAGCAGTGTAACACCCCGAGCTTCCACGATACGCTTCTCATTCAATAAAGAAATAGCTTGCATTGAACGCAACTTCGAGTTCTAAAACACCGCGACTAATCAAAGTAGCCGTTATGAATAGTAATAACCACTTTTTAAAATTATAGAAATTTTATATTTCAAAATGGACTTCATTTTTGTATTCGTAATATCGAAATTAGCCTATGTTGAATTTTTGGTATTTTTCTGAGAACTTCTAATTTTTTATGAATAGTGAAAAATACTTAAAAACAACTTTTTTAATCAAAATAATTTATACTGATAAATTATACTATTTAGTGGTTTTAAGTTATAATTAGAAAATATTTTTACCATTTTATCCAATGGTGGTCATTAGAATTAATTTAACATTGGAATTGGACATAAACAATTGCCAATCTTTTGATATAAATTGTTTCTTAAAAACACGCTATTTGTTGTGACAGCGGGAATTAATTATAAAATCAATTAATGAAACTTATATGTTTGGAATTTTGTAAAATAGAAATCATTTTTGAATTCGGAATATCAATTATAGCTTAGGGTGAAATTTTGGCATTGTTCTGAAAAACTTCAATTTCTGATGAATAGTGAAACCACTAAGTGGTAGTTAAAAAACTGATTTTTCGTTTAAATGAAATATTACCACTTCTGTGATTTGATTTTCAAAAATCCGACATACATGGTTGTCATTAAGAAGTAAAATGTGGTTCAATGAGATTAAAATAATTTTTTGGTGAATAGTAACTTTTAAGTTCTTAATCGCGATTAGAGGTAATTAGTATAGTTTAAGGTAAAAACAATGTTTTAATAATATGATAAGAGCTTGACACTTGTACTACTACTATTGGATGAGTCATGGCCTACCAAGACAACCCATGGGTCAACTTGGGGACCCCATGGAGCCACTTTAGTTGGAAAATGACATAAATACCTTTTATTTAATGTTAAAGTAAAAAAAATGACACAAACATGAGTTGTTTTACTAAAACTGTTTTTAAGTGGGGTTACACAAGTCCCAATTTTGATTATAAATATTCATTAGAAAGCTAAAAAGATTTCCTACATCATAGTAGTTTTTTTATAACTTTTAGACATTAAATAAATTAAATTATTTATGACATCATGATGATGCAGTGATGACCTCATTATTTAACGATTTAAATAAAATGAGAAGATAATGCAAAATCCAAGGCTTACACTTGTCCAAAGCCTATTGGATGAAGATATTTCGAAACCTTATCACCTTAGCCTCTAATGATATAAATGTGGGACCTTTAGAATCCGAAAATCATTGTGAAATAATGTAACATTTCAATCTTTCCAAAAGTGCCCCTCCTCTCCACTTATAAAAGGCCCCCACCTCTCCCACCTCATTTACACTATAAAGCCATTTGGATCGGCCAACCTCTTCCCAAATACTCTCCCAACATTCCTCCCTTACTCATAGAAGCCTCACTTTGGGCAGAACTCTTCGCAAGGAAGCCTTTGTCTCAAATCAAAAAGAGTTACCCGATTTTGAGGTAATGTCTTTTCTAATGTTGTTTTGTTTTATTTTTCTTCTCCAACCCCCTAAACTCTTTTTATTCATTTCTTTTGTAACAACACCAGTATCCTAAATATACTAGGATGTTGTTATAAGATGTATTCTAGCTACACTTACACACACCTACATCAAATGGTTAAAGAACATACGGTTTCTGTGGATGGCGAATTTCTGCCTCACGAAACGATGATTGTTCAACACTCATATAACACCTTCAAAGGTGGCCATTAAGATGTCACTATATTTATATATGATATATAATGTGTTTATGTTTTACTTATGCTTCTGCATTTCTCATTTATGGCTTACTTTATGATTTTCATTATGGGTAAAACGCGATAATTTCATTTTAGGAAGTGCGGACTACCGCCCCCTCAAAGTGATTTGAATCGTTAATGCCATATGTGGGATGTATAAAGGATGGAGTAAATGGTATTATACACTATATTATACTGGAATTATATTATACATTTATATCATTATGATTTAGTTCCATTAAATATGAAATTGAAATGAAAGTAGCGTTCATGCGTACGTACGGCTTACCGTCTCCATGAACGGTGCGTTTCATTTCTTACCTCTAAATGTTACGTAATATTATATATGATTGTATATACTGGATATATAATATATATATGACATATAAATCATTAATATAATTCTGGATATAATGGATATTTCACCACATAAACAACTTGTAATTATAAGAAGCTTATTGTTGACTCAAGTACCAAAGATCGACAAAATGACCGTTGTTAACTTAAATAATTACATAATGTTCATATCATTGTAATAAGTGATATAATAAGGATAATGAAATTGAAAATGGTTCTTAATAAGGTATATATTAACTCTAGTTTATTATTCAGGGGGTTAAAGAACGGTTGAGTCAAGTCAGACACGAGGTAAGGGAACTTCTTAACCCAATTTCCATTCTTTGGGTTAATCTCCTACTTTCAAATTATGTCATGATGTTATTATGTCCTATTTTGTATATTTACTTTCTTAAAGTGTAACTATAGTGAATACACATAATATATCTATTTTATTTTAAAAATGATCTTTTTAAGGACTTCGTCTCAATCTCCTTTCATTGAGGCATATTTTGTTTTATACACAAATTTCTTTTATACGGTGTATAAACCCCTTTGAATTTTACGTTTATTCAAAAGGAATCTTTTTTATACGAAGTGTTTTACTAAACGACAAAAAGGGAATGTTGTTCTTTCCGTACATATGCGGCGACAATGACTTCTACGCCGCCGTGACCATTATTTGAGTTTCGGCTTCCTTTACAATCCATACCTTTTTTTAAAAGAAAAATAAATACAATGTTTTAACATTCTTTTATTTTGGTATTGAAAACGGTATTAAAAGCATTTTTTTTATATATCAATGTGTTGTATTGAAATATTGTGATTGAAATGTGGAAATGTTATGTTTCTTTTATGCATGTTTTATGTGATACGATTATGTTATGGTTTATGATATGTTTAAACCTATTCATATGAGGAATGCATTGGACTTAATAAGTGACGGGTGGAGCCCGCTATAGCTCCTCGATGCATCGGCAGGTCTCATGAGACAAACTAGTGTCTTGGCACGAGGCCTTGACAAAATCTTATTTGTGGTCTTGGCACGAGGCCTTGACTACGTGGTTATGATAGTCTGACATTATGCATTCCATCATTATGAAAGTGGTTATTGATATTGCATGTGATTATTCGACCAGTAGAATATCCATGTGAAGAAGTAAATGGCATTATCTCATTTTACTTTTGCCATATTATGTTGATGTTCAAGTTTAAAAGGCTTTTGTTTTAGTTATACATTGCCTTAAATGTTTATGTTTATTTACGAAAGCTTCCGCAATATTGTTATCCTTACTGAGCATCTGAGCTCACCCCTTTCAATGTTTTAATATTTTCCAGGATGTGAAGAAGTATTTTATGAATGACCTGCAGGGATAGTCAGAAGAGGATATGAGTGTGGACTATGGAGAATTTGTTATTGTAGTTTTTCACTTTATGATGTAATGTAACGTTTACGAATGTATCTAGTGTTTCCAAGGCTACTAAACTAATCGGTCTTTTGAGACTTGATCTTTTGTGATCATGCCAATGTTACGAAGTAATGCACCGACTCTGGGTAGCTGGGGTCGGGGCGTTACAGTTGGTATCAGAGGCAGTTTAGTACAAACCTTGGAAGGTAGATTTAGATAAACTCTGATTAGAGCACATAGCCCAAAGATAAACTTTGAGGATTAGTATAGAAGAGTTTCCTAGAATTTTGTTATTGTAAGAGATTTTGTGAGTTTTCCGAGCAATACATCCCTGTCTGGATACGAGCAGGTAGAGGCGGCTCTGGCACAAATGTTCCTAGGGGTAAAACCCGAAAACACCGCTTTGAGCTAGACTCGAACGAGAACTGGTGCACGACAACGGGCCTTGCTGCACTCTTGGTTACGACACTCCCGGGGGATATGCTTAGGATAACTCTCATTTTCTTTACAAATCATTATGAAGGGTTTATGAGTATATACTTCCTCAAAGAGAACATTTTTATGATTATGGATTATATCCATAAATAGTTCAATTTATGTTAAGTGTTTTATAAGTATGGGATTATGTATTTTGATTCATAAACTAATCTAGTTTATGCCATTGTTTAGAAATGGAGCCTAGTGGAAGGAATGGAAACCGTATCAATGCACGCACTCCATGTAGGGATTGCCCTCCTGCTCAAGATAATTATAGTGGGGCTGGTGATGCAACTGGGGCCGATCAACTAATCACCATACTGGGATAACTTACACAGGTTATGAATAATAACCTTACCCGTATGGAGCACCCTGATCCACAGCGTGGAGGATCAATGTTAGATCGATTCATGAGGCAACAACCACAAACAGTCAATGGGAGTACAAATCCCTTAGTAGCCGAGCAATGGATAAATTCCCTAGAGAAAATATTTCAGGCTTTGGGGAGTAGTGAAAGGGAGAAGGTTGTCATGGCAGTTTACCGCCTCACTGGAGATGCCGACCAGTGGTGGTCGCTGATTTGAAACACAAAGGAATATGATGACGTATCGAATATAGAATGGAGGGAGTTCAAAGAGCTTTTCTTAGAAAAATACTTTCCTCGTGACCATCGAGCAGATATGGAAAGGCAATTTCTGAGTCTGAGGCAGAAGGAGGATGAGAATGTCGCAAAGTATGAGGCTAACTTTACAAGGTTAGCAAGGTATGCTGCAGATTACATACGTAACCCAAGGAGTAAGATTGATCGTTTCTTTGATGGGTTAAAACCATTTCTCCGTCGAGCTTTGGTATCACAATCCTTCTCATCATACGAAGATATTGTCTCTTGTGCTATCAAGACAGAAAAGGAATTCTCTAAGTCTTATGACAACAAAGTAAAGCAAGAGAAGAAGAGAATGGTGGAACAAGAGACAGATAAAGGGAAAAAGGGAAAGAAGGATTTTCCATTATGTGATAATTGTGGGAAGAATCACCCTGGTACTTGCCTAAAAGGAATGGGAGTTTGTTAAAAATGTGGAGAAAAGGGTCACCAGGCTCGTGATTGCAAGGGAAAGAAAGAGGCTGTCAAAGTTGAATGCTACAATTGTAGAGAAATGGGTCATTATGCAAATGAATGTCCTAAGCGTCAGGGAAACTTACCTCAGAAAAGGCCAAGGGATCAAGGACAATCTTATGTTGTTACTACAGTTGAAGCAGAATAACTAATGTATTGGTGCTTTTGGACTCAAGGATTATATTCTGGTTATAAGAATAATGTAATATATATATATATGGATTGTACTGCAGTACTTTTTGATTTCAGTAAGGTTTTAATATGATTAAGGTAATCATATTTTTAGTATGTGACAATAAGAGAAACTTTTCTTTGTTTGGGGAATCTGATGTTACAATTGATTTTGGAATTTAGAGACCTTTTAGAGAAAGTCTGGATGATGGTATTTTGGATAACTATAAAGGTTGGAGTGGATTAAGTTGAACTTTGGATAGTATTGTTTAAGGTTAAAACATTTATGAAGATTATTTTTGGAATAGTATAGTACTATATTTTTAGGAAAAGGACAACCTGCAGGGTGGGGAATAACCCGTCGCGTCGGACACAGCTGCAGGAATCGAACCCACAACCATAGTGCGACAAGCCTTTATTTCCTACCACTAGCCTACAGGAAGTCCCTGGTTATTACAAAATCGTTTTACTAATCTAAATGGTATGTGTTAACATTTGGAACCTTATACAATTAGGATAAATAGAATATTTTTGTGTTCCGTTACCATTTGGAGTAAAAGTTGGGTTTTTGGTAAAAATTTATTAACGAATGAAAGTATACATAACAAGTATGTATATTCCCTTACGTTCTTATTAAATCTCCTAAATAAATTCCTCAACATTATAAAAGGTAACTTAAAACAAAAATGTTGTCGGTTAACTTTTCCAACTGGGGATTCAATGACCGTTTAACCAATCACAAGTTTGTGATTTTCTTGTGGTTAAACTTTCTCCTAATCCTGTTTTCTATAACTCCCCATCAGACCTTGATGGGTTGTTTCTCCTCCATATCCATATTTTTATATAATCCTAGAATGGGCTATATCGGGTGACCTTTGTAATTATCCTGCTTTCTTTTAATGTTATATATTTATTAACCTTATTTCCGATGTGGGTTTTCCTCAAAGGTATTGTCTCTTTTCAACCTTTTATTTTCGAAGAAAAATTTCAAATTGCGAGGACGCAATTTATTGAAGGAGGGGAGAATGTAACACCTCGAGCTTCCACGATACGCTTCTCATTCAATAATGAAATAGCTTGCATTGAACGCAACTTCGAGTTCTAAAACACCGCGACTAATCAAAGTAGCCGTTATGAATAGTAATAACCACTTTTTAAAATTATAGAAATTTTATATTTCAAAATGGACTTCATTTTTGTATTCGTAATATCGAAATTAGCCTATGTTGAATTTTTGGTATTTTTCTGAGAACTTCTAATTTTTTATGAATAGTGAAAAATACTTAAAAACAACTTTTTTAATCAAAATAATTTATACTGATAAATTATACTATTTAGTGGTTTTAAGTTATAATTAGAAAATATTTTTACCATTTTATCCAATGGTGGTCATTAGAATTAATTTAACATTGAAATTGGACATAAACAATTGCCAATCTTTTGATATAAATTGTTTCTTAAAAACACGCTATTTGTTGTGACAGCGGGAATTAATTATAAAATTAATTAATGCAACTTATATGTTTGTAATTTTGTAAAATAGACATCATTTTTGAATTCGGAATATCAATTATAGCTTAGGGTGAAATTTTGGCATTGTTCTGAAAAACTTCAATTTTTGATTAATAGTGAAACCACTAAGTGGTAGTTAAATAACTGATTTTTCGTTTAAATGAAATATTACCACTTCTGTGATTTGATTTTCAAAAATCCGACATACATGGTTGTCATTAAGAAGTAAAATGTTGTTCAATGAGATTAAAATAATTTTTTGGTGAATAGTAACTTTTAAGTTCTTAATCGCGATTAGAGGTAATTAGTGTAGTTTAAGGTAAAAACAATGTTTTAATAATATGATAAGAGCTTGACACTTGTCCTACTCCTATTGGATGAGTCATGGCCGACCAAGACAACCCATGGGTCAACTTGGGGACCCCATGGAGCCACTTTAGTTGGAAAATGACATAAATACCTTTTATTTAATGTTAAAGTAAAAAAAATGACACAAACATGAGTTGTTTTACTAAAACTGTTTTTAAGTGGGTTTACACAAGTCCAAATTTTGATTATAAATATTCGTTAGAAATATAAAAAGATTTCCTACATCATAGTATTTTTTTTATAACTTTTAGACATTAAATAAATTAAATTATTTATGACATCATGATGATGCAGTGATGACCTCATTATTTAACGATTTAAATAAAATGAGAAGATAATGAAAAATCCAAGGCTTACACTTGTCCAAAGCCTATTGGATGAAGATATTTCGAAACATTATCACCTTAGCCTCTAATTATATAAGTGTGGGACCTTTAGAATCCGAAAAGCATTGTGAAATAATGTAACATTTCAATCTTTCCAAAAGTGCCCCTCCTCTCCACTTATAAAAGGCCCCCACCTCTCCCACCTCATTTACACATTAAAGCCATTTGGCTCGGCCAAACTCTGCCCAAATACTCTCCCAACATTCCTCCCTTACTCATAGAAGCCTCACTTTGGGCAGAACTCTTCCCAAGGAAGCCTTTGGCTCAAATCAAAAAGAGTTACCCGATTTTGAGGTAATGTCTTTTCTAATGTTGTTTTGTTTTATTTTTCTTCTCCAACCCCCTAAACTCTTTTTATTCATTTCTTTTGTAACAACACCAGTATCCTCAATATACTAGGATGTTGTTATAATAAGTATTCGAGCTACACTTACACACACCTACATCTAATGGTTAAAGAACATACGGTTTCTGTGGATGGCGAATTTCTGCCTCACGAAACGATGATTGTTCAACACTCATATAACACCTTCAAAGGTGGCCATTAAGATGTCACTATATTTATATATGATATATAATGTGTTTATGTTTTACTTATGCTTATGTATTTCTCATTTATGGATTACTTTATGATTTCCATTATGGGTAAAACGCGATAATTTCATTTTAGGAAGTGCGGACTACCACCCCCTCAAAGTGATTTGAATCGTTAATGCCATATGTCAGATGTATAAAGGATGGAGTAAATGGTATTATACACTATATTATACTGGAATTATATTATAAATTTATATCATTGTGATTTAGTTCCATTAAATATGAAATTGAAATGAAAGTAGCGTTCATGCGTACGTACGGCTTACCGTCTCCATGAACGGTGCGTTTCATTTCTTACCTCTAAATGTTACGTAATATTATAAATGAATGTATATACTGGATATATAAGATATATATGACATCTAAATCATGAATATAATTCTGGATATAATGGATATTTCACCACATAAACAACTTGTAATTATAAGAAGCTTATTGTTGACTCAAGTACCAAAGATCGATAAAACGACCGTTATTAACTTAAATAATTACATAATGTTCATATCATTGTAATAAGTGATATAATAAGGATAATGAAATTGAAAATGGTTCTTAATAAGGTATATATTAACTCTAGTTTATTATTCAGGGGTTTAAAGAACGGTTGAGTCAAGTCAGACACGAGGTAAGGGAACTTCTTAACCCAATTTCCATTCTTTGGGTTAATCTCCTACTTTCAAATTATGTCATGATGTTATTATGTCCTATTTTGTATTTTTACATTCTTTATGTGTAAATATAGTGAATACACATAATATATCTATTTTATTTTAAAAATGATCTTTTTAAGGACTTCGTCTCAATCTCCTTTCATTGAGGCATATTTTGTTTTATACACAAATTTCTTTTATACGGTGTATAAACCCCTTTGACTTTTACGTTTATTCAAAAGGAATCTTTTTTATACGAAGTGTTTTACTAAACGAAAAAAAGGGAATGTTGTTCTTTCCGTACATATGCGGCGACAATGACTTCTACGCCGCCGTGACCATTATTTGAGTTTCGGCTTCCTTTACAAGCCATACCTTTTTTTAAAAGAAAAATAAATACAATGTTTTAACTTTCTTTTATTTTGGTATTGAAAATGGTATTAAAAGCATTTTTTTTATATATCAATGTGTTGTATTGAAATCTTGTGATTGAAATGTGGAAATGTTATGTTTCCTTTATGCATGTTTTATGTGATACGATTATGTTATGGTTTATGATATGTTTAAACCTATTCATATGAGGAATGCATTGGACTTAATAAGTGACGGGTGGAGCCCGCTATAGCTCCTCGATGCATCGGCAGGTCTCATGAGACAAACTAGTGTCTTGGCACGAGGCCTTGACAAAATCTTATTTGTGGTCTTGGCACGAGGCCTTGACTACGTGGTTATGATAGTCTGGCATTATGCATTCCATCATTATGAAAGTGGTTATTGATATTGCATGTGATTATTCGACCAGTAGAATATCCATGTGAAGAAGTAAATGGCATTATCTCATTTTACTTTTGCCATATTATGTTGATGTTCAAGTTTAAAAGGCTTTTGTTTTAGTTATACATTGCCTTAAATGTTTATGTTTATTTACAAAAGCTTCCGCAATATTGTTATCCTTACTGAGCATCTGAGCTCACCCCTTTCAATGTTTTAATATTTTCCAGGATGTGAAGAAGTATTTTATGAATGACCTGCAGGGATAGTCAGAAGAGGATATGAGTGTGGACTATGGAGACTTTGTTATTGTAGTTTTTCACTTTATGATGTAATGTAACGTTTACGAATGTATCTAGTGTTTCCAAGGCTACTAAACTAATCGGTCTTTCGAGACTTGATCTTTTGTGATCATACCAATGTTACGAAGTAATGCACCGACTCTGGGTAGCTGGGGTCGGGGCATTACAAGTAGTCTGCCATGCATACGATCAATGGTTTCATTTCCTATTTGATGGAAGTAGAACATGATAAATAATATTCTCTAAAAAGAAAAACACACCCACAAACCCACATATATATATATATGAGATACCAGTTTTGTTATTCTAGAAGTGTTACAATATAATTTATGGTGGAAAATTAACAAACCAAATGAAATAGCTTTATTTAAGAAAATTACCTTTTCAAAGATACACGTCCATTAGATCTCCTCTTTATGGCCCTAAAATGTTTTTAGGAGGAAAAAGGTCTTA
Source organism: Viscum album (assembly GCA_963277665.1). NCBI lineage: Eukaryota > Viridiplantae > Streptophyta > Magnoliopsida > Santalales > Viscaceae > Viscum > Viscum album. The sequence continues at coordinate 1,601,919,899 of OY728153.1, read as the reverse complement.
TAATAATTATAATGTTTTTTGAGAGATGTTTTTTCATGGTTTGTTTGATCCAATGGTCATTTGGTGGTGTAAAAATTTGAGGGGAGGGATTCCCTTTTACAAGTGGGGGAAAGGAACATCTATTATAATTTCATATTAATTTCCAAAAAGAATAAAAAATAAATAATTCATTGACTTGAGAATTCATAAAAATAATTTAAAGATAAAAATTTAGATTGATATTTTTTAAATATTGCCATAAAATAAAATTTGGAATTGTTATTCGTATATTTTTAACCCTAATATTTTATGTTTACCCCCTCGATAAAACAATTTATTCCTAAATCATGGTAATTAATGTTTACTAATTCCCTATTAATTTTTTTCACACATTAACATTAATATATTAGATTATATAAATTATACTGAGTATAAATATGTAACCTATTTTTCCAAATTCAATTCATAGAAGTTGAAAAATCAAATTTAAAATAATTTTGGGAGATGTAGTGAAAGTGGGTTTACATAGAAATAATTATCATTATTAAAGAAGTATATAATATCACAATTCAAAATTAAATTGAATAAAAAAGACCTAAAATTTATGTATTATAATATAATTGAACAATATTTCCTTTAAGATTAAATTTAAATATAAGTTTTAATTTTTAATAATTTATATGGAAATGAGATTTTCAAACAAAAATAAGTATTTTTCACTCTTCGTTAAAAAATAAAACATTTTCAAAAAAGTACAACGAAGATAACCCCAATATATTTTTGATATAATAATTGTACAAGTTATGACCATTATATCATAAATATTTTCTATAAGTGATAAAAATGACATTTTTATTGACTTTAGTAGAAGGAAAGAATCCATTTTCATTAAAAACATTGTATTCTTAAAAGAATTTATTTTTCTACCAAATAATTATTGTTTTATTTATAATATATACATATATATAAATTTAACATATATTATTCATCTATAAACCATAAAATTTGATAATTTAGTTAGTACTATTCATACCCCCCAATATGGGAATTCTTTTATAATTATTATGTTAAAATAATATTTAATAGAGTATTTCTATTCAAACCTAGTGTTGAGTGATTCTCAATTTATTGAATAAAATGAATTTTTTCAAATGATAATATGTCATCAAGTATCAGGTTGTCATATTATTTTCTACAAAGAAAATTTCATCCTAGAAAGTGTATGGATATTAAATTCAAAATATATGGAAGTAGTTATTATTTATTACATAATTAGGATCCCACACTGCTTCCTCTATTTTGTAATTTCTCCAAGAAAGATTATGAGACGAGTTTCTTGATTCCTCAATAATTTATTCTTGAATCAAGAATTTGTATGCGATATCACAGTAAGATTGATTAAGTTCAAATTCTATTTCATAAAAGGTGATCACATGTTTTGGGTCTAGATTGTATATTTTTAACAATAATATAAGAAACACAACATGTAATTTTGACAAACATGGTATAATTTTCAAATATTGATAGGATTTATAATTATTTATACAATTTAAAAACGATTTATGTACCTACGTATAATATTAACATTATTACTAAACCTGATAAAAAAATCCATAGATATTATATATAGAAAACATGTTCTCCCACATTTAATTACTAATCATTCCCCTAAGCATCAACAATACTATTTTGTTTACATTGAGCTACCTTTATCTGATCCTGAATTTTGTTTACCTTTATTATTGTATCTTGAACTAGTTATGAGAATATTAGTTTATTTTCAAAAAATTCATCCCAAAATGTTAAATTATGACATCTCTAGAGATATATTGCTTAGGAAACAATATTAATGGTAAATACAGATCCCAAATTTCATGAAACCCAAATTAGAATGACCTAAAAATGTCTTACATTGTTTTAATATACAATTAAAACTATCCATCACTTTGATTATGGTATTCAGTGTTCTAGAAAATCTATTCATCATGATCCTTGTAAATACTCTTCTTTAATTTGGATGCAAAAGAGGTATCACTGGAAGACATGATTCAAATTGGTTCTCCATGATACCTTAAAAAATCATTAATATATAACCATTAGTGTTGGAAAATATGAAAATCATATCTTATAAATAAGAAATGTGAATATTTGGTTTGGTGATCAATAATAACCCATATTTTATCATTCAATTTAGGGGTCTCAAGTAGTATTATGATAAAGTCCATAAAATATTCATCCCATTTCCATTGATTAATAGGAAGAGAGTACATGAATCTTATAGGTTGGTATCCCACAAATTTTATTTTTTAAAAAACCAAACATCTGAACACATAATAAGAAATTTCCATTTCATGTTATCCCACAAAATGTTTTCCTTCAAATCCTAATATATCATTATGAGACTAGTGTAAATTTGAGTTCTAGGAGTAAACCAAGAATTTCTGTTTTTTCATCGGTATAGATAAAACTCCAAATATCATTCCAAATTCTTGATGAATGTAATCAAAACATATTTTTTATAATTTCCAATCATTAAAAATTTTAAATTTTTTTCTGAAATTTCACATCATGAAATTGATAATATTTAATCATTTATAATAAAAAATGTTTCCATATCATTTAAAAATTGAGTGATGTCTCTTGTTATTTGATAATTCCTATAACCATAATTACAAGATCTATTAATATTGGGTATATCTCAATAACATTTTGGGTCAAAACACCATGATATTTCTTATTTAATGGTTCCACGACAATATTTACTTTCCCTGTGTGGTAGTGCATACCTAAATCATAACCAATTAGTAGTTTTATCTCTATAATTTGTCTCATACCAAGTTATTTATTTCAAAAGACGTATTTATGGATTTCCTAATCATTGTGTATGTAGCATCTTTCACAATAGATATTTTGAATCAATATCTTCAATCAAAATATCACAAATTGTATCAAAATATCATAGGTTAAATATTTATATTCATCAGTCAGTGATTTTTTTGATGCATATTAAATGTATTAATCTCTTTTTATTAGGAAATAAAAATTTCATTACTTCAATTCACCACTATATATCCCAAATCCATCATATCTAGATGGTAGTGTCAAAATAAATGCATTGATAAATTTCTTCCAAACATCATCAAATCATTCTTTTAATTCATTTACATAATGAACATGAATCCATTATGTGTATGATTGGTTAATGATTTATAAAATTGGGAAAATTTCTAAATGAATCATTTATATTATCATTTCAAACCATGAATCTTCATTCCAGTGTTATGTTTGTTGATGTATGTAAATCTATTATCACCTTCATCTTCACATAAATGATATTCCATCCTTAGTGAAAATATCGTTATGAATATAAACTTCTTAAATCCATAAATCACACCTAGAAAATTTCCTATTAACTATTTCCTTAACTGAGTCTCAAGAATAATGCACATTTTATTATCAGGGTCCACATAGATTTTAAAATTCACCAATATATCATTAATGAATTCCATAACAAAATAATATAGATATTTCATGAAATCCATATTTATTATATCCACAAAAACATAGGGTAAACTATTCAATCCAAATAGAATTAATGTAAACCCATAATGTCCAAAAATATTTTGGAAGACTCTCTTTAGAATTCATTCCTTCATTACTTGTAATTTATTATACCTTGAACAATTATAACTCATTAAAAAATATTTGGCTCCAGGAAGTTGATTGAATATGTCAACAATGTTAGGTAGAGGTCACCTGTTCTTTATTGTAATTTCATTGACTTTTCAACAATCAACTAAAAGAATAAGGGATACATATTTATTATTAATGAAGATAATAGGGGTTCCCATAGAGAAAAACTAGGGAGAATAAACCCCTTATGAAAAAATTCCTCTAGTAAAATCCTATAATACACAAATTCTATACTGGTCATTCTATATGGAGTCTGTGATATTGTTCTTTCAGCAAGTATTAAATAAATTAAAAAACTCAAGTTCACACACTATGGGATGTACATGTAATTTATTAGGAATTATATCATTGTGTTCCTAAACAGTTGGTACAACAATAATGTTAATATTACATTTATTATCCCTATATTTTTTTCGCTTCTTCCCTAAGAATAACATTTATTATAACTATTGCGGGTGGATCTAGACATGTTATTGATGAATAATTATATTATCTATATACATGTAATTCTACATCATCAACATGAGTTATAATTTCCTCAATTTTATTATAAATTCTTAATTTATTTGTTGAAATGTAGTCTATAACTATGGATATATTAATTTAATATAGCGGTATTATTATAATATCATCAAATATAACATGTTTATATTACGTAATGTGTAATTCCTAAAAATCCTTGTTTTAGTTACACATCCACTATGATATTTTACTGCCAACTCTATTTTCCATATTCTATGGAAATATCCAATCATCATAGAAAAAATGGAAGATATAAAAGAGTGTGAGGATATATTTTCAAATAAATAATTTTCTAAATTTGAATATATTAATTAAGTTCCTTCCACCACATCATTGTATACTTCTACCACTTATGTAGTGACAACTTAAGTTCAGCCTTCTCCCCTTACCATCTTATATGGTAGATTCCCATGATGTTTGGGTTCAGTTTTGGCATAATCTCCTATATACATTTAATTGAAACACTGAATAACAATGTTTTCATTCTACCCTTTTAATTTTACATCACGATGAACCGTATCATCCCAATTAGAACGAACTCTAAAGCCTTTCAAGAATATCCCAGTATAAAGCTTTACACAATTCTCATAAGCTATAAACTCTTTTGTTCTATTTCTTTTATTCTATATATTTCATTTTTCATGGTTCCCATTTGACCTATTATTTTCTTGATTTCACAATGAAGTGTTTGATTTAGGTAATTAATTATCCATATTTTGTCACCTTGAACTATTTAAACGTATGAATGAAACGTTCGAGAGGTCAGCGCCCTTGTGAGACATGGATTAAGACCTCCAATGAAAAGGTCAATCATTCTCTCCATTTTGAATATATAATGTGTATCATACTTGGATATCATTGTGATGGTAGCACTATACTCAACAATATATTCTTACTCATATTTCTTTTAGTTGACGAACTGTATCTTTATTTTAGTTTTCCACTCACGAGGGGAATTTTTTTGAGGAATGTATTTTAAAGATAATTACATTCCATGGGATATACTTCATCACAATCCTCAATACTCAGGATAAAATACCCCCATTGACCAACATCACCTTTGCGGGAATTCATTTAAAGTGTAGCCTTTTCCATTTCATCACATAAATGACATAAATATCTTATCTAGTGAGTTAATCCATTACTAATCTACCATTGTATTTGTATAATCACCTAATTATGGGGGATTATGTCACATAATGTTACCCAATATAAGATAATATTGATCTATAACTGGTTTCCCCATCCAAAATAGGATATTTTTCATAACATGATTATGTTAACCTAATATATCCATATATTTCTTAGCTCTAATACTAGCTATATTGGTTTCTTTATCAGCAAAATCTCTACATTTTCCATGTATATTTATTCCCTTCATCTATCAATGCTAAATTTTAGAATAATTTAATATACTAGATGAACCCATAAAATTATAATTTTTAAATAATAATGTATAATTCTAAATAAGATAAAACACGTAACATAAATTAAAATTTATTCATTTTTAATATCACAATCATAAAATATGTTTCTTCGAGGATATCTTGACATTCAAATAATTCATAATCATTTTAAATTAGTATTTAAATTTTCTAAATAATGATCCCTTGGAGTTTCAAGATAGGTTAACATTATGGCTCTAGGTCATGAACCAGGTGAAGATCAGGTCAGGCCCATGTGCCATTTTCAGAGTTATTACCCCTAGGTACCTCTATTATAGAAACATACACATATTGATTATCCAGACAGGGATGAATTTTTAGGAAAAACAAAATAATAAATCCTCTATCAAAACATTATTATATTATTTAATACATATCCTTAAAGTCCTTCATAGGGTTATGTTCCCTAATCCATTATTTTTGTAATTTAGTTTCAATGTTTTCAAATAAAATACCCAAATTCCAACTATAACATCCCTGAATCCAGTAACATGGAGCCAGTGGCTACTATATTAGGTTATCTAAGATACATGGGGTGGAATATTGAATATCTAATAAGTTTAGTATTTTCAAGGAACCAGATACATACATGATACCCATTTCACATTTTGAATATATAACAAAACATAATAATTGAAAATTCCATGCAACCACAAAACTCATTCGAAGGTTTCATCATCATAACTTGTTGATATCAAAAAAATATGGGTAAGATAAAATTTTTAGAATTTTACACATATAGTCTATTATATCATGAATAAATAAAACATAATCTATATGGACAGGTAAATAACTTAAATCACATTATAAATAAACAAAAAAAAGAGACTAAAATGAATCCAAAGAAAATATCTAATAAAAAATCTCAAGGATAATAATAATTATAAAATTCACATTGGAGGAAATTATTAAGTATTCTATATCAATATATCATTAATAAATATACCTCTACCATGAATTTAATTTTCACATAATATTAAAACAACTAGCTGAAAACCATCTACTTTGGTTAATTAATGTTTCTCATGGGACATGTTGATGAATTGATGAGCTATATATAAATGTTACCCACCACCAACTGTATGTCAAACGTATTCCATGTATATAAAATAATTTATTTATTTAATGAATCAATATTCCTTATCAACAAGTCTATATATTGATTAATGAATATTGATTTGTGAATATTTCCCCCATTAATAAAAAAACATTCAAAGTAAACACTGTATGTAAAAATGGCATTCAGTTTAAGTAATATTAGTATTCATAATAAAAATAATATTTATATTTATGTTAAATTTAATGTACAAGTAAATATTATCACAAGAATGCTATTGTTTCTAGATAAATAAAATAATCATAAAAGAAAGTGAGATTGCACAAAAAATATTACTTATTTGTAATTTTAAAATTTTAACCCCAGGAAGAATAAAATTGAAACATAATATTAGTCATCATGAATAAATATTTATTTATGGTTACTACTTAAATAGTGGATTATATATACTATATAATATTTAATAGGTGTATATTAACTAAAATGTCTCAATGAAATGGACATTGAGATGAAATACCTTTCAACTTAGTGGCATTTAAGTAAATATTTTTGATGAATTTGAATTGAAATTTAAAATACCATGATGTACAATGTATCAATTAAATTATATGAAATATGGTCATTATTTAAACTATTAAAAATATATTAGATGCACTATAATAAAATATGCCTCAATAAAGGGAAATTTTGATGAATTTCCCTAAAATGATCTGAATATTGATGTGGGAATGATTTAATGAATTGATTATGTATATTAAATGTAAATCCACAATAAACAAGTGGAAATAAAAAAATCTAATAAAAATTCATTATATATGTAATGATATAATACTAAATCCAAACAAATAAGTATCATAACCCAATGAAAAAAATAAGTTCCATGAAATTCATTACCACTTAGCAATAATCATGCCAAATACCTTTGGATAAAATAAAAAAATTGAAAGATAAAATTCCACTAATTATTCAGGAATAATGGTTTTACCTTTCACATGGGTAGTATACACACCATATCCAATATATTTGGTGCATACCATTATAATATTCCTCGTTGAATAGAAATTACGATGTAGTCACTTACCTCACGCTTTCTCTTAGTTCAAAATTATTTGTACTTAGGAATTATGGTTTTAATAATGTTATTAATTAAAAAAACCATATAATATTTATAATATCATATATGATCCAATTATAACATTTTATTATCACTTTGCTAATAATATTTCATCATTTTCATTATTTTGGGTGTTAATTTACTTGTTTCTTCATGTATGTTTTTAATAAATTTTCATGTTCACGAACAGAATATAAAATTACAACATTAACATTATTATAATGTTGTAATAAATATCATATTTACTTAGTAGATAAATTTTTAGAATTACTCTAAAATTTTGGTATTAAATTGAATCGCATCTCTTGACGGTGATGGTAGGTGGTACATACGCACGAGCGATGATATAATTCCATTGATGTGTGAAAGGGTAAGGAAGTGGGTAAACTATTAATCATTAATCATAAATATCTTATAATATATATCACATATATTCATTTATTTAATCATCATTATACTCTATGTAATGGGTAAGGGAAAATGATTTACATCGCCTAGTGAGGCAGTACTCCGCCGTACACACAAGTGATATTATCATATTTTAAAGGAAATTTAATGTACAAAGTTTAATGATACAATAAAAATATAGAAGAATATTAAAATGATAAATAATGTTTTTAAATTAAATTAATATCTCAATCCACAAATGATATGTTTTTTAAAATATGTTACATCAGTTGGAAAGGTGATTGTCCACTATACACATGATCGATGATTATGTTTCCCATTTGATGGTAGTAGAGATGGATAAATATTAGGATGTAATGATAATATAAACTAGGTATATTTTATATACTTGTGGTTTTATAATTTATGTTTTAATACATAATTTATGGTGGAAATAGACGTAAGAAAACAAAAATGATTTGTTAATACAATTACATTTTAAATGTCAAACCTAATTGGGATCTCCTATTAAATACCATATGGATGGACTTTTGCAAGGAATATATCCTATATAATATTAATAGGGATAATTGGGAGATATTTTTTAAGGGGTTGGTCTTGAAATTTCATTTTGGGAGTTATGAATATGTGAGAAGAGGGAGTGACCTTTTATAAGTGTGGATAGAGGAAATCCATCGAATTTACGTGGGAATTCCCCAAAAGAATCCAAAATTATAAAGTCATTCAAATGAAAAAAAATATTAAATGTAATTCCTTGACACTTGATACCGTGATCCAGTGTATTATTTTAATACATTGTCATCATTACAAGGAATCAATTCCCGAAGGACCGATCTGTTTTATAGTCTCGGAAAATAGGTTACATAAATGAATGTTAAATTACACTTTCTAACATAAAACACAACATAAACAATCCTTTGATAATGTCATTAATCCCCTAGATTAAACCTGTATAAGCATCATAATATACTTATTGGAATCCTGGGAAAAAATAACATACGAAAGGGTTTTGATCAGATGCTCTGTGAGGGTATATAATTTCACGAAATCTATAAACTATTAAGGAATGACGTGTAATAAAAACACCAGATTTTTAAAAATAATCATGAACATAATATGGAAAAAGCACACTCAAACATTACCTTATAAACATGCACATGGATATTTTAATAATCGAATAATCACATGTAATAACTATTTTCCTAACGAGGGAATACATAATGTTGGACATCATAACCACATAGTCAAGGCCTCGTAGCAAGTCTACAAATAAAAATATTTCAAAGATATGTGGAAATATACTAATTTGTCTCATTAGACCCACTGATCCAACGAGTGGCTGTAGAGTGCCCTGCCCATCACTTACAATGTTCAATGAATTTATCATATGAAAAGGGTGAACAATAACATAAACATTTGTATTAAAACTAGCATTTGAAATGTCAATAATTTTACAATATACCATGAACGGTATAAAAATAGCACATCCACTGTCAAACAGATCATAACTCATTCAACAGAATATGAAATATTGTATTATAATTAATCAACCTCAATCAGTAAGAATATATATCAATGTATGTCGACATAGATAAAAATGATCAGTAAAACACTTTAAGAGATGTATACATTTTTTATGAAATCATTTAAAAGATACACAATTTATAAAGGAATAATTTGTAATGATATTTTTAAATCAAAGTGTCTCATACCACTTTGATACTTTTTAATGTAATTAATGTTTTAAAACATTCATGTTCTTATAAATAAATCCTTAATACCATTTCGATAACAAGGATATTAATGAGAAAGATTTAGAAGAATAAATATATAAAACATTTAAAATGATTTTTTAGATATAAAGTGCCTTAAAAAATAATCATTTGTAAAACACTTTTATGAAACATAAACATGGATAATAAATATGTTCATGTAAATACTAACACACAAACAATCGTTGATAATAATGAGATTGAGGAATTAACCCTTACCTTAACCTTCCATTGGTCAACGATACATTTAGACTTTAATTTAATGACCATAGTATGTTATAAAATTACACCATAACCATATTCATATTTATGTTATCATTTTTGATTCATTTATTACATTATACTACACATTTAATAATAATTTTAAAGTTAAAATAACATTCTGGGTAATAACCGCTTTCATTATCTTACGTGTTCTAACTTGTTATTATTGATCGTATCACTAATATCATTGTTTAATTGCTTCCAGAAAGTAAAAATTATTTATGTATCATATAAATTCATAATATGAATAGGTATAATAGAGAGATATATGAAAGAGAAAACACCGTTTATGGATATGGTATGTCGTATGTATGCAAAAACGATGTTTCCATTTTGAAATTGTATTGAACAGAAGTAAGCGAATGAGATAAATGTAAATATATATATATTTATATAGTAGAATTATTATTTCATATATTAAATTCTTAATAATAATATATATTTTTATAATAATCATTGAATGGTGACCTTGGAGATGAATCTCATCACATCGTGAAGACGGTAAGCCGTACAGACACGCAACTGACAATATCATTCTATTGATGGTGAAATATTATGTAATTGAATGGTATATTATATATAAATAATTATTAACAGGTTATATATATATTTGACATAAATTATACTCATTATTATACTTATCCAAATAAGGAAGCATCGAATAACAAACTATACCACAGTGTGGAGATGGTAAGCCGTACGTACGCACGTATGGTGACTTTTTAAATCATAGGATAGATCGAAAAATGAATATGGATGTACCATATTTATAATAACATATCAATATGTATATGATACTGGTTCTATTTTTTTGTAAGGAAACAACAAAAAAATGAAGATGTGGAAGAAGAAAAGAACATTGAAAGAGGTGAGGAAGTAATAACCTCTTCTTCAGGTTCTTCCACTTAATTTGAAAAAAGGGCTCTTAAGGTTGGATGTTGGATCAATTTATGGCCTATAGGTTGATGTTAGGGTAGTTGGCAGGATATTTGACTTGGAGCGGCCATGCCAATTTTTTTTGGATGTGTGAAATTAAGAGAAGAGGAAGTACCCATTTATGTGGGAGGTGATGGGAACTTTAGGAAAATTTGAAATATTAATTTATTATTAAATCAGATTCTATTTTTAATAAATCAATATATATTTATTAGGAATATATGGTGGGTATGGGTCTAAATCACTATAAAAAATAGGTTTTATAAAATTTGGGGTCACCATATTAACCTTATCTTTTAGATTTTACTCTTAGTTAAATAGTTTAACATTTACCTTGTCTTCTTGTATTTTTACATTACATGGTCAATAAATGTTATATAAAAATCCAAGAGAACAAGTAGTGGTAATCTAAAGACATATATAACCTTATATAAGTCATTTGGACAAATATTACATTATTAGGAATATTATATCTATCAATAAAATAGTATTTGTTTTAATAACTCATTTATGTCAATTTTGGAACTATTTAGTATTAGGTTTTTTTTAAAGTCATAACATCTTGATTACTTCAAAAAAAATATTAATAAACCCTAACATTTCATATTCACCTATAAGAGAATTTTATGGTATAAAAATTTTCATATTAAATTTAATTTAATATTATAAAGATTTATTATTTGATTCATTCAATAATATGGAAAATACTGCATCAATATTGTGTCATAAATTAATATATTTGTTTTATGTAGAGGAATTATAAATAAAATAACATGATTTTTGGTTGGAGTGGATACTCAAGAGGGGGTTGAATTGAGTTCCAATTAAAATTTCCGTTTAAAATATTCTTATTAAAATCCCCCAAATTAAATAACAAGATAAAATGTAGTGAATTTGTAATACAGTAAAGGGTCAGTTAGGTTCTCAAGAGATTGATTAGTTCTCAGTTAATAGAATCTGAAGATAATTATCTTTTGAAACTAAGATAATGATTTACTATAAATACAAACACCTTCTAGTATAACTATTAGAGTTACTTTAGATATAGATTTATGTTTCAAAGTACTTAGCAAAAGAATATTCAATATATTTTAAACAAAATAAATAAGCAGAGTAGATATAACCAAGAGGTTTAGTCTCAAGTCGAGACTTAGTCCTCTCAAACAATTAACATATATTTTCATCCACACCCTGGATCATGGTAATGAACAGTACAAAGACTGTCCAGGTACTAAGGCCTCTACCATAGTTCTTTGTGGGAACAAATAAAAACAATATCACACAGGATATCCAGTTCACACATGACCTCTACCACTATCCACAGTGGGGTACAAGAGAGTTATATATGTTTTTTGTGAGGATTTAGAAATACTTTGATTTAGAACATGAGACAGTGTGTGTCTAAAAATAAAAATCACACACACTACTCAAAATAAAAATAAAAGAATCAATGAGAGAGATTATATATGAATTTGGAATGATTCAGTGATTTGAAGTGAAGCCATGGAATCCTTTCGATTAAAAAGAAATGCTCTTGAGTCCTTCTATGGGTTTTTTCTTAAAAACAGAGTGTCGTTTTCTTCATTGATTTTTAGGATTAGTTTCATCAGCTCAAGTGTATGAAGAGATTGTTGTAGTTATTCACTCCATGGCTATGATTCAGCTTATGTTCTCTTCTCGTATTAACGACCTCTTATATGTCTAGTGTTCTTCAAGAATACGGGTGTATGGATGCCACCTTTCTTTATTAGGTATATGCACCACTATCTTCTCTGCAGCTTGATCTTCCTTTTATAAATTATGCTCTGACAATAGTAATGATTACTGTTTCAATGGTAAGAGGTACGATTCCCAGACATGTCATTAACCCACATTAATTAATACCAGTTTCATTAAATCGACCAAATATGACTGTTAGCATTATATTAATAATATTGACATAGTATAGAGTTTGAGTAGCAGTGACTGGTTAATAGTTATCATCCTTCATTAGCTCTCTGTCGAAAGACTTATAACATTGGACTTGTGTTAGTGGATGCCTTGTATCAGTTGTTGTTGCTTTGTGAAACAGTACATCTATGTATTAGTAACTCCATCTATCAGTAGTGTTGGTATATCGGTAACATGATTGTACTGGTAACAACTTATAATGGTGGCTCTGTCTGTATCGGTGGACTTCATATCAGTAGTCATTCGTATGTCTGTTTGTATTGGTATGTCGGCCTGTATCGGTAGTTATTCTTTTTCTGTAGACTTGATCTATCAGAGACATTTGTTAACTGGTGACCTTAGTTTATTGGTGTCCATTTTCTATCAGTAGACTAAGTACCAGTAGGTCTGTCTCAGTTGACTTTTGCATACTAGTGATATTTTTCTATCGGTACCTGTTATGCATACAGGTAACAACTAATCCGCATCAGTAGACTTCTATACTGGTGTACTTAGCCTTATCAGTAACTGTGTATCTATTTGTATCAGTGATCTTCATATCAGTTGTTACTGATATAATAGTAGGTCTATCTGTTTGTCTGTATCAGTAGCTATGTTCATACGGGTAGGCTTAACACTTACCTGTTCTATTTAAAACAAATTCATATTGAGTTAGAATTATTTCAAGGTACATATAAACATAGATGAACATTTATTGACATATTCCCAAAATTATTTCGATATTTTTATCAAATTGATAATAGAATGTCATAGATTTAAATAATTAATATATAGATAAACATTATTTTTTGATAATCAAAGCATGTGAATGCATAATTAGGATTATCAAAACAGGTGAAGTCAACAATCACCCCTTTTTGATAATCATAACATATGGTATTGTAATCCAAAGTAATCATTATTTTATCAGTATAAAATACAGTGGTTTTTATTTCTCAGTGTGAGTAATGACATTTTCAAATGTGAGATTTTAAAATAATATTAGAGTATATAGAATTAAAAGCAATTTTATCAGAGGTACTGATAAAAACAGTGAGCTATAGTTACAAAACAAATGAATTAGAGATAATATATATATATATATAATATAAAACAAATTCACTAGAGTTAAATGTATTATGCTCATAAAATATAATGATTCTTCGTATCAGTTCTCCCCCTTTGTATTATTTCTCCTCTGTTATATTATTTCTCCCTTATTTTTCTCCCTTATTTCTCCTCCTTAGATATTATTTCTCCCCCTTTGTGATTAGGAAAAAGAAGGGAAGAATGAATGAGATAAGTAACAGAAGGTAAAATAGAATGAAAGCATTGATATGTTCCTTGAGGCAAACAAAATACATAGAAATACAGAATTAAACCAAAAAGAATACAAGTGATTCCTATCAAATATACTAGCCACTAATCAATCCACCTCCCCAGTATGAGATTTTCCCTTAGGATCAGAAGAGGATTCATGCATGGTGGATGGAGGTGGAGGATTATGTATTCCAGAGATAATCAGAGGAGGCTAATCTACTCAAAAAGTTCCTAGCTTATATTATGTAGCTATCTAGGTGATTAGAGGAGTGAGGCTCTGAATGGATTGGGTTGGAGTCATCTGAAGAATTAAGGCAGACTGAGCAGAGGCCGGAAGGTCTGGATGTAGAATGATAGGGGTGATGTCTACATACAAGAATGGTAGAAATAGATTCCTAAAGTCCATAATGATCCCTCCTCCTCTCTCCATAGTTGAAATGAAATCATCCATATTTTTCATTATTTTCTCAAAATTTAGAGTCAGTTCCCTGAGCTTGCATAGTTGATTTCTTAAGTCTTGATTAATATGAGTTAATTTCATATTTTCCAAAAGAAGTTTGAAAGGGTTGGTCAACTGATGCATGGTATACACTTTCTAAAAATAAGAATCAAATTTATCCCTTACATCATTATGAGAGGCAGAATCTTCTCTCATATAATCTTGAACAATTTTCATGATATGTCTAATGGTAGTTACCGCCTAGGTCAGGGAAGATGAGTCCACAGATCCACTGGTTAAAGCTGAACCAAGCGCCTCTTTCATCAATGATCGAATCTGATCCAAATCTTCTGAAGGACTAGAAGCAAGAGAACCAATATAAAACATCATAGTTTCGATGAAACATTCAGTTAGCCCACTGAAAATATTTTTCACTACAAAATCATGGGTGCTAACATGATTCTATATTGAATGATTAAATTCCTCCAAAACATATACCATCTTGTTAACTAAACTCTTCACAAAATCCAAATCCTTGTCTACTTGAGATTTAGAACTCCTATAAGATTCCAGAGAGACAAATGATTTCTTTAGAAATTCAACATCTTCTGCCATGCTCGAAACTTGATTCTAGAAAACCATGACTTTATCTACCATCATTTCCACAGTGGTTGACACACTACAACCAAGAGAGACTTCAAAATATTTTTCCATGTTTCTCATCTCTTCAACAAAACAATTCTTTAAATCGGAAATAGATGCATTCAAAGACTCTTTCATCTCAGCCATTAAGGACTCAAAGTCATCCCTGGTTACCAAACTCACATGCACAACAACAGGTTCTCTTTCTATCACAATTCTATCCACAGAGGCATTCGTAACATATTGACTAGATGATACTAAATAGGATTCCATTTTTCTTGTCTCTTCCACAAAAGAATACATAAGATCAGACTTTAACTGGTCTAGATCATCTTTTCTTACTACGTTCTCAGGTAGAAACTCAGAACATATATTATAGTTAACTTGTGGTCTGTTCATGGGTGTCTTATATTCGGAATCAGGGTAGTCCAACCCACAAACCACAAAACATGGGTCTTCATCCTGGTCTTCAATTCCATCTTCTACTGAAACACTGAAAAGTCTAGTTGGATGCTCCCCCTCAACTGGTGCATTTCCCTGTATAGCAATAGCACCATCATCTGCTCTGTCTTCTTCTGAAGATTCTTCCACAACCATCTCCATTTCTCTAATAGCAGGAGGCTCCTCCGGAATTGGAGTAGGTCTATCAACTTCAACAAGAATAACCTCTAAAAGCACATAAGAACTTCCAATCATAAGACTCAAAATTAAGGTAGAAGAAGTAGATGCTTCAGTTCCAGATTCTCTTTCTTCTTCCTCATTCTCTGGGGAAGCCTCTTCTTGATCTGATCTCTACTGGTCTTCCTCATCCATAGGTTCCTCATCAATGCTTACTCCCAACATAGTTTCTATAATAGGTATGTTCAAAGAATCATTTTCCTTTTCTTGTGATTCAATTTCAGGAGATGGTCTAGGAGGCAAGTCTGAATCTCCTCCATCTGCTGTAGAGGAATCATCCTCATCTGAATCATCAATATACTGTGGCTCCTCCACATCGGTTCCTAGACATGGATCTCTCTAATATTTTGGTCTATTTGGATTACCAACTGGATTGAACTTTTCATATATCTTCTCATCATCAATAACCCACTGACTTCTCCATGGGTTCCATATATTCTTCATGTACTTACATATTGGGCTTTTGATAATAAAATTGTTCCTTACCACCACTGTCTCATCCGATGAATCAGCAACCTCCTTTACATTAATCATAACCAAAATCAACTTGGAAAAGAATAATGCATTGGTTTTTGATTTGTGTCTGGTCGTATCCTCTATTTGAATCATTAACAGCGTGCACATATTCACATTCACACCATTCCTTAAGATATGCAACAATTAAATATCTTGATACTTCATATTTGAAAATTCACTTCTCCTTGGACATAGCACATGTGGAATGAATTTGAACAAAAATCTATTTTCCCCATCCATCTCATAAGCCACCAAATTTCTCTGATTTCCACTACAAGTGAGTTCCTCTAAGGCAGTCTCACAGTCAAATATGTCACTGGTAGGTGGTATTTTCATCGATGAATACCCAAATAATCCTTCATGTGGTACCTTAATGCATTCAACCCATTAAATTGATGAAAAAGATATTTCCTTGCCATGTACCAATGAAACCATTCTATTCTCCATAACAGATTTCTCAAAGCGCACAATAGAATATAACTCTTATATCAACATTGTATAATAAGGACCGTTGTTGTTTGTGAAACATTATAGCCTTCTCTGCTCCTCTAATATTGTTAGGGTCAGCAATTTTCATGGAAAATCCATTCTGTACATATCTCCTTTTCAATTACAATTTCTCTATTTTGTAAGTGCGGGTTCACTGGACGCCTCCTTGACCTTGTTCGATTGACACAACTACTTGCTTCAGGCCCTTTATTCTGGTTCTTCGTATTCAGCTCATCAAAGTCATCTCTGACAGTTGGATTTTTGGTTTTTCCATCTCTCGATTGAAGAACTTAGGGTATTTGATAGATTCAGGGATTCAAGGAGTTGAGTTTGAGAGAGGATATTTCAGTGGATTTAGAAGTAATGAAGACATAGTTTTTATCATTTATGAATCATAAAATAAATAAATAAAACCCAATAAGTATTGTACATATGATACTGATTCCGGTGGCCAAAGACACGATGTTTAAAACACTGCATACTAACATTAATGATATACCGGTGAGAATACCTAAGGGTGAGGTATATCGGTGAGGTTCACTAATAGTGAGATATAACATTGAGGTTCATACCGGAGAGGTATAACAATGAAGTTCATACGGGTGAGGTTTCTAATGCTGAGGATTCTAACAGTGAGGTTTCTAACGGTGAGGTTTCTAACTCACATAGTCTATCATTCCTAATTCAGGTTTAATGTAACTTAACCTATCCAAACATATAGTATTGGTGAAAATGTCAGCTAATTGGTGTTAAGTAACTATAAATTCAAGAGTAATATCACCTTTCTAGTAATGATCTCTCAAAAAATGGTTCCTTACATCAATGTGTTTGGTGCTAGTGTGAGACACGTGCTACTTAGAGATGTTAATTGCACTAGTGTTATCATAATTTATGGATACATGTTTAAAATCATATCCATAGTAAAAAAAATTATGTTTCAAAAATAGACTTTGTGAACAATAACTACCAGAAGCTATATACTCTTATTCAGTAGTAGACAATGCAACCGAATTCTGCGTTTTACTACACCACAATACTAGGGACTTTCCTAGAATATGGAATGTTCCAGATGTGCTCTTTCAATCTAACTTTCAAACAGAAAAGTCATCATCTGAATAACTGATTAAATCAAAATATTTTCCTTTTAAATAAAACAAACCTAAATTTAATGTATGTTTAAGATATTTGAAAATTATTTTAATAGAAAGAAAATGAGATTCTTTATGATTAGCTTGAAATCTTGCACACATACACACACTAAACATAATATCTTGTAAACTAGTAGTAAGGTAAAGTAGACATCCAATCATACCTCTGAATTTTTTCTGATCCACTGGTTTCCCAGATTCATCAATGTCAAACATACAGGTGGTACTCATAGTTGTATCACATTCCTGAATACAATCTAAACCAAAAAATTTTAAAAGATACTTAATATATATAGTTTTATTTAAAATAATACCATTTTCATTTTGAAAAACATGAAATCCATGAAAATATTAGAGTTCTCCCAATAAACTCATTTCAAATTAATTTTGGATATTCTTTGAAAAATCTATACACAATGTATATTTATATGATCCAAAAATAATATCATCAACATAGATATGTACTATCAAAACATCTTTATAAATTATTTTAATAAATAAAGTTGGATCTGCAATCCCTTTAGTAAAACCTTTCGAAATATGAAAACTACTAAGTCTATCATACGAAGCTCTTGGAGCTTGTTTCAAAAAATATAGAATTTTAGAGAGCTTAGAAACATGATTTAGAAAATTAGGGTTAGTAAATCTAGGTGGTTGTTCAACAAAAACATCTCCAATTATAAAACCATTTAAAAAAATCACTTTTATCATCCATTTGATATAACTTGAAACTTTTATGAGCAGCATATGCATGTAGAATCCTAATAGAATCTAATCTGGATACAAGTGTAAAGGTTTCCTCATAGTCTATTCCTTACTCTTGACTATACCCTTGTGCAAATAGTCTTTCTTTATTACTAAATATATTTCCAGATTCATCTACTTTATTTCTAAATACCCATTTAGTGCCTATGGTCATAGTGTTCTTTGGTCAGTCAACTAATTCCCAAACTTTGTTTCTTTCAAATTTATTTAATTCTTCTTGCATATCCATTACACAAAATTCACCATTGATTGCATCATTGATATTTTTATATTTTAACTGTGAAAGAAAAGCGTGATGTTCATCTTGGTTTCTTAGAGAAGCTCTAGTATGTGTCCCTCTATCAAGATTACCAACAACAACATCTAAAGGATTATTCATTAGAATCCTAGTTGATCTAGTAAAGTTGGGAGTAGAAATTTCATGTTCTTCTCTTGATTCAGGTTCTACAGAAATAGGTTTTGGAAAGTGTCCAGAACTGGATGTCTTTATAATAGGTTCATTGATTTTATCATTAAGATTCAAAATAGACAAATCATCTTCAAGATTTTCAATGAAATATTTCTGTTCATGTGGATCAGCTTCATCTAACTTTATTTGATCAGATTATTCAACACATTTGGTTGTTTTATTAAAAACTCAATAAGAATTACTAAAGATTGAATATAATAGGGAAATTCCATCATCACTCTTGGATACAAACTTGTCAAGGTTATATTTTGTATTGAGAATAAAGACTATTCAAACAAAAACATTAAAGTAATTAACTTTAGGTTTCCTATGGTTCCCCAACTCATAAGGTCTATTTTTGAGAAAATGTCTAATTAAGACTCTATTTATAATATAACATGCTATATTTACTGCTTCATCGCAAAAGTAAATTTTCAGGTCATGCTCATTAAGCATTGTTCTTTCATTTTCTTGAAGAGTTCTGTTTCTTCTTTATACTATACCATTCTGTTGAGGTGTCATGGGGGAAGAGAAGTTGTGACTATAGACATTGTGTGAAAAGTATGATTCAAACTCATGATTTTCAAACTCACAGATGTGCTCACTTCTCAAGGTCTTAATATTACATCCCCAAAGGTTTTATATAGACTTGGAGTATTTAATAAAGTAAGAACAAGCTTCACTTTTGTGAGATAAGATGTATACCCAAGTGTACCTATAATAGTCATCTACTAATACATAGACATAGTTATTCCCATTTAAACTAGAAACTCCATAATGTCCAAACAAGTCCATGTGAACCAACTCAAGAGGTTGAGAAGTTGAAACTTATTTCCTTGATTTAAATGAAACATTATGTTTATTTCCCTTTCGATAGGGATTTTAAACATTATCACATGAGAACTCAAGTTTAGGTAGTTCTCTAAATAAGTTTTTCTTAGTCATTTTTCTATGTGAATGAATGTTTCAATGTCCTAATCTTATATTCCATAGCCAAGAATCTTTATGAAAAGAATTTTAGAATTTAATATTCTATTTAGCTAAGTAATTCAAATCAACTTCCTAAAGATTTTTGACACTCAAAGAAGAAAATACTAAAATATTTTTAGAATTAAAAACATTACTTGATTCATTTTCAAACTTATCATTGAAACCATCATAAAAAACTGAGAAATACTTAAAAGTTTATATTTAAGTCCATCAACAAATAAAACATTGTAAATTAAAACTGAATCGGTGTAACCAATCTAGCCTAAGCCAATGATTTTTCCTTTTGAATTATCACCAATGGTGACATGACCTCCATCAAATTTGACTAAACTCATGAAGCTTGAGTAATATCCAGTCATATGCCTTGAACATCCATATTCTATGTACCATACCTTCTTATGGGAACTCATCAAGATAGTTTCCTCAGATGTGTTTTTCATGAAACATATATTAGCTTAATTAGATTTTTCTTCCTGAGAAGATTAAAAATCACATGAACTATCTTCTAAAGAACTCCAAGTTTCTTTCATAGCTTTCTTATATTTATTGTCCTTATAATCATATTTATTTTTGAACATTAACTTCGGGTAGTCTGCATTCACATGTCCTTTCCTCTTGCATTCATAACAGACAATTTTATCACGCTTATTAGACTTTTTCCAATCCTTCTTCCAATGACTTTTGTTGTCATATTTTCCTTTATAATTTGGTTTTATAAAGAATTTATTCTTCCTATAAAACTTCTTGAACCATCTAGCTATCTGAGCCATCTATTCATCACTGTCATAATCTGAACCTTCACCGGTTGAGATTTCAGTAGGTATGTGAACTTTCTCCTTATCCTTGCTCTTTGATGTTGTAGATTTAAATGCTACTGACTTCCTTTTTGGTTCTTCATCTTCTTCCTTGTTTACTTTTAGTTCTTATTCATACATCATCAACTGACCAATTAATTATTTAACAAGAAGTGAACTTATGTCACACGATTCTCTTATTGAGACTGATGTGCATCTCCATGTTTCTTGCAGACATCTAAGTATTCTCACAATATGCTCCTTTGCAGGTACATATTTTCCAAGTGAGATCATAGTGTTGAAAATCTCATTGAACCTGAGATACATTTCAGAAATAGGTTCATCAGACTTCATTTTTAAATTATCATACTTAATAGTTTAGGTATTCTATCTCATTTATTTAACATTGGATGTTCCCTCATGGGAAATATCCATAGTGTCCCAGATTTCATAAGCAGTTTTACAAGCAAATATTTGATTAAATTATTCATCTCCTAAAGCACAATACAGGGCCTTCATTGCTTTACATTTATTATTGTAAGAAGTTTTAGTGGTTTCATCCCAAGTAGTTCATTCAGTTTCTGGAATCTCATATTGAGTCTCTATAACAGTCCTGATGTCAAATCCCATTATTACTAAATGAATTTCCATTATCAGTTTCCATTGGGCATAATTAACATAATTAAAGAAAGGTGGCATGTTTGTAGCATCACCTTCTTGTCTATTATCCATAACTAGATTTTAGAAAATATATTTATAGAGGTAAAATATAGATATAACAGAAATTTATAATCTTTAAGATACAACTACTATAACAGATGAAACATAGAGTATTCGGAAATCCATTATAAATAATAAACAACCTCTGATACCAAATGTTGGCTGGAGTGGATACTCAAGAGAGGTGTGAATTGAGTTACAATTAAAATTTATGTTACAACGATTTTAATTAAAATCCCCCAAATTAAATAACAACATAAACTATAGTGAATTTGTAATATAGTAAAGGGTCAGTTAGGTTCTCAAGTGATTTATTAGTTATTAGTTAATCTAATCTGAAGATTAATTATCTTTTGAAACTAACCTAATGCTTTTCTATAAATATAAAAACTTGCTAGTTTAACTATCAGAGTTCCTTTAGAAATTGAATTATGTTTCAATGTACTTAGCTGCAGAATATTCAATATATATTAAAACAAAAGAAATAAGCACATTAGATATATTGAAGATGTTCAGTCTCAAGACGAGATCTAGTTCTCTCAAAAAATTTATATAAATTTTGATCCTCACCCTCGTTCGGGGTAAACAACAGTATAGAGACTATCCAGGTACTAAGACCTCTGCAATAGTTTTTCATGGAAACAAATAAAAACAATTTCACACATGCTATCCAAGTCACACTTGACCTCTACCACTATCCACAGTGGGATACAAGAGTGTTATAAAATTTTTTTGTGAGGATTTAGAAATCCTCCAATTTAGCACTGGAGACAGTGTGTGTCTAAAAATATAGAGCACCCACACTGCTCAAAATAAAAATAAAAGAATCATTGAGAGAGATTAGATATGACTTTAGAATGCTCTAGTGATTTGAAGTGCAGCTCTGGACTCCTTCTAATTAAATGGAAAAGATTTTGAGTACTTCTCTGGTTTTTTTCTTGAAAACAGAGTGTCGTTTGCTTCCTTGATTTTCAGGTTCATTTTGATCAGCTCAAGTGAATGAAGAGATCGTTGTAGTTCTTCACTCCTTGAACAAGATTCAGCTTATGTTCACTTCTTGTATGAATGGAATTTTAAATGTCTAGTGTTCATCAAGAATACGTGTGTATGGATGTCGCCTTTCATTATTGTATATATTCACCACTCCCTTATCTACATCTTCATCTTCCTTTTATACCTTAAGCTCCAGCCATAGGAATGATTACCTTTTCATAGGTACGAGGTACGGTTCCCTGACATGCCAACAACCCACATTAATTAATAGAAGTTGCATTAAATCAACCAAATATGACCGTTGGCATTATATTTATACTATTGACATATTATAGAGTTTGAGTAGCAGTGACTGGTTAACAGTCATCTTCTATCAGTAGCTCTCTGTTGGTAGAATTGTAACGGTGGACTTGTGTCAGTGGATGCCATGTATCGGTAGCTGTTACTCTATGTAACAGTCTCTCTATGTATTAGTAACTCCTTATATAGGTAGCGTTGGTCTATCGGTAACTATATTATACCGGTAACTACTTTTTTCAATGGCTCTATCTATATCGGTGGACTTCATATCGGTACTCGTTAGACTTTGTTTTTGTATCGGTAGGTCTGACCATATCAGTAGCTATGCTTATCGTTAGACTTGATCTATTGGAGACATTTTCTAACCAGTGACCTTTGTTTATTGTTGTAAATTTTATATCGGTAGACTAAGTACTAATAGGTTTGTAGCAGTCGAATTGTGAATACCGGTGAACTTGTTCTATCAGTAGCAGTTATGCGTACCGGTAACTACTTATCCATGTCAACAGACTTCTGTACCTAAGTACATAGCCTTATTAGTAGTTGTGTATCTGTTTGTATCTGCGATCTTCATATCAGTGGCTCTTGATATTATAGTAGGTTTATCTGTTTTCCTTTATTAGTAGCAATGTGCATAATGGTAGGCTTAACAATTATCTGTTCTATGAAAAACAAATCCAGATTGAGTTAGAATTATTTCAAGGTACGTATAAACATAGAAAAACATTGATAGAAATATTCCAAATATTATTTTTATATTTTTATTATCTTGATAATAGAATTTCAAAGATTGAAAAAATTAATATATAGATAAACATTATTTGGGATAATAAATGCATGTGAAAGCATAATTGGGATTATCAAAACAGAAGAGGAAAACAATGTTATATGAAATAGTTGTACCTTTATGATGATTATTTATAGTTAAAAATATCACTTATAAAACTACATATAAAAATTATTTTCCTAAATCATATAGGTTTATGTTACATTTTCCTTAACTTTAAATTAATTTTTATTAATTGTCATTTTTACTTACATGTGGCTCCATTAGGTCCCAAAATAGAGCCAATTATTACCAGTGTTGGAAATGAAACATCAAATATGGTTAGTACACATGTTAGGGTAATTTAATATTATTATAATATTAGTTTTACCCATAATGAACAGATTTATCTTTTAACCATGGGAAATAAAATATTTACTGAAGTTACTATTCATAATGACTAAAAATAAAAGATACCTATTTACAAAATTTAGACCTCCCAATTCCAAATATAGATTCCATTTTTCGAAATTCAAAACACTTAATTTTCAGAAATTAATTTAAAATTAATTCTTGTTGTCAAAACAAAAAAATGGTTTTTTAAGAAGTAAAAGTTATCAAATGATTGACATGTGTTTCTATACAATTTAATTTTGAAATTAAATCTAATGACCTAAATTATATTATATGATAATAATATAACCTAATGATACATTAAATCCACTCAAATGTATAATTTAAAAATATATATTCTTTCAATTAAAAAATAAGTATTCAATTAAAATTTTGTATTTTTAACTATTCATCAAAATATGAAAGTTATCTGAAAGGCACCAAAAATTTATCAAAACTAAATTTTTATATTCCATTATGTAAAAGCATATAATGTAATCAAATTGAATATAGTAATGTTTCAAATATTGGATTTAAAAAGTGTTCTTCATTTAATGGCGAAAAGGTGCATTTTTGGAAAAATAATTCTTTTATCTAAAAAATTGAATTTGTCCATATAATATGTCTAAGAAACAAAATAGATGAATGTTAAAATTATATGGGATTTATGAAATTTAAAATTTGTTTAATATTATTCATAATTTCTTTTTTAAACAGCTTGTTTGATAGGCCATGGTGTGCTATAACTCGGAGTTGCGTACAATGCAATCTATTGTATTATTTAATGTGAAACATACCATCGATGAATAGGGTGTTATATTACCCACTAGATCAATAAATTGAATCCTTGAAATTTAAAAATGGGATTAAAAACTAGGGTTTTTTTATTTCCAAATAACAATTATTAATTTGCACTTCGAAAAATGGATTACTCGGCCTCTATTTTAAAATAAAGGATGGCATGTATGAAGGATACCAGAAATAACACATACATGGGTTCCATGTATGATATCGTGGAAATGGAAGGAAAAACAAACCATGATGTTCTAATAAAGAGTGATATATAATATTATTACAAAAAAGTTAACAATCACAAAGCAATAAATTAGCGATGATCTAAGAGACCATTTGATCCATTGCAAAAGATGTTTTGAGAGAAACATTTATGGTTTTATAATTTTTTCCCTAGTGTTGTAGAATTAATTTTATTCATACAACAAGAACACAATATATAATTCTTAATTTAAATGTAGTGTTTCATCCTCTATGACAAACTCATCTTTCTCTACAAAAGATAAAACTCAAAAATATTATATTTATCTCAATCGTATATGGTTAGAAATATAATAATATACCATTTAAATGAATAAAATTGTTTTATAAGAACTTGGGACGTCTTATAGCATAGTTATAGGAGATAAAGTCATGTCACACTTTTTTTGTGGGTACGATTCCCACAGCTTGGTCTGATGTGACATGTTATCGCCCGACCTGCGAGTTGTCCTTTTTCTAAAACTATAGTACTATAAAATTCCAAAAAACAATATTAAGATGTTTTCTAACCTTAAACAACACATTCCCGGGTTTAAACCTAATCTATTCCAAGCTTCTGATTTATTAAAAACACTTCTTTCCAAACTCCCTCTAAAAATCTCAAAATTTCCAAAATCAATTGTAACATCATATTCCGCAAATATGTAATGTTTCTATTATTATCACATAATGAATATATGATTATCTTCATAATATTAAAACCATGATGAAAACAAAATGTACTATAGTACTATGCTTATTTATATCACATTCTTCTTATAACCAAGATATAATTCTTGAATCCAAAAACACAAATACATTAATTATTCCACTACAACTGTAGTAACAACATAAGGTTGACCTTGATCCATTTTATTCTTCTTATATATACTTCCTTTATTCTTTAGAAAATAGTTTTTATAATGTCCCATAACATTAAAATTATGACATTTCATAACTTCTTTCATTCCCTTACAATCACAAGCCTGGTGACATTTTTTTAATCATGTGTAACAAACTCCCATTCTTTTTAGGTAAGTATCAGGGTGATTCTTCCCACAATTATCACATAAGGGAAAATATTTCTTTCCTTTTTTCCTTTATCTGTCTCTTTCTCCACATATATATTCTTCTATTGATTTACATTAAGTTCATAAGAGTTAGAAAATACTTTTTCGATCGTGTTAAAACATGAGACTATATCTTCATACGATGAGAAGAATTGTGAGAATAATTCTCAATAGAGAAATTGTTTAAACAAATAAATTAATTGAAAAATATTAGCTCTAGGGGTTCGTATATAGTCTATAGTGTGCTTTTCTAAACATGTGATGTTAGAATCATAATTTGTAATATTTTCATCCTCGTTTTTCCATAGGCTCAGAAACAGTCTTTCCATTTCATCTCGTTGTTCACGAGGAAAGTAGTTCTCAAGAAAAATTTCTTCAAACTCACTCCATGACATATTTCCCACTACTACATCCTCCTTTGTGTTTTTAATTAATGACCACTATTGATCTGCATCTCCTAAGAGGCGATAAACTGCCATGAAAACCTTTTCCCTTTAATTACTTCTAATGGTAAGAAATATTTTCTCTATGGAACATATCCACTCCTCAGGTACAAAAGGATTTATAATCTCACTGAACGTTGGTGGTTGTTTCCTCATGAATGGGTCTAACATTGAACCTTCTAATTTTGGATTAGGGTGCTACATTAATTTAAGGTTATAATTACTAACCTGGGGGATTTGTCATAGTATGGTTATAAGCTGATTAGTAACAGTTGCATCACCATATCCACTATAATTATCCTGAGTTGGAGGGAAATCCTTATATGTATTACATGCATTGATACAGTTTTCATTCCTTCCAATATGTTCCATTTCTAAACAATGGAATACAATAGGTTAGTTTATGAATCACAATACACAATTCCAAACATTTAAAACACTTAACATACATGGAATATTTTATGCGTATAATATATAATAATTAAAAAAAATCCTTGGAGACGTATTTACTCATAAATACATCAGATTGATTTGTAATTAAAATGTGAATTATCTTATGAATATCCCCCGAGAGTGTCAAATATGGTGCATAGTAAGGCATGTTGTTGTATACCAGGATACCCCAAGCCATGCTTGAAACTCCATGTCATAGTTCTCACCCCAATGTACATCTGTTCCAGAACCACTCCCACATGTAATATCCAAACAAGGATGTATTTCATTGAAAACCAACATAATCCACACTATACCAAAATTCTATGGGGTTCTTATATACTTATCCACAAATTCTATCATAGGGTTATGATCCATAATCTTTTGTTCTAAATATATTTACAAGTTAGTTTCTAAACATCATTTGATACCAACTGTAATTCCCCAACCCCAGTTACTTAGATCTAGTGCATTATTTTAATACACTGGTATGATTACAAGGAATCAAGCCCTGAAGGACCGATCAGTTTAGATGTATTGAAAAATAGATTATATACTTGAATGTTAGATTACACATCCTAACATAAAATAAAACATAAATATTTCTTTTTATAAATCCATTAATCCCCAAGCTAAACCCTTCATATGAATCATAATAAACTTCTAGGAATCTAGGGAAAAAACATAAGAAAGGGGTGAGATCAGATACTGAGTAAGGTTAAATAATATAGCATATGCTATAAACACATAAGGAAATATGTGTAACAAAAAAACGTCCTTTTAAACATAAACATGAGCATAATATGGAAAAAATAAAACAAACATTACCATATAAATATACAAATTACTATTATACTAGTCGAATAATCAAATGTAATAACTAATTTCCTAACAAGGAAATTCATATTGCCAGACATCATAACCACAAAGTCAAGTCCTTGGGCCAAGAGTAGAAATAAAAATTCTGTCATGGCCTTGTGCTAGGAAACTAATTTGTCTCATGAGACCTACTGATGCATCGAGGGGAAAAATCAGGCCCTTCCCATTAATTACTAAGTCAAATTCATTCATTATACGAAAATGGTAAAACATAACATCAACATTTGTATTAAAAAAATCATACAAAATGACAATACTTTAACCATAAACCATGAATGGTATAAAAATTGCACATCCACAGTCAAACATATAATAACCCAATCAATACAATAAGAAATGTTATATTATAATTAATCAACCGTGATGGAGAATAATATCTTGTAAGGGGTGTTGACATAGTTGAAAATGATCAATAAAACTCTTTGACAGAAAATTACCTTTTTCATGATATAATTTTAAAGTCACAAAATATATAATTGATGTCATTTAAAATATTTTTCTAAATAAAAGTGTAACATACCGATTTGAAACATTTTAAAGGAATTAACATTTTAAAACATTCATGACCATTGAAATAAATCCTTAAAGGCATTTTGAAAACATGAACATTAATGAAAATGATTTTGAAGAATAAGTATTTTAAAATTTTAAAATAATGTTTTAGTTAAAGAATACCTTAATAAAATATTTTTGTAAACACTTTTATGAAATATGGACATGGATTATAAATATGTCACACTAAATACATACACATGAACAATCTAGGATAATAATGTGATTGAAAATTTAACCCTTACCTTGTACTTTCATTGGGTTGAGGGTACATTTAACCACTTGTATAATGACCATAGTATGTTATTAAATTATAATACAACCATATTTATATTTATTATATCATACATGATTCAGTTATGAATTTATAATACCCATTTAATAATAACTTCTATGTTAAAATAACATTTCGGGTTATAATCACTTTCTTTATCGTACGTGTTTTAACTTGTTATTCTTGATCATATCACTTATATGATGATTTAATTTTTTCCAAAATAAAAAACATCATTAATTTTACATATATATTTAGAATAAAAATATGTATAGTAGATATATATATATAAAAAGGAAAACACCGTTTATGGATACAGTAGGTAGTACATACACATAAATGTTGTTCCCGTCTTCATATCGTATTGAACAAAATTAAGTGAATTAGATATATGTTAATATATTATATATATATATATCCAGTATAATTATTAAGTCATATATTATATAATTATTAATAATATATATTTTTATAATAATCTTTGAATGGTTAACATGAAAATGAATCTCACCGCGTCATGGAGAAGGTAAGCCGTATGTACGCACGAGCGATGATATCAATTTATTCATTGTGAAATAGTTAGTAATTGGATAGTATATTTTATATAAATAATCATCAACATTTTATTTTTATTTTTTACATAAATTATACTCATTATTATACCCATCTAAATAATGATGTGTTGAATAACAATCTACACCACAACGTGTAGACGATAAGCTATAAGTACTTATGTTTGGTGACTTTGTCATTCATAGGATGGAATGAATAATGTATATATTTGTAACAAATTTATAATAACATCTTAGTGTGTAGATGTTACATGAGTTATTAATTTTGTATGGAAGCAACCAATAAAGATCAAGTGGAAGAAGAAAATATCTTTGAAATTGGTGAGGAATTAAGAACTTTTTAATCGGGTTCTTCCATTTGATTTGAACAGAAGGGCTCAATAGGTACACTTTCTAATGAAATAATGGCCTATAAGATTATGTGAGGGTATTTGTGAGGATTTTTGATCATGGTTTGGCTGAATGAAATGGATATGGAGGTGTTAATTGAATAGATGGAGAAGTACTTTTTTATAAGGGAGGTGAGGGTCACTTTTGAAAAAGTTTGAAATATTAATTTATTATAAATTAAATATCATTTTATAATATCGTGAAATCAATTTTTTTATAGTATAAGGTCTGTAGGGGTCTACATTCTCTCATCCAATAGGTTTTAGACATGTTTAGGTGACAATATTAACCTAATATTTTAGATTTAACTCTTAGTTAAATAATATAACATTTATCATTTCTTCTTGTATTTATAAATAACATGGTTAATAGACTTACAATAACATGCCTAGGGAACCTAAAGTGGTTTATCAATGACATATATTACCTTATTTATGTGATTTGTCTGAATCTTACATTTTTAGGAATATTATATCATTTAATAATATAGTATTTTTTTTATAACACATTTATATCAATTTTAACACTATTTTGTATTTGGTTTTCTTGAAATTCATAAAATATAGATTAATTAGAAAAAATAAATCGAATAAAAAAATTATATTCCCTTATAAAATTTGTGTATTTAATCAAATCATTCAATGTATATTCATTTTCATATTTATATAATCCTCTATTTGATTCTTTCATTAATAAGGAAAATATTACATGTTTATTGTGTCATAAATTAATATATTTATTTTACGTCTAAAAATTAAAAATAAATTACCATGATGTAGTAAATAATTTTATATTTCCAATGATTATTTATAGTAATAAATGGTCACTTATATAAACCCATATAAAAATTTTTTTACGAAAAGATATATGTTTATGTTACACTTTCCTTAACCATAAATTAATTTTTAAAAGGTTTTATTTTCACAATCAAGTGGATACATGGGGTCAAAAAATCAACCAAAGGGTTAAAATGGTCAAAATGTATCATAAAATAGGGTTAGTACATGTGTTAATATAATTTGATATTATTATAATATTATTTTTTACCCTTATTTTCCGGATTTATCATTTAACCAGAGTAAATAAATTATTTACTGAATTTAATGTCTAAAAATAAAAGTTAACTATTTAAAAAAATTTGACCTATTGATTCAATATATGGAATCCACTATTTCAATTTCAAAATACAGAAGTTTCAGAAATTAATTTAAAATTAATTCCTATTGTGAAAACCAAAAAACGGGTTTTTGAGAAATAAAAACTATCAAAAGATAGAAATGTTTTTATGTTAAATTTAAATGTGAAATTAAATCCAATGACCTAAATTATATTAAATTATAAAAATATAATCTAATGAGACTTTAAAACCACCCAAATTTATAATTTAACACTATAAATTATTTTGATTAATAATGTTTTCTTTCAATTATAATTTAGTATTTTTCACTATTCATCGAAATATGAATGTTATCCAATAAGTATCCGAAAATTATCCAAACAAATTTTTTTGTCCCACTTCTAATGATGAATTTAATTTCATCAAATTTAATATATAAAAGTGGTAAATATTTTATTTAAAAATGTTCTCCATTAAATGTTTAAAAAACTGCATTTTTTTCAAAAATACTTCTTTTATCGGAAAAATTGAATTTGTCATTACATTATGAATTAGAAACACAATAGATAAAAGTTAAATTAATATTGGATATATAAAATTAAATGTGTGGTTAATAATATTCATTACTGATTTTAAAACTACTAGTTTGATCTGTCGTGGTGTGCTAGAACGTGAAGTTCGATACAACACAACCTATTTTATTATTCAAAGAGAAACGTACCAAGGAAGAATGGGGTGTAACATTAAAATAACTTTAGTTACAATATTGTATAGTATAAGGATTAAATTTTTCGACCTAATTTTTTTTTCTATTTTTAGGTCATTTTATTCCTAATGTTCTTAGTTGAACCACTGGTAAACCCATTTTTAACACAACCTTGGTAATTAATTATTAATGTTTTCACTATTAATTTTTTCAAAAAATAATTTTTAAATTATTAGATAAAAAATATTATTATGATTCAATATAATGAATCTATTTTTTTAAAATTCCACTGACAGAAGTGGAAGAACCCATTTTAAAGTTATACTCAACAACACAAAGAAAAAGTGGGGTTTTGAAGGGGAAATTTTCATATATATGGAAGGTTTTAAAATAAAAAATCAACATGAAATTGACTAATATGAAACAAATTTTATTTTTTATAATATTATTTAACTAAATTTACATTAAAACAAATTTAAAATATAGTTTATCATTTATAATAATTCAAATGATAAGATGTTTTCAATTAAAAATATGTAATATTCACTTTTCATCAAAAAATGAATATTTTCCAAAAAAATCCCAAAAATTCACACCAAGATAAATTTTAATATGATGTTTAAAAAATTAAGGTCATTTTATCAAATATATTTAAAATTTATTTGTAAAATTAATTTTATCATAAGGGCACAAGAATAGATGAAACAATTTTCATTATAAAAAATATATTGTCAGAAAACAAACTCTTTCAAATTTTTATTATTTTATTTAAAATATATAGATATCGATTTAATTTGTTATATAAATGCATAAACTATATAATATAAAATCTAAATAAATTATATCTTTCAATTTAACAACTAAATTATAATTATAATGTTTAAATAAAATTATAGAAGTGTATTTGTTTTAATCCATGTATTGAATGAATAATAATATGTTGATGAGATTCAATTTATTTAATTTATATCAGTCATAAGTTAATGGGATGTAATATATTGTATTCAACACACTTCTCATATACTTGTATGAAACAAATAAGTTAAAGATGTTTTAGATTGGATAATGACAAGAGTTGAGATTCCAGGTTAGTAACCTCAACATATAGAGATAAACTCTATATGTTTACAAGGACATAATAATTGAAAATGATTTTGATGATGATAATTATACTTTTTTTTTATTATTAATTGTAAATCCTAGGGAAACATCTACTACTTAAAAGAGGTAGGTCAATGGTTTGTTTCAGAGCAGTGGCAGTCAGCCAGCGCTAAGTAGAGGAACTTCAACACATTCTGTTGTGGAAAGATGTAATAAGATCTTCAACATGGATAATCGGAGAATTATCATATTTTATGCCCAAAACGTCTAATTTGGTGTTTTCATTGTGAAAAAATAATCCATATGTAACAATTTATTCACAATGGAATCATGACTAATGTGTCATGAGGGTTCGAGATGGATACAAACACCAATCCATGGGAAATGCCTTGGGTTAGTGTATCATTTTTAGACCCCTCTTACAATTATGAGTTATGATAGTTATGTATATCATGGATTGTATTTAAAGATGAGTCATTATAATTAAATACATTGTATCAGACAACAACTGAATGTTGTGAGGGACATTATACTATTTGAGGTACGATCTTCATCAAACCTAGTTTTTATACTACATTGTTTGATGCATATACATCTCATTAGTTTATGTCTACATAATTTATATTTGAACTCAATTACCTATCATGTTATCTTCTATGTTATTTTCTAATGATACACTATTGGGTAAACACAAGATTATATTAAATGATGTGTGGAGTGTCTAATAGTCATTTATAGTTTCAGAATTCTATCTGACTTCATGATTATAGTGATAAAAATGCTTCAATGTTATTCAGGGGATGGAATTGCAGACAACACATCGAATTAAAATTGATTCCTATCATAGATTGGTATCATAAAATCACCAATGGTAAATAAATTATTTATTACTTGTGAGTGAGAATTTAGAGCAGGTATGGTGTTTGTTGACTGGATAGAGCTTACAATGGTCACAATATAGATTGATGGTTAGTATTTTTCATCATGATTTGTGGTAGAACCCATGAAAAATCTAAAATATTTATATATATATTAGGTTTTATTTCTAGATAACTTCTCATTACTTTCCCCTTATAGACAATACGACTTGGTGATAGAACTTGTTCTAGGGGAACAATCAATTTTTGTACTTCCATAGTATATATTTCTCTCCACATAAAAGAATCTAATGAAAAAAATCATGTAAATTTAGAAGAATGGATATATAATTTCATTTACATCACTATGTGTGTACATGTCGTGTTCTCCAAGAACTGGTACAACAGTAATATACATTTAATAGATTACAATAAGATCAATAAGCTGATTATGAATAATATATATCTATTGACCAAAATCGATGATCTTTTCAATCAGTTACATAGATCCTACTGGTTATCCAATATTGAAAAACTATTGATGTATCATAATATTGAGGTTAAATAAGATTAAATATGGAAGATTATGCTTTAGATCAGGAATGGGATATATGAGTACTCGGTTTCGTTGTTTGGACAAATGAGTGCGGCAATAAGGTTAAAGGATCTCATGAATAAGATATTTCACCTATACCATGACTTGTTAGTCATAATTTATATGAATAATATCCTTATGTAATCATAGATCCCTAAGCATCACTCCATATATCTCAAGATATTATTGATTACACTTTTATAACATCCACTTTATGATTCTTTGATAAATATTCAGATATGGAATTAGGAGGTGAAATGCATGGGGCATGTGGTTTCTTAGAGTAGTATATCTTTATAATCGGGGAATGTTGAGGAGGTTGTTTCTTAAAAATAATCTTTGAATTATTTTTATTTTATGTTTCATATTTGATTATTTGGATAATATCCATGTTTTTTAAGGAATTCTCCCATTTATCAACAGCCATGACTTTATTGTCGAAGAGAGGGGTGAGGCTTCATTATTCAGGATAGTTTGAGGAGTCCTTCAATATTTGATGTGGTGGTTTACTACATATATAGTATGGATTATTCATATAAATGGGATTTGATTATCTATGTAATGTAATGAATCAACCATTTTTTTGGTTGTAATATTGATGTAGAGGGAGCATGTGGTGGCTTATGGGTCAAATTAGCTAAGACCCACTGATCCGAACAATCTAATCCATGACATGGAGATAGAGAGATAGAATCCCTAGTCCTCAATTTGAAGTATTGGAAAAACTATATATTTTTTATGATATTTTTCGTTGGAGTAGGATACTAATGAGTGGGTCTTAATTGAGTTCCTATAAACATTAAAATTAAAATGTTTATTTAAATGATTCCCCCATTTTAAAATAAAACATTCCAGTTAATCAAACTAATACAATTAAAATACTTTTTCTATTAAAACATCTTTTTATAAAATTGATTATTTATTATTAATATCAGTATGAGATATTGATACAACATTTTAATCTTTTTTAATAATGAAAAACAATTATAACTACTATCCAAGAATAATAATCAATATAAAATTTAGTTTTCTCCAAAATTAATTAAAACATAGAAAGAATAAATTGAATGAAATAGAGGAAAAAATAAGTTGATCAGTATTAAGTTTAGAAAAAATACACTCAACTTGGATATGACATGCAACCAAGAAATATATATAAAGCATTTATCCACACCCTGGATTTGGGTTAACAATAGTACATAGGATTTTTGAGGTCACATGATGACTTCCACTATTCTATGTTGGGAAACTAACAACCAAGTCACACATGAACTCTTCCACAGTTATACATGGGTAAAAAATTGTAAACTATATTTAAGTAATGATATCATGTATCATGTAGTTTAATGAAAGAGATTATGTGGGTTTTAATAAAGATACACACACATCTTGAAAAGTAATAAAAAGAATAAAATGTAGAGAAAATATGATGATAAAGGATCATAAATTATCTGAGTGTTGTTTCATGCAGCTCTAGAATTGTAGGATGGAGAAGATGTCATTCTCGAGTCCTCTTATATAAACTATGTCTCATTAGTCTTGTGCTCGGTTTTCTAGTTTGATGAGACATGATTTTTAGCTATTGTTATTCTTAGAGTTGCTGCTATGAGATTGTTTGAGATTTAGATCTACAACAGGTCATCGCTCATGAATCGAAGTTCATCGTGTGTTCTTTAGTATAAGAGCAATACTATTTTTTTCATTCATTCAGCTTCAAAAAAATTTATGCTCATGTTCCATGCTTTTATTTTTAACTTCGGCTCATGGGTTAGATTTGAAAGGATACACTATCTTTACATCTCGTACATCATACTATCTGCTGACAGAATTCCAAAAGATCATTATTTAAAATAGTTTCATTAAATAACACCAAAATCACCATTATAAACAATTATAAATTTAATTGATAGAGGAAGAAAAAATGGTAATGTTTGGAAAAAATTCATATATACGGTCGGAGAGTTATGGTGCCACAGTCACGGTGAGAACTAAAACTAGTATCATAATTTTGGTGGTAATATTGCAGTGGTAGATCCATTGAAAAAATTGAAACTGATAGCATGGTCATGGTTTTTCCTCCTTTTCAAATTCTAGAATGAGTAAGAAGATTATAGTGTCAAGAAAGTAGTGTCTCATGTGATGGTGTCTAGTCCTTTCTCATAATTATGAACGATGTCTTTTTATGGTGTCTTGGAAACAGTGGAAAGAAAATGGTGTCAAGTCAATTGTGAAAATCTAGAATGAGTAGAAATCATACAATATCAATGACTCTATGAAATTCTGGAATCAGTAATATGGTCAAGGTGTCCCAGTTACAGTTTCAGGTTTATGGTGTTTGGGACGTGGCCAAATTTTCTCCCGAATGGTGAGACAGTGATTATAGAAGCGATGTCTCAAACATGATATATGGGATTTTAAATATTATTTTTGAACATTAAAACCTGAGGTGTTCAACAATCTCCAAACATTATTTCTGGGCATTAAAAAAAGGATTTCACAACATCCAAACAGGATTTGTGAGCATTCAAAAATAAGGAGTTCTACAATCTCCCCTTTTTGTTGATCACAAATCATGGAATTTATATACAATATATTTTGATAAGGAAGTAATATTGAACAGATATGGGAGAAGATATATAAAAAATGATATTCTCCTAATAATAATAATTTTCCATAATTTCATTTTCTTATTTCTCCCCCTTTTAGGATTATTAAAAAGAAAATAAGAAAAAAAGATAATAAAGCATGAATAATGGTATGTAAGAAATTAAACAACAATAGTTCACATTGTATTGAATATAATGAGATAATTCATTACAGGAATAATTAGAAATACAGTAAATACCTATCAAAAAACATCCTCCAATTCACTTCAGAGCCAAAATTATTTTATTTTCCCTTAGTAGTGACATCCGGAGGAGCTAATGGAGTAGAAGTAGAAGTGGTTGAAGGTAGTGATCCAAATGTGATAGAAAGAAGAGGCACTCGTTCAACAATATAGGGTGCATGAGTTCGTCTTGTGGATGATCTGGTTACAGATTTATGAATAATAACAGGTTGGATCTAACTTAGATCATGACAGATAGACATGGAATCAGGATCCAAGGCAGTGGATGAGGAAGGAGTGGAACCAAGCCGCAATGGGGAAGTTGTAGGAGCCCCAATATTAGTAATTTTCACATGTATGTAGGGCTTCAACTACTTAATGAAATCAGTGGTGATCTCACCTCCATAATGCATAGAGTTCTCAATTTCATCATTATTTTCATAAAACATTTCAAATAGAAAAGTGTAGTCTAATATCATTTGATCTTTAGTCTTGACGACTTGAGTGATAGAATGAATTTGCAAATTCTGCACAAGATACTTGATGTGATTGTTCAAATCATTATTAGAAAAAATTATATTAAAGCTGAATTATATATTATTAGATATTACTTCTTGGGAATAATTAGTAATAATTGAATGTATCCACAACAACTCAAGCACTCGATCATTATTCTTGGTGACAATAAAGAAACATTCTTTATCATGACCAATCAACTCTGATTGAAGCTCTTCTTTGAAAACAATTCTGGATGAATCACATTCTATAGGTTGAGATGGATTTACATAGGTAGTAGAACCTATAACAGAAAATGTGAGAGACTTAAGTTGATTTATAATATTTCTTAATAATCACATATACTCATTGGTTAGCTAATTCAGTCCAACAACAATCACACAAATCTCACTGACTATCTCGGTGTACTTCTCAACCACTTTTTCATAAACTATAGTCATATATTATTGAATATGATATAAAAACATATGTGGTATTGATCACCAACATATTTAACATGATGATTAAAAAGATCTTGAGCATTTTTGATGAAATTATATATATCATAATACATAGATAAATGAAACTTCTCCTCATTAATCAGCTGTTTGTTCTCAAATAAAACTTCCAAAATTTCATGATGTGTCTTTTTGTGAATCTGCTATATTATTTTCTATAGATGCAAAGAAGTATCTCTTTCACTAATATTATTCACTAGGGATGATTTGGGGCATCATGATCTTTTCAAATACAGATTTAAAAGTGTTTTAAGAAGCATTTAGATCACTATAACTAACAAAATAAAAGGTTTCATCGGTTGGTTGTGGAACAAGAATTGAAATAGGTTGAGGCTCCATAGTGGAGTTTACTTTTATGGAATAAATTTCTTTTCATTAAAATATAGTGGAATGATCTATTCCATTTAAAAATGACTCTTGGATATTATACACATCAAAATAATAGAAAAACCTATACTAGGTATCCACAGAGCATTGGCCAACCTGATTGGGAACTTGAACACTTTTTAAACTGAGTTGCTTCCCCCTCTCAATAGCCGCATCTCTTTTTGGACTAAGAGAATCATTCTCTTGATAAATTTCCAAATTCTCAATTCATACACGCTCACCCATCTCTTATCTAGCAAGGTGAAAGTCCTCTTCTATTATTTATTCATTATATAGGATTATTTTTGTTTCATGTTGTTTTTCTTTTTGATCCACAACAACAGCCTCTTCCTCAATAATATGTTATTATTACATAGAAGGTTCTATATCAACAATATTCTCTTCTTCAATGTTAACACATCATTTTGAATCAAGTACATATCTTTCAACAAATTCTAGTGAAATAGGTAGGGAACTAGCTTCTTTGTCTACAAAATTTCCTTCCTAATGTGAATATACTATATATTTTTCTTATACATATGAATAATAAACAACTTCATCAGGTTCTATACCTTGTTATGATACACTTCTATGTCTTGAATGGTTTTCAACTAGGTTGAAATGTTCATAAATTCTTTAATTGAGTTCCACACAAGACTTTTTCCAAGTATTTCAGCTAATTTTCAACCTTATAATTATATACTTTGAGATATAAAACACATAAGTTCCAATTACTTCTTCATTTAAACCAATTACTACCTTGGAAATCAACATTTCAAAAACTAACCTAGGATAAAATAGAAAAGTTTATTGTGATTTTGTCTAGATCATTTCACTCATGTAAAATGTAATATACATACATAGATTTACCTTCTTCCCATTCTTCATAAGATATATTAAGAAATAATTATGAATCTTATGGGTAGAAAAATATAATTTCCCTGTAAGGATAATATTTTGAATAAACTTAAATAATATCCTTGTCTTGCCATCAAGCCTTCATATAATTTCACTTCTCTTCTTCTTATTGAAAATTATGTTGCATAAAGCCTCTTCTAGGATAAACACAACACTAAGAGAAGGAGGACCTCTTTATTAATCCTAGAAAATTATGTCATGAAGTATTCCTTGTCCTGAAGCCCATAACCCTGATGAAAAGTTACATATTTTACCTTTTATCAAGCTTCTTATAACAAAATCATATTCAGAGTGGAACGATAACAGATCATACTAATAAAACTGAGGAACAATCTTCAGATAAATAAGACATTTAAATTTTGTAAACTAGTCCATCAATACCTATTCTTCTAGTATTGTAAAAAATCGAAATACTTTTCAGTAGCTACATCATAAAAACATCATGATCTGGTACTATTGTTCTACAAAAAAGGGTTGGATTTAGAGGTCCCTCATGCACTATTTTTGAAGTGTTTTTCAATTTCTTCTATGAACTTCTTTTCTCAAGAGTCGATGAATATGGATGCTTCGTTCTAGGCATTCAATGATGGTTCAAGAATTATGAAGTGTTGAATGAGGGAAAATAGTTTGATATAGATGGGCTTTGATTTTAAGATAATATAGCTCTAGAGAAGAGAAATATGAAAATTTACAGGTTTTATCACTTATGGATTTTCAATATAAAAAACACAAATACATGAAATAAATTAAAAAAATTATCAATACAGTGATACGGGAAATAAAATTATAAACATATAAGTCTGAGTTATTATGGTGAGGCCAGAATAGGTAGTCATTGTGTCATAATTATGGTTTGACTCCAAACAGTGAAATTATTTCATTGAGACAATAAGTATGAAATTGTAACTAAGAGAAAGTAAATGTGAAACAACAAGTGTGGTATAGTAACTACAAGATGGTAACTTGTGGGTCCATGAATCATGAAAATATAAATTGTGAAATATTAAAATGATCACTTTTGTTTTATCAATCCACACTCATATATGATTTAATCTATTCTGCCACAATTTAATAGCAAAGTTAAGTGAGCATTTCACCAAGCTGATGTTCAGTGCCCATGAATTATAAATTGATAACACAATTTTGATAATTTTTTTCATAATGTGATGTATTACATCAATATTTTTAGTCCTAGAATGTTAAACAAGATTCTTTGAAATGTTAATAGAACATGTATTGTCAAAATT
This sequence comes from Viscum album, assembly GCA_963277665.1. Taxonomy (NCBI): domain Eukaryota; kingdom Viridiplantae; phylum Streptophyta; class Magnoliopsida; order Santalales; family Viscaceae; genus Viscum; species Viscum album. The sequence continues at coordinate 1,601,878,988 of OY728153.1, read as the reverse complement.
TATTGTTACATGTCTAAATTGATATCCAAAATAAGGAGTGTCTTTCATCCATAAATCTTGTGCAAAAAAACTACCAGCAGCAATGTATTCAGCCTCGACAGTAGATAATGCTGTTGGGCGGAAAAGAAAAGGAAGTGATGGCAAGAGGGGGGGTGAATTGCCTTTTAAAAATTAATTAACAATTTAAAATCAAAGTTAAAGGTGCAGCGGAAATAAATATGGCAAGACACAAAATTGATAACGGAGTTCGGCTTAAACCCAAGCCTACGTCTCCGCTCCCAACTTAACCGTTGAGAGATTTACTACCGCTTTCTTTTTAATGGTTTTAGCAAGAAACCCAGTAGACTTTAAGGTTAGTCTAGAACCTATTACAGCTTGCTTTTGATGGTTATGCAAGAACCCACTTGCTTTCAATGGTTGAGCAAGAACCCACTAGCCTTCTTACAGGTGAAGGCTAGCTCACCTTTGTCTCAAGCCTTTTAAAGGAAAGGCTTGACCAACCTCTTCACACCTTGAAGGTGGTGTGAGAACCCAAATGAAAGGGAGATGAGAGAAATAGGGGGGGGGGGTGTAGGCACAAACCCAAAATGATGCTCAAAATAAATAAAACAATGAAAAACTGTAATGGGGAAGTCTTGGGCGCCAATGGATTGATGGATCTGATGAAGGGCGCTCCCAAGCTTCTTTGGTGGTGCTCCTTGGATGTGGAAGTGTGTTGGAGGAAGTGGGGTTCCCTTGGAGCAATCCGCCGGAGGTTCGCCAAATGATTAAAATGTGTCCCGTGGGCTTCCTTGGCTTGGTTATGGTTCCGGTATTGATCCTTGAGCTTCCTAGTCCTTTATTTATAGAGGGGGAACCCTCATATGGCCTTTGGAGGTCTTCGGAGTCGTTGGAAAAGGCTTTGGAGCCGTTGGGAGGCAAGTGGACCAGCCTGGTCAAAGGCCCAACAGCTTGTTTGACTGGCTCCACCGGCTGACCGGTGCTAGGCCACTGGTTGGCCGGTGATTGCAAAATGGGAGAGGGATCGGGCTCAGGTTCCACCGGCTGGCTGGTGAGGAGGCCACCGGTTGGCCGGTGCTGAGGCAGTAGCAAACACTGTTCTGGCTGGGTGCCACCGGCTGGCTGGTGCTGAGGCCACCGGTTGGCCGGTGCTGAGGCAGTGGCTCAGCCTTCTGTCTGGGTTCCACCGGCTGGCCGGTGGTCTAGAAAGAAGGATGCCTTCTGTCCAGGCCTCCATCGGCTGGCCGGTGCTCTTCCATCGGTTGGTCGGTGGACTGAAAATCAGTCCACTTTGGCTTGTTGCTTTCTTGGCCCAATTCCTTGGCCACCTGAAATCATGCCTATTATCCAAAAACACTTAAAACAAGATTATTAAAATAAGAGAGTGATTGTGATCATGAAAATTAAACCATGAGGGGTTCGAGAGGTACAACAATCTCCCCCTATTTTGATGATCACAATCACCAAAACCAACAATGTAAAAATGAAGTGAAAGGCATGCTTTAAAAGATTTTTCCCCCAATCAACCAAGAATTTCTCCCCCTTTGTGATTATCAAAATAGCACGGGGAATAAAACTTGATTGAGGGAAACTGTTGAAAAACAAGATAGATATTTTTTAAACCAATTGAAATTATTGAAATTTGAAGTGAAAGTTTTGAAATGAAAATTGAATAACAGTTTGAATTGAAAGTTTGAAATGAAAAATTGAATAACAGTTTTAATTGAAAGTTTTGAAATGAAAAATGAATAACAGTTTGAATTGAAAGTTTTGAAATGAAAAATGAATAACAGTTTGAATTGAAAGTTTTGAAATGAAAAATGAAATGAAAGTTCGAATTTGAAATCAAAAAGGCTTAAACAATCCTAACTCCCCCTAAATAAAAACAACAAATCACCGAGGAGAGGTTTTTGAAACCGAGACAAATTTTGGTCCGGTAAGACTCGCTAATAGGGATTTTTCAATCCATACTTGTCTAGTGGCGGGTCTTCTTGTATAAAATTCATCATTGAAAGAAATGGTTTTGGGCCTTCCATACCGGGCATTTTTGCAATTGCACTCATAAATCAAGTGCCCGGGCTTTTTACAATAATTGCAAAATTTAAATTGAGAGCTCCCCCTTACAAAAACAGTTGGGGCATGGGAAGAGGAAGCTTGCTTGGAATAGCCAAGCCCTTCGGTGGTTCTAGATATGCGTTGGGAACCAAGAAAATTGTTCAAATTTTGTTCACCTTGGGTGAACTTGGCAAGGGATTACCTTAAATCCTTGATTGTTGATTCCATGGAATCAACATCGGGAAGGTTTTGAACTTTGAGGGACAACTCCTCCTTTTCTTTGAGAAGTTGTTCCTTTTCGGAAGAGAGTTTTTTGAAATTCTTTTTTAAAGCAACAAATTTGGAAGAAAATTCATGAAAACCTTCCTCCAATTGATCTCTAGCATGTTGGAGATCCTCATATGATAAATGATTAAAAGAATTTGAAGAACTAGAGGATGAGGAGTCGGAAGATGTTACCTCATGAAATGCCATTAGGCATTTGTTACCGTTGTCACTTGAGGAGGATGAGGAGGAAGATGTGGAGCTATCACTCCATGTGGCCTTGAAAGCCTTCTTCTTTTCCTTTTGCTTGGCCTTTTTCTTGTTGAGTGGACAATCGGGCTTGTAATGGCCTTTCTTGCCACACCCGTAGCATGTTACCTCGGGCTCGGATTTTTCGTCGTGTTTTTCATTTCGAGCCTTGCGGGATTTATTCTTCTTGTGCTTCTTCATGAACTTGTGCATTTTGCGGGCAAGATTCTCCATTTCGGAATCGCCGCTTGAAGAGGAAGATGATGAGGAGGAGGAGCTTTCTTCTTGTTGAACATTGAAGACGATGTTCTTTGGAACTTTGATCGGTTTTCCTTCCTTTTCAGCTTGCCTCCTCATGGTGATCTCATAGGTCATGAGGGATCCGATGAGCTCTTCGACCGGCATGTTCTTGATGTCTTTTGCTTCTTGGATTTCCGTGACTTTCGGAGCCCATGAGATTGGTAGGATCCATAGGATCTTCTTGACCATTGTTTCTGCAGAAATATTATCTCCAAGAGATTTTATACCATTGCAAACGTCAATAAAGCGTGTAAACATTTCAGAAATAGATTCGGATGGATGCATGGAAAAAGACTCAAAATCTTGACGGAACATATCCAATCGAGTATCCTTGACTTTGTTGGTCCCCTCATGGGTAACCTCCAATAGTTTCCAGATTTCATGTGATGAGGTGCATGTGGAAACTCGATTGAACTCATTACGATCAAGGCCGCAATGAAGAGCGTTCATGGCTTTTCCATCAAGCTCGAAATTTTTAATATTGGCTTGAGTCCATTTGGATTCATCGGGGGAAGAGAGGTAATAACCATGCGTGACAATTTTATAAATGGGATAACCTATACTTCTAAGAAAAGTGGTCATTCAGGTTTTCCAATAATTATAGTCGGTTCCATCAAAAAATGGAGCACGACCCAAAGAATAGCCTTCGGGGGCGAAAGACGTTGAAGCCATCACAATGGATCTTGAATTTGAAACCGGTTAAGGTATTACTCAAATTTTCCTCTAATACCAATTGTTGGGCGGAAAAGAAAAGGAAGTGATGGCAAGAGGGGGGGGGGGGTGAATTGCCTTTTAAAAATTAATTAACAATTTAAAATCAAAGTTAAAGGTGTAGCGGAAATAAATAAGGCAAGACACAAAATTGATAACGGAGTTCGGCTTAAACCCAAGCCTACGTCTCCGCTCCCAACTTAACCATTGAGAGATTTACTACTGCTTACTTTTTAATGGTTTTAGAAAGAAACCCACTAGACTTTAAGGTTAGTCTAGAACCTATTACATCTTGCTTTTGATGGTTATGCAAGAACCCACTTGCTTTCAATGGTTGAGAAAGAACCCACTAGCCTTCTTACAGGTGAAGGCTAGCTCACCTTTGTCTCAAGAATTTTAAAGGAAAGGCTTGACCAACCTCTTCACACCTTGAGGGTGGTGTGAGAACCCAAATTAAAGGGAGATGAGAGAAAGAGGTGGGGGTTTGTAGGCACAAACCCAAAATGATGCTCAAAATAAATAAAACAATGAAAAACCGTAATGGGGAAGTCTTGGGCGCCAATGGATTGATGGAGCTGATGAAGGACGCTCCCAAGCTTCTTTGGTGGTGCTCCTTGGATGTGGAAGTGTGTTGGAGGAAGTGGGGTTCCCTTGGAGCAATCCGACGGAGGTTCGCCAAATGATCAAAATGTGTCCCGTGGGATTCCTTGGCTTGGTTATGGTTCCGGTATTGATCCTTGAGCTTCCTAGTCCTTTATTTATAGAGGGGGAACCCTCATATGGCCTTTGGAGGTCTTCAGAGCAGTTGGAAAAGGCTTTGGAGCCGTTGGGAGGCAAGTGGACCAGCCTGGTCAAAGGCCCAACGGCTAGTTTGACTGGCTCCACCGGCTGACCGGTGCTAGGCCACCGGTTTGCCGGTGCTTGCAAAATGGGAGAGGGATCGGGCTCAGGTTCCACCGGCTGGCCGGTGACGAGGCCACCGGTTGTCCAGTGCTGAGGCAGTAGCAAACACTGTTCTGGCTGGGTGCCACCGGCTGGCCGGTGCTGAGGCCACCGGTTGGCCGGTGCTGAGGCAGTGGCTCAGCCTTCTGTCTGGGTTCCACCGGCTGGCCGGTGGTGGGACACCGGTTGGCCGGTGGATTGAAAATCAGTCCACTTTGGCTTCTGTCTTTCTTGGCCCAATTCCTTGGCCACCTCAAATCATGCCTATTATCCAAAAACACTTAAAACAAGATTAGTAAAATAAGAGAGTGATTGTGATCATGAAAATTAAACCACGAGGGGTTCGAGAGGTACAACAAATGCAACATAATTTTTCTATTTTACTACACCATGATACTTGAGACATTCCTAAAAATGAAATATTCTAGAGGTTCTCTTTTTATATAACTTACAACCACCAATGTCAGAATCTAAATATTTAACTATGTCAAATTATCAAACTCTAGGATAAAATTGTCCTGTATTGGTAGTATGTATGAGGTATTTAAAAATTCTTTTAACTGTATGATGATTTAACTCTTTAGGATTTTCATAGAAATGAAAACACACACAAATACCAAACATAATATCAGGTTTACTGGGAGTTAATTAGATAATACATCCAATCATTTAAGTATAAGTGGTCTGGTCAACAAATTTAATATTTTCCTCAATATCCAACTTATATGTTAGTACTCATTGGAGTGTCACTAATTTTATTACTATCCAAGTTAACACATTTTAGAAGTTTTTTTATATTTTATTTGATTTAAGATAATAACTTCATTGTCTTGAAAAAAATTAAATTCAATAAATATTGTTAGTTCACCCATTAACCTCATTTCAAATTCATTTTTCATCATTTTAAAAAAAAATTGATACATAATGAATTTCATGAAGATCCAAAAATAATGCCATATATATAGATTTGAACAACTAAAACAACTTTTGAAATCTGTTTTATAAAAATAGTAGGATCATCTATAACTTTTGTCAAACCATTAGAAATAATAAAAATATTGAATCTATCATACCAAGCTATTGAATATTTCTTTAATCCATCTAATTCTTTTGTAAATTAAAAAATGCTTGATAAAGTGTGGGTTTGTTAAAATAGGGGGTTGTTCAACAAAAACAATCATCCAAAAAATAACCATTTATGAGTTCACTCTTGAATTCTATTTGATAAGGTTTTAAATTAAAATGGGATTCATATGAAAGAAATATTCTAATGGATTCAAGTATAGCTACTTGTGAAAATGTCTCTTCATTATCAATTCCTTATTATTGGCTATAACCTTGAGCAACAAATCTAGATTTGTTTCTAACTATGTTACCACCTTTATCTAACTTGTTCCAAAACACCCATTTAGTGCCTATGGTCAATGTGTCTTTTGGAATATCCACAAGTTTCCGAATATTGTTCTTTTCAAATAGATTTATCTCTTATTGCATATCCACCACCCAAAATAAATCATTGATTTCCTCATTTATGTTTTTAGGTACAATCTTTGATAGAAATGATTGATGTTCAACCAGATTACTTATAGAAGCTCTTGTCTATGATTCTTTATCAAAATATCCAACAACTGCATCTAAAGGATGTTTCATAAGGGTTTTAATAGCTCTAGAAAAAGAATGGTATGTTATTTCCGGTTCTTCAATAGGTTTGGGTACCGTATTTCTTGAAACTGAAGAATTTCCTGAAATGGATTTCTTAATAGATTCCTTCATTGCATGGTCAAAATATTTTTCATTTATTTTCCGATTTGACATATCATCCTCAAATATTCTATAGGGAGGAATTAGGTTCATTTGGATCTGTTACATAAAATTTAACACATACAGATTCTACTAGACATTTAGTCCTTCTGTTATACTCTATATGATTTACTAGAGATTGAATATCCAAGAGAAATCACTCCATCACTCTTGGATGCAAACATATCAATATTATCATCAGTATTAATAATATGTACTTTGAATACATAAACATTGAGGTAATTGACCTTTGGTTTTCTTTTGTTCCACAACTCATAGGGAGTTCTTTTAAGAATAGGTCTAATTAACACTCTATTAATAATGTAGCATATTTTATTGAATTCTTCATCTCAAAATTATATAGGTAGGTCATACTCACTATGCATGGTTCTCAAAATTTCTTTTATGTTTCTATTTATTCAGTCTACAACTACAATTTTTTTAGACATTGTTGGGGCAAAAAAGTTATGACATTATGAATTTAGTGATAAATATTATTCAAATCATGGTTTTCAAACTCATAGCTAGGGTCACATTATAGGGATTTAATTTTAATACCACTATAATTTTTTACAATCCTTTCATACTTGGTGATGTAATTACATACATCACTTTTGTGAGCCTGACATTAGGTCCATGTATACATAGAATAGTCATCTACAAGAACATAAACATAGTGATTACCATTTAAATTTGAATCTCTAGATGGCCCAAAAAAATCTATGGGAAACAACTCAAGAGGATGAGGTGTTGAAACACCATTCATTGTAGTGAATGAGATTTTGTGTTTTTTATACTTTGTATAAATATTATAGACTTTATTATTTGGAAACTAATATTTGGTTATGTCATTAATTAAACCATTTATCATATTCTTTCTAAGGGAGTTTATTTTCAATGTCATAGACTTTTATTCCACAACCCATAATATTTGTAAAATTCAATTAAGCATGAATAATTTGGAGAAACTATGGAATCTATCTTCATAGCATAGAAATTTTCATTTCTAAAAGTAGAAAATATTAGTTCATTTTATATGTTAAAAACATTGCAATCATCATTTTCCAATTTCACCTGAAATACATCATCACATAATTGTGAAATTATAAGCAGATTATATTTTAATCCATCAACAAAAAGTACTTTATATATTCAAATAGAGTTAGAAATACCAATCTAGCCTATGACAACTATTTTTTCTTTGGGATTGACATAATAATTGACATGCCCACCATCAATCTTTACTATGTTCTTATAGCATGAGTAATTTCCTATCATGTTTCATGAACATATATTATCCAAGTACCATAATCCATTACCATATCTCTTCAAACATATTTTCTACAAAATAGTCAAAAAAAGTATATTTTGGTACGTAGATTTGTTTGGGTCAAGTATCATTAGAAATCAATGATTTAGGAAGCCACATCTACTTCATGTGTTTCCTATAGGAATTATAAAACATATTTGAAAAATAATATTTATTTTGTTCTGAAAAACTAGAGGTAGTAAAAGACATTCCATAATTGTAACTGGTAGTAGAATTTTCATTTTAAATTAGAAAAATCGATTTTACTTATTTAATTACAAACTTTTTTTGGTGATATTTATTTTCCCATGTTGAATCCTATACCAGTAATGTATCTAGGGGAATTGTTTTTACTAAATATATGAGTAACAGTATTTTTTCCGTTGGTAAATTTCTGTAGGTCATTTTTCAATTGTGCATTAGATAACATAAGTTCATTATTCTCCATGAGTAATCAAACTTATTTTAATATATCTATATTAATTTCAGACTTAATAGTTGTAGTCATGGATTGTTGTTTCTTTAAAGATTTATATTTATCTTTCAGCCGATTATAAGTATCATTTAGAATTTGGAAGTATTAAAAAATTTACTTATTTAACATATTTCCATAATCACTATCATGTCCAAAATAATTGGAATTCAGTACAAGAGACTCATGGGTTACCTTAGATGTGTTTTTCATAAAACACATATTGGTCTTATTAGTATTTTCATGTTGTGAAGACACTATGTAACTTGAAAAGCCTTCTGAATCGCTCCATGTTGTGTACATTAAATTTTTATACATTATATCATTACCCCCATTCATATTCTATTATTTTAGCTTCAAACAATAATCTATTACATATCCCATTCTCTTGCATTCATAACAGATTATTCCATCATATTTGTCACTTCGTTCCCTATCATTCTTCCAATTTCCCATCTGATCATATCTTCCATTTAAGTTGAGATTTATGAAAAATTTATTTCGTTTATAGAACTTCATAAATCATGTAGCTAATAAATCCATTTCATCATCACTGTCTAGTGAAGAATTTTCAATGTCGTTAATTTATATAGGGGCATGCAATTTCTCATTTTCCTTGCATTTAGATGAAGATGTATTGAATGCCACATATTTACTTTTCGGTTCATCCACCTCTTCTTTGTTTACTTTTAGTTATTCCTTATGAATTATCATTATTCATATCATCTCCTTGATAGGTATTTTGATAATATCAAAATATTATCTACATGAGACAGAGGCCCCTCTCCTTCTATATGGTAAACATATGAGAATTTTCAAATTTTTATCCTCTGATGTAACATCTATTACCAAAGAGATTAGTGTATTCATAATTTCATTAAACGTCATATAAATGTCATAAATAGGTGCATTAGGATTCATTTTAATTATATCATATTTAATAGTATTTGTGTTAAGCCTAATTTCCATAACACAAGTGGTTCTTTCATGTGGAAGAAATAATGTTTCCCAAATTTCTTGTCCTGGTTGACATGCAAAAATTCAGTTAAAATATTCATCCCCAACGAATAGTATCTGGAATTCATGGATTGGAAGTTATTGTTATATGAAGTCGCAGTAGGGTCATATCAATTGTTTCTATCAGAAAAAGGAATCCAGAATTAATCGATAATAGAAGACCAAATCTTAAAACCCATACATTCTAAGTGCATTTTAATTTCAATTTTCCATTTTACATAATTATTTCCATTACATAATAGAGGTTTGTTGATAGTATAACCTTCCAATATATTTTCCATAAAAAATAATATTATTTTTATTTTTAATGATCTAAATTTTTTAAGTATCATAAATTTTAAGTTCATTAAAACAATGTAAAGTCAAAGCTGAAAAATATTTTAAACAAATTAAAATTTAATATTACGAAAATAGGGATTAACAAAACTAATCTGTTATGAAATTTTGGTCATAGTATGATATTCAAGTGGTGTGTGAATTGTGTTCCTATAAATTTTTTTTATTAAAATGTTTATATTAAAGATTCCCCCAATTTCAAATAAAAGAGGCAAGCTAATAATGGTAATAAAATTAAAATAGACTGACTATTATAATAGTTTCTCAAGAGATTTATTAATCATCAGTAACATCAATATGATATATTGATTAAAATTTTGATTATATTCTAATAATTTTAAAAAATTACAACTATAATCCATGACTATTAATGAAAGTAAAATTTAGTTTTTTTTAAAGTGAATTAAAATAGAGAAAGACTATATTGAAAAACATACCAGATAAAACAAGTTGATTAGTCTCAACCCCAACCCTAATAAAATCATCTTGGTGATCACCTTCTACCATGATGTGTATATAAATCATTTATCCACACCCTAGATTGGGGTTTACAATAGTAAACAGGACTGTCCAATTCAAAAGACCTATTCCACTATTCTATATGGGAAAACGAACAACCAAGTCACACATGACCTCATCCCATGTTATACGTGGTTAAAAAATGTGTAAGAAATATGTGTGTGATGATATCAGCTATCCTCCAGTTTAATTCATTAGGCAATGTGTGTTTTAATATGGATACACACACTACTCAAAATGTAATAAAAATAGGGCATAAGAGAGAAAATATGATGAGAAAGTATTATAAATGCTATGAGTTTTGTTCTATGTATCTATGGATTTTTAGGATGTATCTGATGTGATTTTATAGTCCTCTTCTGAAAATATAGTATCTTGAGTCTCATTCTCTAGCATCCAGATCGATGAAATGTGCTTTGTAGCTCTTGTTATTCTTATATATGCTAATATGAGAATGTTTCAAATTATGGTCTATAGCAGTTCAACAGTCAAAAATAAATATGTATTCATGGGTTCCTTTGTATATGTTCTCTACTCTTTTATGAATTCATTCAACTTCTCAATATTTTATGCTTCAGTTCCAATATTTTTAAATTATGGTTCATGTGTTGGATCCGAGCAAATTCAATATCTCCAAACAATGTAACCCATACTAGCTATTGAAAAGACATTAAAATAACATTAATTATATAAGTGTCATTAAATTACTCAAATATTAGGTATATAAAAACTTTTAAATTTAATTGAAAATGATATTAAAGTGGTTAAGAATTGAATTGTGTCACAGTATTTTTGAGACAGTTATTGTGATATATTCACGATGAGATAAAAAATCGGCAGCCTAGTTACAGTGCCGTGATTGCGGTAGCACATACTTTGAGAAATTGGAAACAGATTGAATAGTCACAGTTTCTAGTCCTTTGGGAATTATCAAATCAGTAGCAAGAATATGGTGTCATGAAAGCGGTGTCTCAGGTTATAATGTGTATTCCTTTGTCCAAATTCTGAATGGGGTCTTGGTATGATGTCTTGAAAGTGGTAGCAAAGAAATGATGTCAGGATTTTTGTGAAAATCTAGAACCATTAGCAATCTTACACTTACAAAAACATTTCCAAAATATAGAATTGATATCAAGGTCACGATGTCAGGGATACAATGTTAGTGTTACAATGTATGGGATTTAAAATTGTTTTCCCACCAACAGTGATATAGTGATCATTGAAGCGATGTATCGTTTTTAGAAAAATATCATTAAATTATTTGAATAATAAATACTAAAAAAATGGATTAGACAAAAGAATTAGTTTAATAAAACATAATAGAATAAGACACTTTATAGTTTATAAGATCTATAAATGATTAGTAATATGTTAAACACGATATGTGAGATATTAAACATGATTTTTGAGAAATAAAACATGAAGAGATAAACAATATCCCTATATGATTTGTGATCATTAATACATGATGAGTTCAAAAATATCCAAAAAATATTTGTGAGCATTAAAACATGAGGATTTTAATATAGGTGTTTATGTTGATTATGTATAGAAATACAACTTTTATATGATTATGCACTTGGTAAAAGTAAAATCATTGTAGATTATCTAAGTAATAAGAAATAAGAATGTCATGAATTTTTTAAGGACCCCTAGGGGAACAATGGTGCCTAATGAGAATCGTGTCCAATTGGATGATTTATTCTTCCAAGGACCATAGATCGATGATGTTTATCCTTTAGTGATAACATCGTTATTTGTACCTAAAGATAACTATAAATAAGAAAATGACCCAGAATATGTTGTTATATTACAACTGCTTGAAGGTGGTGACATGAAACCAGAGTGGTTTTTGGATATACGCACTGTGATCATACTAGATAGGTTAATTATTATCATTGATTGCATTATGGATGATCTGGTTAGGGACATCCATAACTCTATGATGGAGGTACATCCTAGAGAAATAAATATGTGACAATTGGAGGGGGTTTTTAGAAGATTTCATTGTATATTTTCTGAAGCGTTACCCTATACCTCAAGGATTCCTAATAATTTTTATGTTATTTTTAATCTTATAATGTTTTTTCAAATTTATTAAGGCTCCATGAGACTCACATTGTTTTAAATTTTGGAAAATTGTATGTTTGTAAAATTTTATTCTTTCATGGAATGATGTTTATTTTTTTATAACATAGATTCATTTTTTACATCATGAATATGGATGGTCTGGTTGACAGCCATAAAAACATAGATTTTTTGATAACAATGTTCCATCCTTATAAAAACAAATATTTGTAATGGATAACAAAAATATTGGAGGATATCCATTTATATTTTATCCTTGTATTCATGATAGCATGGGATGATAATCTAGCCTTGGTTGATTTCATATATAAAATTAATTACCAGGATTTAATTCATAGGTACATTTTGAGGGTCTTTGTGGTAGGATATTTTATTCACAACATTATTGGAAGAAGGTTGGTGAATGGGAAGATGTGGGTCTAAGTATTGTACAAGAGACCTCCAAGGGTGTGCAATTGATTTAAAAGATGTTTATCATAGATAATAGTAGGAATAAGTATTATTCCAACCACTAGAAGATGAAGGTTCTAGGTGCATTCGATATGTGGCTGGTCTGGCACCCAACTTTAATTTTTACCATGATCAATGTTTATTCTAGTATCGATACAATGATGAATTACAGTATCCATGAAATAAAATCAATGATTTAAATAATTATGAATGTGTCTTGAAACCTTGAGAAAAGATCAACACATTTTGTTTATAATTAAATTAATTAAATGAACAAAATACCTCAGATGTTTTCATTCTTAATTGATGTGTCTAAAACATATCTATTGTGAGTCATTTTTTGATATACCAAGAGTATTTCTCCTCTAGTTGTAATCCAAACATACTCCTCAAATCTCAATAAATTGCCGATAAAGTCTCTAGGTTAAAGCACAAACAGTCCTTACACTTGCATCATCCACCCTCAATAACCTTGAGAGCGACATCCAAAGCATTCTCTGATCCAGTGGAGGATGAACTCTGTCATTAACGAGTGAGTTCTTGGATAAAAAAAATCTCCCATGGCTTAAAATATTTTTCTCAAAAAAGTAGTGCAAACCCAAATTGGTAGTCTAGAATGTGGGTTTCCACCTTACCTCATAAGAGAATAATAGTTAACCTTGAATTTAATTCACTACGTAATAATAAATAATTTGTACAGGTTCAGTTACGTATTTTATTATTCCATTTGAAACCACCCTGTTAAATAATAATGACAATACTATTTTCCCTTGACAGGTTCTTAGCTATAAAGTTACAATTAAGTATTATTTTAATAAAATAATATTTAATATTACTTTCTCACTATAACCATGAACTCGATTTTCCTATCCTCTGAAATATTTATTGCAACTTGAATAAGGACAATTTATTTTTTAAATAAATAAATAAATCTAACCACATTATTCGAAAATAAATAAATAAAATGTGATCTGACATACCTGAATAATTATTAATCCACAATCTGGAATAAAATTCATCGAAATTTTTACATAAAAAATTATTGAACTGAAATTCTGAATACACATAGGGTGTGACCCTATATGCCTCTTCCTTAGTGTCATTACATGAGCATGCCTAATATCATTGGTTGTCATCTAGTAACATGACAAGAAACACATAGAGATAGAAGTAAATGTTTCAATGACATGTCACCTAAATTGAAAAGATACCGTGTAATATAATTTCTTTATCAAAATATCTCCAATCGTGTAGGTTGCATTCCAGTGTCATCAACCTATATGATCGATAACATGTTCTTGGCCATTTCAAAATTTGAACTTGCGTAGAGAACACTATGTCTATGTGTTTATTTAGGAAATAACATTTCCATCAAAAGAGGTGAGATATTTACTTCCATTAATGATTAGGTGGGATAAATCTTTCTCTCATTACTCAATACTGAAATATTACTCAAGATGCACCTGATATATCCTAACTCACAGTGCTAATATGGAAACACAGTTTTCAGCAATACATAAATGTGCATGACTCATAAAATAAATAAATAATAGTCATAATGTCTAAGGAAAATTATAAACGTCTGCGGATAGAACATCCAATGACACATATAATGTGGATTTTATATTTTTGGGTCACATTATCAAAATATCCTACTTGATATTACAAGGGAGAAAACCAATATAAGGTTACTAAATGTCCTATGAGTATCCACCCATTATAGAATGTATCCTTTGTGTCCCTTAAAATGATATCATATGACCATAGATCATTTAATCAAGAATACTACCATGAAAATCCTCATTCTCAACATATATGGAACTTCTATGACCTATTAGCACGACAACTACTCATAGGATATTATCACATGCTATTTTATGTTGAAAAAAAAATCATGATGTGAAAATGAATTTATTAATATTGAGAAACATGAATATAATTGTATCATAATGTACAAATAAGTTGGATCTTGGTCACCAAATTCAATAGACTCCAACTTGCACTAGAGACAACTGCTAACAACCTTTAGACCGCTAGCTCTGACATGATTTTCATGCTTCTACTGAGATAGTCTTCTAGTCAATGGTTTCATCATGTTCTCCTCTGTGGACACTCTTCTCACTGCAACATCACCCCTCTAATGAAAATCCCTAAAGAGGTTGTACTTTTGGAGTGTGTGCTTTGTTCGTTGTTGTTACCTTTGTAACTTACCAAGAGCCACAACTACAGTATTATCACAATAATATGTGATAGGATATCTAATTCTAGGAACTACATCTTGGTCCTGTACAAATATTTAAATACAAACAGATTCATTTTTTTCATCTAAACCCTATATTTATTCATACTCCACTATATAATCAGAAAAAACTAGCTTCTTTGAACTCTTCCAGCACACAACTCCACCATTGAGATAGAAAACATATCTTCATTATGAATTTAGATCATTATGGTATGTCTAAAAACTATAATCATCCTACCCTCTGATGATAATCTACTCGTCTCTTCCATGCACCATGAACATATCCTTAGTTCTTCTCAAAAATGTAAGTATAGCCTTAACAATATTACAATTCTGGTCTCCTAGATCTTCTTGATATCTACATACCATGCTCAATGCATAGTAATAATTAACTATACAACATTATGTGGAAAAAAATATTGATCCTATCACTAAATAATATGGGATATTACATAATCTATATTTTCATGTTGTGTCTAGGGACTCATTTTCTTAGAAAAATGAATTCCACGTGAAAATATAACTGATCCCCTCTTTGATTGTTCCGAACTAAATATCATAAGTATTAATTTAATATATGTACTCTTACATATACCATGAAGCCTCATGGATCTATCAAAAATTATTTTGATTCATATAATAAAGGCTTCTTTGTATATATATTTCATGGAGAAGAAATTTTTCAACCAGTCCAAAAATTACTGTCAGAACATTATGTCATATCCAGTAAGTAATATGTTGTCAAAATATGCTACTAGTATAAGATTTAATGCCCATTAAAACTTTTTTAAACACATGGATCACATTTTTTGTTAATGAAACCAAATTCATTTATGGCATCATAGAATCGAATATTCCATTACCTAGATGATTCCAACAATCCATAAATGGATATCTTCAACATAAAATCACATTTAGAATCACCTAGTATCACAAACTCTTCTAGTAGTTCCACGTATACAATTTCATGAAGGGTCTTATTAAGTAACATAGTTTTGAAATCCATCTACCAAATATCGTAGTAATGGTAATGTAGATGCATATTATAATTCTGATGGTTTTAATCATAGCCACCTGTGAAAAATTTTCATCATAGTCAATTCCATGATGATGATTAAAACTATTAGTCACTCCCATTGTTTTCTAGGTACTTAATTTATCTTCAATTTATTGTTTTTTCATGAATACCCATTTACATCCCACAAGATATACATCACATGGATCATCAACAAGAACCCAAACATGGTTCTAATACACGGAATCCATCTCAGAACTCAAAGATTCTACCTATCACAATGATTTGGGCTATCTATTGCCTCCATGTAGGATAGAGGATCATCATTGTCCAAAAATAATGAGTTACCATCCATAGTGACAATAAAATCATATCACATGTGTTTTTGGAACAACTTCCTCCATAGGAACCTGTGGAACATGTTCCTTTTCCAACTCTTGAGTATCATGAGAATCAACTACATCGAAGTCAATCATTCTCTCATAATCATTATTGAGGATGTGAACTCTCTCATGAAAGACATCTTATCTTCAAATAATAAAATTCTTGTCTAAGAGTTTTTATATGAAGTATCCCTTTGTTTCCATGGGATACCCTAAAAAGATACACCTCATGCTTTGGGATGCTAGTTTGTTTCCTGATAATGACTTAACAAACACCTCGCAACCCCATACATGTGTATGTGAAAAGATGGGGTTTTTCCACTCCATAACTAGAAAGATAATTTTCCCCCTTATTTTGTACTTGGTTTAATGTGTATGACATTTTTTAAAATTAATACACCAAAAATGATAATGGAATACTGTCATGAATCATAATCAACCTTACCATTTCAAAAAATATACAGTTCCTCCTTTTACTAACACAATTACAATGTGGTGTATAAGGTGGAATGATTTGAGATAGAATCTCAAACTCCTATTAAATGTCTAGGAATTTTTGGTTAAGATATTCTCCACCTTGATTCAATTATAGCTAAATTATCTTCTTACCAAGCTCATTCTCTACTTCTTTGTTGATCTCGATTAAATTCTTGAAGGACTCAGACTTATTCATCGTTAAGTAGACATAACCATATCTTCTAAAGTCACCAGTAAAAGTTATGATGTCAGAATATCCACCTCTAGTATCTAGTAGAAATGTTCCACACTCATCAGTGCTTACCAATCCAAGAAGCTCTCTGGCCCTCGCACCCTACCCACCGAATGAATGTTTTTTCATTCTCCCTTGTAAACAAGTATTACATCCTCATAAGAGTCTATGTAACCATCTTGAAAGAGGATTTTCTGGTGATTCTTGTTTACATGACCAAGATGGATATTTGATAACTATTTTTTATATGAGTAATGTGAACTTGATTTGTTTTTGATTGGAAACACATGTTTTTTTAATTTAAAACATACAAGCATTTATTTAAATAGGCCATACAATAAGATATGTTTTCCTTATATAAGAAACAAAATTATTTCCAAACATGTAAATAAATCCATATGTATCTAAAATTTAAACAAAAATTATATTCTTAGTAACAATTGGTATGTAGAAATAGTCTGGTAAAGTCGAAATCATCCCAGTCCGCAACGGAAAGAGGTAGTCACCATTGGAAAGAGTAGCTAGCCTCAAACCATTGGCAGCACGTAGATCCACCTATCCTCTTGAAATTTTCTTGGTGTCTACATGTTTACTATATTTGAATACATATGTGAGCACTGCAAGCTGTATTTAATACCCAATCTGTATAAATGGAAGCATTTCTTTTGATAACGAATGCACCTTTTTCTTCGCCTTTCCCCTGTGTGTAGTTCCTCTTCTAGTGGCCTAACTTGTAACATGGAAAGCACACTGCCTCCTTTTCCTTGCCCTTTCCTAGGGATCTTCTTCTTCACAGAATTTAGTGCTCGGGGTATTTATAATTTTTATAAATATTAGGTCACTTTTCCTTGAACTTCCTCTTCATATTCATAATAAGGAGTGCAGGTTTTTCATGCCCCGTGTACTTATCCACTTAGAAAATCATGGTCAGAATTTTCTATAGGATCTTATCATTATTTTTCCATTATAATTCATAATAAATCTAGATATGGCCTTATTTTGGGAAGATATTTTGAGATATATAGACAATTCATCTAGAAATTTAATCCAAATGATTTCTTGGTTCTCAATGTATACAATATGTTTTACTACATGTTGAGCATTTAGAACAGACTCTCCAAGATTCATAGTGAACAAAGCGTTAGAGATCTCATACCTCTCTTGTCTCTTCTTCTTTTGATAGAATTCCCAAATGTGATACATCATGCTATAAGAATCCATTTACTCATGTTTCATCATGTTCTCATTGGTCATAGATGATAGTCTGAGGCATTGAACATCCATTGCATCATTCACATGTTTCTCATACATAGAGAACTCCTCATCACTCACCTCATTCCCAGGAGCAACTGGTAAAGGTTCTCCCATAACATATAGTTTCTTTAATGGAAATGGATGACCCAAGGGATCCTGCTTAAATCCAAGAAATTATTTCCATTGTGAAGTTATTCTCTCCTGAGTATGAATCGTAGTGATAGGTGTGATTTTATTTTTAATTTCTAATCTACACATAAGTTGATTAGAGTTTTAGTACTTTATCTTTTAAAATTAATACAAATAAATAAAAAATTATTCATCAGTATACCATTTTTTTGTCGCAACCCAATGGCCTCACCATTGGCATCCGAATATCATATTTCATAGATATTCTAGTGGAAATGATCCATATTCCATTATCATCACCCCAGTATTTGTTGTTCAATAAACATGAATGGTTATAGGTAGGAATTCCAAATTAAAACTACATTAATTTTTATCTCCATTATCCATTGAGTGGACTCCCCAATCCTAAAATCAATATTTTAGATTTCATGAATCTTTTTCTTTTAGTTACACAATTTCCTACTTTTGCAGTCAACCCTTGATGTACACCATGTTATGTCAACACAAAACCACAAACTAGAATTAATGGAAAATTGAAAGCACCCCAACATTCATGGGTCTAGCACATTGAACTATTGATTCGACTTCAACTGATGTAATGGGAGGCTATAGTGACATAATATTTTATTGAGGGAATTTATAGATTATGTGTAAATGGCCTCTTATGACCTTTTCAAACTGTTGTTAATATTTAGTGGGACATATTTAAGTGATTAACCATGACTTGATAATATTTACGCATATCACATTTTATTTTAGTACTTTCTTTCCTGCTCTGTGAAATAAATAATTATGTGATAGTGACAATACATCTATAATGAATAACCATGCAACGGAAATAAATAAAATAAAGCATATGATCATGAGATTCTCTCATTGCTATTTTATCTAGTGGTTGATAAACTATACCTCATCTAGTAGAGAAACAAATTAAACCATTGAATGATTGTTTTGTAGCTTTCCACATGTCCACATTTCCATCTACTTGGATTGGTTTCGCCTGGTCTACTAACATGAACCGACTCCAAAATCATGGGATCTCGATCCATCACATATGATTTTAACTCACACATAGGTTAGTGGTAAAGGGGGTTTTATATTGATGAAACCATTTACACACATTCCATACATATTAATGAGGAGATGGAACGTAGACCAACAATTTTAATTTAACAAATAAATTAAAAGAAATCTACTCACGTACAAAGTATTTCTCTAGGACATGATCATACACAAACTAGCAACAATTTATGCATTTAATAAAACATTAAGTCAATTATTTAATTGTTTTAATTAAGATAATTCACACTTGAATAAATTTATTATTATCATTAATTAATAAATAAATTGATCTTAATACTTTTTCTAAATTTCCTTGCGATTCTCATCCATTTTCATTTTGATCAAATTATTAAATATGATTATAATTAACTATGTACAAAATTTTTACCCTGAAGGAAACACATTTATTACCCATACAAAAGTACCCATCATGTAATATACATGTATACACATTATTCTTTGTGACTTGTTTCATGCATAGAGAATTATTATTATAATAAAACTCATATATGATGTGTAGATATTTGACCATTATATAGATGTTAATTAAACTTATATATATATATATAACAAATATCACATGTTATGTCCTAGATATACTCCCACACAATGGTATATGAATCAAGGGTTACATAATATAATAATAAATTTTTAAATTTTCATAATTTGGAAGATGTAAACAATATGTAACTCTCACTACACAGAGTGTACCCACCTCACCGTCCATCCAAAGTACACGCATGAGGAAATGGAATGTGAGTTGTAGTTTGGAAATCATTAACGTATACAACATGTCTAGTGGGACAAATGACGTGCTGACTCCTCATTCAATGGTCACTCATTGCAAAAATAGTGTATGAGATAAATGAATTGACCCTCACCAGAAAGGACTACACGTTGTGTCGAATAGGACACATGGAATGTATTTCAACTGACCATGATCTAGTCTTTCTTAGTCAACATGTGGTGTAAAAATTAACTACACCGCATGTCATTAATGCACATTGCTAGAGTAATTTCCAAATTAATCCTGATGCGATGAACATGAGTACATGATGTGTGATCTGTATTACATGTATTGTATGAAAAAATACACAATTTGTAAATCTTAATACACTGTGTGTACTATCATGTTACCTAGACAGAATTATCATCGCCTTTTGTTGATATCCTCAATTTAATTTTGTTCATAAAATTATTTGTTTATGTTACATCCATTAAAACAAAAGTGGAATAAAAGATCTCAAAATTCATATTACAGGACTGAATAAACATGAATTGAAAAAAAAAATTGTAAAATTACAAATCATTAATGAATTATTTAAATAATTATAAATAGAAACATGACTCTTATGTTACCACATTATGTTTCCATGCACAATAGAAGCATGGTTGAGCCAGGGTCCAAAATTAAATTTTACCATGATCAATGATTATTTTAGGACCAATAAAATTCGGAACACCAACATCTATGGAATAAAATCAAATATTTTGATAAAGAAGAATGTGAAATGAAACCATGAGAGATTATCAACAATTTGTTTATAATTATTTTTATTTAATTAAATAAATTCCTCTATGGTTTTCTTTATTCGTTGATGTGTCTAACCAAATTTCTATGGTGACCCTTTAATTTATTTATAGAGATCAAGAGTATAACTCCATTAGCTGTAATCCATAAATTCTCTGAGAATATACAGACATCAATAAAGGAGTATTGAGGTGCTAGCACAGAAGGTCCTTGTTCCCCCCCCCCTCGGCCGCCCCCCGATCACCTTGATAGCCTCTTCCAAAGTGTTATCTAATATGGTATAGGATAGAAACTCATGTTCATTAGAGAATTCTTGTAGGAAAAAAAGCACTCAAGGATTGAGATATTTTCCCCCAAAATTTTATACACAACCAATAATGGCTCGCTGGCATATGGTTTATCACCTACCTAATAAAAGAATAATATGTTACCAAGAATTTAATTCACTAGGTTATAATAAATAATTAAGTTTTATTTTAAAATAATAATGAAACATACCATTATTTCCATGAGCTACTCTTATCTTGAAGGATAAAATAAAGTATTATTTTAATCAAATAATAATTAAAATTATTTACTCATTGGACACTTTAACTCATTCCGCCCGCTTCCATAATATTTATTATAAATTGAATAATGAACATTTATTTATTATAGAAATATGTATATTTTAATGCATTATATGTTGATAAATATAGAAAAAGTGACTAGGCATACCTAAATAATTATTAAGCTACAATAGGTAGTAAAATTTACTCAACTTGTTAATTAAAAAATTATTTAACTATGATTCGAGATACACATATTGTGAGCCCTCTTGGACACATTCTTAGTGGAATTAGGAATTCCATCCTATGGTCCAATGTTATCATCTAGAAACATGACAAGACACCCTTAGTGAAAGGAGATAATGCCACAATGACATGTAACCTCATAAGAACACTCATCGTGTAATATAATCCCTTTATCACAATATCTCTAATAGAGCATGTTCATGACAATGTCATCAACTTAAATACTTTATAAATCATTCATTAACTTTCTAGAAATAGAAAATTCTCAGTGAACACCATGGACCTATATTTATTTAAGTTATATCATTTCCATCAAAGGTTCTGATATATTTACATCCATTCATG
Source organism: Viscum album (assembly GCA_963277665.1). Classification (NCBI taxonomy): domain Eukaryota; kingdom Viridiplantae; phylum Streptophyta; class Magnoliopsida; order Santalales; family Viscaceae; genus Viscum; species Viscum album. Next base: position 1,601,857,012 of record OY728153.1, on the reverse strand, counting down.
AAAATAAGGTATTAAACAATTCTCACATTTTCCATTAATTCAATATTACTCACGATGCACCCAACATATCCTACCTCATTGTGAGCATACTTCATCACTGGTAATTCCAATACATAAAAGTGTGTGACTCATAAAATCCATTAATAATAATATTAATGTGTAACGACCATTAAACACATCCACTGATAGGAACATCCAATGAAACATATAATGTGGATTTCCTATGTTTGAGACTCATTTTCATAATATCCGACTAGATATTACCATGGGAGTACATCTTGAGAAGGTGCCTAAATTTCTTATTAGTCACCCCTTGATAGCATGTATCCGGTATTTTTTTAAATTTTGAATTAAATCACTTTTTGAAAATGAGGGAACCATACAACTAAAACCACACAAAACAACTGCACGCCCAAGGGGATCAACCATTTCAAGCACCAATGGTGAACTGAAACAATGGTAACTGAAAAAAGACCAAGGGGATCAACTATTAAATTAACCACAAAAAACCTCAAATTAATGAAACCAAACACCAGCCCTGTCGGCATTAAATATAGATGTCATCCACTTGAGGCAACATCTCCACCGCTCCTCAGGTCAACACATCCACACAACAGGGTACGCAGAGGCACCATCATGGATTCACGACACCAAACCGGCCACACCACAATATCCCCAATCAAACCACAATCTTTAGGAAACCACTAGGATATAAAAAAACCCAAACCAAGTCGTAGGGGAGATTTGGAAAGGATAACCAGTCATTACACCACCACGACAGATCTACCACTACCAAAACCTCCAGCATAATCCAAAACATAATGAGTCCATGAAAGAAACTCAATAATTATATAAAACCATATGTATAGATTGAAAAACTATAAATTATATATTCACAGAGCTTCTGAATGTAGAACCATAGTGTCGATATCAAGAGACAACCCCGCGAAGAATAATCACCCAAACCGGGGAAGGCACCATCATAACCAAAAAAAGTGGCCATCGTTAGATTAGGAGAGAATGATGGACAATTATATGATACGAACATAGAAAATATATTCAATAATAATTTCATCGAACTACCTGGTTCTCATCATATTGGGGGACATCTATGACATTTTAGTGTAGAAGCTACTCTTGGGACATTATCACATATTATGTTACACAGGAGAACAATCATGATGTGATATTTAAATTTATTAATATTCAGAAAAAAAATATTTTTATCATAATGGACAAAGAAGATTGTTCTAGGGATCCAACTCTGACAGGATATAACATTGTAGAATTAAATACTTAACTATGGTTTATTTTGAATCATTATCCTGGAAACAGACATTTTCAGATGATATGGAATATTGAACTACACTATATTGGATCTTTTGTGATCACTAAGTAGGTTGGGAATGTTGCATACAGTATGGATCTTCCTTATCATTAATGAGGTATGAATGATTTGATTCATGTGACATAGTTAGGGTGGTACATTACCATTCCTACATATTAATCATAAGTGAGGATGTTGATAAAAAATATTGACCCATCATATATAATGAACAAAATATTTATAAATGTTTATATCTTCTATTTTATAGTTCAAATCCCTTTTTGACATTATAAGCATCCCATATGGAATCAGAAATTTATCAGAAGAATATGTGGAGTGTTAAGAGATTATAACTCCATGTTTTTTAGGAATCAAGATAGGCACACTATTTGAACAAACCATTCTATTGAGTCCACATGAATTTTCCAAACCATGTTAGGTGTTCTAAATGAATTCATAAGGGAAAATGATTATGCTAAAACATTAGATCTGCGATGTATGTTTTTGTACATTGTCTCAAAGAAGTAGAAAATGCATTTTTCAAGGGAATCCCAAGGTTAAATAAATTGTGCACATATTCCATAAGAGGGGGCGCCTAGAATAGTATATTCCACATGGTTGATGGATTTTTTGGAAACCCATGTGATCAAACTATGCCACCATTTAAAAAAGTGAAATTTACCAATTTTTATTAAAATTTTATAAACACTCTTCCTGTATTCCCCCAGTGGATAGATAGCCTTCAATCCAATTGTGAGTGCTATCCCTTATCCATTTATATTCTTATAAGACATATATTTAAATTGACTAGGTTTCATTCATCATCGAATGATTTGAATATATTATAGTAATTTCTCTAATGCTATTTATCTGTATCATAGGTTCATTGGCCATATTCAGTCCTATTTGGTGTGATCTTACATACCTTATTTACAGAATCTATTTATTCCATTGATTCCTTTTTTTCTACTTCAAAAATAAGCATTATATTGAATGAAGATTCATCCATGAGAAAAATGTATATGTTTCAGTAATTTTCTGTAATGGTTTAGGAGATTTCATAGAATTTAGTTATGTGGAACATGCCAGACTATTCCATGCCTTTCCATAAAACTTGGTTCTTCCTTATAATTAAATCTATCAAATTATAATACACCTTTAATTGGTTATTAAATTAAATTTTGGATTTCTACCTTACGGAATGCAACCACATTGGGTGTGTTAAATTAAAATCCCTCTTTAAATTAAATATTAATTAACTAACATCCTCTTAAGTGGTTTGGAATGAATTTAATATGGAATATCGATGACTTTTAATCTATATGGGAGATTTTTAATGAAAATTATGTGAGTGGAAAGGCCATGTCATGTTTTCATAGAAGAAATTAATTATATAACATGTTTCAACCATGATTAGTTAGGTTAAATAAATATAAATTCTTAATTGTAAATGAATAAAAAATAATATATTTAGACGATTGTGATTGTTCAGTGGCCAAAAATTAAGGGATTTTTCAAAAATGGAATTTCAGGATCCATTATATTCGGTGATGGGAATGGCATATCACACCATTTAAATTTACCGGATAATGGGAATAGTGGTAATAATTTTTTTTATTGGGTTTTGGGAATTTAAAGTCGCTCATCCTTCTCAGGTGTTGGGCGTGATAACTCTACCCACTATCTTGAGTAATTGGATTGAATCATTTCATTCTATTGAGATTCATGGATTGTATAATTATTTGATCCTATAGATTATTTAACTATACAACGATTCTTCTGTTATGCCTCCATTGGTACAACACATATTATACATTTATATTCCTATATATATCCATAAATGATTAGGGTATCCACATGTAGGAATATTTTGTATATTTACATTTAATTTATTGTATTTGTTAACTAATATTAGACATATTTCGGCATATTCAAAAGTAGTTTGAGTCATCCAGGTGTCTTATAAGAACCAGATTCAAACTATATCTTAGTTTTCTACATTTCTATCATTTATAATACCATCACATTGATATTATACATATAATAAATGAATTATTATTGACACCATTGTTGGTGGACAAATAAGTTCTTATCAAACCCTATCTGTGACACCATTGACACCCATGACGACTTTATAGTTTCAATTATTTTTAAGGGAATTCTCAAAATCCAATATTCTTGATTTTTTTCAGATATCATGGTAGTGGAGGATGGATTTTATTCTTGCGATTCTAGTGATGAGGTCTTTTTTCCTTTTTTTTATTTTTGTATAGCATGTTGTTTATTCATGTACATTGTACCCCTTGTATCAATGTTTTTTAAATGATCCTAACATGAAATCATTTTAATAGGATTCATATCACGGACTATTATTATTAATAAAAAAAATTATATGTTTATACTTTTGTGGGTTATTATTTGTTCATTCTTCCATTATGTAGTATGATATATAATTATTAAACTATTTATCAATATTAATATTATTGATATGATACTATAATAATATAGGTTATTGTATCTGCACCATACCACCATTGATGACCACTCCTATTCGGCAGGATCTGGCTTCTAGGGAGGCACACATGGGGAAATATGACCCATAGGCCTGGGGCACTGATCAGTGTCCCCATACTAGGACGTTAAAAACTGGTATCAGAGAATAATTTTCTTCTACATTACTATATGGGTATTAGATAATAGAGTAGGATATATAATAATTTTTTAATGATCATATTCATTGGATTAGCTACCCTACATACATAGGAAACCCAAATTAACTGGGATGGGCTATTACTGTTATTAGTTTTGCCTTTTACTGTTGTAATAATTTCACCATTTGGTGATGCATATCTTTAGTGACATTATTATTTCAAATATTATAATTATCGAAATATTTTTCTTTAGACTTGTATAAAAAGGCGGTATCATCTCATGCATCATCATATGCAATTTAGGATTAATATTCCTTTCATTATAAATGCGACATTTAATTATTTTTTTCATTTTTCTGTGGTAGACAGTTTAGTGTCCAAATTTTAAGATATGTAAATGTGCTAAATCTTATAAAAGTTATAAAAACAGTGGTTTAATTATTTTTTGTACATCAATATGAATAGTGTTTTACCATATGTAATTATGAGGTCACCATTATCAACTCATTAATGATAAGTTTGAGCCATGAACCACTCATTTCACAGCCCAAAACATTATTTTATTCGATTAATCTAATCTAATTGGATATTTACAATGTATTAATTTATATATATTGTGAATATAAATTATTTTATTCAATAAATTTCATGTTTCATCCTTATACATGATTTAATGGTTTGGTTGAAGTTACATGATCTGAAAACTGAAATTTTTATGGAATATGACTTTTATAAATTGGGAATTATGATTAATATAAATGGTTCATGATATATATATATATATATATATATTATTAGAAAAATAAATGACAAAAAACTTTTAAAGGAATAGATTATTGTTAAATGTGGTTGAGAATTGAAAATGTAAGTGTATTTTTCTCTATAACATTATATTGACACTCCAAATAATGAAACCTTAATCAAGTGATACTGGAACTAGAACCTAACCCGACCATAGTAGTTGCTAGTTGGGAGTGTCTATTTTGATTATTATGGCATGTTATGGTATTACATTATCTCAAATGAAGGGATTCATGTGTAGTTATAGAGGTATGACCTTTTACATAGTAATGTTGTGTACATATCCAATTATATATGTGTGATTATAATATAGATAAATTATTTTCTGAATCAAGAGTTTTTCATTTCAGAAACACACCACCATGACGAACTTGGGCCGTACACTATGAGGGAAGTGATGACCATACCCCATAATTTTTTTTTCATGTTTCACTAGTGATACCTCCCATAGTTCAACCTATGGAACCACATATTATTCTTGACTAGGGAAATGAAATCAATTTTCTATATTGATTACATCATATGATGTTTTCCATTTAAGGAGTTTGTCAACCTATCTGAACTATGGTAGAGTATATATGCAAATTATAATAGTACTATCCACCTATATTTTTATATGATGAATCCCTCAAGGTGTTAACACATGTATAGAGTCTATTCAATCTTTATTCGAGCATCTATATATTCCTATCGATAGAAGGGTCAATCTTATAGCTTATATAATATAGGTTTTTTCCACATGATGGTGGGATGTCGTTACCCACACTGTCCAACATCAGGATATGGTCTAGAGGTACTTCCAAACTTTCATATCATTTTATTTCACTCCATTGACATTGAGGGTTGGCTAAGCAAGAGAGTTCATGGGCGTACATGAGAGAACTATTTTTTATGGATTATTAGTCCCTTTTTACATAGATATAGCGATTCACACCAAGTATTTCCTGTGAAGAAATCATGACAATGATATAATTTAAGGTTGTTCCGTTATATGACATTTGAACAAAGTTTGATGAATTTTTATTGACAACTATTTTTGGGATCATAAATTGTTCCCTCATTACTAATCCAGATTTGAGGGGGCCAATGGTTGGAGCAACGGTAGTTCGGTAGCCAGACCTAGAAGTGGATCTTCTAGAAGTTAGAAACACATTATTGAGGATTATCTAATAGATGTTTTACTCAAATTAAATATATTAATAGTTTCATGACATATAAAAATGGTGGGAAGCCATGAAACATAAAATCCCAATGAGTATGAGATCTAGATTAGTGTAGAGGATGTGGCAGGATGGGTCATATTAAATATTTTTATTGGACCTTTGCACTGGTTCCTAGTGAGTGGTGATCAACACAGATTCCATTTTGAAGAGTGGGGATAGTATCCACTCTCAAAGAACATATCTATAATACCATTGGATACATTGATTAAGGGTGAATTTAAGGAAAAGGGAAACAGAATCAAAATTCCTAGCATCAGGAAAGCATGATTTCATACGGGATTCATGTTGTATCTCAAGGGAGTTGTAACTTCAAGTTACAAGCAGTGAAACCTACACCAGAAGAGAACAACACTAGCCATTCTAATATTCAAGATACTATCCTAGTACCATATACCATAATGTCATATTTATTTGACCTATATTCATTGCACACTTTTATATCTATTGAAACTATATAGAGTCAAGGCCTCACGATATTCTACTTCTACATCATGATAACACTCGATACCACTCTGGATATCATGGAATATAGTGTTACCAGATGTATGGGATGTCCCCTTGAGATAGGAAACTATTTTCCATGTGTATTCTTTTTATCCACCACATGAAAGGATTTTATGTAATTCATATGATGGAATGGTTGATTCCTTATCACAACCCATTTATTATTACTCCTAGAGGGTGAAATTTATATTTAATGTGGGAAGTAGCCATGTATATATGTGCGAATGGAATATCCATGTCACTCAAGTGGACCTACACATCTGGGTCTAGGAAGAGTGATAAACTAGATATATAGACTCTATATGGATGTCCAGGGATTAATACCAACCACAACCTTCCTATGGTAGATCATTTTCAATATTTCTTCAAAAAAATGTTTCTAGGCTACCTCCAATGAGAACAGTAGATTTTACAATTTTTTTATTGGATCACCACCAATTTCTATTCCTCCTTATATAATAAAACATATATAGAATTTTCATCTATTTAATAAGTTTGAATACATGGATGTTGTTCGTTTTTTATGATCTAGTACATCACCATGGGGTTCACTGGTCCTTTTTCCAAGACGATGGATGGTAACCTCATGATATTAATTGATTATCAATAACTAAACAAACATTCAGTTAAGAATTAGAATCAATTTTCCATATAAATATATTTTTAATATTATGGGTCCAGATTCCACTGAATGAAACCCTAATCCTGGTGGGTCACATGTTCTCAACCATATATCCAAAAATTCCAGAAGCTACTAACAAGAAACAAGGGACTAGGTGTGTTTGTGGGGTTATTATTCCTTAATTAAAAGAGTGTATAAAATCATATATAAAAAAATGTTACAACTGGAGGATGTAGTAAACCATATAAAATAATCTAATTGAAGAAGAATGATAATATAAACAATCCATAATTCATATCATATGATGTATGATGATACATGTCACATGTTTCTAATAATGAAACCAAACATTAATTTAAGGTAGATGAACTATAGATATGAAAAAAGTATAAAGGTTTCTAAAATAATACAAGTACCATAACAAGCCTATGCTTGGTCAAATTATCTCATGCTATTAAAAATAATATCATGTAGCAATTTAGTAGATCATTTTCTTATTGACACCTGTAATCATATAATCTGTTTGGGTAAAAAATGACGCAAATAGAGTGTGGGACTAAATCCTAGTGGAAAACCATCAGAAGCCTTTTCCAACTAGTCAGTGAATATATAGAGTAGGATTTGTGCAATAATAAATGAAGTAATAATTCAATAACTCCGAAGAATACATCCTTCATGGACTGGTTTTCATTTAATATGAATTTAACATTTCAATTAAATGAAAATTAATATATCTTGAGATCTGGATCGTGCCTGTCATCACTCATATAACTTGTAAGACAATGGATGCCTCAAAAGGACATCATAAAAATTCAAGTCAAGACCAACTCCAAGCTTTTTATTCATCTTGGTGGTGCATTATTAGTTATTTAATTTCATGTAATTAATTTAGATCATGAGTCTCTCGTTGATATTCATATGTTGGAATTTAAGTATCATTAAATGTGTATTCAACCAAAAAACTACTAGCCTATCCACGGAGAACATATCATGAAAAAATGTATTGGTCAATATTTGGTAGAAAGTCCATATCATATGATTCCATCCATGTAGGACTTCAATGGAATCCACCCGTATCACCCATGGCACATAATCAATCCCCTAGGATTCTGTCCTTAGTAATCCCTTTGGATTCCATGTATCACATTGCTTATAATTCTGGTATCAATGAGTCCATCAATTGAATATCTCATTTGGATCCATGTATCACTCATGAAAAATCAATGTAATCATTGAATCTGTCTATGGTATTCAAAGTTCAATCCATGTATCACTCAATGTATAAAGTCCCATAGTCACATGTGTAACACCCCGAGCTTCCATGATACGATTCTCATTTAATAATGCAATAGCTTGCATTGTACGCAACTTCGAGTTCTAAAACACCGCGTCAAATCAAAGTAGCCGTTATGAATAGTAATAACCACTTTTTAAAATTATAGAAATTTTATATTTCAAAATGGACTTCATTTTTGTATTCCTAATATTGAAATTAGCCTATGTTGAATTTTTTGTAATTTTCCGAGAACTTCCAAATTTTTATGAATAGTGAAAAATACTTAAAACAACTTTTTTAGTCAAAATAATTTATAGTGATAAGTTATACTATTTAGTGGTTTTAAGGTATAATTAGAACATATTTTTACCATTTTATCCAATGGTGGTCATTAGAATTAGTTTAACATTGAAATTGGACATAAACAATTGCCAATCTTTTGATATAAATTATTTCTTAAAAACACGCTATTTGTCATAACAGCGGGAATTAATTATAAAATTAATTAATTCAACTTATATGTTTGGAATTTTGTAAAATAGACATCATTTTTGAATTCGGAATATCAATTATATCTTAGGGTGAAATTTTGGCCTTGTTTTGAAAAACTTCAATTTTTGATGAATAGTGAAACCACTAAGTGGTAGTTAAATAACTGATTTTTCGTTTAAATGAAATATTACCACTTCTGTGATTTGATTTTCAAAAATCCGACATACATGGTTGTCATTAAGAAGTAAAATGTGGTTCAATGTGATCAAAATATTTTTTTGGTGAATAGTAACTTTTAAGTTCTTAATCGCGATTAGAGGTAATTAGTGTAGTTTAAGGTAAAAATAATGTTTTAATAATATGATATGAGATTGACACTTGTACTACTCCTATTGGATGAGTCATGGCCGACCAAGAAAACCCATGGGTCAACTTGGGGACCCCATGGAGCCACTTTAGTTGGAAAATGACATTAATATATATTTATTTAATGTTAAAATTAAATTGACACAAACATGAGTTGTTTTACTAAAACAGTTTTTAAGTGGGGTTACACAAGTCCAAATTTTGATTATAAATATTCATTAGAAATCTAAAACGATTTCCTACATCATAGTATTTTTTTTTATAATTTTTAGACATTAAAATAAATTAAATTATTTATGACATCATGATGATGCAGTGATGACCTCATTATTTAACGATTTAAATAAAATGAGAAGATAATGCAAAATCCAAGGCTTACACTTTTACAAAGCCTATTGGATGAAGATATTTTGAAACCTTATCACCTTAGCCTCTAGTTATATAAGTGTGGGACCTTTAGAATCCGAAAAGCATTGTGAAATAATGTAACATTTCAATCTTTCCAAAAGTGCCCCTCCTCTCCACTTATAAAAGGCCCCCACCTCTCCCACCTAATTTACACTTTCAAGCCATTTGGCTCGGCCAACCTCTGCCCAAATACTCTCCCAACATTCCTCCCTTACTCATAGAAGCCTCACTTTGGGCAGAACTCTTCCCAAGGAAGCCTTTGGCTCAAATCAAAAAGAGTTACCCGATTTTGAGGTAATGTCTTTTCTAATGTTGTTTTGTTTTATTTTTCTTCTCCAACCCCCTAAACTCTTTTTATTCATTTCTTTTGTAACAACACCAGTATCCTCAATATACTAGGATGTTGTTATAAGAAGGATTCGAGCTACACTTACACACACCTACATCTAATGGTTAAAGAACATACGGTTTCTGTGGATGGCGAATTTCTGCCTCACGAAACGATGATTGTTCAACACTCATATAACACCTTAAAAGGTGGCCATTAAGATGACACTATATTTATATATGATATATAATGTGTTTATGTTTTACTTATGCTTCTGTATTTCTCATTTATGGCTTAATTTATGATTTCCATTATGGGTAAAACGCGATAATTTCATTTTAGGAAGTGCGGACTACCGCCCCCTCAAAGTGATTTGAATCGTTAATGCCATATGTGGGATGTATAAAGGATGGAGTAAATGGTATTATACACTATATTATACTGGAATTATATTATACATTTATATCATTATGATTTAGTTCCATTAAATATGAAATTGAAATGAAAGTAGCGTTCATGCGTACGTACGGCTTATCGTCTCCATGAACGGTGCATTTCATTTCTTACCTCTAAATGTTACGTAATATTATAAATGAATGTATATACTGGATATATAAGATATATATGACATCTAAATCATGAATATAATTCTGGATATAATGGATATTTCACCACATAAACAACTTGTAATTATAAGAAGCTTATTGTTGACTCAAGTACCAAAGATCGACAAAACGACCGTTATTAACTTAAATAATTACATAATGTTCATATCATTGTAATAAGTGATATAATAAGGATAATGAAATTGAAAATGGTTCTTAATAAGGTATATATTAACTGTAGTTTATTATTCAGGAGGTTAAAGAACGGTTGAGTCAAGTCAGACACGAGGTAAGGGAATTTCTTAACCCAACTTCCATTCTTTGGGTTAATCTCCTACTTTCAAATTATGTCATGATATTATTATGTCCTATTTTGTATTTTTACTTTCTTTATGTGTACCTATAGTGAATAAACATAATAGATCTATTTTATTTTAAAAATGATCTTTTTAAGGACTTTGTCTCAATCTCCTTTCATTGAGGCATATTTGGCTTTATACACAACTTTATTTTATACGGTGTATAAACCCCTTTGACTTTTACGGTTATTCAAAAGGAATCTTTTTATACAAAGCGTTTTACTAAACAACAAAAGGGAATGTTTTTCTTTTCGTACTTATGCGGTGACAACGACTTCTCCGCCGCCGTGACCATTATTTGAGTTTCGGCTTCCTCTATAAGCCATCTTTTTTTTAATGAAAAATAAATACAAAGTTTTAACTTTATTTTATTTTGGTATTGAAAATGGTTTTGAAAGCATTTTTATTATATCAATGTGTTGTATTGATATCTTGTGATTGAAATGTGGAAATGTTATGTTTCCTTTATGCATGTTTTATGTGATACAATTATGTTATGGTTTATGATATGTTTAAACCTATTCATATGAGGAATGCATTGGACTTAATATGTGACGGGTGGAGCCCGCTATAGCTCCTCGATGCATCGGAAGGTCTCATGGGACAAACTAGTGTCTTGGCACGAGGCCTTGACAATATCTTATTTGTGGTCTTGGCACGAGGCCTTGACTATGTGGTTATGATAGTCTGGCATTATGCATTCCATCATTATGAAAGTGGTTATTGATATTTCATGTGATTATTCGACCAGTAGAATATCCATGTGAATAAGTAAATGGCATTATCTCATTTTACTTTTGCCATATTATGTTGAAGTTCATGTTTAAAAGGCTTTTGTTTTAGTTATACATTGCCTTAAAAGTTAATGTTTATTTATGAAAGCTTCCGCAATATTGTTATCCTTACTGAGCATCTGAGCTCACCCCTTTCAATGTTTTAATATTTTCCAGGATGTGAAGAAGTATTTTATGAATGACCTGCAGGGATAGTCAGAAGAGGATATGAGTGTGGACTATGGAGACTTTGTTATTGTAGTTTTTCACTTTATGATGTAATGTAACGTTTACGAATGTATCTAGTGTTTCCAAGGCTAATAAACTAATCGGTCTTTCGAGACTTGATCTTTTGTGATCATGCCAATGTTACGAAGTAATGCACCGACTCTGGGTAGCTGGGGTCGGGGCGTTACAACATGATTTAAACCACAAAATTCTAATTTGAATTCATATATAAACCAGGCCTATTTACCATTTAACGAATATCATATCATTGAAAAAATTAAATTAACATTCAAAGTATAAAATGAATGGCATTAAGTATAACTAACCTCTAATTGGTGACTCATGCAAGGACAAACCTCAACAACTTAGCCATTAATTTACTCATGTGGGTATATTTTGTATAACAAAGTGTCATCGGCTTGACAATATAATAAAAGTCTATAACGTTATTTAACTCATGTGGGCATATCATGATAACAAGATTCACACGATTAATAATACTTTCAAATAGCAAGGTATTAGAATAACTCACACGGGATAGGAAAAATATTCAATTCATTCCTATTAATGAAATTTCAACATATGTCTATGCTCTAGGACATGCCTTAAAATAATCACATGGGAATTTTTAGCCTAACAAGAATAAAAATACTAAAAAGATACATAATGTCTTAGTTATCATATACCTCACTCAAGAGAATAAAAAATTAAAGAAATTCAATCCAATTACTTGAATTCAATTCATAACCTCTAATTTACTCACATGGGTAGGGAAATTCAAGACATGCATGCTTAGACTAATAATAGAACACAATGGTCAAGGGGAAATTTAACCATCTCATGCCCTTTAACCAATTCAATCACCATTTAACAGCATTGAAATTACATTTATAACAAATTCTACTCTTAACAACCCATAAAAGGGATAAAGTCACTCCCCTTGGTGGTGTCGAATGCATAATTACATAATGGTCCATTCATGAAAACATACCCAAGGGGCCCTATTCATGGTATACAACCTATAACATGCATTATCAATCCTATTAAATTATATAATACATGATAGGGAACAATATGGTTCAATTCTATATTAGTAGATACACAAAAATTGGGCGCATGACACCTCAACATATACGAATGATCTGACTATTAACAAAAAGAACATGACAACGTACAATAGTTATGTGCTAGATTGCTCATTTAGTATCAAGATCTGATTCATCCAGGTCTTTATGACATCTTATGAACAAATATAGAATGGTAAATTAGGGTATATGATCTTGAATAAAATTATTGTAGTCGATATCTTGACCAATAGAGTACATATAAAAAGGAATTAATGTTTTATGGTTTCAGATCTAATGAGACAAACTGTGATGGAATTAGATTTCAAACATATAGTATATTGGAAATTCAACTTTATGCTCAAAGGAATGCCTTTCCAAGATGGTTGTGATGATATTTTGCGATGGCTGTAACCTTAAAATAGGTTTATAAATAATTTTAATTAAATTTGAAATTTATAAAATTATTAAAAATAGAGCGCCACACATTATACATAGGGATTTTTTCAAATCATAGAAAAACAATGCACGATTTCTTGTAAGCCATTTGTCACAACAAAGTTACCCCCACACAGTTTTCTAACCACGAAATAACCGTGATATAATACGCTTCCAGATAATGATAAAAATTCGTAATTTTATTCATGGTTTTTCAAATTGTTGGGCCTCTAATTTTTAACCAAAACCTAGGCTCTGGGATCCAGAAAATCCCCATACACCCTTGAGACCTTTGTGACCTCAACAAGAACTCACAAGATAATATATTTAAGTAATGAAACAAACATCTAATTGAAAATTCATGGTATTTACATCAAGGAAGAATAGGGTTCTTGCAAACTTCACCCCTTAAATCAACTCATATATGAATTTACCTCTCAAGGGTGATCAAGAATGTCGGAAAACAACTCTTTTGTCAATGATCATTGGTGGGAAAAAATTCCTCAAGGAAACATTGCATCGTTTTTGGGTTGATTGTGTTTGTTGAGAAAGCAGATTTCCATGGTGAATGCTCTAGTTTCTTAGATATTGTTGACAATCAATTTTGACAAAGAACCACGACAATGTAATGGATGATATGGAGGTATTATAAAAGAATAGATACAATGTGGCACCTTTTTCCAGTGTGTTCCAAATTTTTGGGGTCCAAAATATGGAGTTTGGTGAACATTTTGAAAATATGATTTCATTGATGATCTAGTTTAAATATAACCAAGGCATGCGTTTCAAAAATATATACTTCATGGGTTGGATTTAATGAAGACCAAAAGAATGTTGACAGTGATGCTTTGCGATTATGACAAGCTTCACGAACAGAATAGTTTGAAGTGTATCGCAGTAGTGAAGGGATTTTTTATGGATCTTTGCGGAAAATGTGTGAAGTAATTGATGAGATTCTACGCGATTACAATGAGCTCTATGATCATAAAATTGATGTGGTGCTTCATGATATTGAAAGAATTCCAGTGGGAATTTCGGAGCTTTAGAATTTGTGATGACATGGCATTGACTTTGTGTGTACGGTTTGAGGGATGGCGGAATCGCCTATAAATATACCTCGACCCCCTCGAGAGAAGGAGAGAGTTTTCGAATGAATTATTTTGATCTCGGCTCATGAAGGCAGTGTGCTTCGAAGAAGAAGAGCTCCACGGTAGATAATTTAGCTCTGCAAAAGTTGCGAGCTCTGCGTTGGCTCAGTGAGATTCGAGAATGAAGTCACTCTGCAATGAATTGAGCATTGTGAGTGTGATTTGAGAGATTTCTTCATGAAAATACAAAATATTGATGAAGGTTTATTTCATCTTCGCGAAATTGGGAGCATCTTGAAGTACGAGGCTTTTCCATGGTGTTTCCAAAGTGAGTTTCTTGGTGTTCTGGGGGAAAGGGGTATTAATCATTGGATGAAATTTATACTTCAATCGAGCATCTACATATAGTGGAGGATGCACTCATTAGTGGAAATGAAGAGACCTATAAGTCTATAAACTGTGAGTTGATTTTCGAAAGAAGCTGTGAGCTCACTTTACTTGAGAGAGCAGTGAGTTCTCAAATTGTGAGTGGTTGTAAACCAAGAAGGAAAGTGAGTCCACTTTAAACTTGTAAATAGTAGTGCGCTTATAGTGTAATTGGAACATCAGCACACTGTCGGTGTATACTCCTTGGACATATCCCAATGAGGGTGAACCAAGGTAAATCGTTGTGTCCTGGGCATGCTTTATGGTTTTTTCATACTCTACACCGAGAAGAAGAGAGAAGAGGATTTTGTCTAACAAAAAAACAAGATCAAATATGGGTAATTGTTTCAATATGTCATACCCTGATTCACCCCCAGTCTTAGTGTATCTAGCCTAGTGGTCATAACAATAATACATTTATCTCCCACTCCATGGCCTTGTCTTGTACTTGGTTGTGCTAACACAGTAGTAGTGCGGAGGGAATTGATCGGCCGTAGAGAACATTTGTGCTTGGATACACAATTCGAAAAGTATTCTCATAAAAGGAGGCATCGACCTCTAACTCAAATTCCAAATGCTGAAAACAATGAGAATATTCTAAAGAGTAATTTTTGATGCTGAGAAACATGGAATGTGTCGTTCATAGTCAGTTACCTCTGATGTCAATAAAACCAGTAGCCTATTGTCCTGACCCTGTCTAGAATATTAGACAACCCATCATGCATCGAAGAAATCTTACCTAGTGTCATTATCTTCTTGTGTCCCATCCTTTCAAAAGGCTTTGATGGTGTGATTTAATGAGAAGGGAGAGTTCCCATTTATAAGAGGGGTGAGGGGAACCTTTGAAAAAGATAGAAATATTATTTTATAATAAATTAATATTCAATTTATAATGGCTCCAAATTGGATTATTTAAATCTTAAGGTGAGGATAGGTCGAAAACCACTCAACCAATAGAATTTAGACAGGTTTGGGTCATTATACTAACCTTGTCTTTAAGTATTAACTCTTAGTTAATTAGTTTCACTTTTACAATGAATCTTTGTATTTTTATATTATATGGTTAATAAACTTACTATATATATCCAAGAGACCCCCAAGTGGTCCATTAATGATACACCTATCATGATATAAGTCACTTGGCCGAACCTTAGATTTTTAGGAATTTAATATCAATTAATAATATAATATTTGTTTTAAAAACTCTTTTATGTCAATTTTGAAACTATTCAATAATTTATTTTTGTAAAAATCATAACAGAATGGTTAATTTGGAAAAGGTTAATTAAATCATTCCAAACATGTCATATTAACCTAGGAAATTAGTGTAATTCATAAAAAGTCTCAAATTATAATTATTTGGGTATCTACAATATCAATCATTTTAATTTTTCACTATTATGGTAATTACTGCTTCACCATTGTGTCATATATAAATTAAATTATATAATGACTAAAAATTATAAATAAAATACCATTATGTAGGAAATCGTGTTATATTTCTAATTAATATTTATAGTCGATATTCCAACATAAATAAACCTATGTAAAAATTGATTTTCTAAAAGATATATGCTTGTGTCATTTTTGTATTCATTTTAACTTAATTAAAATAATGTGTCCCTATCACTTACAAGTGGCACCATGGGATCTGAAAATCGACCCAAAGATGCCCATGGTCGAACATGTATCAACCAACAAGGTTAGGATACGTTTTAGGGTAATTTTTTATTATTATAATATTATTTTTTAACCCTTATTTACCGGATTTACCCTTTAACCATGGTAAATAAAATATTTACCGAAGTAATTATTCAAAATGTCTAAAAATAAAAGTTACCTATTAACAAAATTTGAACCTCCTAATTCCAAATAATTAATCCATTTTTCCAAATTTAAAACACAGAAGTGGCAGAAATTAATTTTAAATTAATTCCCGCTGTCAAAACAAAAAGCATGTTTTTAAGATATAATAACTATCAAAAGATTGATACTTGTTTATGTTCAGTTTAATTGTAAAATTGGGTCCAATGACCAAAATTTTATTAAATGGTAACAATATGTTCTAAATATACTTTAAAACCCCTCAAATTCATAATTTATCAGTATTAATTATTTTGATTTAAAAAATTGTTTTTAATTAAAATTTAGTAATTTTCACTATTCATCAAAATATTAAAGTTATCTGAAAAGTACCCAAATTTCACCTTAGGATAAATTCGATACTTCAAATCCAAAAATGAAGTCCATTTTGAGAGATAAATGTTCAAAAATTAGGTATTACTATTCAGAACGGCTAGTTTTATCGGTTGTGGTGTGTGTTAGAACTCGATGTTGCATACAACACACGCTATTGCATTATTCAAGAGAAGCGTACTGTAGAAGATTGGAGTGTTACATTATCCCCTACTTCAAATAATTTCATCCTCGAAATTTCTATAATACTACCACATGAAACGACTCGGGTGCTTCTTCATCATAAGTTCCTCGGGTTCCCACGTCGCCTCTTCCATCTTATGGTTTCTCCACAAAACTTTTACCAGACGCGTTGTCCGGTTTCTCAGTACTTGTTCTCTCGTATCAAGAATCTTGACAGGCTCTTCTAAATAAGATAGATCGGGTTCCAGTTCTAATTCCTCATAGGTGAGTACATGCGTTGGGTCAGGCATGTATTTCCTTAATAGAGATACGTGGAACACATCGTGAACATTGGAGAGACTTGGTGGCATTGCCAATCGGTAAGCTACAACCCCAATTCGTTCTAGAATTTCTAATGGTCCGATGTACCTGGGACTCAATTTTCCTTTATTACCAAAACGTATGACTTCATTCCATGGAGATACCTTCAAGAAAACATGATCACCTATTTTTAATTCCAAATCCTTCTTTCGATTATCATCATAGCTCTTCTGCCTACTTTGAGCTGCTTTGATGTGATTTTGGATTACCTTCACATTTTCCATTGTTTCCTCCACCAGTTCTGGGCCTACAAGTTTTCTTTCACCAACATCATACCAACAGGTTGGTGTACGACATCTATTTCCATATAACGCTTCATATGGTGCCATCTGAATACTCGAATGGAAGATATTGTTATAGAAAAATTCTACCAGAGGTAAATATTGATCCCACATACCATAAAAGTCAAGCTAGCAGGATCTCAAAATGTATTCAATGGTTTGAATAGTTCGTTCTGATTTTCCATCTGTCTGAGGGTGGTAGGCAGTTCTCAAATGAAGTTCAGTATCCAAGGCTTTCTGGAGACTTTTCCAGAATCTTGAAGTAAAACGGTGATCACGATCAGAAACAATCGATAGGGGTACTCCATGATGTCTAAAAACTTCATTAATATATAGTCTTGCTAGAAATTCCAGTGGTAGATCTTCTCTTATAGTAAGAAAATGTGCTGACTTGGTAAGACGATCAAACCCATATTGCATCATTCCTTCTAGGAGTCTTTGGTAGCCCCATGACAAAGTCCATCATAATATTGTCCCATTTCCACTCCGGTATGGGAAGAGGCTGCATGACTCCTCCAGGCTGTTGCCTTCCAGCTTTCACTTGTTGACAAACCATACATCTAGACACAAATTTAGAAATCTCCCTCTTCATGTTGTCCCACGAAAAATGTTCCTTCAAATCTCTATACATTTTAGTGCTCCCATGGTGTATAGAGAAATTGGAACTATGAGCATCATCCAACAATTACCTTTTTAGATCAGGTATATCGGGAACACAAAGCCTCTTCCCAAATTTCAAAATTCCTTCTTCATACAAAAATTCTCTCAATCTCCCATCATTTACAGCTTTAATCTTCTTTTGAAATTCTTCATCATCGGTCTGAGAACTCTTAACCCTTTCTAATAAATATGGTTTGGAAACCATTTGAAAAAGCATTGATGTTTCACCTTCCCTGGTTATTCCCATGTCCATCTTCACCATATCCATGAAAATTAGATCCCTTTAAATTCTCATATTGTTCAAAACTACATGATATTTTCTACTCAAAGTATATTCCACCTTGTTTGCCTTCCCCAGGTGGTAGTGTATCGTGCTATCATAATCCTTGAGTAATTCAAAAAATCTCCTTTGCCTCATGTTGAGATCTTTTTGTGAGAAAATATACTTCAAACTCTTGTGATCAGTATAAATCTCACATTTTTCACCATAGAGGTAGTGCCTCTATATCTTCAAAGAAAAGATCACAGCTGCTAACTCGAGATCATGTGTAGGATAGTTTTGATCATGAATTTTCAACTGTCGTGCTGCATAAGCAATAACCATATCATTCTGCATAAGGACACAACCATGTCCTTTCTTCGAAGCATCACTATAAATAACGAACCCATCATTCCCCGATGGTAGATTCAATATAAGAGAATTTACTAATCTTCTCTTCATTTTTTCAAAAAATTCTTCACACTATTTTGTCCAAACAAATTTAACCCCTTTACGTGTGATCTTCATTAATGGGTTAGCTAATCGGGAAAATTTCTGGATGAAACGTTGATAATAACCTGCTAAACCAATAAAAATACGTACCTCAGTTATACTGGTAGGTGCTGGCCATTATTGGATTGCCTTGGTCTTAGAAGGATCAACAGAGATTCCATCTTTAGAGACAACATGGCCAGGAAAAGAAATCTAATGAAGCCAGAATTAACACTTGCTAAACTTCTCATATAATTCATGTCTTCTCAGAGTCTTCAGGATAATGCACAAGTGATTTTCATGATCTTTGTTGCTTTTTGGAGTATACCAAGATATCATCAGTAAATACCACCACAAATTCATCGAGATATTTCTTGAAAACTCTATTCATCAGATCCATGAATATAAAGGGTGAATTAGTCAATCCAAAAGTCATTA
This sequence comes from Viscum album, assembly GCA_963277665.1. NCBI lineage: Eukaryota > Viridiplantae > Streptophyta > Magnoliopsida > Santalales > Viscaceae > Viscum > Viscum album. The sequence continues at coordinate 1,601,837,164 of OY728153.1, read as the reverse complement.
CATTAAACTTGTAATGCCCGTACCTGGTTCGAAATGCTGTTTTCGGAATGTCTTCCTTCTTTACACATAACTGATGGTATCTAGATCGAAGTTCAATCTTTGAAAAGTATTGAGATCCATGCAGTTGGTCAAATAAATCATCAATGCGAGGTAGGGGATACTTGTTATTTATTGTTATAGAATTGATCTCTCTGTAGCCGATACATAACCTCATAGATCCATCTTTCTTTTTAACAAAAAGAACAGGGGATCCCCATGGAGAAACACTAGGCCGAATAAATCACTTATTACTCAATTCCTCTAGTTGTTTCTTTAGTTTGACTAATTACACAGTGGCCATTCTATAAGGGGTCTTCGATATATGCCTTGATACAAGAATTAAATCAATGGAAAACTCAACTTCTCGTTCTGGAGGATGTCCAGGTAAATCATTCAAAAATATATATACATATTCATTCACAATAGGTACATCCTCTATTTGAACATTAATTTCCTCACCCATAGTCATTTCATTATCTTCCTCCCCAATAATTGAATTTATTTGAGCTGCTGTGGGTGTATCTAGATAAGAATTAGGTGGTGACGATTCTGCTATAAAGATAAGGTGTTCCTTATCATCATCATCAAAAATTGTAACCTCCTTCTTCTTACGATAAATCATTGCATCATAATCCGAAAGCCAATCCATACCGAGGATTATATCAAACTCAATCATAGGTATGACGATGAGATCTAAGGATAAAGAACATTTATGTGCTCTAATGGGGACTGATTCACAAAACTCTATTGCAATGATACATCCCTTAGGAGTTTTAACTGCCAACTCCATTGTTAAATCAAATTGGAAATATCTAATTTTCTTAGTAAACTGGGAAGATATGAAACAATGAGATGGTCCATAATCAAATAATGCATTTTCTAAACTTGAGGAAACCATTAAATTACCTGCCACCACGTCTTTCGGAGCTTCTACCTCAGCAGTAGTGATAGAAAAAGCCTGGCCTTGATCCCTTGTCCTTTTCTGAGGTATGTTCCCCTAATGATTAGGACATTCATTTGAATAATGTCCCATCTCCCTGAAATTGTAGCACTGAAAATTTGTAGCTTCCTTCTTCCTTTTGAAATCACAATCTTGGTGGCCTTTTTCACCACACTTGTAACAGACACCCATTCCCTTAAAGCAAGTACTGTGGTGTTTCTTCCTACATTTACCATAAGATGGATATTCAACAATTCCCTTCTTCCCCTTATTTCCATTCCCAGATTGATCAGAAGATCTCTTCTTCTCTTGCTTTGCTTAAAAGTCATAAGACTTTGAGAATCCTTTCTCTTCCTTGATATCACATGAGACAATTTCTTCGTACGACGAGAAGGATTGTGAGACTAATGCTCGATGGAGAAATGGTTTAACCCATAAATGAAATGATAAATCTTACTTATTGGGTAAAATATATAATCTCCATCATACCTTTCTAGCCTTGTAATGTTAGCCTCAAACTTTGTGACATTTTCATCCTCCTTTTGTCTCAGACTCAGAAATTGACTTTCCATATCTGCTCGATGGTCACGAGGAAAGTATATTTCTAAAAACAGATCTTTGAACTCCCTCCATTCCATATTTGATACTTCTTCATATTCCTTCAAGTTTTGAATCAATTACCACCATTGGTCAGCATCTCCAGTGAGGTGGTAAACTTCCACGATAATCTTTTCCCTTTCACAACTCCCCAAAGCCTGAAATATTTTCTCTAGGGAATTTATCCATTTCTCAGCTACTAAGGGATTTGTACTCCCATTGAACATTGGTGGTTGTTGCCTCATGAATTGATCTATCATTGATCCTTCACGCTGTGGATTAGGGTGCTCCATACGGGTATGGTTATTATTCATAACCTGAGTGAGTCGTCCCTGTATGGTGATTAGCTGATCGGCACGAGTTGGATCACCAGCTCCACTATAATTACCTTGAGCAGGAGGGAAATCCCTACATGGAGTGCGTTCATTAATACAGTTTCCATTTCTCCCACTAGGCGCCATTTCAACAACAATGGCATATACTAGATCTGTTTATGAATCAAAATACATAATCTCGTACTTATAAAACACATAACATAAATTGAACTATTTATGGATATAATTCATAATCAAAAAAAATGTTTTCTTTGAGGAAGTATATACTCATAACCCTTCATAGTGGTTTGTAAAGAAATTTAGAATTATCCTAAGCATATCCCCCGGGAGTGTCGTAACCTAGAGTGCAGCAAGGCCCGTTGTTGTGCACCAGTTTCCATTTGAGTCTAGCTCAAAGCGGTGTTTTCGAGTTTTACCCCTAGGTACATCTGTGCCAGAGCAGCCTATACCTGCTCGTATCCAGACAGAGATGTATTTCTCGGAAAACTCACAAAATCTCTATAATACCAAAATTCTAGGAAGTACTTCGATATTAATCCTCAAATTCTATCTTTGGGCTATGTTCTCTAATCAGAGTTTATCTAAATCTAGCTTCCACGGTAAGTACTAAACTTCCACTGATACCAACTATAATGCCCCAACCTCAGTTACCTAGAGTCGGTACATTATTACATAACATTGGCATGATCACAATAAAGATCAAATTTCGAAAGACCGATTGGTTTAGTAGCCTTGGAAACACTATATATATTCATAAATTTCTAAATTACATAATAAAGTGAAAAACTACTACAACAACATATTGTCTCCATAGTCCACACTATTATCCCATCATAATATCCATACAGGTCATTCATAATTTACTTCTTCACATCCTGGGAAAAATAAAACATAGAAAAGGGGTGAGCTCAAATGCCCAGTAAGGATAACAATATAGCGGAAACTTTCATAAATAAGAATAAACATTTAAGGAAATGTATAACTAAAACAAAAGCATTTTAAACTTGAACATCAACATAGTATGATAAAAATAAAATTAAATAATGCCATTTACTTATTCAAATGGATATTCTACTAATCGAATAATCACATGCAATATCAATAACCACATTCATAATGATGGAATGCATAATGCCAGACTATCATAACCACATAGCCAAGGCCTCATGCCAAGACTACAAATAAGATTTTGCCAAGGCCTTGTTCCAAGACACTAGTTTGTCTCATGAGACATACCAATGCATCGAGGAGCTATAGTGGGCTCCACCCGTCACATATTAAGTCAAATGCATTCCCATATGAAAAGGATTAAACATAACATAAACATTCGTTTTAAAACTAGCATACAGAATCTCAATACATTCACCACAAACCATGATTGGTATAAAAATAGCACATTCAAAGTCAAACATATCACAAAACCTTCAATATAATATAGAAGTTTTGTATCATAATAAATCAACTTCAAATAAGCGTAAAATCCATCAAAGGATGTTGATATAGATGAAATCAAAACTCTTTTTAGAGAAATATCTCTTTCTATTTTGAAATCATTTAAGAGTCATATATTTATAAAAAACATTTTCATTGAAAATATTCTTATAAGCTTGTAAGGTAAGCTCCGATGATTTTATAATGGCGTAAAATAGCTGCACCCGCCGTATAAGTAAAAAAATCATTCTTACCTTAATTCTGTGGAAAAGGTTAAAAAGCACCATGTTCGGAAAACGACGGTAAGATTCCTTTATAAACCTCTTATAAAAAGTCAAAAAAGGGTATAAATGACTTAACCCATATTCTAGTAAATAGTAAAAATGTTTTGAAATACATTATTACGAAACATGGATGTGGATGATAAAGAGATCCCAGTAGATTATTACGTATAAACAACCTCGGATAAGGAAGAGATTGTGAAATAACCCTTACCTTGTACTTTTCCTTCGTTTTGGGTAGTTTAACCTCCTGTATAATGGTGAAATAATTGTTATTAAATTATACAAGAATCATATACATTAATATGATATCATATATGATCTTTTAACATTGATTTGTTAATAATATCTTAGTATTATCGTTGTTTCGGGTGTTAATATACTCGTTTTCTTTTAAATGTTTTGTTACGTAAGTCGTGTTTGTAATGGATAGGTTGTATCATAATCATATCCAGAATTATATCAAGTCCTTAGATACTATTATTAATCACCAAACGAGAATTATACTTGAATGGATACGATGGAGAATGAATCTCGTCGCGTTCGTCGAGACGGTAGTCCGTACGTACGCACGAGAGACTATATCATTCTTTTGATATTAAAATAATATATAATTGGATGGTATATCATATATACAGAATTATTATCATGTTATATTTATTATTTAAATGAATTATAAATCATTATTATACCCATCCATATAATAATTTATTGAATAACAACTACACCACGGCGTGGAGACGGTAAGTCGTACGTACGCACTTATGGTGACATGTTATTCAAAGGATGGATAGAATATTGAATATGATTGTACCATATTTATAATAATATCACAGTATATATATAATACTGGAGTTATTATTTTAGAATGGTAATAACAAATAAAGAAGAAGTGGAAAAATAAAGGAACTTGAAAAAGGGTGGTGAAATCATTACCTCTTCATCGGGTTCTTCCTATTGATTTGATCAAAAGGGCTCCTTAAGTTGGATTTATGATCAAAAAAAGGCCTATATGATGTAGTGAGCGAAGTTCAGAGAGTATTTGGGTAGAGGTTGGCCGATCCAAAAGGCTTTGAAGGTGTGAGTTAATGTGAATGGAGAGTTCCATTTTATAAGAGGAGTGAGGGGCACCTTTGGAAAAGTTAGAAATATTATTTCATAATAAATTCATATTCGATTTATAATGGCTCCAAAGTGGATTATTTAAATATAAAAGTGGGTATAGGTCGCAAACCACTCATCCAATAGAATTTAGATAGGTTTGGGTCATTATACTTACCTTATCTTTAAGTATTAACTCTTAGTTAATTAGATTCACTTTTACAATGTCTCTTTTTATTTTTATATTATATGGTTAATAAATATACTATATACATCCAAGAGACCCCCAAGTGGTCCATTAATGATAGAAATATCATTATATAAGAATCGTGGCTGAACATTAGATTTTTAGGAATTTAATATCAATTAAGAATATAATATGTGTTTTAAAAACTCTTTTATGTAAATTTTGACACTATTCAATAATTGATTTTTTTAAAACTCATAACAGAATGATTACATCGAAAACACTTACTTAAATCATTCCTAACATGTCATATTAACCTATTAAATTAGTTTAATTCATAAAAAGTCTCAAATTATATTTATTTGAGTATCGACAATATCAATCATTTTAATTTTTCACTATTATAGTAATTACTGCATCACCATTCTATCATATATAAATTAACATATATAATGTCTAAAAATTATATTTAAAATACCTTTATGTATGAAATCCTTTTAGCTTTATAATTAATATTTATATTCTAAATGACAAAATATATAACCCTATGTAAAAAATTTGTTTCAAAAAGATACATGCTTGTGTCATTTTTGTATTCATTTTAACTTAATTAAAATAAAGTGTCCCTATCACTTACAAGTGGCACCATGGGGTCCCAAAATAGACCCAAAGATGTCCATGGTCGAAATTGTATCAAAAAATAAGGTTAAGACACGGTTTAGGGTAATTTTTTGTTATTATAATACTATTTTTTAACCCTTATTTACAGGATTTACCCTTTAACCATGGTAAATAAAATATTTTCCGAAGTAATTATTCAAAATGTCTAAAAATAAAAGTTACCTATTTACACAATATGATCCTCCTGATTCCAAATATGAAATCCATTTTTCCAAATTCAAAATACAGAAGTGGCAGACATTAATTTAAAATGAATTCACGCTGTAAAAAAAAGCGTGTTTTTAAGATATAATAACTATCAAAAGATTGATACTTGTTTATGTTCGGTTTAATTGTGAAATTATTTCAAATGAACAACATTGTATTAAATGGTAAACATATATTCTAAATATACTTTAAAACACTCATATTCATAATTTATCACTATTAATTATTTTGATTAAAAAAATTGTTTTTAATTAAAATTTAGTAATTTTCACTATTCATCAAAATATTAAAGTTATCTGAAAAGTACCAAATTTTCACCTTAGGCTAAATTCGATACTCCAAATCCCAAAATGAAGTCCATTTTGAGATATAAACTTTAAAAAATTAGGTATTACTATTCATAACGGCTAGTTTGATCGGTTGTGGTGTGTGTTAGAACATAATGTTGCGCACAACACACGCTATTGCATTATTCAAGAGAAGTGTACCGTATAAGCTTGGAGTGTTAGAGAAGTAATCTCTATGGATAATTGAAAATTCTTCCCCTGACTCTCTCACACCTCCAAGTGCATCTCAAATAATAAATATATTAGCTGGCACTAACTATTATACTATTGTTCTACATGTATTCGAATCCTCCTTGTTAGTTCATCAACCGCTGCATAGACATTTCTAGGAGTATAGGAATGTTCAAAATCAAAGGATTGTAGGTTCTCAATCCATTTTTGTTGGTTAAGGTTTATATCACATTGTTTAAATATATAATTGAGGATTTTGTGGTTTGTGTACACCACAATACACTATCCCCTAGTAATGTCTCCAATAGTTTATGCATGAATAACGTAAGCTATCTTGAAATCATACGTTGGGTAGAACCTCTTTTATTGACTCAACTACTAAGACCCACACACAATGACTCAATCCACCTATACGAGAACTACTCCCATCACAATTCCTGATGCATCACAATACACGGTTTAACTACTGCCGAGATCTAGAAAAATCAGTATCGGGGATGAAGTCAAACTCCCATTCAACTCCTACAAGGCCATATCATAGGCACACGAGCATACATATATCACACAATTTTTATTCATGATAATCAATGGTTAGACAATGGGCGATTTGTCCTTTATGTAACGCATGTAGTCTCCATCCATACCTAAAAACATCAAACCAAAATGATTTTTGGGGGATGTTCCTAGGTAACTAAAGCTATCACCTTCTATAGGTCCACTCAAACTCTAGTCTCTGAGATGACATTACCCATGAACTGAATATGACCCATCTAGAAGTGGAATTTTGTGAGCATATAATATATATGATTATTTATTAGTGTATTGTAAATAATCTATAATGTTTGGCATGGTCATGGAGATTATGAGAAAACACCAAGATAACCTCCTTAAAGCCCACAACAAATAAATAAATATACAGATGGAACACTAAGTTCATTATTTCCATAAATACTTCTTCCACGCTCTTGAGACCAAATGAAATACCATAGTACTCATATAGACCATATCTACTCCTGAATATTGTGTGAGGTTTTTTCAATGGTATAACATGCACATGATGGTAACCAAGCCTCAAATAAATAATTAAGAAGACCTTATCTCGTATATATTGGTTGAGGAGGTCATCTAACTGTGGAATAAGATTACATTTCTTAAGATTCAAATATTACAATTATCAGTAATCGAAACAAATAATACATGTATCACCAACCTTTTCAGAAAAAAAGGTCAAGGGAACCCTACCGAGAAGTATTCATTCAGATGGAACATATTTCCTCTAAATCCTATGACTACCTCATGTTCTCATGTAGCTATATCGTATCCATCCTATAAGAAAGACGGGATTCTGGTGCATATCCTAGCACTGGCTTGATAGATAACTCTACCTCTCTCACTGAAGGAGTTCCTAAAAATGCATCCAGGAAGATATCCTATAAATGATCAACTAATATAAGGAAATCAACCTAACATGTCCATTGATCATTGAGATATAAACATGAAATCATGGTTATTATCCCACCCAGCCCACAATACTCAGTTCTATCTCAGATCACCTATACATCATATTCACCATTTTGAATGAATCTCCACACTCAATGGATATAAATATCACCATGTGGTGATGGAAATAAATGAATGCAAGAAAAGAAAACCTAAGATCCAACCTGATAATGACAACAAATCCTATCATATCAAGGGAATTATGGTCCATATGAAGTGAAACCCACCAACCTCAAGGGGGAAAACCCGACACTGTCATAATTCATACATTTTAATCCCCAATAGTGTGTATATCTTAATAATTACATCATAAGTATAAAAACAAATCCCAAGGCTCTCTGTAAAAGAAAACAATTATGTGAATCACCTATATCAATGTGTGTAGAAGCTAAAATGGAGGCTATTAAAATAGTACATCTAATATTAAAAGCTATAGAATCCTTCTCTTAATGGGTTTGCTGCACTATATATGATTGGACACTACCATGTCCTTGTGACACTACCTCACTACCCTGAGCTCATCCACCTTGTTGTCACTATGAACCTGTGGTCCAGCTACAAAAACCACTACCACCGCCCTGGCCTGATTGGACAGACGTACCCTATCTTCCAGTTTGGTGAGAATATTCTAAAATTTATCATTAATGTTGAGTCGGTGTAGACACTCTCTGTGGCATCTAGTGGAAACGTTCTCCGAATGTGTGGTCGATTGTTTATCTTACAGCAAGAATGACACACAAATGTTTCTATCATACACTATGGCCTCGTATGTCCAAACCATATGCACTGGTATAACCTCAACTAGAAACCTAGAGAGATATCACGACTAATATTATCACTAAATTGAGGCTCTAGACTACACATCCTACTACCATTTGATATATGTCCATAACAAAGTGTTGAAACTCCCATGATTTTACCTCAAAATTCCCAAAGGTTATTCATTTTGATCAGTTGCTGATTTATTATCCCATATAAAATATACACATGGAAGACATTTACATGATATTATATGCTATCTTTGGGACCATCCTAGATTCTCCTAGCTTTCAAAAACTGATCACCCTTCAAAATAGTTTTGATGTGCTGGAGCTCTATTAAATTAATCGAAAAGTGCATGACTAATAGTGTAATATACTCCGATGAATGAACTCCCAGGATCTATCTGTCCTCATACTATCAGGATAGAAGTGTTCATAGTAGGCTATATGAAAATACCTTAAGTTCGTATCCTAATAATGTTTCTTCAATGTGGTAAAATTCCTCCACATCTTGGTGGAATCATGAAACATGTACATAGTTAGATTTACCCTCCTCTCAAGAGGTGTCTTTATGTTATTGAAGATAGACTCCATGGAATTTATCCATGACTCATCATCCAATGGTCCTCCATCCCCCAAATATTATCATAGATCCTACTACTGAAACTCACATGTCAACTCTACCATAGTCAGGGTGGGTTGTGGTGCTCCTTGAACTTTCTATATGAACCACATAATTTTTTCATGGAATTGCACCTCAAAACAGGCATCTGTTACAACAACTGGTGCCTCAGCTAAAAAAACTATAGGATCCAATGGTATCCCAAAGCCCAATAACTCTATAGTTTTATCATATCCAACCACCTAGAATAAAACTATGGGTTTTGGTGTTGGAATGACTCTACAATGTAGAACACACACCTCAGTTTATGACCCCTAAATAGTTCATCGCTCAAAAGTAACGAAATTGAGATTGAATTATTTCAAGGATTCCTATGATATTACACCCCTCTACCTACCCCATGGGTAAAGTCTAAGTGTTAAATAGATATCATAAAAAGTGATATATGCTTTTGAAAACCCCTTACATAGGTGTGGTTTGGACATGTTCTCTGCTATAAGCTATTTCATTTTCACATGTTTTATTTTTTATGTCATTCCAAACTCAGTTCACATTAACAAAAATTGAATTGAAACTCATTTCATATTCTTCACAACCATTATAGTGAGGGTTAACCAATGGTATTCCATATTACAATCCATGGGGGGCTATACTCCCCAAGGATCAAATCTTGGAGTCCATCTATGGCACATCGTAACAATTTTCACTTTATGTTTTAACCAAGGTATTCCAAATTCTTATCCAAGATGTCCAATGAGTATTAGGGGTCAAATATGGGTGTACATTGATTACAAACCTTATTATATCACAATAAACATAAGAAAACATCATTAATACATGCCAAAACAACTATCACAGAAAATTTAATCTGTAATGCATCATATATATATTGGAATAATGCATGACATGTCAAATATAGAATGTTCCTATATGATTCATGATATGAAATACCCACATGTCATCGTGTTTCCATACAATAGATCCAAAAATCACATCCAAAATAACATCATAAATTAAGTGCATCACCCAATGGAGGGATCAATTCGACTGTAAAAAATTCAATATCAAGAAAATGGAAATCCAATTTTGATGAATTTTTTCTTTTAATTTTTAATGGAGTAGATACTCTTGGACACATCTTTGTACCAAATTCCATTTCCTTTGTATCCCATTGTATTTCCTCCAAATAATAAGTCAAATAGAAATGGAATTATTTGATACCAATTTGTAATGTCCCGGACTAATATTCTACTGAACGATGCTCTGAACCTGATGGTCTACATGGAATAAAGTGAATCTCCCCAAATGAAAAATCCTTATGAATATTAGTGATGGTCTTGGTGTGTTTGTGAAGATACTATTCCCTATTTTCCAATGTCTAGAATGAAATATATCAAAAATAGATACAATTAGTAGAAGCATTAAACCATAAAATAGACTTTAACAGTAAAAGATCGATAGTATAAACAAGAAAGAAGTCATATCTTATAAATTATGATGATATATGTAACATATTTCTAAAAAAACAATCATGAATACAAGGTATATGTATAGTGAATTTGATAAATGTAAACAGAGTAAAAACTATTCCAAGTAGCATCACAAGCCTCAGAATAGACCCATGCTCTCCTGCTTCTATGTAGAATATCATGTACCTTTAGAAGGGTGCTTTCCCTTGTCGACACCTATAATCATATAATCTCGTTGGGTCAAAAATATGGCCCAAAAAGTGTGTGTGACTGTACCCAGTAGGCAACCACCCATGTTCTTTTCATATTACATAGTGAATATGTATAGTAGGTTGTGAGCAATAAGAAAATAAGTAAGAAAGGATGTACTCAAATGTTTACATCCTACATGAACTGGTATTCATTTATTATCCATTTACAAATTTAATTACATTGATATTAATATTTCTTGAGATCCAACACCATACAGACATACATTGTATGACTTGTATCACAACAGATGACACAAAAAGACATCCAAACAAAAAATGTCATCACAAAATCCAAGCTTGTTATTTGTCTTGGAGGTCCACCATTATTCATTTCACTTCATTTCATTCATGTAGAAATTTATTCTCTCCTTATCATCCTTAATTTGGAATTCAATTATTACTCTTGGTGTATTCAGCTAACATGCTATAAGCCAATCCATGGAAAACCTATCATGAAGCCAGGTATTACTCTAGATTTGGTATAAAGTCTATGTCACATGTACCTATCCATGGTAGTCTTCTAAGGAATCCCTAAGTAACACTCGTGACATATAATCCCCTTTTATTCTACCACTGGTAATCCCATTATATTCCAAGTATCACATGGTAAATAATTCCTATCTCAATGAGTCCATCCGTGTAATCTCAATTTTGGATCCATTTATGTCTTGAGAAAATATCACCTTAATAATTTTGTTCACCCATGTAATTCTAAGGTGGATCCATGTAACATATATGGTATAAATTCAAACAGTCACATACGTCCATCAATGGAATTTCAATTTTAATCAATGTATCTACCAAGGATATTTATCATTTAACCAATTCCATTCCATTGAAAGAATAAAATTTATATTCCAAGGTCAAAACCAAAGGATTTATGTAAAACTCACCACTAAAGGGTGTCTCAATCCATGACCAACCTCAACATCTTGGCCTTTTATTTAGTCACATCAGCATATTTCAAATAACATAGAACACAATCTTTAAAAACTAATAAAAGGATTTAACATCACTTAACTCACATGGTAATATCAGGATAATTATCAACCCATTATTATTAAGCCTATATCATATCATGGTCTCAACATAACTCACAAGGGATACTAGAAATGATACAATTCAATCCTATTATTGAAATTACAACATAAGGTCAATCTAAAGTGCTTTTATTTGATTACTAACATGGTATTTTTTAGCTTAACAGGCATAAAAATACTAAAAACATCCAAATGGATATGTTAACAAATACCTCATGTAGGAAAAATCAATAATTATAGAAGTTATATCCAATTTCATACATTCAATTCACAATATTTAATTTACTCACATGGTAATGGCAATTCATGAAAAGAATGTTTAGACAAGAAATGAAACACATGGGTCAATAGGGTAATTCAACCATCACATACACTTTTAACAATTCATTTACAATTTAACAACAATCACATTTATATAAATTTCCATTTTTAAAAACCCATAAAACTGATAAAGTCACGCCTCAAGGTGGTATATAAGGAATAAACCCACAAAAGACTCATTCATGGTAACTCACCCATGGGATTGTCCATATTCAAGGTATAAGATGTATTATATTATTTATAAAGTCTATTAAATTTCCTAAACTATGATTGGCAATAATATGGTGCAATTCCATTTTAGGTGACACATAAAAATTGAGAGAACGTGTAACACCACGAGATTTTATGAAAAATATTCTTTTTAATTTCATTAATGTCTTGTGTTGTAGGCTACACCAAAAGGAGCTTGCACAACACACATCCTTGACTTGTCTTGAATTACACGCAATCGCGACCTTCCTTGATAGCGTGTGTAGTACGCAATACCGAGTTTCACTAAACAATGATATTCTATTAAAATATTATTATAACTAGTCGTTATGAATAGTAATAACTACCTTTTAAAATTTTAGAAATATTAGCTCTCAAAATGGACTTCATTTTTCGATTCGGAGTATCAAATTTAGCCTAAGGTGAAATTTTGGTGATTTTCGGATAACTTTCTTATTTTAATGAATAGTGAAAATTACTAAATTTTAATTAAAAACAACTTTTTCAATCGAAATAACTAATAGTGATAAATTATTAATTTGAGAGGTTTTAAAGTATATTTAGAATATATTTTTACAATTTAATACAATGTTGGTCATTGGATGTAATTTCACATTTAAACCAGACATAAACAAGTGTCAATCTTTTGATAGATATTGTTTCTTAAAAACACGCTATTTGTTTTAACAACGGGATTTAATTATAAAATTAATTAATGCAACTTCTATGTTATGAATTTGGTAAAATAGACTTCATTTTTGAATTAGGAATATGAAATATAGATTAGGATGAAATTTTGGCATTGTTCTGAAAAACATAAATTTTTGATGAATAGTGAAACTACTAAGTGGTAGTTAAAAAAACTGAATTTTTCATAAAACATAATTTTACCGCTTCTGTGAATGGAATTTCAAAAATACGAGAGACACGGTTGATGTCAGTAAGTAATATGTGGTTCAATGAGATGAAAATAATTTTTGGTGAATAGTAACTTTTTACTTTTATTTACCACGGTTAAAAGGAAATAGGGTAATTAAGGGTAAAAATGATATTAATATTACCATAACACATGTACTAATCTTATTGGACAAGTGTATCTCGACCAAAAACAACCTTAAGTGTAAAATATTATCATTTAGGCCCACTTGGATTAGATTAGGAAATTTATTATTATTTAATTCAAAGAAGAGTTAAAAGAGTTAAAATCAATGTTTATTTACTAAAACATTTTTAGTATATGGTTATACATAAGATAAATTCAATTGTAAATATTCATTAGAAATCTAGAAGGATTTCTTACATAATGGTATTTTATTTGTAATTTTTAGACATCAAATAATTTAATTTATTTATGACACAAAGACGATGCAGTAATTATCTTATTAATGAAATATTGACATAATTGATATTATAAATACCAAAATAAATGTAATTTAATACTTTTTATGAATTACACTAATTTTCTAGGTTACTATGATATATTAGTGTTGATTTAATAAACTTTTTTTGAACATATAATTCTGTTATTACTTTTACAAAAATCATATATAAAATAGTGTCAAAATTGACACAAAATAGTTTTTAAATAAAATAATATATTATTAATTGTTATTTTATTCCTAAAAATCTAAGTTTAGACCAACTAACTTAGATAAGGATATATATATTAATAATAAACAATTTGGGGTTCGTTTGGCATGTTATAGTAAGTGTATTAACCATATAGTGTAAGAAAACAAAAAGACATGGTAAAAGTTAAATTATTTAACCTAAAGTTAAATCTAATTGATAAGGTTAAAATAATAACCTAAACTTGTCTAAATCCTATTGGTGGATAGTATTTCGACCCATCTCCACTTTAGCTTCGAAATAAGACTCTTTGGAACCATTATAAACCGATTTTGACTTTAATATAAAATAATATTTTGAGATATTCCTAAGGTGCCCCTCTCCTCCCTTATAAAAGGGCACCTCCTCCCTCTCTTCCTCACACAACTTTGAGCCTTCATGCTCAGCCAAACCAAACCATAATCCCTTCTCCACTTCCCTAGTATCATCCTAGAGGTCCTGGTCTTCTTCACAGACCATCCTTAGTTCTTTAAGTGGAGGCTAAGAAAAGGCGCGTCAAAAAGAGGTAATATCCATTACCGATCTTTTTCAATTTCTTTCTTCTTCAACCTCTTCTTCATTAGTTGTTTCATGATAAAGTAATAACATAAGTATTTATTATATACTGATATGTTATTATAAATATGAAACAACTTTAATTAACCTTCTATCCATCCTACGGAAAAAGGAAATCACCGCGCGTGCGTACGTACAGAATACCGTCTCCACGCCGTGGTGTAATCTATTTTCCGCCACCACCTTAATTGGATGTGTATAAAGGTGTAATGAGTAACTATATATGATTATTATAATGTGATATTGATACTGAAATAGTATACATACACATCAACACAATTACACGACAATGGGAACGATATCATCGCTCGTGCGTACGTACGGACTACCGTCTCCACGACGCGATGAGATTCATTCTCAATGATTAACCATTCATGAATGATTATAACGTATATATAATAAGTAATAATGAAATATATGACCTAATAATGATACTGGAATTATTTATATTTATATGTATTCCATCTACTTAATTCCATTCAATTCAATAAGGTAACGAAAACATCATTCATGCGTACTTACAGACTACCGTCTCCATGAACGTTGTATTTCTTTCCATTTACTGATTTATTATATATGTATATTCTGAATATATATATATATATATATATATAAATCATGTTTTATATTTTGGAATTAAGTAATCATGATCTAAGTAATCATATGAATAATTACAAGTTAAAAACACGAACGAAAAATGAGAAGATTTTACCCAAAACGCTACTTTGACATGAATTTACAAAAGAACGGGTAATATAAAGTCATAAGTGGACCATATATGATATAATAACAATGAATATGATTCTGGAATAAGTCAATAACATGATTTAAATCATTATACAGGATGTTCGGACACTTACAAAGCAAGTCGAACCTAAGGTAAGGGAAAATATCACAATCTCATTTTTATCTGAGATTGTTTATACTTTGAAATTTACTGGGGTGTATTTTATCATCCACATCCATGATTCCTCAATATGTAATATTAATATCCTTATACAATAGTTTATATCCAATTTTACCCTTCAATGAGTTTTTAGTAAAAGATATGAAAGAAATCTTTTGTCGTTTTTCGTACGAGGTACTTTTTGACTTTTCCGACAAAAGTTCGAAGAATGTTTTTTTAACTTATACGACATGAATGGATTTTAAAAACATTATTTCCAAGAAGCATACTTTACATGTTTTCAAGTTTATTTTTAATCAAATTCATTTAGTTTAGAATTGTACGACATGTTAAGAAAGGAAAAGTGTTTTTGAAGTAGAAAGGATATTTTCCTCAAGAATGGAGTTCATGTGTTTTATCAAAATTATTTTCCATCTAAGATAAGAAAGGGTTCTGTTTTTATCCCTATTGTTACATTGATTTGATTATGTTGTGATGGAATTATATTTTTATGAATTCGTTTATCTTATATGAATTTTTTTATGACGTTATGATGTTTAAGATTTCCATTTTTATTACATGGGTTATGCAATGATGTGTGATTTATGATCTTGTGGCACACATAAGAATGGTATCATTATGAGATGGGTGGGACCTATATCTCCCTACAATGCATTGGGTAAAGATTTTATATCTCATGAGATAGACATGGCTGGAATGGTAGGTTATACCGGTTCAGTGAAACAGGACTGAAACGAGGGTTACTCGATTCAGAAAAGGGACTTTGTCCACTAAGATAGTCTTGGAAATGAGTCTTGACTAACAAGAAATGATTCTCTATGATTATGTGTGAATGACACAAAGTTTCATGTTTTATGTTATGATTATTGTGATTACATTTCACGACCATGATTTACCCCATGTTATGAAATTATGATCTCTTTTGCAGGTTAAGATTTCCAAAAGTTATGTGCTTATGTATATGATGTGATCGATATTTCTTTTGTTTACCCTTACTGAGCATTTGAGCTCAACATTTTATGTTTTCTTTTCCCCAGGATATAAAGAATGGTTTTAGGTAAAAAAGGAAGATCTTTATGGGAGATTTTGAAGATCTTTCACCACGATTAGAAGATTATATTCCGAGTTTCCAAAGACACTAAACTCTTACGATCCTTGTGTGTGTTTTTTTGTTATGTACTAAGTATTCCGCAAATTTAATGTAATGTCAATGTACGTCAGGCTTCGTGTCTTTATAGTTGGTATCAGAGGAAAGGTTTAGTCAACCTTTGGAAACTAGGATGCGAAAGCATTAGTGAGATCCCTAGAGATATTTCTAAGGTATGTCTAGGGATGCCCCTAAGGATAAGTATACGTATAGGATACAGTCCTATAAATATGGTAAAGATCATATAATTTAACCTAAGAAGTTAGATAATGAAGTTACTCCCCCTTTATTATGATTTTGCCTCTCACACTATTCCTTTTGGGTTTTAGACGATGGTTGGAACCTGAAGGAACCGTGTTGATCAATGCAATGGACAATGCAATGACTGTCCTGCTGAACAAACAAATGTTATGGGAGATGGAGTGAAAAATCTTATTGCTATCCTTACACAAGCTTTGAATCATTCTGGACTTCCAAATGAGCAGAGAAAGGAACAGTATTCTATTGAGTCCTTCATGAGGCAACGTCCACCTTCTTTCAGAGGGACTTCTGATCCACTTGATGCTGAACAATGGATCAGTACCACTGAAAAGATATTTTAAGTTCTTCAATGTTCTGAACATGATAAAGTCATCTTAGAAGTATTTCATTTGGAAGGTGAAGCTGATCAATGGTGGATTCTTATCAAGAATATGAGGCCAAGAGATGAAATTGAGTCCATGGAATGGGACGAGTTCAAGAACTTGTTTTTCAGTAAGTACTTCCCTCGTATTCTTCGAACAAATATGGAGAAAGAGTTTCTTGAACTAAAGAAAAAGGATGATGAATCTGTTGGTATATACGAAGAGAATTTTACAAGACTTGCAAGGTATGCATCTGGAATTATCATCCAACCTGAAAGTAAAGTTGATCGATTTTTCAGTGGCTTAAAACCAAGTCTTCGAAGGGAATTAGCTATAAGAGACTTTAGTAACTATGAAGAAATTGTGCGTTGTGCTATCAAGGTAGAAATGGAAGTTGGTGTTACATATCCATCTCATGGTTTTAACAAGAAAAGAAAGAAGGAGTTCAAGGATAAATCTCAGAATAATGGTGAAAAGAAGATGAATGTTTCCTTATGCACAAAGTGTGGAAAAAAGCATGGTGGAGATTGTATTAAAGGGACTAGAAAATGCTTTAAGTATGGAAAAGAAGGTCATTGAGTAGCTGAGTGTCGAAGTAATGGAAAAAGGGTTTCTAATGATTTGAATAAAGCAAACACTGCAGAGAACGCACCACCAACACTTCAATGCTTCAAGTGCAAGGAAATGGGGAATTATGTTAATAAATGCCCTAATCCAAGGGTTAGTGATGATCAACATGAGCAACCACTAAAGGAAAAGGACAAAGGGAAGTCACATGCGATCACTATTGGCGATGTTGAATATGACAATGATGTGGTGGAATGATTAAGTGTTTATGTAATGGGATTCCAAAATAATATTGTATCATGGAGTATTGGAATATTTATGTATTGGTCTAATGTGGTATTCAAAGTGATTGAGTTATTTTTGGAAATAAGATGATATGCGCATAATGAAGGAAAAATGAGAAAACGAAATGTTTTATAGTATTCATGAGCTCATGATTGATATAAGGACTAAGTGATATCATGGTTTGAGTATATAGAATTTTGAGGATTTTGGTTTGTGAAAAGTGTTAACTTTTAACTGCATTCAAGTTTTCACTATGGTTCAATGGGTATTCAAGAGAATATATTATTAAGGACTTTGAATGTTTGGAATGTGACCAACAAAACATATCTTATGATATATGTGGATCGACGATGGTGTTAAATCTCTGGTAATCGTCTTCACTATGTTATGAGAGTGGACTGCAGTATTATGGATAAGCCTAAAGATTGGAATGTATTATGTTGGACATAAGTTAGTATTGTTTAAGGATAGAAGTTTTTTTTCGATATTATTGATGGGATGTTATAGTATTATAGTTTTAAAAAAAGGACAACCTGCAGAACGGGCGACATCCCATCGCGTCAGACAAGGCCGTGGGAATCGAACCCACAACCGAAGTGCGACAGGCCTTTATCGCCTACCACTGGCCTACAGGAAGTCCCTGTTTAGTAGGAACTAGTTTTATTTTATTAAGCAGTATGATATATGAAGTATAAGTCCATTTTAGGAACTATATATGATTAATCTCACTATAGAATGACTTATGAATATTTAATAACTTTTGCTAACCTTTTGTTTGAGACAGATGGAATGACCCGTCATTCTATCACATGATCTGATAACCCTTCACGAATAACAAATTCAACTTTATTTATTTAAGAGATGAAGTGGGAATTGTACAAGGCACGAACAACAGTGAGATTGTACCAAAATAAAGTAAGTATTTATTCTAATTCAAATTCTTCAACTTTAGGGAAACGATCTTGAAAACCCAAAATGTTGTCCTAGTGCTCTTATATCTGATTAATCAGATGGTACCTTAGATCGTCACAAATTTATGGATTTGTGATTGTTGGCTTTTCTATAGCCATGTTCTCTACCACTCTCCATCAGAACATGATGGTTAGATTTTTCTTCCATATCCATATTTTCACCTATGTGGAAACCCAATGATTAGTTTATTTGGGTAACCGTTACGTTTCATACTTTTGTTTTTAAAAATTGGTTTTGGTGTTCCTTTTTACGATGTGGGTTTCTATTAAAGAAACTTTCGAGTAGTAAACCATTTATAACCCCGAAAAATTTCGAGGGCGAAATTCATTTTAAGGGGGGTGGAATGTAACACCCCGAGATTTTATGAAAAATATTCTTTTTAATTTCATTAATGTCTTGTGTTGTACGCTACACCAAAAGGAGCTTGCACAACACACATCCTTGACTTTTCTTGCATTACACGCAATCATTACCTTCCTCGATAGCGTGTGTAGTACGCAATACCGAGTTTCACTAAACAACGATATTCTATTAAAATATTATTATAACTAGTCGTTATGAATAGTAATAACAACCTTTTAAAATTTTAGAAATTTTAGCTCTCAAAATGGACTTCATTTTTGGATTCGGAGTATCGAATTTAGCCTAAGGTGAAATTTTGGTGATTTTTGGATAACTTTCATATTTTGATGAATAGTGAAAATTACTAAATTTTAATTAAAAACAACTTTTTCAATCGAAATAATTAATAGTGATAAATTATTAATTTGAGTGGTTTTAAAGTATATTTAGAATATATTTTTACTATTTAATACAATTTTGGTCATTGGATGTAATTTCACATTTAAACCAGACATAAACAAGTGTCAATCTTTTGATAGATATTGTTTCTTAAAAACACGCTATTTGTTTTAACAGCGGGATTTAATTATAAAATTAATTAATGCAACTTTTATGTTATGAATTTGGTAAAATATACTTCATTTTTGAATTAGGAATATGAAATATAGCTTAGGATGAAATTTTGGCATAGTTCTGAAAAACATCAATTTTTGATGAATAGTGAAACTACTAAGTGGTAGTTAAAAAAACTGAATTTTTCATAAAACTTAATTTTACCGCTTCTGTGAATGGTATTTCAAAAATCCGAGAGACACGGTTGATGTCAGTAAGTAAAATGTGGTTCAATGAGATGAAAATAATTTTTGGTGAATAGTAACTTTTTACTTTTATTTACCACGGTTAAAAGTAAATAGGGTAATTAAGGGTAAAAATGATATTAATATTACCCTAACACATGTACTAATCTTATTGGACAAGTGTATCTCGGCCAAAAAAAACCTTAAGTGTAAAATATTATCATTTAGGCACACTTGGATTAGATTAGGACATTTATTATTATTTAATTCAAAGAAGAGTTAAAAGAGTTAAAATCAAAGTTTATTTACTAAAACATTTTTAATATATGGTTATACATAAGATAAATTCGATTGTAAATATTCATTAGAAAGCTAAAAGGATTTCCTACATAATGGTATTTTATTTGTACTTTTTAG
This sequence comes from Viscum album, assembly GCA_963277665.1. Classification (NCBI taxonomy): domain Eukaryota; kingdom Viridiplantae; phylum Streptophyta; class Magnoliopsida; order Santalales; family Viscaceae; genus Viscum; species Viscum album. Next base: position 1,601,816,432 of record OY728153.1, on the reverse strand, counting down.
ACATCAAATAATTTAAGCTAGTTATGACACAAAGACGATATCGTAATTATCTTATTAATGAAATATTGACATAATTGATATTATAAATACCAAACTAAATGTAATTTAAGACTTTTTATAAATTAAACTAATTTTCAAGGTTACTATGATATATTAGTGTTGATTTAATCAACTTTTTTCGAACATATAATTCTGTTATGACTTTCACAATAATCATATATAAAATAGTGTCAAAATTGACACAAAATAGTTTTTAAATAAAATATTATATTATTAATTGTTATTTTATTCCTAAAAATCTAAGGTTCGACCAAATAACTTAGATAAGGATATATATATTAATAATAAACAATTTGGGGTTCGTTTTTCATGTTATAGTAAGTGTATTAACCATATAGTGTAAAAAACAAAATGACACGGTAAAAGTTAAATTATTTAACCTAAAGTTAAATCTAATTGATAAGGTTAAAATAATAACCTAAATTGTCTAAATCCTATTGGTGGATAGGATTTCGACCCATCCCCACTTTATCTCCGAAATACGACCCTTTGGAACCATTATAAACCGATTTTGACTTTAATATAAAATAATATTTTGAGATATTCCTAAGGTGCCCCTCTCCTCCCTTATAAAAGGGAACCTCCTCCCTCTCTTCCTCACACAACTTTGAGCCTTCAATCTCGGCCAACCCCTACCAAAATCCCTTCTCCACTTCCCTAGTATAATCCTAGAGGTCCTGGTCTTCTTCAAAGACCATCCTTAGTTCTTTAAGTGGAGGCTAAGAAAAGGCGCGTCAAAAAGAGGTAATATCCATTACCGATCTTTTTCAATTTCTTTCTTCTTAAACATCTTCTTCATTAGTTGTTTCATGATAAAGTAAGAACATCAGTATTTATTATATACTGATATGTTATTATAAATATGAAACAACTCTAATTAACCTTCTATCCATCCTACGGAAAAAGGAAATCACCGCGCGTGCGTACGTACGGAATACCGTCTCCACGCCGTGGTGTAATCTATTTTCCGCCACCACCTTAATTGGATGGGTATAAAGGTGTAATGAGTAACTATATCTGATTATTATAAAGTGATATTGATACTGAAATAGTATACATACACTTCAACACAATTTCACGACCATGGGAACAATATCATCGCTCGTGCGTACGTACGGACTACCGTCTCCACGACGCGATGAGATTCATTATCAATGATTAACCATTCATGAATGATTATAAAGTATATATAATAAGTAATAATGAAATATATGTCCTAATAATGATACTGGAATTATTTATATTTATATGTATGTCATCTACTTAATTCCATTCAATTCAATAAGGTAATGAAAACAGCGTTCATGCGTACGTACGGACTACCGTCTCCATGAACGGTGTATTTCTTTCCATTTACTGATTTATTATATATGTATATTCTGAATATATATATATAAATCATGTTTTATATTCTGGAATTAAGTAATCATGATCTATGTAATCATATGAATAATTACAAGTTAAAAACACGAACGACAAATGAGACGATTTTACCCAAAACGCTACTTTGACATGAATGTACAAAAGAAAGGGTAATATAAAGTCATAAGTGGACCATATATGATATAATAACAATGAATATGATTCTGGAATAAGTCAATAACATGATTTAAATCACTATATAGGAGGCTCGGACACTTACAAAGCAAGTCAGACCTAAGGTAAGGGAAAATATCACAATCTCATTTTTATCCGAGATTTTTTATACTTTGAAATTTACTGGGGTGTATTTTATCATCCACATACATGTTTCCTCAATATGTAATATTTATATCCTTATACAATAGTTTATATCCAATTTTACCCTTCTATGAGTTTTTAGTAAAAGATATGAAAGGAATCTTTTGTCGTTTTTCGTACGAGGTACTTTTTGACTTTTCCGACAAAAGTACGAAGAATGTTTTTTAACTTATACGGCATGAATGGATTTTTAAAACATTATTTTTCAAGAAGCTTACTTTAAATGTTTTCAAGTTTATTTTTAATCAAATTCTTTTAGTTTAGAATTGTACGACATGTTAAGAAAGGAAAAGTGTTTTTGAAGTAGAAAGGAAATTTTCCTCAAGAATGGAGCTCATGTGTTTTATCAAAATTATTTTCCATCTAAGATAAGAAAGGGTTCTGTTTTTATCCCTATTCTTACATTGATTTGATTATGTTGTGATGGAATTATATTTTCATGAATTCGTTTATCTTATATGAATTTTTTTATGACGTCATGATGTTTAAGATTTCCATTTTTATTACATGGGTTATGCAATGATGTATGATTTATGATCTTGTGGCACACATAAGAATGGTATCATTATGAGATGGGTGGGACCTATATCTCCCTCCAATGCATTGGGTAAAGATTTTATATCTCATGAGATAGACATGGATGGAATGGTAGGTTATACCGGTTCAGTGAAACAGTACTGAAACGAGGGTTACTCGATTCAGAAAAGGGACTTTGTCCACTAAGATAGTCTTGGCAATGAGTCTTGACTAACAAGAAATGATTCTCTATGATTATGTGTGAATGCCACAATGTTTCATGTTTTATGTTATGATTATTGTGATTACATTTCACTGCCATGATTTACCCCATGTTATGAAATTATGATCTCTTTTGCAGGTTAAGATTTCCAAAAGTTATGTGCTTATGTATATGATGTGATCGATATTTCTTTTGTTTACCCTTACTGAGCATTTGAGCTCACCCTTTTATGTTTTATTTTCCCTAGGATATAAAGAATGGTTTTAGGTTAAAAAAGGAAGATCTTTATGGGAGATTTTGAAGATCTTTCACCACGATTAGAAGATTATATTCCGAGTTTCCAAAGACACTAAACTATTACGATCCTTGTGTGTGTGTTTTTGTTATGTACTAAGTATTCCGCAAATTTAATGTAATGTCAATGTACGTTAGGCTTCGGGTCTCTACAGAACGACTCCTAAACCTATATAAACAATTCTACTTTTAATAAGCACCATATGACCACCTACCTTAGGTTCATGTTAGATATCTTATCATGTATCAGTCTCTAATTTAACTAAGTTTGTATGAAATCTGAAAATTGGATAATGAACAAGAAAATAGTTCATATGATCCTAAATCCAAATAATATAGTGGGAATCCATAAGAATCAAGAATATCTAATATGTAATTACGGACTTGTCATTGTGGATCCAAGGGGATGAACTGTATTCCAATTGTAGTCTAAATGGAGAGTAATTCTGAAATAATATGTTAGGTTCAAAGGATATCCTTTCTAATAGGGGAATGTGGCTATTGTAGGATAGGCGTAACCTTTATATAGGTTTAAAAGAGATGTAATTAAATTTAAAATTTATAAAATTCATTAAATTATTGGGTTTTTCAGTTTACCCACCCTATTTTCTGTATGATAATCGGCACCAACATGGTTACACTACATGATTTACAAATGATGTAGTGGCCGTTAAGAAATACTCTTTTGAAATATACTAAAAATATAGACCTGGCCGCACGGCTATGTGGCTCAACCCTTATGGTTTACCAAGCCACAAATTCTCTTATTTACACCCAAAATTTTTGTTTTTGGATCCATAAAAACCTCATACACCCCAGTACCACCATTCCTTAAATGGGATCTCAAATTAGGCCATATTTAAGCATGAAAGTAAATAATTTATGTAAAACTCAAGATTAATACCTTAATGAAGAAACCGTTTCTTAAAAACCTCTTTGAAATATCCAAGTATAAAGGTTATTTTAAGAGATTGATATGAGGTTAGGATATCATCATTTGAAATTCAGGCCTTCATATCTACCTCTCATTGGATTACAATGGAGGTACGATCATTATGAGTACCTGGAAATTATTTTCGTTCTCATTATTTCATTAGTTACTTTTATGGATCAGATGACTCCAGTTCTCCACACATGTCTGGATTCATTCATTATCGTATTTGTGGAGAACATATTGGTTTATTCACACACTAAACAAGAACATTACCAACATCTTGATATCATGCTTAATACACTGAGTGAGAATCAAATTTATGAAAATCTCACTAAATTATTATTTGGATTGACAATGTTAACTTACTAGGTAATATTATCTCAGAGGATGGGGTATTAATAGACCTATAAATTGTTAGAACTGTAGTTTCCTAGTTATATACCTAAAAAATGTTTTATATATGATGTTTTTTATGGATAGATGAGTATTAAAAATAATCCATCTAGTATTTTCCATGCATAGAAATTTCTCTTATGAGCTTCACTAGAATGGTGTGACATTTTTATTGTCTGAAGCCTATGATTTAGAACTATATAAAAGGAAATGAAGATAGAATTTAGCGCTGATTCTAATTCATAAATATATGAAAATAATATATATAGTTTATTGTGATTCATCAGGTACCAGGATGAGAGAAATATTGATGTTTTATGAATGAGTTGTAGCACACATGACCTATCAGTGGAGCCCTCGTGAGCATAATTTCCTAACACATGGTCTTGATTTAGTAGTTTTTATTCTTTCATTATACTATTTGAGACATTACATGATGGGAGAGTGATTTGTGGTATTCACATACCAAATAAGGCCTTAATTTTACCCCAACAACGAAATTTTTGAATCACATTTAGTCCAGATGGGTGAAGTACCATAATTACTTTGATTTCGATATTTCCAAAATGCATGATAATGGAATTGTTGTAGTGGACGACCTATGTTGGATTACTCATCCCATGTATTTTATGAGGCTAGTGGTTAGTGAAAGCTTATAGCCTTTCCATTGAAGATAAACATTCTGTTTCACGTATATCATGGTTCGAAAATCCTTACAACTTTAGAAGTGACGTCTATCCATCTAGAATAGGAAAGGATGAGGTATATTTTTTTTCCTGAGGGCCTAGTATTAATGGTTAGTATCTTTTATTAGGATTCATTTCTTGGTTAGAAAACGGATTAGGAAAAGACCAAAAACTTATATTGGAATATCTAGGTTCTAGAAGATATCTGAGAGGAGTGAATTCTTGAATGTAATTTCTTAATGTGGGCAGTTAATCCTGATTTCCCAAAGAAGCATGAAGACTTATTTTTTTAGTATTGGTGGATAAGAATGAAAGAGGAGTTCGATGGATTTATTACTGATTGTTCCACTTATCAGCATGTGAAGTCATAAAATTTTCAACTAACCTGACTCTTTCTATCATTGGTTATTCCTTAGTTGAAATTAAATGATGTGACATGGGACTTCATGATAGGTTTTCCCATATAACCACAAGGAAAAGAAAACGGATGGGTAGTTTTGGACAATTTGATGATATTCACAAAATAATTTATCAGTTCTGGACACATTCTTGATATACATGCAGGGGATGATATACATTAAGGATATTTTACACCTTCAGGGAGTACCATGCTATGTTATATCTAAAATGGATGCTCATTTTGAGTAACGGTTCTACAAATTGTTGTGGAAGGGAATTGGTACACTAGGGCATCTGACCATGGAAAATCTCCTGCATACTGAATGAAAAATAGATATCATGATCATGGTGTTAGAGGAAATGATATAAACTTATATCATTGATTTTTTGGTTTGTTGGGAGAAACATATACCCACAGTTATGTTTTCTTACAACAATAGATTTCAAAAAACCATCCATATAGCTCTATGCGATTATTTATGAGGTAGTCATTTCCAATCACATATTTTCAGGTCATAGGATGGGGTGGTAGCACTACTTAGAACATTTCATATACAATTGTCATTATAGTAGGTCCAACTATCCAAGAAGTGGATGATAACATCCCAATCCAGGCATCAGTCATATGAAAACCAATAGCAATGAACTCATAATTTTAATGTTTGGGATGAGTATTTGTTGTGTGTTTTCATAGGTTGCTCAAGAGACAAATCAAGAGGCATGGTAATATATCTCAATGTTTCATTTGATCTTTTAAAGATCATAGAGAGGATCTGACTAGTTTCTTACCCCATAGAACTTCCATAGAGACACCGATCAATGAATGAATTTATTCATGTGTGTCAGATCTATTGGTATTATCTAGACATGTCAAAAGTTTTGCATCTTTAGAATATTATGTTATATGAAGATATTTAAAATGGTGAGTACCCAGTTTGTATCTTGGATAATAGTATCAAGACACTTTTAATTTGGTCACTTCCTTTAGTATTGGTTCCATGGTAGCATAACTGATCCGATGATGGTAGATGGGAGAAGGATGATGACATTCCTTCCTAGTGGGTAGATATTTTAATATATGAAAACATACTACCCTTCAAAGGACAACTCATGGGTGAGTTTCATTAAAAAGGATATGTTGTAATGACCTTGAATTTTATGAGGTATTGAAAAATTTTCATTCATATATTAAATTCATTTTATTATCTTGTAATAAAGAACTATTTCTTATAGATGTACTCGGGAGCATACTAGGTTGGTTCAGAGCGTGTAACATTGACTTTTAGAGGAAATAGTGTATGTGCATGATTATACAAAAACATGCAGCTAATCCCTCATAGTTTAGAAAAATCATGATGGGTGTTTTAGATGGAAACAGAGGGGAGAACTATTTGTGTAAACCGTGCGATCCAGGATGTTTGGTAGGGTGGATTTCCTTATATAAGTAACATGACATTTAACATGGGTTGTGAATGGTTAGAAATATTGTTTATGTAACCCATTTGAGGGGGTTCTATGAGAAATAGTTATCACATTATTGTCATACGGTTTAGAAAACCATGCAGCCAAACCATGTGAACCATTAATGAAGGATAATGAACCCTTTTCCACTAAATATTCTATATACTATATTTCCATTTTTCTTCTAAATAAGACGCGATGCCTCCTCCCCACTCATGTGATCTCTCTCATCTCTGTTTTTAGGCTTTGAATACATATCCTCTAATGAACCATTATTTAATGGAAATTACTATGTCATAATCACATTAACTACTAAGTTCTATGGGACCCTTAAAACATAATTTTTCCACTTTTTTGAGGTGAATTTCAAAAATCTGACATACACAGTTGAGATCAGTAAGTTATTTAGAGTCCAATAAAAACAACTTAATTTTTTGTGAATACTAACCTACCCTTATGAATAGTATCATACCCTTATGAATAGTGATATACCCTAATGAATTGTATCCTTACTTATGATAGTATATAAATAATATTCATGTGTACGTACGATATACATATATTTTACAATAAGTTAATGAATGTTTTCAAACTGGTTTTTGATAATAAATTATGATTTTAATTTAATATTAAATTATTAATATTTAGAAAATTATTTTTGAAAAATGGACTTCATTTTATGATTCTATACATCAAAAAATGGTTGGGTAAAAGTTTTGGGATTTTTTTGAAATACTTGAATTTTTTAGGAATAGTGACATGCCATAAATTGGAAAATTAAGACAAATACTCTAATTATAGGGTCATGTGTGATGTTATTCTGATTTAATCCCACTAGGTTCGAGATAACATGATAAAATTACTATTCTTGGTCATAGAATACTCACTATTCCTTGTACTGAGGAGATGTAACAAATTAATGAGTTTTATATTAAGAAATCCCCTCTCTCCTCTACTATAGAAACCCCCTCTCACCCCCTCTTCCAATCACTCCTCTAAATCCTTGTTCCTTCTCAAAATTCAGGCCAAATAACCTCACAACATCCTCTCCCACATCTAGTAAGATTTTTGCCCATTAAAATACCAAACCCACTCCCTTAAAGAGTTTCTCAAGGAATTTTGGTTCAAGAGGTAAATTTCTCTTTCCAATTCTTTGTATTTCCTTTCAAGTTCATTTGTTTTCTATTTCTATTTCCACTTTTTATCCAAATTTTGTGATGAATCTAGTACCATATATTTACTGGAAAGTTTTAATGATAGTGGAATAAGTTATCATCATCTCCCCCTTTTTACCTTCTTTTATACTAGTAGCAAGAACACCATCTGAGATGTGTCAATTTTACACATTCAAGGACGCTGGACTTTTGATTTCTTTTATCATTCCAAATTCTTTTCAAGAAACAATCATTGTTATGGTTGAACCAGATTATTATATATAATATAACCTATTTAATATTCTATAATCCCTTTTTTCAAATGGTGTTAGGTTAAAAAGAAAAATGATTTTGTTGTAATCAAAACCCACAAATTAACCGAAATAATTATCATTAAAGTTCAATAAGATAATTCATCCTTGTTCAATGTAACCAAGTTATATATTATGTACTATAAAACCTATTTATGTTCATAAATAATATATAATTTCAATTCTGAATGTTTACACCCATTCCACTTCATTACGTAAAAACAAGTGAACTGAATATGAAAATAAGAGAAACGAACACTCTAGAATGACAAAATTCAATACCATAACTTGTCTATAAAGACATAAATGAACTAACCAGAATTATGGTAAAATAAATAAATGTCTAATAGGTTATGAAATAAGTTATTAAATGTATAATTTCATATTCCAAGAGCATAGGTACAAGAGCGGAACACGTTTGGAGTTAAGGTAAGGGTTTTCCACCCGAACTTCCATTTTCATTCGAGTTAATTTTATTATCTAAATTATTTGATGAAATTTTCATGTATTGTAATGTACTACTCGTAAATTCTATGTGGGTATTCTATATATGTACTAAAACCATAATCCTTCCCTATTTTCTGGATAGTTACGTGTTTTAATAGAATCTCTCAAAACTGTTTCCAAAAATACAAGCCCGATACACGAGAATTTCACAAATTGATATTTATTTTCAAGGGAAATATATAATATATTTTTGAAAACCATTATCATTATAAAAACACTCATATTATCATAAAATAATATCTTTATTTACTTATGGTTTTATACAAAGATTTTTTCCAAAGAACTCTTCTTTTCAAAATAAAAGATTATTTATCAGAATAATTGCTTAATGATTATAGAAGATCATTCTCATTTGATTCAACACTCTTGTTGATTATTATGTAGTGTTGGGGATAATCATTTAATATTTCATATACCATATTTTATTTAATAGTTTATTACTAACACTATTTTGGATGATCTCTCCTAAAACCATTCACCATATTATTTCGAATGGTAAGTGTTTTATGTTTAATGATTGGGGAATGTTAGTTATATTTCATATGATAGATTAAATGTGAATTTTTATATTGTTTACGTTGATCCCCACTCATAAGTGGAATGAATTTGAATTATTATTTGATGAGTGGGTACCTCCATAGCCCCTCGATACATCGTTAGGTCTCATGAGACAACTAGATGAGGAATTGGCCGAGGCCTTTCCCAATGTGATATGGATTTTGGGCGAGGAATTAATCATTAGATGTCTTGGCCGAGACTGTGAAAAAATGTTTCAGAATGAACGACATTATACATTCCATCATTATTAGTTCATCTATTGAAATATCATGTGGCTATTCGACTAGTAGAATAGCCATTATTATGTTTTATTATGGCATTATTTACTCAGCTCATTTTCCTTCCATAATGTGTTCATGTTTATTATTAAAGGAATGTGTTTTAAATTATTCACCATGTCGAATGTTTATATTATCATCCTATTTATTTCTTATTATTACTGAGCATTTGAGCTCATCCCTTCTTATGTTTCATTTTCATAGGATATGATGAAGTAATTTATGAATGACGTGCAAGCGTCGTCTTGGAGATATGATGTTGCTAGTGGAATAATTTAGTGTTGTTTTTCCTTATCATTTATAAATTGGAAATTATGTATGTAACTTGTTTCAAATAATAATAAACTTCTTGGTCTTTCGGGGTTCATTTTCCTTGTATGTCTGCCAACGTAATCAAACAAGGCACCATCTCCGGGCAACTGGGGTCGGGTCCTTACATCTCCTCATCCTGAATCCATTTCTATTACAACCATATGAATTGGATTTATATTGGTACGATATATATTACTCTCCCTACAACTATTAGTTTCTCTCACCATCTCCTATGATAAATTGTTGTGGGATTATATCCGTTATTTTCTAGAAAATTATTTATTCCAGTTATTTCATCTATTATACATCAAAACTGAAGCTGATATTGGATGAGGAGTCATCCAAGGGTCAGTGGGTGGTCATCTAGTATATTTAAATAAAATTTATCTTTTTTTGATATTATGATGAATCACATACTATAATATTCCACAAATATCCTAAAAAATATTTTGTTCATTATAATTAAATGTATCATTTTATTATGAGACCTTAGATCCTTATTAAGTTATTTAGAGGATGTATACCTCATGGGATGCCACCAATGTTGGTGTGCCGAAATAAATTATGATTTAAAAAAAATTAATTGACATAACACATCATAAGTGGGTTTTCTTGATAATAAAAATTAATGGACATGATTAATGAATTAAAAGTTTTTTTTTCAAAAATAAATGAAAGTTGGTGCTATGGCCATATCTTGTGTTGTTTGTTCGAAATGAATTCTATAACATATTGGACCCATGGTTAGTATAAATTCTTATGTGGTTATTTATTAGGAATAATATATTAATTCCATTGTTATTTGGGGTGGCGAATGGTTGAAAGATTTTTTGAGCACTGAGTTTCATTCTTCCTTTCGTTGGGTGATAGGAATAGAATATCATGCCATTTACATTTACTAGATAATGTGTATAGTGTTCCACAATCTGATGCATAGGTTTTTGTTCATGATGAATTACCCCATTATATTGGCTGTTTGGCATTATGAATCACCCCATTTTCTAGAGTAATGAGATTGATGACTTATAATTTTATGAGATTCAAGGCATAATACCCTTTTCAGATCCTATTGATCACTTGACTATGCATGTATGCCGAAGTTATTCCTGGGAAACATCTTGCATGTAGTGTCCTTATATATGAATACATATTACCTCACATATATAGGTCATATACTTGTATGAATATTTTGTATAGTTATGTATAAATGGTTGTACATGGTAACTAGGATTAGACATATTATGACCTATGCTGATGTAGGTAGAGTTAACAATGTGTCTAACATTCACCTAAAACGATAAGTATTTTGGTTTCTAGAATTGTTGGTCATTTGTAATAGCCAAGAAAAAATATGTTATACACACTGGATGGATTATTATAGACACATTTGGAGGTGGCCTACTTAGTTTTTATCTAACCCTCATTAGTCCATTGTTGGCACCCGAGAAGACATTATGGATGCTGTTATTGTCATTGGTAAATGTCTAGTTATCCCTGATATATTTTTTTCTATTAGAAAGGGACATGAGATAATAGAACCATATATATTCTTACAATTCTTGTGGAGATGCCTTTTGAATTTTTTATTTTTTTGTATATCATTTTTTCTATGCATGTACTCTATATCCTTTATATCTTCATTTTATAAATCATCCTCACATGACATCGTTTTTTATGTGATTCATATTAAGTTTTATGAGTATTATTTATATTTAATTGATGTAAATACATTACATTTTTATTATTTAGGATTTTTCCAATATCTTAATAGTTATATCATTATTTATCTATTTCTATTTAAGATTGTATCTACTAGGATTCACTAAAAAATGTGGGTACAGTCTCCCCAGCAGACCACCATTGACCCTTTATACTTTTTGGAATCATCTATCTTATAAAGATTCATTCTGGATTTCATTTGACCCAACAGCTTGTAAAGACATTTAGTGGATCCCTCTTTTGGATGTTTCATCATTCATGGAATGCATGTTGAAAATTATATGATGGATTAATAAATTTATATGATTAGATGTGATATTGTTTTTTTAATTATATGGTAACATAGAAGAATATATGAGGATAATTTGTATGGGGTGATGATGTTCATTCTCAATGGACCATATTGATTGAGAATAATTATTAAAAGATATTATTACTAGGAGAGAAGTCATTAGATGGGGATAATTTCACCACATTTAATTTTTCTGTTGCACGAGATGTTTTCAGTTTGTATAATTATGAATTATATTTTTATTAATCGAAAATATTTTAGATTTATTGGTTCATTTATTGTGAATTAGAGTATAGAAATTATTGTTTTAAGAGATGGAATGATGATTTCATTAGGTTGGTTGTAAGGATACCACCTTCCAGTTGGTGGAGTATGTTCAAGTATGTTTGTAACCATTGACCCCACTGGCATGCTGATAATATCATCACAATGAGGAGGTTCTTCCAAGAACAAATACTGGTTATAGTTCTGTCACTATATCAATAGGTATTCCCATTGGTTTTCCAATATACCTATTATTAGGGTGAATTAAAATAATTCCATGGATTTTAATTCGAAAAAAAATTCCACCTTTTTAATCATTGTTTTTTAGAAAAAAGTCCCAATTTGTACTTATAGATTTCTCTAATTTATTAGGGGCTAAAATATTCATATTTTCATGATTCAATACATTTCGACTAATCTTATGATGCTTAAATGGTGGGTTTTCACAAGATCTACACCCTTTTCCTCCATCTTCTTATGATAGTTTCAAGGATCTCAGATAGATTTTTCATATTTATATTGATCCAGTTATATATTCATACTTACTTCATAGATCAATGTTTTATACAAAATTTTAAACTATATCTCTATTTTACTTAGATCTACCATCAATTACAGATGTTTTACAAATATGTGTTTATAAAAAAATATTCAATAACTCCTTTTATGGTATAAAAATGAAATAACTACAATTCATTCATGATGCATTGGTATATTGGTAATGAATTTGTTGTTTAGCAACATCTATTTGATGGTAGATTATTTCCACATGAAGAGTGATGTTTTCATGTATGTTTCCATATTTTTATAATCTTGATAAACTCATATTTTTTATCTCTTTTCTAGTGATGAAATATTTATGGATTGATATTCATAAGATAGACTCAATGTTCTATTCTATAATTGACCTGGAATTCCTGATACATACTTGAATCGACCACATGTATGGTAAATTGACATCTTTTTCTTTAATATACCATGTTAATAGTTCCATTAATGGAATTAAAGAGGTGTGAAATTCTTTAAAAAATTTCGTAAGAGGTAATTTCTTTGGCTCTCTCTTTATAAACCGTCTTCTTAAATAATTATAACCCGATATTTCTAGTCATAATGTGTGATCTATTTTTCCATGGGTATATAATACTTTTCTGGCATTGATATATGATGCATATTAGACAATATCATTAATATATATGATGAAGGATGTTCCTCAATATAAAAAGATTTTTTATATGACAATTAGCATTATATTAAATTATGAGTTCATATTCCTTAAGAAATTTTATATTTTAAGATATGTTCAAATGTTTTAGCTATTTTTCCTAAGACATGATTCCCCATATTTTGCCTTTATATATGATATTCCTTATTTTCTTTTTAAGTACTTGGAATATGTGTTTTTCAATTTGACACATGGTACAAAGGTGATTGGTTTATCGATCATGGCTCAATGGCCCAAAATAGGGACCCGGATTTTGTGATTCATTTGACATGATGACCATAACTGGTCAAACAATGGGGTATGATTTTGCATTGTGGCCTGGAAAAGGGGCATGATGGTCTTATTAGATTAAACATGTTAGGTGAAAGTGGAGATAAATTTTCTATGTGACCCGACTCAACAAAATATTCTATTTATTTATGGCATGTTAAGTTCGAATTTAAATGACTAGGGCTTGTATGTGTATAGATTAGCCTCACAGTTACTCCTATATAAGTAATTTATCTATGGACACTCATATATTCATCCTTCTTAAAGAAAATAAGGTATAACCGATGTTAAAGGCATCTTCATTAGTAAAAAAAATTCATAGTATGTTTTATTATCATGGATGATATTTGATTTATTATCATTAAATATACTCTTATGAAATTTTCATCATTTTAAGGACACATTGGAGGTGTTTTATTGTGTTTATATTCAGACCATAAATATATATATCAGTGCGCATTCTAACATAATATATAAGGATCTATGAATGGGAATGGGGAATATGGATGTTATATAATCAATGGAGCATAGAGATTTTAATTCTACCAGGACATACTCAGAAGGATTACTACTAGTTTTTATTTATTTATCTTCTAACACATTATATTGTTTCATCATTACAAACTGAGGGCTGAGTTTATTACCCTAATTTATTTGTATGACTTGTATTTCTTATATTATTATATTATGATTTCTAATTTTCAAACTTGATTACTATAATTTGATAAATTTTTTATATTATTGGTTCAATGATTTTGTCTTGATAGTATTGTCTCCCCACTTGTGGTGATCATACCCTCACTACTAGTTTGAAGACAATTTCATAGAAGGAGTTGTGCATGAGGTTTTGTGGCTCTCTAGCATACACACGGTGGTTTGTGATGGGGTCTTACAAAATCCAAGTGAAGGAATCATGGTAAAATAAGGTTATCCAAACATAAATCCCCTATTTTATACATTCATCACCGTACCACCACATGTGGGAGTCCCTAATTACTGAAAATCATCGACTTTTTTATGATACAAATTTATGTTCTTGATAATATGTGGTACCACTAGGGGGTGGGTGTAGTTGTGGTACAATTTTATAATTTAAATTAAATATGAATTAATATCAATGAATTTTTAGAGTCCCAATCTTCTAAAAATTTATTTCTGACCCATATCTACATATAAAATAAATAAAATTAAATTCATGGAATATATGATTTTAAATTGGTTCACCCCATGTTTGGGTGATTACATTATTGTTGTGATTGGGTCCAACATTTTAAATATATTTTCTTCTAAAACATATCAATGATTAACTATGGACCATCATGGTATAATAATTCGCCAAAATTTGTTTCCCAACGTATTATTCTCTAAAAAATGATTATACTTTTTCCAACCAATTTATAATTTTATAACCAAACAAATTTATTAAGATAAATTTTACTATTATATATTTCTCCAACAAAAAATCATATCTATCCTAGCTTTATTAATGAAAAACTCATCATGCAATGAAAATATGAATTTCTATAATTTTAATATCTAGTGTATTGAATTTTATAATTTCATCTTTCGATAGTTATAAGTTAGAGATCTTTAAAAACATGAACTCGTCATAAATTGATCCATCATTCTCTGGAATCATTTTATAAATCTATTATTAAACAATTTTTTTAAAATTTATAAGTCTTTATATCTATATCACAATTATAAAATTATTAGAAACAAGATAAAAAATACTCAAAAATTATACAAGAAACCTTGTATAAATATATTTACACTCTATGAACATTATATTATATCATTATCAGTCTCCTTTCACTTTCTTGAAGTATTTTGAAAACATCGACATCAAACTTCATCAATTTCACTCAAAAATATCATCATCAAAAATATAAAATCCCTTCTCAATTTTTGTATAGAATGACGAATTCTTCATTTTGAATTATTATTCTTGGATTTACATATAGTTTTCATTAGAAGAAACATTCCATTATTTAATTTTTATATGAAATACATTTTCATTATAAATTTTTTTATCATTTTTTCTACTCTCTCAACTTCTTCATTATCTTCATCGTTCCACAATGGTAATGTAAAACAATCCATATCATTTAACTATACCTTATACTTTTACTTCTAGACATACAAAAAAATTATATGTTTGATCATAATATGATATATCTCTTAAGTTTTGAATATTAGACTTTCCTTTAATGAACGCATTTTAAAAAATATTGATTATTATACAATATTTCATCATAATTTATGATATGTTCAGTTTTTAATCACAGTATCCCTCAATATTATATAAAATTAAATGAATTCATTTTTATACATCGTATATTATTCCATAACTATATATGTTAATCAATATTTAATTAAATTGACGCTATTGGTTTACATCATCCAATGTTTCATTCATTATTGACTACATCATAATTCGGTCGTCAATATCAACTTTATCACTCACCACATTTTAATATATCTATTTAACTGGACATGAGTAATTATTTATTTTCCAGTCAACCCAATGTTTATTAGATTGAAATAATATCATTTTATAATCTCACATAACATTTGGATCCTTCAAATAAATCATACTATATAGATCTCTTTCTAATATCAAATAAAATTAGTATATTGTCATTTTGTATTACCATTAGATAATCCACAATATTACCATCACTTATTTTTCTAACATCTCTAAATAAATTGGTTACTAAATGTTGAATTTATGTGGGAAGAAGTAGATCTTACCTATCATGGAAACTTTTTCTAATATTCTTCATTTGAATTATGAAGTATAGAATATATTCCACAAATGTTTTAATTATATACAAATTTATTAATATTTCTTTTTTTTTATATAAAAAAACCACAAATAAATTATTTAACAAATATTTTTAAATAATATCAACATAAATTATGAATGATTCATAAGGAATTATGGAACAATGCGATATTTGGATACACATATAATCATAAACAACTCATTTATAAATTTTTCATGTATCTTCTTTTTTTAGAAATTATTATTTCTGTAAAAAAATTTACTTCGAGATATTGAATTAGAGAACCTAAACTCAAACCCTCTAAAATTTTAAATCATCAAATAACTACATCATGTTAAAGTATTTTTCAATTCCATTCTCACTTAAAGGTTGAAATCAAATATACTACCTTTATAAATTCCATGGGATAAAATACCTTTAATAATTCCATGTTTATTCAATTGTTATGAAGTCACGTTTTTATTTGATCTATTTTATGATTAGTTGTCTCTTATTCCTCTTATAATATAATTTTTTGATTATATTAAAGTATTTAATTTTCAAAATATCATAAAAATTATATTTTTTTTTCATTGGCTACTTTTTATTTCTTGGGATCATATTATATTCAATAATCTCAAGGGATTCATACCTACTACAGTCTTTATGTTTCTTGTTAATTATCCCGTTACAAGAATTTTTATGTAATCATTTTGTTTATTCATATTCATAGGTGGTGTGTAAGTTAAATATAAAATTATAAGAGGCCTATGATAATTGATTTTACTAAATATTATTATGTTATCTTTTTTAATTATCATCCCATATCCATGGTATTTTTGTTCCCAATGAGATCGATCAGTTTTTTAAATAATATTTGGATTTTGTTGGGAGGACTTTTCATTTAAACAGTTAAGAACATTGTTTCCTAGATATTGTGACCAATAATTTAAGATGTTATAGGGGTTAGAAACAAGTGTAAGAGTGTGTATGCTATTTCTAAGATTGCACAAACAACCTATGTTATAAGAATTTCTGTAGTAGTGTTGTGTATAATTTTTGATGCATTGTTCCAAGAAAAATATTTCTCAACTATGTTTTCATGTATGGGTTTCAGAATTTGTTTCTAAAACCTCATTTAGCATTCTAAAACCCACATTAATGCCTTATTATGATATTATGTCACTCTATTGTTTCATGGATGTTGTTTTTGGAATTATAACTCAAATAATAATTAAATAACCCTATGTATCAATATGATCAATGTTATATCAACGATTATATCATAGTGAAATCACCATGAGGTTTGGAATTATACATTTCTATATTCATGGATGAATTATTTATGGGATTGTATTCATGAGATTATTTTTGAACTAGTATGATCAATAATTTGTAATTCACCTATATGATTCCATGGATCATTAAATATATTCTGTTAATGTTTGTTTAATTTGAGTCATTCCTTTGAAAATTTGGAATCCTAATTATATAATGTATTTCAATGTCCATTTTCAAAATTTTGGGTTTTACTTTGTAATTTTTTATAATTAATTTGAAAAATGGATATTTATGACTTAAGAAACATTTATATGGGGTACTAAAAACAATAGGAATTGGTCTTAATCATATGTTTTTAAAATTATATTTTTTATATGTAATATTTGAATTATTTGGATATAGTGGATTTGAATGAATATTTTTGGGGAATATTTATTTAAGATTACATAGTGTATTAAATTAAATATATTTTACCATAAATAATGCTTGGTAATTATTTTTAAATGATGAAAAATGAAATTAGAATATTGTAGATGTGAATTTTTACTATTGGTAACATATCGGGAGAAGGGTTATTGTTTTTTAGAAATAGTCATGTGGGTGATGAACAACATTGAGTGTATAGTATGATCATAGGTACATATTTATAAATATATTTTCCATATTTCTAATGAAACCTAGAATTTTTTTGATAATAACGTTATTAACGTTTAGGGTAAACTAGAAATGGTTACTTGGGTATTCAGAAAACATTATCATTTTTATTTTCCTCTGATAACTAGACTTTACATAGAATTGCCTGATAAACCATTTTTTATGAAATATTTTAAAGTACTTTCAATTTTATTGACAATACAGATTTATGGGATCAATATCGGATATGAAACACACTAGAGGAAAATCATTTTAAGATAAATTTAATCCAATTTATAATATTTATCCATTTTCCTTGTAACTCTACCACATGTTTTGTGAATGGTTCTCTTTGTTCTCCCTTCACTCTTTTGTTATTACACATAAAAAACCCAACACACACACTTACAATAAACAATAATTTTCACGGTTCACTTCTATTTATGATAAGGGTAAACTGTAATGTGAAACATCAATACATGAGGTCACACAACCCTCTATTATGAACATATGCGTGTTACACATTTATCTCTATATAGATTAGGGTGTGCATCATGTACATTATTTTGGATCATACCACACTTTTTTATATATAATACATTTAAAATTAATGTGTGGTTACCAACTTTAGATTCTATTACCTATTTAAAACACATATTCATTATTAGTGTTTATATAGTTCTTTATTATTCAGCCTTTGCACAATGGAAAGTTATTTCTTCAATTTAATTTCATAGAAGTCCATGAAACTACTTTTTCGTCTTCTTATAAAGAAGAACCCACTGATATTACGCAACTAGATCTCATAGTTATCTCTTCATAATATATATCTATATAATATTATGATAAAACCATATTTAGGACACCTATTCTACTTTTGAGGAAGATCATGGCTTGCTCTTGTGATTTAAATTCTTTATATTCTTCTATATAATTATATTATATCACTATACAATAAATAAAAATATTAGATATATTATATATATTTCCATCAACAAAAATATCTACTTCCAATAATATTGTTTCGGGTCTCCTCTCTCTTATTATTGAAAAACAGAAAATATTGTTTATAGAAGAATCATTCCAATCTACAAGACAACACTATTTAAACCTTCTTGAATATATGTAAAATGTAAACATGTTAGTTTCCTCATGTTCATAATTCGCTAAACCTCATGGATATATTGTATTAAAATTTATTAGAATTGTCAAATATGAAATTTCCTATTTAATTTCCTTCATGACTCCTTGAATCCAAATGTTGTTATTCTTGATTATTGATAATTCAGTCACATAGAATTTGCACAAACATATTATTTCACTCTACACATGAAATCTATATGTTTTTAAGTAACCACATATGAATGAGGCCATGGATTTATAGTTAATTTCATATTATTTAAAACTCATCATATCATTTATTTAATGAACTATTCACCCTTCATTAATCTTGGACTTTTTCTTCATTAATAAAATTAAGCTCCTTCCATGTAGTGATATTGACATTTGATCACAAGTGATTATATTTTTTAATTCATATATATAATTAATAAATGGATAATCCATCAATAACAATGAATTATATGAAAAATTATTTATCAATATTTACTAAACAACCTAAATTTAAAATCCCATTATTACACATATTTCCAATTTATTTTAACTGTTTATTATAATTACATTCAACTAAAAGATATCACATAGAAAAAATGAACCCTTCATTTATCCTTCATCTTATAAATATATACTCAAACCATGCATGCATTTAATATTTCATTTAAATTTGTATGCATGAAATTTATCATTATTCATTATTTTTTATAATTATATTTATAATGGTAAAAAAAATGTATTCATGGAATTGAATATGATCATAGAATGATAATTTGTACTAAATAATAAGTCATGAAATAAGTATAAATTATCCTAAATAATTCATATAATTTTCATGATATATATTCAAATATATGATACCAAATCTTAGTAATATATAAATTAATTTTCTTCCATTAGTAATGCATCGAAAGTATAATAAGGGATTAGGGATTCAAAATTAAAATATGAATAGAAAATCTAATCATTTATTCCCACATATGTTTATTATTATTAAAATCAAATTTGGTTATTCATTCATACAGATCATGTAATCCTCCCAACCTTAATAGATTTATATCTTGTTCAATAATCACTACATCGATAGATAACTACTTCTAAAAAATGTTCCTTTTTCTTATGGACTATATGAAAAATATTCTTCATTATTGTGTGGAAGTATAAAAATAAAAATGATATATGTTTAATTTCATAACAAATGACATTTTATAAAAACAAATAAAAAACTAAAACCACTAGATCAACCATGTGGCATACAGTCACTTGATTGACTGGAAGGAGTGTATTTACCCAATCAAATGTATAATGCGCCATTACATGATCAACCATGACACTTCTTCCTTCTCACATTAACATAGATTTTTAATGTATTGAGATACATTTCTATAGAGTCTGATACACCCTTCCATATTTCAACATACTACAATATTTTTATTCCATAGTGTTTCAACTTACTTGTAATTAGGTTATGAATGTAATAAATACCTTTATGTGAATATGGATTTCTGTATAATACTTTTACATAAAATATTGAGTGAGAAATTCATCTTTCGTGTTCTATTAGGTAACACCTTTATGTACCTAGCATAAATGTATAGTTACCTTTACATAGGTATTTAAATCATTTAATGTGTTTTAAATAGGTAGATAAATCATCAAGTAACCTTTACTCAATTGTTTTATTTTATTTTTTATATACATAACACATGAATGACAATTACGTCAGTATTCATAATTACAGATTACCTTTATACTCGAAGTAGAAACCTTGAATTAAAAATAAAATGGTGTTGTATTCTTATCATATCATCCTGAATAATTCAAAATGGAATCGAAATATGAATCAGGGTATTCAAACATCTTTGAAAATTATGAAAATAATTCTAGCACACATCTCTATTTATAATTCATAAATACAGTTTAAAAGTTATCTATATACCCTATAATTTTATGTCATTTCCTTCAAAAAACATCACAATCATCACATTCAAAATAATAGAGAAATATTAATTACCCATGGGACTTCCCATATTGAATAAAAAAATATATAAGGGAGTTAAATTCTTCATCAACATCAAATATTAATCAATAATGATAATTAATAATCCTAAAATACATTATGGGATATCATCACAACACAGTTGAGTTATCATTCCCCAACATAAAGGATACATATTTAACATATTACCATTCCATGTTAAGAAATACCACACACAAAAAAGTCATCTAAAAAAGATCATACTTTTTGTTGTTGTAAATAACTTCAAATTTTTTTGTATATAGGTGGTTTTAAATTCACTACTTCTATAACCGAATCTTATCAACCTAGAATTTTACATTATTTTCCCCATATTATAAATAAAAAATGTACAGTGGAATGTGTTAAAATTTAATAATTATGAAATGTTCTATAATCCAATTTACTCTACAGATTTTTATTCCATGATCAGTGTAAAAACAAAGAATATTTGTTTGGAAAACATTGTTTTACCAAATGAAATAATGTGATACCAAATTAACTATGATCTGACATATTATCCTGAAATTAATCTCTAATTTCATTAGGATATGGTCATTTATAAAATAAATTTAGAAGCAAAATGTTTATAAAATATTTTTTACCAGATTTTTTTTTCAAAACCATGAATAAAATGATTTGAAAATACTAAAACACTATAGGGATTACAATAAAAATTGAATTATTCCTATATTTAAATTTTATGTAATTGATTAAAAAGGAAATATCCACATTAATATTAATTTTATATTATTTATTAACATGGATGAGAGTTTTAGAAATCAAATCAGCCCTCAATTATCACTTCATAAATAATACACTCCTTCTGATCTTCGTTTTTTGTTGATATCTTCAATGAATTAGTCACAACATGATTTTTATTAGGAGTAAACATAAATTGGATTTCTTCATGTTGATATCTAGATTCAAAAACATCAAAAAAATCATCAAGGATTGTTTTTAAAATCATACCATCAGAGTAAAAAATATAAGTTTGAACAATGATAAAATATTTCATCAAATTGCTATAAAGTATTGGAAACCATCACGTATTCTAAATTTATACCCTTTAGAACATGATTAATCTTTAATTTACAGAATTGCAAGAAAAAATAAAACAAACATTTATTAATGGAATAACGTGGAACTTTCTACCATATAATGTGAATATAAATGTTGAGAAAATGCTATCAACAATGATTACATTATGTACATAATTTTTAATCTATTTTTGAGAATTTTTTTTATCTCAAGAATCTAGGTAATCATTAAAATTACATTTATTCTTGTGAGGTCATTCCTCTTAATTTTTTGTTAAATAATGTTTTCCACATTTTGAAATCTTCTATTTAATGGAATGTTATTGTGATTGTATTGTTGTTAATAATCTTTAATAGTGTGTATTTCCTTATTTCATATCTCACATAGATATGACAAATATTTTCATTTATTGAAAACTCCTCATGAAATTATAATTTTTCATATTGAATATATTATTCTCATTTGGAACAATCTTATTCTTGTTCCTATTCCAATATTATTACTCTCACTAAATATGCATTCCAAATATCTTCAATATCATTGGGTACATAGGAATCTTGTTAGAACACTAACAAATAACCATAAAACATGATATTCAATTATCGATTGTATGTATTTTATATTTTCCAACACATTGGGAATATAATGTTTTGTTCTTCACCACCACATTGATGGCTCCTCTTGTAGAACCATATTCTATAATACTTATTTATTTTCATTATATAAATTACTAATTTGTTCGAATAATTTTTTTAATTTTCAAGAATTTGAATATGTTGAATTTAAACCATCACAATTCTATAAAATTAGTTAGAACAAATAAAAGATTTATCAATGAACGGTATATTCATCTTTTCACCATCTTTTGGATGATAAATATATGATGTTATGATAATTTATTCCAATTAAAACAGTTATTTTAACATTAGAATCATATTTAGTCTAATCTATATTTGCAACCCAATTTATAATTCATTTATGAAGGATCGATATTTATAATATCTATATTCACATGTAAAGTATCAAAATAAAAATTTATTATATTGTGGTTTTTTCCCTAATAATTAATCAGTATCACATTATATTTAATATAAATAGATAATATTGAAAAAATGATCCCCATGTATTATATTTTTATGATGAAATAATTTTTCAAGTTCCCTGATCGTCTTGGAATAGATTTCCAAGAATGAATTCATAACATCAATATTTTTTTCAAAATGGATAAAAAATTAGGGATATTCATTTAAACATCCATATTGGACTCGAGAATTATATATATTTAACATATCCAATTTTATTAAAATACAGAGCATCGCTCATCATGATTCCCTAAAAAAATTCCCTTTAATTGTAAATTTTTTTATAGATATCTATACATGTTAGATAAATTCCATTATGGTTTTCTCAAAGTTTTCCATATGACCTCAATATGGGTGATCTCATCCTACCTAATTTGAAGAATATAAAATTGTTAGAAAATATTTATTAAGGTAATTAATCCATATTATATTTAAATATATTAAAAATATATATTAGAAAATCATCACCTCAAATTTTATATCCCTTTTAGGGACAAATTTTTTAACATCACTCATGTAAAACATTAATTATATTACTATGTGACCATATTAAGGTAGAATGTTTTTCCAATACAATGGTATTTTATTGATCCAATTATTATTTTCCATTAATAATAGATCAATCATGTTTATTTATTTGGATTGGAGAAATTTAAGGGTCTAATTATTTTTACAAGACTTATATATTTTTCATATTGTTGTTCTCTATCATTTTCCTATTTATAATTGTCTTAGTAGAAACTGAACTATAATATAAAATAGTTAAAAATTTAACAAAATTACCCTTCATTATAAAACTTGATGTAAAATTAAAATATTTAAGATAAACCAACATATAATAAATATAGAATACACTCTAAGGGGAAATATGATTTTAAATAAATGAAGTGAATCCATTAAAAAATAGACCTCCTATAAAAGGGGGGATGAATTAGAGGTCATTAAATTAATCACATTTATAGTTTTCTGCATTTTGTATTTACTTATATTATGTGTAAAGTGAATGAGTCACTTTATCCTCTCTTAACAAATTTTTTCACACTAAAAAACCCAAACAATCAGACACATAAGAGGAATGAAAATTTATATGTTTAATCTCTTAGTATGAGGTGGTTAATCCTTGATGTGATATAGTGGTACCTAAGGTCACAATACCCACTAGTAAAATTCTCTAATAATTACACTTTTCTCTCCAAATTGTATATCGTATGTAGCCCAATTTATTTGCCAATCCCAAAATTAGGTACATCTTGTTCATTTATAGTTATTATTGGGATAACAAAATGAGAGTATATCATCAGTTTAGAACTCTAACTTATCATTATTGTCCTTATCCTTGCATCTTTTTCTTCCATTTCATGGTTATAATAGATATCATTTATCTACATGAAGAAAATGAATATACACTATTCTTCGTCTTCATCAGCATATAAAAAACATAAAATATTTATATATTTCCAATTGTGGAATTGTTTTGTTAAAAGTTCATTTTATATTGGAAAAACATTTTTACAACAAAAAAATCAATATTATTAAATTGTTGAAAGAAAAATATATCAGTAAATGTTATTATGAAAGATAAAATAGTTCTATTACAATTATAATATTATGAAAATATAATATATCCACTTGTGAAAATGTTTATAAGCCAATTCCCATGAAAAATTAATCTATTAATAAAATAATTACCAATAATATATTTATGTTGGTATTATTAATAATAAATTATCTTATTTAAAAATATATAAAATTCATAAAAATAATATTCATATACAATTTAATACTAAATGATGCACTGATATTCTCATATGTGATGGGTAAATATGTTTTTATTTAGTTATAAAATATATATAAGAAACCTAATATAATTAATATAAATTTCTTATAAATTCTTTTCAAAACAAAATAAAAAATAAAAAATAAATGTATATCATAATTTTAAATATATCAAAAAAACATTCACCCCAGTAATTTCCACATAAGAAGGAGAATATTGAAAATCATTTCCCAATGAAGATAACACAATACTAGATAATTGATTATTTTTTATAGAAAAAATAGTTTAATAATATTCAAAGTAAAACATCATAAATATAGATACTATATTCTATGAATGCACCTTGAAAACCTTTTCTACCAATAACCACTACTCACAATACTTATTCATTTCGTGCTCTGGAAAATTGAAAACACAAAAAAATGAAAATGATTAATATACTATAATGAATGTCACATTCACCAACATAATAATATAAAATCAAAAATTAAAATGTCAATTGAAACATGCCAATCTCATTGTACCTTTATATATTTGATGTTTTATAACCATCATCATCAAACAATAAAAAATGGGACTATATTCACCATCACATCTGTCATTTATGACAGCTTCCTTGAATGTAATAGTCGTGATGATACAATAAGGTATTAAAATCCCTATATCAGTAAAAATGAAACCGTTAACAAAAGAATATTTAGAAATTTTTTTTCAAGGAATTTTTTAAAAATGTCTGGAAATGAAAATTTTCTAAAAAAAGGTTATAAATAATTACGAAAGATTTTTTTTCTAAAAAAGGAATTATAAAAGAATAAAATATTTTAGAAGAATATAACCTATTATTCAATGTTTTTGTAATAATATCTAGAGAAAACAAAAAAAATTAAATACACTACAATCCCATGAGAATTTTATGTTTCATCCATTTGAGAAAACATCATCAAAGTATTGTTCAAAAAATATACTTTCTTATAATATCATTTAAATTCGTTTCTACATATAACATAAAATTATTCTATTATTTACTATAGTAATAATTTTAGATTATACATATATATGTGGGGATATATTTTATATAAATATACATGTTTTCCCAAATTTCAGCACCTTAACACTTCATTGATATTCTGAAGAAAATATTGAAATTTCATGAGGCATGATAAGGGTGGGTTCGAGAATCATTATTTCTAGAAATTGTTTCCAAAATAATTAAATGAATGAATAAATTCATCTATAAACTTTTAAAATAGCTATGAATATCCTCTTCTATCCATGATCTCCATTTTTTCATTGGAACCCCAAATATTGAATCCATCCACTTGATAAATTCCACATCTTTATCCAAAAAATAAGCAAGAATAAATTGAAGTAATATATATATTAGATCTGTAATGAAACATGGTAAAACAAAGTGAACCTACTTTGGAGGGAAATTATTGGGTATCCAGTATCAATAATCTTATGAGGATGACTAAGAAATTTTCGGAAAGTAGTGGGAACTCCAATTTTGAAATGATTTCATGAAGGAAACATGAATCATTGACTTAGACATAAATGAATGGAACACCTAGAAATAATATCCCATTTTGATTTAAAATTATTCTTTATGATTTTAATTTTCTAAAAAAATATTGATATCCCACGTATTCAAATTATATTGGATTAACACTTTGAGTGTTGTATAACCTGCCAATATCAAAAAAGGCTTCTCAATTAAAAAAGCATAAAGGCGTTTTTAGAGCCATACACAATATAGGGAATGTTGACACCCAAATTCCCCCAGAATAATACATTTATAAAAAATTTCAATCTAACAATACTCCACCACCACCAGTTACCCACTAGTATGGTCAAAAGGAACATATATTTTTTCTAATAAAGTTTATCATGATATTTTCTCTTTAGAAATTTTTAGATCAACACCCCTAAGAAAAATAAAACATGATTTCAAATTAATGTAGTTTCTATGTGAGAATGAATATTAACATCCATTTATTTATGCATCAACACATATATACATATAAAAGTTGAACACAAAATTTTATAATTATTAAATTTCACACTTACTACACAATAAAATATATAGGTGTAGTAGAAACTGATGAGTGAAAATGAATTTAACATCACTCAATAATTAATAAAAAGATAGAAGTTCATGTTAAAAAATAAAATAATTGAGATTAGTATAAACTTATTTTGTTTCTGATTGATAACGTGTGTAACATTTCTTAGAAACTAATCAATAGTTTTACTTCATATTAATAAATAATATATCATTCAAATAATATCTAAGATTAATAATTTTAAATAATAAATTAAACTAATATTCATTAAAAAGTAACACTATAATTTTATAAACAAATAGAATTAATTTTATTATTTTGAAAATATAAATAGAAGTGTATATAAATATATATATATATATATATATATAATTTTATGCATATTTCAACAAATTGAATTCATGGACATATAGAAAAATATAAAAAAAATGATAGAAAAACACTCTCAATATCATATTCATCTATACACTAGATTGTTAATATAATAATGTTAATATAATTTATTTACACATCACATTAGTTGGAAACATTAATTAATGTGTAAGGAACACAATATTGTGTCATTTCATAAACCGAATCAAAAAAGCAATTGAAATTAGAATTAAAATGTAAATTAAATAGTCTAAATTTTTATAATGATTTATCATCTAATAAGATAATTTAGGGTGCATGAATATGTAAAACATTCTATTTCCCCCAATTAATGGTGTAAAATTTAAATATAGATTTTATGTTTTAGTAAACTGCGTTTAATGAAAATAATTATATTATAAAAAATCGTATTCGTACAATGAATGTGATTTATAAAGGATAATTTAGAATATAGATTTCAATAAATCACAAATATATCATCATGGGGATTTTAATATAATTCAAAATCAATTATAAAGTAAAAAATAATAATTATCATGACTAAAAAACATTGGTTATACTCAATGTGACCACAATATTGGCAATAATTATATTAAATTCACTCATTAATAGATAGTAAATAGATGTGTTTCATCAATTTTATAATGAAAATCCTTATGTTTTTATATTATAGTGATGCTATGTAAAATGAAGGCATTCTATCACATTTATATGAAATTTATATGTAATATTCGTATTATTTTTTGTATTATATCTATCTATTGTACTTCTCGGATGTTTTTAGTGACAATGGTGGCTTTTGGGTTAACAATAATATAGTTTATAGTTAGTTCCCAACTAGATTAAATTGTGATCCAGCCCACTAGAATATATGCACCCTGGATATCCAGATGACCATGTTTACATAAACTAATGCACATGAGTTTGGTGTAACCGTACTCTTAGGATAGTGGGTTATTTGAGTAACAAAACTAGTTGCATGGGTGTCCTCTCTTTCCCGAAAACTTGTGTGGATTGTAAAGTTATTAAAACTTCAAATTATTATTCTAATCATCCCTTTTGTTAACCCCAAATCCCCCAATATATCACCACATTCAGCCTCCCCATCCCTAGGTGTTCTTCCATATACCTCTCCTCTCCCTTGGGATTCATGATATATGTTTTTTAGTGTGTATCATTCACGAAAACATTGAGTAAGTACCACACATTATATTTTATTTCCCATTATTGGTTTCATCTTATTTTTACCTTGGGTTTTCTCTTATCAACTGGATTCATTGACACAATGTGGTTTCAATTTTGATTCATTAGTTTTTATCTTAAAGGGTTTTGGTTGGATCTTCCATTTATCGGATCTTCTTGTGGCGTCGTTGTGTTTTCCTTCCCATTTCATAAATTTTACAAGATCAGGGTACAAAGTTCTATGATTTATATTTTTTTGATTCTTTCAGTATGCTTTCTATGTATTATAAATTATTTCTATAGATTATATGGGTGGTGTAAGTCATTTTTTAAATAGATTTTACTTTGTGTAAGAGACTAAAAGGGGATTTAAAATTAAAAATGATAGCTTCTAAGGTGTGTTTATATTTTTGTTAAGTATATGTAAGAGGTATGGAAAAAGTATTTTATTATATTTGAATCCATGTTATCTAGTTGAGAATACTGTGTATGGTATGCTATACAGTCTAACTAGGCTGACTCCTAGTTCCATGTAGTAGGGCTGATGCTACAACACTAACTAAATATATGATGATTATTCGTGACCACTAGACCTTCGGAAGTGATTCCCATCTAGTGGTATGTTCAATAAGACACTGTGGTTTTTGGTAGGTATTCATCATCGAGGTACGAGGATCCTAGGACCTCACAAACCCTGGTACCTTATAGATTTCCCATGGTTCTGATGTGGTTTAATTCTTATTATTCATCATGACATCATATTTTTTAGATTTTTATTAAATTCAAGGAATCTATCATTCAAAAAAATATTTTTCATAAAATATAGAATGTTTATTTTCGTTTTAATATTATTTCATTGAATCTATTTTAGTGACATACTACTGGGAATTGTATCACACCCTATACAGGACCACATGTGTATGTAGAACTTATTATATTTGACATAGGTAATGGAATGTTGTTCCATGGTGGGGATAGTGTATCTGGTAGCTATTGGTACAGATTTTGGTAGGTATTGCTTGTTGTGGCATGAAGGTGATGAGAATTTTTATCATGGTAGTTGGTAATATTGTTTTTTTCACTCCCCGTAATTATATTTTAGTTTCTGCTTTAAAATGTAAATGATTTAATTTGTGAGAGATGAACATATTTTTATTCTGATTATTGATTGAAATGTGATGTGTTTTTCGTATGGGTTGTTTTATTATTGATTCATGTAAGAGAAATCATTACTAAATGCGGTGTGGTATTCCTAGGAACTAATTTGTAGCTATTGGGGATCTGGAATGCCCTTCAGGACATCCATGGGTTGGGATGGGAGCCAGATTGGATGCTATCCTCACATGGATCAACAAAAAAGTATCATAGATGTTTTCATTAATTATTTGGTTGATTTTATTTGGGAGAGTCTAGATAGGCTCGATCTAGGACCACCAAGGCATAATATTCTTATTGTGACTATGGTGTCTATCCAACACACCTCATGCTAGGTCCTAGGGAACCATGAGTTGTTTCATATTTTGTTTGACTTCTCCTTATAGTGTGACATTAATGTTGTAGTATATGCAAGGCCACTATGTGGGAAATGATTGGATTCGGTTTTCATTGGTGTATTCATGGTTTATGTTTTTATTCATAATGGTTTTTAATGGTTTTTTTTACTGAAAACAATTGAGAAATTTAGTTGATGGGTATGATGTATTCTTTTCATGATGGTTATAGAATGATTCCTTCCAAACAATGTCCTATTAAACTAAAAGAAGAGGCATGAGAGAGAACACCATCACTATTTAACTTGAGAAGAATGGAATCAGTGGTTCAAGATGTCTATGAAATTAATAAATGAGAAGGTGTTATCTATGCTCATGTTAAAAAATTCAAACTAGGTATTGAAAAGGATATTTTTTGGGGTCCCTCATGAAAAAGATTCCTTACTTCCAAGGTAGAATAAATAAACATGAAGTATATTATTTGATTGAAAAGATCAAAATTATATTAAATTTTCTAGATAATCCTGATAAATTTAAAGTGAAATATTCTTCATTTTTTGGGAGGTCCCAATATTTGGTGGTGGGGATTAGTGGTTATTGTTTGTAAGCATAAGAATATGGGTTGAAATGACATAAATTTCTTCATAAATGAGAAGTATCTCCCACACAACTTATCCTTCATGAAGACCCAATAGATTCTAGATATCTACCCGGGGGATCCAATAATGTTTGAGTACTCCCACTACATTGTGGAGTTTGATTGGTTGGTAATAGAGGTAGTTTCTAATGATTAGGAAAAGGATAAATTGTTTGAAATTTGATTGATGTTAATCATCATATTTCATGTCATCTTGTTTAACTTTAATTCTTATACTGAGGTGGTCAATCAAGAGATAATTGTAGATATTGATTTTATTTTGAACTCTAATTTTTCTAGAGTCGAATCAATAGTGGTTAAGGGTAGAGATTGTTTTTCAAAAAATTTGAGGAAACATGAGGAACTTGAAAAGAGGGTATGTGGTAGCTCTTTCCATCAATCCCAAAAATCCAATTCTATGGATTTAGATGTTGGATCTATCCTATTCTATTATTTTGGATGCTCTTGGGTTTTTTAGTCTATGTGTTCATCTCTAGATAAACCTTTCTATCAATGTAGATTTTTGGGAAATATACATGAATGGTTTTAAGGTCTCATCTCAACTCTCTTCACCCATGACTACTCATACACAAAAATGTGTATGGTTAGAATGGATCAAATATTTTTAGGAATCTATTGATGTTTATTAGGAATCACATTCCCACTAACCTATTTTTATTATTCCATAATTTGTAAAGTGATATATAGTCTTTTGTGATTCCTCTGGAACAAGTCATGGATTTGTGTTGATGCATGATGAGTATGTGGAAGTATAAGGTTCTCACCTACTCTGACCACAAGAAAGGAAATACCAAAACCATGATATATAATTTCCAGTTGTCATTCATTCATTGATGGTGTTTAATCAATTACTTTTTGGGTCGAATATTATAGTCTACTCAGTTAATAGAATATAGCTATATGTTTATCTTTGAAGGATCAGAATCTGAGGTAGCGTTATTGGGTCTAGTACCTCGAGGTCGTCCATTTTGATATCATCTATGTTTGTGGAACATGTAATTATGTATAATATTCCTTAGGAAGAAAATTTTGTATCCATTAATTGAGAAAGTGTTTTGATGATTAAACTTTTATGGTATATTCTCCAAAAATTAATCTAGAGTCCATAAAGCATAGTATAGAAACATTATTGTCTAGTGTGTAGCTGATACCCTCAACTATGGAGGATATTTGTGCAACAAAATATAGTGATGAGTAGTGTGAGTAGTATATGGATCTTAAAAATGGAGGGGATATTCCCAATGTGTGGTTTTTCACTTCCGAAGGGGTTTTTTTTCAAGGGTGATTTTGTGGCACCGTTATCTATGAAGAAGATGAGGGTGCAGTATAGTCCCCAGTATTGGTTGTACCATATTCCTAGGACCACCAATGTGTTTTATGATGTTTGTCACATGTTTTTGTGGAAAGGTATGAGTTATAATTTGTATGATTTTGTATCCTTATGTTATAAATTTTAGTAGTAATTTTCTGAGAACTAGAAGCCCTCCAATTGGCATCAGAAAATACCCATTCTTACCTGGATTTTGTATGAGGTCTCCACATACATCATTATTTGGTAACCTCACACAACCTTGGGAGAGAATGTGATTTGGATAGTGATAGACTATCTTTAAAATCATTTCAATTCATTCTGATCAAGGTCCCAAGAAATGTGGATGAGTTGGGATGGTTGTATGTTTAGTATATGGTGAGGCTTAGAGGTGTTCATTCCAAAAACTTTTTAGGATGGGAAACACATTTAAATCATGTTTCTGAGAAGGGATTTAGAATGCAATTGGGGAATAGATCATGTTTTTAATGAAATACCATCCTCAAATAGATGTCCAGATAGAGAGGTAAAATCCTATCTTGGAAGACATGCTCTGGGCATGTGTGTTGGTTTTCAATATCTTTTAGGATAACCATTTTGGATTGGAAGAGTATTCATATAACAACCATTCCCCAATACGAATGGATCCTTATGATGATTTTTATGGTCGTCTTTGTTAGTCCTCTTTGTTTTATATATTATTGGGTGAGACTTTTCTTTTTGGATTGATGACAATACATGACACATTTGAAATTTTTTAATTGATCATGTAGTGTTTAGTGACATTGAAGAACAACCATGAGTATTATACTGATAATCATCATCAAGAAATATAATTATTAGTTAGAGATTGGTTATTTATAATAGTGTCCCCTTTCTTGGGCCCCCATCATGTTCGTAAATAAGGGACAAAAATGTGGGGTACATCGAACATTTTGAGATTACCGTGAGAGTTGATAGGGTGGAGTACTATTTTCATTTTATGTCTTAGTTATTGTTGATCCATGATGTTTTCTAGGTCTCACAGTTGAAAAAGTATAACATTAACCCATATAATCTTCCAAATTGAGAATTTTTGGAGTTGAAATATAATTATCTTATGTTTGATCAACTTGTGCGGATTTTGGACACTCAATACAGAGTACGTCAAAGGATGTACAAACCAGTAGTTCAGGTTATTTAGAAACACATGAATTATGTGCATGATACTTGTTAGGAAAAACCTTGGGTGTAGTATTAGTACCCATTTTTGTTCCTTAATCAAGATTTAGTTTGACTTTCTTATAGATGAATCCTTTCATGGTGGAAAGAATTATAACATATAAGATGAATGTTATTGCTATTATACCTTTTGATTTTGTAATTATATTTATCTATTGGATTTCCAAGGTTTTCTATGTGAAAATGTTTTTTTGGGTTAGACAATAGGTGGTGTATGGTCAAAATAAGGCTAGTGGGGAGCATTCACCCTGGATAGTGGGACAATCAAGGTTGCATGACCGGGCACACAGGTGTGCAGGATAACTGTATGCCTGCGAAATTAGGTCAATCTAAGGAACACAGATATGTGTCCTTTCTGATGAAATTGTGTGGCGTCTTTTCCCTTAAAATAGTAGCGCCTCAATGTTTTCACATGGAAGGGAATCCCATTTTCCCAAAATGTTTGGCCTAAAGGGTCATAAAAAATCATAAAATTCATTTTTATGCCTCTTTAAATTTATTACTAAATACCCCTAGTTCTCTCCATTTGGTCTCCCCAGTGCTTGGAACAACTTTTTATTCCTATGATATCCCTATACAATCAATATTTGTGTTGTTTTATGTTTATCCTTCATGTAAGCATCGAGTAAGACTCCATTATTCGGTTTTCTTACATATTATTCGGTTCATATTATTTCGTTCAAGGGATCTCTCTTCTCTAATTGATGTATTGACACAATGTGAATTCAGTATTGATTTTTTTGGATTTATCTTTATGGTTTTTCTATGATATTTATATTATTGGGTCTCTTTCTGGTTGTCTATGGTTTCCAACCCATTTCGGGATGTTTCAAAAATCATAGTTGGTTATTACATACTTTAACAGTGTTATGTGATTATAGAATGATTCATAGGATTTTTAAGTGAGTTATATGGATTTTTTGGTTTTTGATGTTAATGATATAAAATGGTTTTATAATGCATAAGGATTTTAAAGTGGGTTTTCCAATTTAAAATATTGGGTTATC
Organism: Viscum album; assembly: GCA_963277665.1. Lineage (NCBI taxonomy): Eukaryota > Viridiplantae > Streptophyta > Magnoliopsida > Santalales > Viscaceae > Viscum > Viscum album. The sequence continues at coordinate 1,601,781,825 of OY728153.1, read as the reverse complement.
ATGAGTGTTTCTATTGTTAGTATTATAAATGTAAGAGGTGGTTCATGTGACATGGAAAAATGAATTGATAATATTAGAACACTACGTATATAGTTGGGTAGACTATTTATTGACTTTTATGTGGTGTGGAAAGACCAAGGACTATTTTCCCCTATTAGGATTGATTTTATAACACTAACTAAGAATTAGAAGATTATTTAGGGAAACTAGACATTGGGATGTGATTCACCACTACTATCTCGTGCATAATGATGTTGTGAGTTTTTCTATGTATTCATCACCTATGTAATAAGAGATTAGGAACCCACTAACCCAAATAAATTTAGTATTTCATGTTGTGATCATGTGATAATATGGTTATATTTCAACTCAAAGTCGTATTTGTTCTCTATTTTTTAAATTCAACGAATGTATATTCTAAAATAGTTTCATTAATTTTCATGATATCTAGCATATTTTTTTTATAATGTTATTCTAGAGAATCTATTTTGGTGATATATTACTATGAATTATATCACCACATACATAAACCATTAGGTTTATTTATACCCTTTTATGTTTTACCCGAGTAATGGAAATTTTTTTTGTGCTGGTGATGGTGTATCTAGTTGCTAGTGGTTCCTCTTTAGGTAGATGTTAGTGGTTTTGGAAAGAGGGTGATAACACTCTTGTTTCATGATTGTTCGTGATATAATTGGTTACACTCTCCATTTTCGTTTTTCTGTTCTTGGTGGAATGTTTAAACCATTTAATTTTTTATAGTTATTGTTTTTTTGTGTATGATTATTTATTGTAATGTTATTTTTTAATCATGTGGATTGGTTTATGATTGAGTATTTTTGGAGAAATCATTCCAAAAGTTGAGGTATGATTCCTAGAAATAGGTTCCCAGCCCATGGATCTTGGTAACACTCTTCAATCCATGCCATGTGCCATGTTAAGTGTCGTATTGTATGAAAATGAGGCTTGGTTTCTGGAACATTCACTTATTTTTCATAGCCCAGAACTAGGATATCATGATAGAACATTTAAAATTAGCCACTAAAATAATGAATTTCCTCCCACATGTGATGTAATTTGAGGAGATGATGGAAGATTAGGTGATCGGGGGAAGTATGGGATTGGAATAAGAAAATGACAGAGAAGGAGTGATACAATCATACTGAGAATATTGAAGTTGTTCACCCAACCACCCAACAATATCAATGTCATTATAATTAAGTAATATAGAATATAATATGTATATTTCACTTCCAAAGGGATATAAATGGATCATAATATGTTAGGTTTTATTTTAATGTCAATTTGTGCATCCTTCTTAATATTTTGTGATGTTTTTTCCACCACACCACGAACACCCCAGAACCAGAGGCTCATGCACCTCCCAGCAGCATCCACTCTTGATAACCAAAGCAGCATACCCACAAAAAAATGTTATGCTACTTCATGTTATAATTATAAAATGGATTCTAAATCATTAAAGATTTATATATATTCCTTAAATAATTCTTCTACAAAAATATACTTCTACTAATCCTAATTTTAGATACCAGATTTTTTATATATAAAATAAGCAATGAACACCCATATGGTATCACCCAACAATGTCTTCATGCTTAAAAACTTACAATCCTCCAATAATAAAAATCATTGATCAAAACTTTCTATATCGATTACTTTTGGTAAAGTACTATCGTTAAAGGATCATTAAACACAATTTTCCAAGTGATCAAGATTCATTATCAACATGTGTATTATTTTTGTTGATAATACAAACCTCACAACCATCCTACTAGTTTCTACTAACTCAATCATTTTGAATAATGATTTTTTTGTCTCCTAATAAAAACATGACTAAAATTATACATGTTCAATTTTTTTGAAATCAATAATCCCATTAGTATTCTGATTTTCACATAAATAATATTATCCACATTCAACATGAGTTTTATATTATAAATATTTTTCATAAATGATATGTGTCATATATTGTTTTCAATTTCAAAAACTATAGAACATTTTATATAGAAAAATCAAGATTTACATAAGAATTAGATAATAAGATTATTCTAATATTTATAACAATAATCTAAATAAAACAATAGCCTAAATATTTTGTATAATAAACCGAATAGGAAAAATAAAACAAAGTTCATATAAAACAAATATATAAGAAAAATGGATAAATATTTCATGAGGATTGAGAAAAGGGTTTCCAAAAAAAGAATATAAACCAGTGGATGATTTTTAAAATTCATGATAAAATAATCAACTCTTTAGTATTTATCATCATATTACTTTACACACAAATATAATAATAGAAAAATGTAAAATGGAAGATTGATGTAAGAATAAAAAATTACTATTAAAGGTATCAAATGTTGAAATATTATGCTCTTCACTCAACTGGACAACCTTCTATTTATTATCTCATATTGGCCAATTCAATTGATCAAATATTGATCACATAAAAAATCCCATTTAAAGACACTAAAAACATTAATTAATATAAATCATATAAAATATTCTATCATACTGATAGAATGAATTACAATGATCAACCTCTTGTTAATATATAGAACTACATTATGCCACATATTACTCAATATCTAGTTATGTTGTGTCAATATGATAATGTGTACCAATGGACATAAATATTTTCCATCGATAATGGATCAAATATAAAGCAACTAACGGGGATCATCATTATTTAAATCAGTAAATGAGATCATCCTCTAATAACCATGATTGATTCGATATATTTAGTATATAAAATGAGTATGTATTTATATAGGTAATGGAATGCACATGGAATAAATAGATTTTTTTCTCCATCCTCAATTACACCATCAATATATTTATACTTCATAAATGAGTTTGATTTCAATAGAAACTATATAAAACATGAATTTCCTCTACGTTTCCAAGAAAAAAGAAAACATGATATAAGATACAACAAATAATAGCTTAGTTTTCATTTTAGGAAATAATAAACATCAACCATTGGATAAACTTTTATCTTACAATCACATGATGGATCAAAATTTATGAAATCAAATGACTGACTACATTGTATCTATAGTAATGTGTCTAGTTTCTTTACCGACCATATAAATTATTCTAATCAGTATCACATAGATCTGTAATATCTTGATATTCCTTTATTTAGAGTCATGTGTACAATAATATAGTTCTCATTGTAGCTATAACACCTTTACTCAGAGGTTCACCATACACAAATATGGGTTATGAAAACAAGCCTTACCATTATGTGAATATAGATATTTATGTAGGCCCCCTTTATAGAAAATTTAATGTGAATTACATGTATAGTGTTATCTTAGTGTAAACCAGTATATAGAAAGTGTAAAAGAAAATTTACATTTTTCTATGTAGTTTAATCATCAAGTAACCTTTATATATTTAATGAAATATTTAATAACCCTTTATATAGTAGGTGTATTTTAATTATATATATATATAACAGTTGAATGAACATTAATTGGGTAACGATAGTTCTAGGATACCTTTATACATGAAGTACAAACCTTAAACTAACCTTGCATTGATATTGAATTCTATATAGTACTTCCAAAATACATTAAAAGGATTCCTAAAATGGTCAATATTTTTAAAACAATTTTTTTAATTACGTGAATGATTATAAATAACATCAATATTTGTACTTCATGAATATTTTAGATTTCATTTCTATATCAACCAACACTTTCCCGTGATTTACTCTATAAACTTATTCCAAACCCTTACACTCACTATCATATAGATATATAAATTCTCTATGGGATATACAATCCTTAACAAAAAATATCCATGAGACGTTTTTTATTTAAAAATACCAAATATTATTCATGAATGATAACTAATAATCATATTTTTTGGATTATCTTTACAACATGGTGAGGTTATCCTTACCATCTTCCAAGATATTTCTTCAACATATTAAATTTTCATTTTAACAAAACATTGTCATTGAAAATGGGATAAAAAAGGTTATAAATATATCTCAAATGGGAATTATGGGTGTAATATTAAGTATAAATACTATTGGATATTTGTATACTCACACCTAAATGAACATCCAATTGTTTATATAAATATTTGTGTTCATGAAATAGTATAGGGTGAGGCTATGATGTTTATTGGTGCAGATCTTTGAAGTTTTTTATGTAGTGGATGCTGTATGGTTTTTTCAAAGAGTATTATTGGTTTTGAATCATCCATGATAGATAATAATATATCACATTGATTTGTTTTTCAATATTAAACATGTCACAATTAATTTCATGTATACTCTATTAATTTAGTTTTAACATTTAAATAGTTTATTATAGATCAAAATTTACGGTTAACAAAATATAATTTGAATTTTAAGTACATTATTCATTTTTAGGGAAAATAAATCCTAATGAATATTATTTATATTTCGACACTAGTTTATATCCTAGAGTGATAGAGAAATGTGATTGAGGAATTTTGATGATCTTGAAAATGGTCTCAAGATTTATGATTTTAGTAAAGATCATCAGATTAATGATGTATTATATAACAATTATAAAAATAAATTATACTATAGATTCATAGAGTTTAGGTTATTTTAAATTATTTATGTAAATTATGTTTTAGTATAATCAAATATAAACAATTGGGTCTTGCGGTGTCATATGGTTCCCACTCATACATCCTAATGTACTATAGTCTTTGAAAATCATTCTAATGTGACCAAAAAATGAATAAGTATGTCATTATGCTCTAATTTAAAGTAAATAATGATTTAATGAAGAAAAGGCTTTTTAAAAAAATTAATATTCACCCCATACAAAGTTCTACGTACAATCTTAACTTTTAATGACTTAGTTTCTGTAGATTTTATAAAATAGTAACATGGCACTGTAGAGATGTTCTAACATAAAATAAATATCTTTTATGGGATCTTACCATAACTCAAGGATAATATTTCAACATAAAGATCATAATATTAGATAGAGACCCATTTTAGGTTATATAAGGAGAAATCTAAGTAATAGACATACTAATATCAAATGAGGGATAACATGGTCTTATATATCTTAGTAATTCATAGGTAATATAAAATACTATGTTGAATTAGTAAATTTAACATCTTAAGAAACCATAAGATTAAATCATTTGGTCAAAAAACATTACTTTTTATTTTTTGATTCCATTAGAATATTCAATATATATCAAATAAGAATTGGTGTGTGCGATATTTTAGGACATAATAGAGAATTAAAAATTAGTAGAAAATATATAATTGATTATAGTGATAGTTTTATAAAATATAAAATAAATAATTGTTTAAAATTATTTTGAAAAAACATTTTCTATTATAGAACATATAAAAATTATATACAATTTTACACCTGGTCAATTAATATAAACATGAATACCATTATTCCACTTATAAATTTTAGATTCATAAATTAATAGGTCTTATAAAATATATAATTATATAATAAATAAATATTAGGAGTATATATTTTATTTTTTGAAACTAATTATACAATATAACCAAAGATTTATTCTACAACATGATTAAAATAATGTTAAGTAGAAGTTAATAAATATATTAAGCTAGAATAAGAACTATTACAAGGAAATTTTTCAAGAAGAATTATAAATTATAATTCAAAACCTAGTTACAGAATTCATTTATATTGAATAAATAATCCCATCATTGAATTTATAATATTAATGTAATAATTTATTCTAATACAATATAGTATAAAAATAAAATAAAAGAATATTCGATTTTCCAAATTAACATTATACCCGACACGGTTTGTGATAAATGATAAAATCAAAACATTAGAATTTGATCATCATATAAATTCAAATAAATTAGTAAAAAACTAGTAAAGTACATTGATATTAACATTTTCGAGTCTAATTTGGTTTTTTGTTAAAGGGGTGGTATCATCCTGATGACTCACATTGAAAAAGGAATATAGATTCAATAAATGTTTAAAATTGAGAGAATAATATTCATAACTATCCAAGGAAATGTTCTTATCAATAAAGGAATTCATGTATAATCCATACTGAAGGAAACTAATATATACTCAAAATCTTGGATGCATTACATACTAAAATAACCAAAATGGATCTACAATGGACGTATAAAAAATAAAAAAAAATTAAAATACAATAATGTTATTATATATATTAGTATCATTCACTAAACCCATGATATTTCATTGAATGAATCAATTAAAATGTGATTATATATGATTAATCATATCAGAAGAGTTAATGATCATTAAGATTCCTATTTTCAATATGAGAACATAGAAGATATATAATATATGTGAAGGCTCTATAACATTATTAGTCAGATAAATAAGAAGATGAACCATATCATAAACAATATCTCTCTCTTTTTCTTATAAAACACTCTCTATATAATCACTTTCCCTTATTTATCAGTAATGTACACACCAAAATATAAATACCCAACCCATATATTCTCTCTATATATTTTAAGAACAAATAACCATTACATAAAATGAATATTAATATATTAAACAAATGATTACGATGTTTTAGGGAATATGTTTTGTGTTTCTATGTGGTGATAGAATTTAGTTTTTTATGATACATTTTTTTAGAATATTATGTGTCTTAATAATAGTGGAGTCCATAAAGAGTAATTTTGAAAACATTTACATGAATAAAAATGATTCAAGGGCAAAAAATATTTAATATTGATGGGGGAAAAGACCCTTGGAAAACAAAAAATGAAAAATAAAACAAAACCACAGGTTTAAAACATAAATTAAACAGTATAAAATAATATCAAATTGAAAAATAACAGGTAATTCAATCCATGGAGCATATAATAGGTTAAATAGATGAATAAAATACTAATGGGTAACCGAACTAATAAATAAGAAGAAGAAATTAAATGAAATTATATACTATAATATTTTAATCAAACACTGAAAATGTGTAAATGATATAAATTTAAAAATAAAAATATAATTATTTTTACATTCAAATAAAATATATTCATAGATAAAATAATTAAAATTAAAATTATCATAAAAATGGAATTTAAAAATTCTTGTACTGATTATATCCCATCATTAATGTTAAAACAATTTTTTATTCACCGATGTTTACTCATGAAGGTTATCACTATTTCTATAACCACGTCGATGTGCCATCTTATTTCCACTACAACTGATTTTGTTCATTGAAGAGATTCTTTATTAAGGGAGTACATGTGTGTGTACTAGTGGAACAGTTATATCAATGAAATTATAGTAAATATCCCTAATTAAGTGATTTTAAAGGGGGATTTGAGATTCCTAAAATGCTAAATTGTCAATATAGTATTATTTTTTACAGATAATATTTATTTTCAACAAATAAAATTACTTTATTGTTGTATTTTTGCTTCAGAGAACTCTAACATTGGAATAATTTTATTTCTAGTTTCATGAGTTATCAATTTGTATTATATAGTGAAGTATTTATTTAATATTAATTATAAACCCGTTTATGGATTAGTTAGAGTTCTGCAAGAGTTTTTTAGTAAATAAATGAAAAAAATATTTCGATGTTTTTAAAATGAAACTATTATGGTGTATTCATTATAACCAAATAGTCAATTTGATGAAGAACATTTTAAACATTTTAAAATCATATTATAATACATACCAGTTCCCCTATGCAAATATAAGGATATTTTATTAATTAATCATTGTGGAAATTACAACATCAGTCTTATGATGGTCTTACACAACATTTTATTACTATGATTTTAGAATGAATAAGATTTAATATTGATTCATAATTAGGTGTGCCTTGAAATAAGTCATATCATAAGACATGACCTTCTACTATATTAAATAAACTAACGTTGTTATTCCCATTCTAATTAAAGTTGCATCACTTATTGGAGTTGAACACCAAGTATTCATTTTAATATTTTTAAATTCTATATTGTAATATTTTTTATAGATTTTATATGTGAATTTTTATTATTGATATAATAAATATATGATTTATTTAGTTCATCTATAGTATCGATGTTATATATTCTTATCTTAATTCATTGATTAATTATTTCAAGGAATTCATTTACTAATTTAATCCTTAATTTTAGATTATGAGCTTGAAAAATAATTATAATGCAATAATGGATGTTATACCATATTTGTTGAATTAAATTAAATAGTAGTTCTTTAAATTTGAAAAAGTGGATAATATATTGATATAGACATTCACATATTCTATGGAGAATTATAATGAGAATTAGGATGAATTTTTTTGGGAATTACATGTTTTAAAAAACATCAATTGCATGGATTCAACTAATGAGGATTAATTTACATAATTTTTTGCTAATTAGAACATTACATGACCTATCCGTTCAAATATATTTTTATTAAGATATTAAAAAATTTTGGAACAATTTTTATACACAATGATTTATTTTTTATTGAATTTAAACCAAATATGTTTTTCATGAGATCAAAATTATGACATACCAAATATGTAACCACTATAAAAATAGATATTTGTTAATACATATAAAATCAATTATGTTTGTCTATCATTCTATCTCATAGACAATATCATTTAAAATTTATTTACTTGATCATTCATAGATTTGAAAAACTATCAACCATAAGGATTATTTGGTTTTGTTAGAGAAGTTTTAGAAACATGGATTTGGCATATCACTTAGTGATTTCAACATTTTTCTTTGGAACATCATTGGTTATGTGATCTAGACTACACCCATAGAGCACACATCAATTGATTACATAGTATCGATTGTATGTTATATATGAGGAATTGAGTTTTTAATAACATATTAAGAACTTTAAATTGAATAATTTTTATAGAGTGTATGAATTTTTATGACAATGGTGTTCCCCTATTGAACGAAAAAATAAATCACATCTGTATATACTGAATGGATCAATGTAGATGCCTTGACATTTTCATTCTGAAGATGTTAAGAAAATATTACAACTTTGTTAAAATATTAACTTTTATTCTTTTTGAATTTAATTTTTAATGCAATGTTATATTTATGATGTTTTATTAATCATTTGATGGAATTTTAGAATCTTTACGAGGTGGTTCAATTTATCATAAATGTGAGGTCATAGTTGTAATTAATTAATTAATAATTAATTTACTAAATTATTCATTTTTAAACTGATTATTTTCATAAAATAAATAATGTTACTATTTTAAGCATAAATTAGATAGAGATGATGGGGAATAGTATTGGATAAGTGTGGTAGAATAATTCACTCTGTAATTTTTTTTAAATGAAGTAATTTTAATTTAAAATTATTGAATTTATTAGAAAGGTAAAGTGATATAAAAAGTAAATGGTGGTTCAAGGGGTAATTTTATGATAAATAAATGGCTACTGGTGTAATGTATATAGGAAAATTGATTTAACACCATAAAAATTTAATCTAACTCTATTTATTCTATTAAGGGAGAATTCTTTGGAATTAGTGTGTCATAGTAAATCAGGGAGAGGAAAATAAATAATCGAATTTAGATGAATTTCTATTGGTTGTTTGATATTTATTATTTAATATTAATGTTAGTATACAATTAATATTTAATATATGTGTCGGATTTTTTGTTAACAAAATGGTTTGCAGTCAACCAAAAGAAGAATGTGTTGGCGTTGAATTAAAATGTTTTCAAATAGATTAGACTTATTTAGAAGATTCTAGGTTATTTTGGATGTTGGAAAAAGATCATTCCAATACAATATGTATAACATCATATATTGTTTCAAGTGATAACAAATATTCTATAACAAAGATATTGTTTATTATATTTGTTTTGAAATCATGATTTAAAGGACTAATGCTCAAATTAACAAACATATGTAAAATAATTCAAGTAAATTTTAAAGTAAATAGATGATTTAAATAATTAAAGACTGAAACATTAATAGGAAATGATATGGGTCATAACAATATTTTTCTGTGTTATGTTAAAAGAAATTGTTAAGGGAAATGATTCACATTGTGATGGAGTTACCAGGGAAAATTAGTGCTTTTATATTTGGATTTGGAATGGGAATCACACAAAAAATTAGGCTACTATTCCAAGAATAATAATTGATGATATAACGCGATATTCATATATGATGAAGGGTGTTCATTGGTAATAATACTTCACTATTAATTGTTTGTCAATTTCATTTTTCAATTATTTTCCCATGTCATGAATATAATAGTTAGATCAATGAAACTCAAAATGGAAGAGTTTTATACATCAAAAAAGATGAAAATTCCATGACAATTTGTAATTTTTAACTTTATTGACTGGGGGTTTCTTAGTGGAAAAAGGAATTACACAATGAATCTATTTTTTGTGCCACCATAGGGTTGAGTAAATTATAATTTCAATAATTTAATGTTCTTAATGTTTAATGATTCAATGTGTTCTAAATGAAAAAGGGATGGCCAAATATTTATATATGATTTAGAATAAACAATTATTATTGAAAAATATTAATTTGAAATTAAATAATAGTTTCATATGGAGCCATCTGAATACTCTAGTGGAAACTATTATTGTATGAGAACTCATCCAATGGGATATGCTGATCCTATACACATTTTAATTATAAAGAGTATGATCCTATAATATCATCAAACATATGAATAGTTCGTTAATATTGTCCATCAGTTTCTGGGTGATAGGTTATGCAGAAATTCAATTCAGTACAGAAGGAATGTTAAAGACTCCAATAAAAAATTAGTTATGAACCACTGATCACGATCAGTGATATTTCAGAGTGGAACATCATTTTGTCTCACCACTACAATAATATATATCATAGAAAGATACTCTAGAGTGATTTCTTCCCAAATAGTGATTAATGGGCCAGTTTTGGTGAGTTATTCCACCAAAACCCATATCACATTATTTCTTTTGTATGTCTTCGTGAGACAAGTAACGATGTCTATAATGACTTTCTCCCATTTCGACACACGTTTAGGAATTTCTTTCATCACCCCTTTGGAATGTGGTCACTTTGCTTTAACTTTCTGGCATATCAAGGCCCTTGATATATACTTGAAAATTTCATTTTTCATGTTGTCCCACATGAAGTATTCTCTGAGATCATTTTACATCTTGTCCTTACAAGGATGGATATAGAATGTGGATTTATGTGCATTTTCCAATTACTCCATCATTATCTAGGTTTATGAAGACACCCGAAGCCTCATTCAAAAACGAATAACACCATTATCATCAATAAGTAAATCTTGCAGCTTACCTTCTATTACTACATTAACTAACTTTTGAAACACTGTAGAATATTGGTTTTCCAACATAATATTCTCTTCAATAAATGGTTGGTAAATAATTTGGGCAGGGTTATATGTATTCCCTTCTAGTATGACTTCCAAATCAATTCTTTTCATATCAATAATTGTTAGGGTCTTTCTCAATCTACACCATTGATATAGTATCATTTTCGTTTATTCTCATAGCATTAGCTAAATTTATTACACGTCCAAGATGATAGAGAATAAGTCAATCGTAGTCTTTGACTAGCTCTAACATTATCCTTTGATGCATTTTAAGATCCTTTTTGTAAATATAAACTATAGGATATTGTGATTGGTATATATGTCATAGTTATCACCATAGAGTTAGTGCCTCCAGCATTTTAAATAAATAATCATAGATGCAAGCATAAAATCAAGTGTTGGGTACTTTTACTCAAGGATATTCAATTATTGGGAGGTCTATGCTATCACATTATCATTTTTCCAGAGTACACAACCCAGTCCTTTCTTATAAGAAACACTATATATCACAAAATGTTATCCAATTTTTGGTAATGTGAGTACATGTGCTGTGATGAGCCTTATCTTAAGCCCCATGAATGTTTCCTCACATTCTTCAATCTAGAAATAATTCACCCCTTCCCATTTTAAGTTAGTTATCCGGGTTGATAATCATGATAAATATCCCAATATATGATGATAGTAACCTGTTAAGCCAATAAATCTACAAATTTCTATGACACTTGGGGTTCGGAGCCAGTGCTCCATTGAAATTGTTTCTGAAGTGTCCATATAAATTCCCTCACTTTTGATCACGAGTCCCATGAATGTGAATTTTTGAATCCAAATGTCACACCTGCAGAACACGGCTTAAAATTATTCTTCCTCAATGTCGCCAAAACAATCCTAAGATATTCATCATGTTCTTGTTTTCCCTTGAAGTAGATAATAATTTCATCAGTAAAAACTACAAATTTTTAGAGGTAATGTCTAAAGACTATTTTCATCAAATTCATAATGATTGAATGGGAATTATTATGTCATGAGGGCATCACCCGAAAATCATAACGCATATTCCATGTATGGAAGGAAGTTTTCTACATATATTCCTTCTTTAACCATTATATGATCATATCTAGAATGGAAATCTACCATTAAAATTTACCAAGCTCATTGTATTTGATCAAACAAGTCATAAATCTATGGAAGAGGATACTAGTTCTTTACGGTGATCTTGATGATTTCCCAATACTCAATATACATCCTCATTGTTCCATCCTTTTTCATGAAAATGAGCACTATATCATCACATGGTGATTTACTAGAGTGTATAAATTTATATTCCATATTCTATTGCAGCTGCTTCTTTAACTCCAACAATTTGATTGGATCTATCCTTTAGGGGCACCTTTAGTAGGAGTAGCTTCAGTTATATGTTCAATTGATAAATCTAACTCACTATCTAGGAATCATCTACATAACTATTTAAGAAATACATAATTGTATTCCATTAGAATTGGAATTTCCCCATGGTGGATACATAAATTTTACTCAACCATTTGAGTAAGGTATGCTTCCTCTTAGGGAATGAACACCAACAATGTTGAAGGATTTTCCAATTGAGATTCATGGTATTCCCGGAATTTGTAGAGGACCATGGGAAGGTTCAGAATATAAAATGATATTTCCTTATAGACAATGTTTATATGTTCACTATAAAATGAGAGACAATCTATTACTAGTATAGCATCAAATTAAACAGAGTAGAGTATCATGATATTTTCTGTAAGAATCATCCCACTTACACCAACATGATAAGAGTCCAATACTTGGGTTTCAATGATTGCACCAATAGGTATTTTTTCATATAATTATACTTCATGGTTTCAGGGATTTAATTCAACAGTTCTATAAATCATTCAAGATATAATGGAATGTGTAGAACTAGAATAACATAAGAATTTTGACATTCTTGACTGAATAGTTAGTGTACGTTGTACAACTTGATTCTCTTGCACAACATTCGTAGTAGTGATAGAATAAAGCTTTCTTTTCTCATAGGTATTTCGTGGTTGAATACGTTTATTACCATCATAGAAGTGAGGTTTAGTGCACAATCATTCATAGTGCCCTTTATTTCTATAGTTTTAGCATTGGACCAGGGGTGGTGCTCTCTTTTTTCACCCAAATTGTCCTACCATTTTTTGTATTTTAGAAATTCATGAGCTTTGTGGCCTTCTCTTACAAAGTGGAATAATTTTCCTATTCCATTGAGGCAGTTCTCATGATTCTTATTCTCACATTTTTGACATGTGGGTGGTTGAGTTTTCCTTCCACTTTTCTCATTATATCCTCTGGAAAGAAACATTATCATTATTTTCTTATCACCATATCCATCAGAGCATTCTTCAAACTCTATATCCACTTTGAGAGCACAATGTACCAATTCTTCATAACTCCAAAAGCCTCAAATTTCAAGATCCTTTTGAAAGTGTTTTTTAGACAACTAAAATAAATATCAATTTTGAAATAATTTTTATAACAATACTAAAAACCTACATTTTAATCCATGAGAAATTTACTTCGTAGGATGTGATAGATTCTATTTGTATTTAATTAAGTTCTATGAATTCTCTGTCCATATTTTTATGAATATTTTTAGGGAAATACTTATTAACAAACATTTTCATAAAGCCTTTCCTCATCACATCAAATTCATCTGTCATCTTGGGGTTCTTAATCATATCCCACCATTGATTGTAATCTCCATCTAGATGATAAATAAGGAGATTCACCTTCTCCAACTTAGAATAGTGAAGAACAGAAAACATAATCTCCATCATGTTGGCCCAGTATTCTATAACCAGGAAATCATAAGATCTACTAAATGTCGATGGCCATTGCCACATAAGCCACTCGAAAGATAATTTCATCCTCTTAGGTGAAGGAATATATTCTACATTATTCAATTTCTTTTTCATAACCTATGATAGATGGGTAAGAATAACCATGAAATATAGAAATCCATGTCCCAAATCATTGGGGATGTCACTCGAGAAATCATTGAATTTTCCCAAACAAGGGTTACTGGCATTGTTTCTCTTGATTCCCATAATTTTCTAAAATTGAAAATTCTAGAAGAAAATGTATGTCCAAAAGTCATTTATAGTTTATCCAGTTGTAAAATTAATTCTAATGGAATATCTTTTTGGATATCTATGTTTATAATATTATAAAAAATATATTTTTAGGTACTCACACATACTTAGTCTTATACTAATGTGTTTCTCTATGGTTTTCTATTCCTAATACACAATATAACTAAATCATCCCCTGATTCTCACTATAGAGACCCTTCTTTATATTGCATATATTACTACATCATTTTAAAGAAAAATGACATAAAATAATTACACAATGTGTATACAATGGTTTATTTTCTATGTAAATTTTATATAATACATAACATTTAAAAAATAAAACATAAATATTGATTTAATTCCTATTTCTCTTGCTTATTACATGCTCGTAATTCTCCATAGTACATTTAGTCACCTAATGATATTCATCAAAAATGGGTGAGCTAAAATCGAAGTAATAGGATAGGAAAGAACATGGAACAATACAACATGTGTTTAGAATAACCAATATCATTATAACATAGTCAAGGGATCATAATCATAATAGGAATCATTATATAAATGCATGAAATGTAGACATGCATAAACATAAAACATCATGTCAGCATGGTTTACAAACTCACATAGTTGTGAAAAACCTATCATCATGTTCAAATATATACCAATTTAACATATTATATTCATCACATTACCAAATCCATTGTAGTGATATATAATTCCGGTCACACCCATATCATCTTATCGCTTACTTTGGGCTATATAATTATGGTCGCACCCATCAAAACATAACATTTACATTATCATGCTTTACACATTGAACCAATATAAATCTTGGACATTAAAGAACCCATAAAAAAGAGTTGGTATCATTTAATAATTCATACATTCACAAACTTTGTGTTCCAAAATCAATGATGGAATAGCATAGTTGATATTAGAATCATCCGCTTTGAGTGAATAGGAAACAATCTTGAGATGTGTGTTTTATGAAAGAAGAGTTCATGTGGAATTTTTTTTATTAAATAATGTGTAAAAAATTTAAATCCTAGAAATAAAAATTAAATTACTAGTAAATAATTTTTAGGGAAAAAAATATTGAAAATGGAGTGAATGAGGGAAACTCCAATGGAAGAATGTTGGCATTGATAAATCTACTTACCTTATCATTGAATGATTTCATCACATTAATATACTGTATAATAAAATTAGATTAATTAATTAAAAATGAAATAAAATTTCATACATTTATATGATTCATTATGGTTTTATTATGTTCTTTTATGGGCCTTTGGATGAGTTATAGAGTTTCATTTCATTGTTTGGGAGTGTTTGTTTTCATAGTTTTCATGATTAGTTTGTTTGTATACATGAATGGATGTTCATTTATAATGATGATGAATATAAATAAGAGTTATTAGATTTTATCAATGATAATATGGAACCCTAAATAATTTTACAATGTATTTGGTTATATACCACGTGAATGGTTCATTAAACTGGATGTAATGTTGATTGTTTTATGTTAATTTTAGCAGTTCTTCGAACATAATGAAATCATTTTTTTATCATTTCTTTTTATGAGTATAGGTTATTTATATAAAATAAAAATGAACATAACATAAATATAAAATATTTTTTAAACCATTTAATGGTATTGTTAAAATACTTTATGTTTTAAGGGAAATTTAAATGCATCACCCATGATTTGTGGAAATCGACACACCACGGGAAACAATTCAATTTTAAGATAAAATAGATGGAGGGAAGAGTTTAATGTTGGATATTACAGTAAAATGATATAATCACACTATATTTAAGGTACTTGAGTTATAATTCCATTTTGGTGAAGGTGTTTTATGAGAGAATATTTAATGAAAATGAAATGGAACGGAATTTTAAAGAAAAAGATACAGGATTTATCTCTTGAATTGTCCTCTTGAAATCCTCATAAAAACACCTAGGATTGGACTTGTGATGTGGCCATGATATACTATATTTGTGGGAGGGTCTAGGGATGTGTATTTGAAAGAATTTAGGCAAGGCTCAATTCTTGAGAGGTGAGAGGAGAAGAGGGTTTGAGGGATGGTATTTATAGTGGGGGAGAGGGGTGTTTTCTAAATATTATCTTGATTTTATTATTATTTGGCTCAATACTTTGAATAGTTTCATAATTATCTAAAAAAATTAAAATAATAGTGGGTGGATCGATATTAAGGTTCTTAAATCATGCATACACAAAAAATGACTCAAAAAATCATTTATTTAACATTTATTGAAATTAATCATATTTATTATTCATCAATAATCAAGTATTTCAGAAACATTTCAAAAAATTAACTATTGTTATTTTTTGTCATTCTGAACTCAAAATTGAATAGAATTAATGAAAATAATAATATAATTACTATTAAATTTATTTTTAAATAAAATGATCATTTACTTTTGAAATATTAATTTTAAAATTATAAATGATTTTGTATCACATAAAAAATTTACTTAAGGTCTCATAAAATAATCTTAAAATTATAATACATAAAAATATTAGTTTAACAAAAAAATTTATGAAAATAATTTTTTATTATTCAATTATTCTTAATATTTTAATTAATTATTTATGAATTATAAAAATACAAATATTTAATTTACAATTTATAAAACATTCATTTACCTAAACTATTATATTATTATACATTATTTTATTTATACAATGCCTAAATTTTCTTTGTAGTTTAATAGGTGTGGTTAATATTAATTTTTCTGTTTTACTATTCATTAGAGTCATATTACAATTCCTAAGGTCATGTTACTATTTCATTGATATTTGTTCCTTAACTTCTAGAAATACATCTTATTTTGATAATTATTAATTTATAAAGATTTTACTATTGTATATATGTGATTTTATGTGATTTATAATATATAAAAAATCACTATAAGAAAAGAGAAATTTCATTGATGAATGTTTGGGTCTATACATTCTTCCACCTTTTGAAATTTCTCCCTTGAAATATCATTTCACATAAACACGTGAGGGTACTTACCCTTCATCACCTCCAACGGTTCCAAAGTTGCTTCTTCATACATATGTTTCCTTGGAAACACTTTGATATGGTGGGTTGTCTTGTTCTGAAAAACCTTATCTCTCTTTCCAGGAATCATTACTGGATTATCCTCATTAGAGAGATCATCTTCCTACTATTCCACCTCTAAGTTTAGTACAAGTGGGAGATTTGTTATGTAATTCTTTAGGAGTGTTACGTGGAAAACATCATGAACATGATCCATATTCGGTGGAAGTGCAAGATGATAGGACACAACCCTATGAAATCAAGACTCTCAAAGTGGACAATATACATTTGACTTAGTTTCCATTTCATTCCAAACCGTGTTACTCTCTTTCATGGTGATATCTGAAGAAAGACTATATATCCAACACAAAACACCAAGACCCGTTGATGGTTTCCAGTAAATCGCATTTTCCAACTCTGGGTATATTTGATATATTTCACCATGAAATAATCATTTCCTATCATATCTTACATAATATATGGTCCATGTAAAATTCATTCTTCAAAGTCATCCCAACAGGTAAGAGTTCTACATAGCTTTCCATACATAGCTTAATATGGAGCTGTATGAATACTTGAGTGGAAGCTATTTTGTATGATAACTCAACCAAATCTATTTGATGATCCCATCTACATTTTAATTCAAATGATCAAACTATTATAAATTATTTGCGTGACTACATATTTCTTTCTAATTGGACATCAATTTGGGGGTGATAAGCCCTACTGAAATTCAATTTTTTACCTAAGGAATGTTGAACACTCTTCTAGAATTTTTATGTGAACATGGGATCACAATGAGAAATAATTGAGAGTGGATGTAATGACCCTAACTATTGAATAATATTTTTTTACCATAATTTGTGTTTTATTTAATTTTATACTCCACAAAACTATATCATTTAATTAATGATGTGAGTAAAATTAAATGTGATCGTTGGGTTTCGAATATTATTTGATTGTTGGTCAATATGAACATTGGAAAATAAACTTTTAACGTTTCAATTATTTATTATAAAAACAAGTGATCTTGGTTAATTAATATAGAAAGAAGAGTTGATGGCCTCATCTGGTAAACAAGGGCCATACGAAGCATATCTCTCAGAACTTGGGAAAGAGGTAGCATCTATGGGCTTTGATCGGGACCAAGCACAAGCTGAAATTCAACATGTAAAACATGAATGAAATAGCCTAAGGGAGAAGTTCGAGATCATAGAAATCACCACTCTGGCAATTTTTTCCATTCCACCCAGATATTCTATCACCATAGCACACATTACACTTAGGTCCTACGAAGGTGTTATAAGGGGATATGTAAAGAAGCCTTAGTTACTTTCTGTAATACTTTTTTATAAATAGAAATTTCCTTCTTATTATGGTAAAATATGTGATTTTCAAATGTTCGGATAAATATACGATGATTTTATAGAAGTTCCATTTTATTGATGAATTTGGGAAGGAAAGAGTATTTTATATATTTTTGTATTCATTAAATAATTAATAATGTGAATTAATTTTAAAAAAAATGGTCTTCTAAAATCGTGTTCAGTATGATATTTAGAGTCTAATAAGATCAATGTAATTTTCAGTGAATAATAATGTATGAATAGAAACATTCCAATGTGAATTGTAATGAATAGTAAATCAGCCAAAATAAAAACCTCAACCATGAATGTATAAATACATTTTAGACATCATAAAAGCGAAGAAATGATCATAGTATAAGTTTTGGTATTTTTTTTGGTATAAATATTTTATATTCAATTTTATAATTAATTTAATAATTAAAAATGGAAATTTATTTTAATAAAATGTAATCATATATTTTTACTTTATTATATTATGGTTTTATGATAATTTTATGGGACCTGTATTATTTTCTTGAGTTGTTAAAAAATGAGTTATAGTTTTAAAGTTGGATATTTGGAATAAATAATGATTTTATTTAAAAATTATAATATAAATATTTTGAAACTTATTTTTATCAAATGGAGTTCAGTTTTGAATTCCGAGCATTGATTTTATGTTAGGTAACATTTTTGGGATTTTTTAAAATAGTTGAATTTTCGGTGAATAGTAAAAAATATAGTTTTGAGTTTTGGGTGTTTAATGACATAATTAATGATGTAATAATGATGTAATCATTCTGGAATACTAATGAATAGTAATATATACTATAAGGTGTCCCATGTGGACAATAACTTGGGAAAATACCATGGGAAGGCCCATGGAATTTCCAATACCACTGATGAGGTGTCCCTTGGAAATTAATAATTTATTCCCTCACTTTTCTTATAAATACCATTCATTTCACAAATTAATTTCATTACAACATCCTCCTAAACGAATTTATAGTCTTTTTAAATTCCATGTAGTCTTACCAAGGTGTTCTCAAGCCTCCCAAGGCCCCGAACATCAAACATTCAAAGTTACTCTTCATGGTATGGGATCCTTCACCCTCCTCTTTTATGTAATTACTTTCTATATGTTATGTCATATAGTTCTATTTCATTTTTATAGGGATTGTTATTAAATATCCCCACTACTATCCATTTAATTTCTAAATTATGAGATACCCTTTCTGTTGTCATAAAATGTTTTTCTGAATCTTTAAGTGACGCCGTTAGGCTGCCGAATTTTCGTAAAAGAAATTGCATCTTCTTTTTTTTCTTCGAGTTTCATTCTCATATGGTATTTCCATAAAATATCCATAAAATGATCTTATATCTTTTAATTATGTACCCATACTGTATTATGAGTTATTTATTAGTGGGTGACCCTTGTCCCCTCTTTCATTAATGTTTTCTAAAAGGATGTTATGTAGTAATTATGCTGCGGAATTTTAATCTCAACATTCCTCTCACTCTCCCTTAAGAAATTCCCTTGTTTTAATTATTTTAATACCCAGAGATATTTATTTTCTATGGTTGTTATAAAAAAAGAATATATTTTATTCTTGGTATTGACATACATATAACCCTCACTCCCATTTCATGGGTTATTAATGACGTAATGATCTTTTTTTAGAACGTCTAAAACATCACAATTTTGAAATGAAACCCATTTATTTTGTTCTCTTTGGGTTATTTATTTAATTTTTTATTATGGTCTATGTGGATGATATAAATGTAAAGGAATATTAAGGGTCCTCTCTGATAGAATTCCAATTCATTGGGTAAAGAATTAATCTCTAGAGATGACAAGTTTCACGATGCCTTGGTGAAAAACATATTTAATTTTTATGACACCTCGAGGATGAACCTTAGTGATATATTCATGAATGTATAAATGAAATGTTGTAGCCACATATTCATATTATGATTCATGTTTTAATAATAATATTCATATTCATCCATTTCTCATGTCTTTATGATTTTTATCATGTTCTTATTAATATTTCTCAAGATGACATGTCAATGGTTGCACTTGTTTTCTTTACTAAGCCTTCTGCTCACCATTTCCTTTGATGTATGTCTACAGGTTATGAGATGCAGATACTTTTACTTAGGAGGAAATTTTGAGGCAGCCATACAATTGTATTAGAATAATGTTTTATTTTTTCATGTATTTTTGTTCTTTATATCCAAGACAATAGACTTTAAAGATCTTTTGTTTGTAAAAAGTATTGAAAAGTTATGTAATAAAATGGCGGGATTCCATAGTTGGTATCAACCTATAGATTATTTATTTATGGATTATAGTCTATGAAAACATTAGGAAGAATCCAATAGAAAATTTTAAATATAGGGAAAAATTCTAGGTATTATGGTGAGTATTGATTAAGTGGTTTATCAAGAAAATGCATCCATGTCTGGATATTAGCAGGTAGAGGCGGCTCCGTCAAAGAGGTTCCTAGGAATGAAAACTCCAACAAGGAGATTCAAGCTTGACCTGGGGTATCCTAGTACAAAACAATTGGCCATTTTGCACTCTTTTTTACGACACTCCTGGGGGACAGGATTGGTTAATCATAATCTTTTTATGAATCATTATAAAGGATTTTCATAGAAATGTAATTTTTTAATGATGATTTAAGACATAAAACCATTTATAGTTAAAATATTCGAAAATAAAATAAGTTTTTCACCAAGCGTTTATTATTTTAGAAAATGGCAGGAATAGGAGGAATGGTGCAAATGGAGACCGCAATGGATGATGCACTAACGACCTTCCAATGGAAGCTGGAATGGAAACTTTCATGTGAATGATGAACCAACCGACTCATTTTATGGGAAATAACTTGACTCAAGAAGAGATAAAAATCTCACCACCAAGGGAACAACATTTTGTTGAGTCTTTTAGGCTTTAACGACCACCAACATTCAGCGGATCCACTGAACCATTGATTGTTGAGAAGTGGATCATCTCTTTTGAGATGACCTTTTTTGTGCTCCGTTGTTCAAAGAAAGGGATGGTCTCCCTAACTGTCTATCGATTAGAAGGATAAGTTGATTAGTTGTGGGAGTATATTTAAAAACATGAGGCAAGAATTGGATGTTGAATCTATGCATTGGGAAGAGTTCAGAGGGATATTCTTTAACAAGTACTTCCCTCATTCCATGAGAACAAGAATGGACAATTAGTTTCTCGAGATGAAGTAGAAGGAGAATGAATATGTGGGAAGCTACAAGATGAACTTCACAAGGCATTCACATTACACCTATAGCTTTTTCATGGATACTTATAGTAATTTTGATAGATTCTTTGGTGGACTGAGACCTCATATGTAGAAGAATCTAGCCAACCAAGACTATGATAGGTATGAATAGATCATGCGGAGTGCGATGAATGTCATGCTGGAGTTTGGTGAGATGTAGTGGTTCCATAAATCAAATGAAAAGAAGATATCGATGGATACAACTTAGGGAGGACCATTGATCTGGGAAGAGGAGGCAAGAAATTGAAACGTCCCATGTGTAATAAATGTGGGAAGAAGCATTTGGAGAACTACCAGCTCGGCAGCGGGAAGTGATAAAAGTGTGGAAGAGATGTCCATATTGTGAGGAATTTTCATAGTGAGGAGAAACCTCATCTTCCGAACACTACTGACAAGGGGATAATGGTGTAGGGCCTACCTGATGTCTAGTGATTTATGTGTGGAAAACATGGTCACTTTTCCAATCTCTGTCCAAATCCAAGGGAAGTAGAGGCGAACCACCATAAACCTCAAAAAAGGCCAAGGGATCAAGGACATTCTTTTTCTATCATGACAGCCAAAGTTGAAGCTCTTAATGATCTGGTAGTAGGTACACTTTTTGTCCCCTTAAAGCTAGAAAGTACATTGTTTGATATTGGTTCTATACATTCCATTATTTCCTCCAAGTTTGCAATGAATTTATAATCAACCCCCGACCTACTAAAAGTATAGTTATCAGTCAAGAATCATGGTGGGATTATCCACGCATCGTCAGTGTTTAGAATCTCTAGTATTTACATTGGTGAGCACAATCTTATCACAAATCTAGTAGTCAATCACATGCTATAATTAAACATTATACTAGGGATGGAAAAGCTCTCAAAGTGTAATGCTATGATCAAATGAAGTATTAAGGAAATATCAGTAGTCTTGAATGGAAAACCTATAGTTATCTTCCATGTAGAGATATCTCAACCTGATCATTGTCTGGAAGAACCTCTTATATCGTTCATTGTGGAGTTGATTGGTGAAGAAGAATAAGAAAATGATAGTTTGAGGATAAGAAATTTCCCCATTGTCCAGGAATACGATGACATATTTCCCAAGGAGTTTCTTGTTCCTCCCCCAGAAAGAGAGGTTGAGTTATCTATTGAACTCGTACATGGATATCATCCAATATCAAAGACCCAGTATAGGATGGAAAATGTGGAGTGGGTGGAATTATAGAAACAACTCCAATATCTATTGTAGAAGGGGTTTATCTGACCGAGTGTGTCTCCTTGGGGAGAACCTTCTCTCATTGTGAAGAAGAAGGATGGATCGATGCAGCTATGCATTGATTATAGATAATTGAGTGTTATCACAGTAATGAACAAATAACTCTTCCAAGAATTGATGACTTATTTTACAAACTTTGTGGGGAACAATTCTACTCTATAATTGGTCTTTTATGTGGTTATCATCAATTGAGGGTGAAGAAATAAGATATTCCAAAAACTGACATCTGATCAAGATATAGGAAATATGAGTTTGTTGTTATGCCCTTCAGACTGACTCATGAACCTGCAATTTTTCTGGATTTTAGCTATAGAGTCTTTAAGTACAACCTTGATATCATTATGGAAGTTTTTATTGATGATATTATGATATATTCGAAAAGTAGCAAGGATCATGAGGATAAACTAAGGGTTATTTTGATAACTCTATGGAAGTTGAGGCTTTTTGGAATGTTTAGCAAATGTGAATTCTGGTTAAAAAATGTTGCTTTCTTGGGGAACATTATTACAAATGATGGAATAACAGTTGAACCTGCAAAGAAAAAAGTAGTAGAGGAGTGGACTCATCCTACAACAATAATGGAGATTCGTAGTTTCCTTATCTTGGCAGGATATTATAAGAGGTTTATGAAAATATTTTCACAACTTACAAATCCATTAACCAAGTTAACTTAAAAAGGGGTCATGTTCATTTTCCAAAAGGAGTGTGAGGAAAGTTTCTAACAGCTGAAAAATAGATTGGTTACTAAACCCATGTTAACTCTACCCTCAAGTGGAGAATGATTCGTTATTTTTAGAAATTCATCTCTGAAAAGTCTTGGGTGTGTCCTCATGGAAAACGGAAAAGTCATTTCTTATGCATCTCGACAGTTGAAGACTCATGAGAAAAATTATACTACACATGATCTAGAGCTATCTGCGGGCGTTTTTTCTCTAATGATATGAAGGCACTATCAATATGGGGAGAAATGTGATATATACATAGACCATCAAATTTTGAAGTATATTTTCAGACAAATGTAATTTATCATGAGGAAAAGGTGATGTTTGAAACTTCTTACTAACTATGATTTTTAAATTCATTATCATCTCGGAAGAGCAAACAATGTTTTTGATGCATTAAGCAGGAATTTCCCAGTTGTTCTTTCTATGATGAGGATTCAAAAATATCCATTGATCAATGACCATGTAAAGAATGACATGGGAATTATAAAGGAAGGGACATCATCAACTCTAACCCAAATGATTTATCAACTGTAATTACTAGGGAAGATCAAGAAAGATCAGAAATAAGATCCTTTGTTACAGAAGAAGTTTGAGGATGTAATGTATGGAAATTTTTTTGAGTTCAACATTCATCAATTAGGTGAATTGAAATTTCAAACAAGACTACATGCTCCATGTATTATGTAAATAAATAAGGAGTTGACTGATGAACCTCATAGTTCCACTTTATCTATAAATTTTGCTAGCACAAAAATTTATAGGGAACATTGTGATCATTATTTTTTGGATAATATGAAAAGGATGATTTCTAACTATACTTAATAGTGCCTGGTATGTCAGTAGGTGAAGGTAGAGCGAAAACTTTTTAAATAGTTATTGAAACCACTACCCAAACCAGCATGGAAGTGGGAAAAAATAACCATGTACTTCGTTACTTGTCTCCCGAGAACATCCAAAGAAAACAATGAGATATAGGTTATTGTAGAACGTCTCACCAAGACTACCCATTTTATCTCCATTCAGAAATATTTCAATCATGATCATCTTTCCATGATTAATTTGAAGGAAGTTGTAAGGCTAGATGGAGTTCCACATTCTCTTGTATCTGATCATGATCCAAGATTCACATCAATATTCTGGAGATGTATTCAACATGAATTAAGTGTTGAATTAAATTTTAGTATGGCCTATCACCCCCAAACTGATGGACAATCTAAAAGAACTATTCAAAGACTCGAGGATATGCTGAGAACATTATTAATGGAATTTAAAGGTGGATGAGATCAATATATCCCTTTAGTTGAGTTCTCTTACAACAACAACTTCCACTCGAGCATTCAAATGGCACCCTATGAATCTCCATATGGGAAGCGATGTAGATCACTAACATGTTGGGATGAAGATGGTGAGATAATGCTTCTTAGTCTTGATCTTGTGCAAGAGATGATAGAAAAAGTCCATGCCATCCTGGAACACATTAATGCTTCCCATAGTCGGCTGAATATTTATGCCAATAACCGTCAAAGGATCATATAATCTAATGTTTGTGACAATATCTTTCTTGAAATTTCAACTTGGAAGAGATTCATAAGGTTTGGGATGAAAGGGAAGCTCAACCCTAGGTAAATTTCCCCCTATGAAATCCTTTATCATGTAGGAGTAGTGGCCCCTTGTCTTGCACATCCTCCAAATGTAGCACAATTTCATGACGTCTTCTACGTATCCCTCTTGAGTAATTACATACCTGACTCTTTACATATAATAAAACCATAGGTGGTATAACTAGAACATGAAGTCTCTTATGAGGAGCAGCCATTGGAGATCTTGGATCTTAGTGACGAGGTTCTACACAACAAGACTTCCCACCTTGTTATGGTGTTGTGGAGGAACCAAAAATGTGAATGAAGCCACATGGGAACTAAAGGAGTCAATAAGGAAAAATTACAGAAATATTTTCTCATCTGAGGGTACGAGTTAAAATTTCAGGGACGAAATTTCTTAAGGGGGACGAATGTAATGACCTTAACTATTGAATAATATTTGTTTACTAAATTTTTGTGTTATTTCATTTTATACTTTACAAAACAATATCGTTTAATTAATGAGGAGATTATAATTAAATGATACCATTGGGTTTTGAATATTATATGACTGTTAGTCAATATGACCTTTGGAAACTGAACTCATAACAATACAATTATTGTTTTTAAATATGTGTGATCTTGGTTAATTAAAATAGAAAGAAGAGTCGAAGGCCTCATCCTGTAGACTTGGGCCATACTAATCCCATTTTTCAGAGCATGGGAAGGAGGTAGCATCTCTTGTCTTTGCTCTGGACTAACCCCAAGCTGAACATCAACTTGTAAAACCTGAACAGAATTGCCTAAGGAAGAAGCTCAAGCTGATAGAAATCATACATTGGGAAATGTTTTCTGAGCCCCACCAGGATTCTATTACCATAACACACCTTACACATATGTCATATATAGGTGTTATAAGGGGTTATATAACGAATCCTTAGTTACGTTCTGTAATCCAATTGTATTAATAAAATTTTCATTTCTTAATATGTTAAAATTTGTGAATTTTAAATGTCTGGATATATATAGGATGAATTTATTGAAGTTCTATTTTATTGATGAATGTTTGAAATAAGGTTTATTTTAAATACTTTAGTATTCTGAAAATTATTAATAATTTTAATTGATTTTAAAAAAATTGTCTTTTATTGTTGTGTTTAGTAAGAAAATTAGAGCCAAATAAGATAAACATAATTTTTAGTGAATTTTAAAGTATGAATAGTAACATTCCCGTATGAATAGTAATGAATAATTAATCATCCAAAAAATGAAACTTCACCCATGAATGTATAAATACATTTTCTACATCTTAAAAGTGAAAAACGATCGTAGTATATGTTTTGGTATTTTTGTGTGTCATAAATATTTTATTTACAATTTTATAACTATTTCAATAAGTAAAAATGGAATTTTTTCATAAAATGTAATCATATATTGTTATATTATTCTATTATGGTTATACTATAATTTTATGGGACCTTGATTACTTTCATAAGGTGTTACAAATTGATTTATAGTTTTAAATTTGTATTTTTTTAAAAAATAATTTTTTGATTTAAAAATTAAGTTAAAAATATTTAGAAATTTAGTTTCATACAATGGAGTTCATTTTTCAATTCAGATCATTGATTTTAGTTTAGGGTGACATTTTGGTATTTTTATAAAATAGTTGAATTTTTGGTGAATTTTTAAAATATAGTTTTGTGATTATGGTGTATAATGACATCATTAATGATGTAATAACGATGTATTCATTCTGATAGACTTATGAATATTTTGATATACTATGAGGTTTCCCAGGTGGTTAATACCATGGCAAAACACCATGGGAAAGCCCATGGTTTTTCTGATACCACCGATGTGGTGTCCCTCGGAAATTAATAATTTGTTCCATCAATTTTCCTATAAATACCAATCAATTTTGTCATTCATTTCATTGAAATATCCTTCTCAACAAAGTTCTAGTGTTTTTTACCTCCCAAGGAGTCCTCCCAAGATTCCTTCAAGCCTCCCATTTTCCCAACCTTCTTGCTTTCTAAGTTTCTCTTCAAGGTAAGGGATCCTTTCACCCACATCTTTTAAGTCATGACTTCCTTTATGTTATGTCTTATAGTCCATTTTATTATGAGGAGGATTTTTATTATATATCTTTACTAATTTCAATTACATGTAAAAATTATGGGAGACCCTTTACTCTCTCTCAAATGATTTTCTGAATCTTTATGTGACACTATTGGGCTGCCTAATTTTCGTAAAACCAATTGCAACTTCTCTTTTTCTATGAGTTTAATTTTCATATTTTATTTCATTAAAATATCCACACCCTGATATTATTCATTTTTATTCTGTACCCATAATGTATTAAGAGTTATTTATGATTGGGTGACCCTTATCCCCTCTCTTTTTAATTTTTTCTAAAAGGATGTTATGTAGACATTATGCTGTGAAATTTTCAGCTCAAAATTTCTCTCTCATTCCCTCATGAAATTTTCTTATTTTATTTATGTTAATACAGATACCTATTTCTATTCAATGGGTGTTACTAAATATAAAAAAATGATATATTGGATTTTGGAATTGACAAAAATATTACACTCACTCCCATTTCATGGGTTATAAATGACATAATGATCTTTTTTTAGAACTTTTAAAACCTCACAATTTTGAAATGAAACCCATTTATTTTTTTCACTATGGGTTATTAATGAAATGTTTGATTATTATAATTGTGTATCACATGAAATTAAAGACATATTTATAGTTCACCCTCATAGTTCTCCAATGAATTGGGTAATGAATTAATCTCTAGAGATGAAAAGTTTCACAATACCTTGGTCAATATCCTTGCTAATTTTTATGACACTGTGGGGATGAACCTTGATGATATGTTCATTAATGTGTAAATGAAATGTTGTAGCCACTTATTCAATTTATTATTAATGTTTTTTTATCATGATATTCATATTCTTCCATTTCTAATGTCTTTATGATTTTTATCATGTACTTATTAATATTGCTCAAGATCACACGACAACTGGTGCACTTGTTTTCTTTTGTGAGACTTATGCTCATCCTTTCTTTTGATTTATGTCTCCAAGTTATGCGAATTAGCAATTATTACTTAGTATGAACTTATCATAAATCGTTACAAGTGGTTAAAAGATTTTTTTGGTTTTCAGGTATTTTTGTTGAGGATTTCCACGACACTAGACTTTAAAGATCCTCTGTTTATAAAATTTAATGAAAAGTAATGTAATAAAAAGACGGGATTCCACAGTGTAACTCCATGCAGTCTCACCACATCCTTAAAATTTATAATTTCATGCATTTCGAAAGAGATATATTCCCAAATATCAATACAGTGAGACATCTTTGTGAGTTGGTCCACCACAACCTATATCGCCTTGTTTCTTTTGGATGTCTTTTGGAAACCAGTGTTGAAGTCTATAGAGAAATTATCCCACTTCTATTTGTGTATAGAAAATGGTTGCATCATCCATTTGGACTTTTTTCACCCAAAAATAACTTGCGATCATATAACGCACATTGAGATATGCTTTCTAATATATTTCTTCAGGTAGTCCCTTCAGAAGAGTTCTTGGAGATTAAGGTACATCTTGTATCTACTCGAATGGATAAATAATGTTGAGCTATGTGAGTTTTCTAGTATCTCTTTCTTTATCATAGGGGATGAAGGCATAGAAATCCACATTCCAAAATGAATCACACCATCATCATCATCATTATTATCTGATTGTTTCCATTATTTTTCAACATTCACCGAATTCAGCATCTCCGTATTATCCCTTTATGCCACATTAACCATCTCTTGGATTGATAGTTGGAAAATTATTTGGGGAAGGTAGGATTTATCCCTTTACCTAATAATTTCTAAACCCATCCTTGTAATATCCATGATGATACAGCCATTTTCAATCTACAATATGGATAGTGTTGAAGGTTGTTTTATGCTTAGAGCATCAACTACCATGTTTTTATTTCATGGATTACAGAGAATAGTGAAATAATAGACTTTGATTAGTTTTAACCATCTCCTTTGAGACATTTTTAACTCTTTTCTAGAAAATATATACATTAGGATCTGGTGATCAGTATATATGTCACACTTCTCACCATGGAGTCTTTTTCGCTATATTTTCATAGAAACAATAAAAGCTTCTATCTCTAGATCTTTCATCGAGTAGTTCTTCTATTTGATCTTCAACTGTTGTGAGGAATATGCTATCATATTATCATATTACATGATTACACAACCCATGAATTTATTGGAATCATCACTATATCTCTCAAAAAATTATTCATTTTTCTGTAATATGAGTATTGGTGTTGTTATAATCCTTATCTTTATCTTCTTGATGTTTTAATCACATTCATCCATCTAGAAAAACATTACCCTTTTCCTTGTTATGTTAGTCATCAAGAATGAAAATCATGAAAAATTTCTTACAAAACGTCGATGGTAACCTATTAAGACAAGAAAATTATGGATTTTTGTGATACTAGAATGCATTGGCCATTCCTCAATTGCCTTTTTTATGGGTCCATAAAAATTCACCCACTTGTGATCATGTTCCCCAAAAATGTGACTTTCTGTATCCAAAAGTCATACTTGCTGAACATGGCGTACAACATCTCCTTCATCAATTTTTCCCGCAAAAACCTTATATGTTCTTCAGGTTCCACATTCCTCAGATAGTAGTTAATAATGTCATAAATAACATGTATAAAAAATCTGTCAACATAATGTATAAAAACACAATTAATAATATCTATGAAACTATTGGCAAATTAGTATGTTTTAAGGGAATCAATAGAAAATAATAGTTCCCATAACATGTATGGAATGCATTTTTCTAAATATCTTCATTCATCACCTTCAACTATTGATATCCATAACTGATATTGAACTATGATAAGTAATTTTCTCCTCGTAACTGATCTACTAATTCATCAATCATTAGAAGAGGATGCTTATTCTTTTAGATGATATTGCTGAGTTCTAAATAATTGATACCCAACTGGATTTTTCGATCTTTATTCATGAAAAAGGGCATTGGATCACCCTAAAGGGATACAATAGGACATATGAACACTTTTTCCAAGTGCTATTACAGCTACTTCTTTACATCCTATAGTTCGATGGGATCCTTCCTAAATTGGAACTTTGAGATAGGAGTACCTCTATGTATAAGTTATATTGAGAACTATACCTCATGATCCATGGGTATTCTAGGTAACTCTTGAGGGAATAAATCACTCTTTTCTCTTATAATGGGGTTTCCCCATGGTTGATACATTCCTTTTACTCAATCAGATGATCTTGGTAAGCTTCATCATTTTGAATCAAAACACACACCATTAATTAATTTTACAAAGGAGAGTCATGATATTCCATGAATTTTTAGAGGATAATGGGAAGGTTCATTATATGAAAATATATTTCCTTTTCCTAACAGTTTATATGTTCCCTATATAACAGGATCCAATCTATTACTAGTATATCACCGAATTCTACCAAGGTAAGTATCATGATATTTGATTGACGAATTTTCCCACATACCCCAACATGAGAAGATTTCAAAACATTTGTTGCAATGATTTCACCACTAGGTGATTTTATAGATATATCTACTTCACGTTTTGGAGGATTTGATTCTATAGTTCTAGAAAATATGCATGATATAATGGGATCTGTGTAAGAATAATTAAATATGGATTTTTCCATTTTTGAGTGAATATGAAGGGTATCATTTACAACTTCATTCTCTATCACTAATTCCAATGTAGTGAGTGAATAATCCATCCCATTCACTTTTGTATTTGGTGGATAATGATGATGATTACCCTCAAGGGCTCGAGGTTTAGTGAACTAGATTTCATAGAGCCATTTCTCCAAACAGTTATTGAATTGGAGAAAGGGTGGTGCTCTAATTTTAAACATGACATTGTCCTCATTTTCTTGTCTTTTTTAAATTCATGATCTTGGAATCCTTCTCTACCACACATGAATAATTTACACATCCCTTTGAAGTAGTTCCCATAATTATTCTTCCCCTATTTTTTGACATGTGGGTGGTTTTGATTTCCTTAAACCATTTTAATTATATCCTCTAGCATTATACTCTATCTTATTTTTATTATGACCATAGAAATGGGACCATACTCCAAAATCCATATCCACTTTGATATCACATTGAAAAACATCTTCATTACTCCTGACGTCTTATATTTTAAGAGACTTTAAATGGATTGGTTTTAAACTAGTAATGAATCTAACATTTTTTCTATCAATGTTGATTGAAAAACCTAAACTGTACCTTGAATTCCTTTTGAAATTATTTTCATTGGATGTGAAAGATTCGCCTTCCTTTTTCATCAGCACTATGAATTAAACCTCTATATTTTTATGAAGACAGAACAAGAAATAGCTATCATGAAAAAATACCTTATTATCTTCCCAATCCTTCTTTTATATTACATCCCACAGCTTGGTGTTCTTAATCAAATCCAATCATTGTCCATCCCCTCTATCTAGATGATAAACATAGAGATTCACCTTCTCCATTTCAGAAGAGTGAAAAAAATAGAATATCTTCAACATTGATTTTACCCACAATTCCACAACTTGTAAATGATAAGATCCACAAAACATTGGTGTTCATTTCCATATAAAACACTCAATGGACATTTTCTCCAAATTAGGTGAAGGAAGATTTTTCACATTATTCAGGTTATTTTCCATAACCTCATATAGCTGGTTATGAATCTCCAAGAAATTTTTTACTCCGCCTCTTAAAGCATTGGGTATGTCACTCATGAAATAACTGCATTTTCCCTTGCATGAGTTATGGGCCTAGTTTCTCCTAGTTCCAACCATTTTCTAAAATATAAAATGTTAGAGTAAGCATAAATAAAAAATCCATAAATAATTTATCACAATTCAAAATAAAATCTAAACGATTATATTATGGGATCCCTATGTATATCATTTTCTAAAATAAATCTTCGTTGGTACTCACATATACATAGTATCATAGTAATTGTTTTTATTAATGTTCTCTAATCCAAATTCCAAAACTAACTAAAATGTCCTCGGATACCAACTATAAATACACTTATATATAATAAATATATTACTACTTAATTTTAATGAAAAACAACATATAGTAATTACACAAAGAGGATCCAAATATTTAGTGTCTTGGGGAAATTGATACCATACATAACATTTATGAAATAAAAAATAATAATTTATTTAATCATTCTTCTCCAGTTTCATATTGGCCCTTGAATTCTTCTTCATACATGTAGTCACCTGAGGGTATACATTAAATGTTTTGTGTTAAAAGATTATTAAAATAATAGATAAGAACATGAAATAATAAAACATTCTATGAGCATAACCAATATCTTTATACATACTCAAATCATCATAATAATGATAGGAAACATTAGATAAAGGCATGAAATGTGGAAATGCAGAAAAATGAAATATCATGTCTTAGTGGTTAACTACAACACATATTTTTGAAAAAATATAGCATCATGTTCACACATATTTTAATTTAACT
This sequence comes from Viscum album, assembly GCA_963277665.1. Taxonomy (NCBI): domain Eukaryota; kingdom Viridiplantae; phylum Streptophyta; class Magnoliopsida; order Santalales; family Viscaceae; genus Viscum; species Viscum album. Next base: position 1,601,748,476 of record OY728153.1, on the reverse strand, counting down.
CATGATATTCATCAAATTACCCATTTCATTGGATTTTTATATAATTATGGGTGCACCCGTCACATCCCATTATTTGAATTGTGCTATATAATTCCAAGGGCAACTGTCGCATTATAAAATTTAAATTATCATGAATGAAACATAGAACATATACAATATTGTACATAAAATAAACCATGGGAAGTAAAGGGTTTTGTTTCATAAATCCTATATTCCAAAAACTGTTGTTCCCAAATTAAGTAGCAAATAATGAACTTGATATAAGAATCATATACCTTGAGTGAATAAGAATGAATCTCGAGAAGTGTGTTATTGATAAGAATTTTTTTTGGAATAAATTGTGTTTGTCATAAACTATAGTGGAAAACATTTATATCCCATAAAAGTATTGATAATGATTAATAAATTTTTTTTACAGAATATAAATATGGAAAATGTAGAGAAAGAGGGAAAACCAAAAGATAGAAAGTTGGGTTCGAGAATTCCCCTTACATTTTTTCTAAACTATTTCATTAATTTAATGTCTTGTATAATTACATTATATTTCTTAATTATAAATTATAGAACATTTTATTCAATATTATTATTCATTTTGACTTTATTAATTTATTTTTTGGGCCTTTTTATGAGTTCTATAGTTTAATTTCATTGTTCGAGAGTGATTTTTTCATAACATTCATGATTGGTTCATTTGAATACATGACTATAAGTTCATTTATGATGAGGATGAACATAAATTTTTTTTTGATATGTTATTGATGAAACTCCATAGTATTAAATGATCATACAACGGATTTGGTTATATGCCATGAAGATGATTCATTAGATAGAAGTTAATGACTGTCATTTTAGGATAATTTTGACGGTTTTTCAACCACAGAAAAACTTGTTTTGTTTTATCATTTAGTATTATGAGTATAAGTTATTTAACGAACATAATTTTTTTTATAAAATAATATTTACATTATGTTTTAAATAATTTAATTCTCATATTAACAGCCTTGAAGGTGTTTGAGTAAAATAAATCTGCATCACCCACGATGTTGATAAATTAACACATCACGGGCGACAATTCCATTGTTATGATAAAAAAGAAAGAAAGAGGAGTTTATAATTGCGTCATCCATTAACATGATATAATTATAGAATAAGGATTTTATTGTAGTTATCATGAAATTTTGATGATGGGAGGTGAGGAGAGAATAAAAAAATATAATGAAATTGAAAAAAATAAAATGAAAGGGAGGACTTACCTTTCGAATTCTTCTCTTAATATCAATATCAAGGAACCTAGTAATGGTATTTGGATGTGATAAAGAGTTACAGGAAGTGGGGGTATAGGATATGTAAGAGTATTGGGATGAATTCAGGGAAGTCTCAAATATTGAGATGTGTGAGGAGGAGTGGATGTCGAGAGGGGTATTTACAATTGAGAAGAGGGGGGTTTTCTCAATATTGTGTTCATTAGTTTATTATTTTGTCTCAAGACTATGAATATTCTAAAAATTATATCTAAATATATTAAAATAATGAATGATATTTTGAGATTATGTTGCTTACATCTTAATTACATTAACAATGACTAAACAATTCATGTAAATAGTATATATTGAAAACTCTCACATTTTACTATTCATCAAAAATTCCTGTAATTCAAAAAAATCTCAAAAACTAAAATTAACTATTTTAATATGAAAATAATTAATAAATTAAATCCATTTTATGAAAATAATTTTCTAAATTAGAGTTATTTAGTTATTATTTAAAATTATTTTTATTTGGAAAATACTGATTTTAAAATAATAATTAATTTTGTGAGACATTGAAAAATTACGTCATGTCTCATAAAATTACTATAAAATAATAAGACATAAAAATACTAATTTATGAATAAATTTTAAAAAAAATTAATTTCAAATTATTAAATTATTCATAAAATTGAAATTAATTATTTATGACTTATAAAAATACAAACAGCTAATTAATAATTTTTAAAACATTTATTTACTTAAACTATGATATAATTATACCATAAATTTCTTTATAAGATCCCAAAATTTTATTTATACCTTCATGTGCATGCTTTCTATTCATTTTTCTAGTTTTAGTATTCATTATGTTCACATTACTATTTATATGGTCAAATTACTATTTCATTGGTATTGGTTACATATATTAATGAAATACTTATTATTTCATTGATTACCAATATATAAATCTTTAACTATGGTCTCTGTGTGATATAATGTATTTTATACTATAAATAAAACTATAATAAGAAGGTATTAATTAAATCGATGAATATTTGAGTCTTTGTAATCCCAATCCAAAAGGATATCTATAATGAGTTTCTATCTCATCAGAGTGTTTGGGATGAGGGTATCAAAACACTAACAATATTGTAGGATATGATATTTTGTGTTAATTTAAATCTTAATTTGGAAGTCCATAAATCCTGAAAATTTTATTTTACCACATTGATAATAAAATCTATTACATTCCAAAATATCAAATAATTGGGTGAAAGGGCCAACATATTTCTATAACATCATAGAATTTATCTAAAGTTTAGGACAATATATTTTTTGTTTACATTCCTTATAATTTCAATATGGATGAATCTTAAAAAGCGTAAAAGAACTTTTGGTTGTGTTCAGGCCTCTATGGAAGCATCGAACAAAGAAATTGGAAGATGAATATTAGCCTGTATGGATAGTGAAAATTATGCTGCCCAGCCCGTATGGTTTCCTTAAAACATTCTGCTGTAGATAGTGATCACCTGGGGGGCTACAATTTTTTTTTTCAATTGTGTGAACTAGATTACACTTACATGTGACCCATCTAAATATTTTGGATAGTGGGTTTCATACATTTTTTGCATGGCTCATAAAATTTTGTACATATCCTTGTGATGTTCTATCTTATTATAGTGAATGTCACACAATTTTCCAACATTTTTCTCAAACTATGTGGCCAAACAGTGCTCAATTTGTTTAGTGGTTGAAATTCCAATTTTTATAATGAATATTTTAACCACCTTCTTTAATTCCTCCTCCAATTCTACTGGGATTTCTCCACCTCATTCATGCTAAGAGTTCCCTCCACCCGCTACATAGTTTTTGAACTATCTCACTCCCCCGGTTTCAAACTCTTTAACAATCATAATTAATAGAAATTCATAGGTATGATCTTCCTTCCACACTCATATAATTTAGGCTTCCTCGTCCATTAATTTCATTGTTTTTGGGATCACTGATGTTTCCCGACAATTAGGGTGTTTCAAAAATCCTTCTATTTATTATATTATAGGTTATATCAAGCCTCAATAATGGATGAGTGGAGAGCTACTACATAGATGTATGTGGACAATGTCGTTCCCATTACTTTCATCACATTTTATTTGACATTTCATTGTTCCATTCATCAGACCCCTCTAATGATGCTTAAATCTTGTTTAATAAATTAGTAAGAACTGTTCTAACTATTCTATGTGAAATAATCATACCAAAAATCCCATATGTGCGGTGTTGGAGATATCGTTGGCCACCCTTTTGGGTGTTCCCATCCATAATTACATTATTTCCCAATCATGAATTGTGAACCACCATGGGTTTGTGTGTTGACATGATTTAATGAATTTTATTTATGAAATGAATTAGGATGAGTGATGGAACATGAGTTGGATTTAATTGGTAATTACTCTGAATAATTTTTATTGAGTGTAACATTTTTAATTCCATATTACATTGATCATTCTTGTTGATATTTTTTCTTACTCTTTAGCACATTACATGTGATTATTCCATATGTTATTCCATGTTCTTTATGCTTCGATCCCTTAGCTAAATGTCTCTGGGTTTTGCTTCATGAAATGTTCACTTACCATTTTCTAGATGTAATGTTAGTTTATTCTCTAGTATACCATGTTAATGGATTTAATTGTATCATTTTTAACATATTATAACATTATATTACCATGAATTATTATGGAATAATATTATTTAAATGTTATTCATGGATAATATTGTTCGCTTTTGGTGTATATATGTTTATTTGAAGGGATTTAATTATATAGATTTTTTACCGTATAATGTTCCTTAATTACTATGTTCAATTTATATGTGTTTGGAGAGAAAATGGGTTTCATATTAAGTATTCCATGGATGTACTCTAAATGTTTGGTTAGATTCACTTGATGGAATGGGAGAAATACCTGGATTTTCCAGGTACATGCTATACTGGAAATTTACATATAACCGTGAGTGATACTTGTTTCATAGGGGAGAAATGAACGACAAATCCATTAGAATAATGGCTATTCCATGGAATGTGTGATACCCATACCCCTATGTGAGATACATGGTATGGACTCAAATTTACCACACCATGAGTGACACAAGGGGAGTTGTATGGGTTGCATTGAAAGGACATTGAGGTATTTCTTCTATAATAGATACTCGTAGTGACCCTTGGGATTCTATTTAGATCAGCTTATTTGGTTCGAGACTCTACTCAAAATGTATATGGATGTATTGACGATTTTTACACATGTGATTTATTCCTTTTACATTATGATTATGCTTATGTGATGACTTGGAAACGTGACCTCCAAGGTAAAGCACAATATTTGGGTATACATTATTTAGGTTGATTAAATTATATTTTATTTATATATATATTATGACATAAATAGGATCATCCTTTAAGACATTTATATAAGGATAATTCAAGTTGTATTAGATGAGTTTCCATTTATGAACTCAAACCGAGGTGTTTATTGTTATTTATTTATTACACATATTTCATTAATTTGAAATAATGCCTTTTATTTTATAAATGAAATAGATCATCCTAAAAACCATCGTTCTATTCTTACTAAGACTGTATCTCACACCTTTTATGAACCCCCATGTAACACAAACCTATTTTATGATTGTAGGTATGGATAAAGGGAATTATTCTACTTTTCATGATTGATTAATTTACAACATTAGGATAGAACACAAGGAAACGGACCAAGCCTATTCTTGAGATTCATTTAGTATCAGTTTTTCCATTTGTGTATTTGTAATGCATTTTGTATATTATTGTAACCCTAGTTCCCGAATAACGCATTTTTGTACATAAAAATGGAACAAGTATCATCATTTTAAATCTTATAATGGTTATTTAGATTTTGGCAGTTTATTTCATTATGTTTCATGATAATGTTTTTTTACTACTATCTGAATATCAATAATGGTTTTGATGATGATTATTTTTTTTATAAAAAATGTTTCATTGTACTTTGATATATGAGGAAATATTCTACTCGTTGAAAAAATATAGTCCCTCACTACTAGTGGTCGTCTTCTATCATTTGGGGAGGCACACTTGAGGTCTTGTGGCCATCATCTGAGAGAATTATTGAGTGGAACTCGGGGTGTACTGATACAATGTGGTGTAAAAGGTTCATTTTTCCTTTTTAGTACTGTTTGGGTTTAGATAAGAGATTAGTATAATTTAATATGGTTATTAGTCTATGTCTGGGTGTAGATAACACACGTATATGGGAAACCCAAATTACATGGGATTGGTTAATCCTGTTATTGATTCTGTTGTTAGCGATAAATGGATTTCACCATTGGGTGACTCACATGCGTTTTGTTGTTATAAATATAAGTATAATATGGGCTTTTAGCCTTTTCCCAATGATATGAGAGCCTATCAATTTCATGAATCTTATTATGGAATATATGATTAAATTTCCATGCATTATTCCAAGCTAGATGTTTATAGTATCATCTTTATCTTTTGTAAACTTCAGAATTTTATTTCATACTCTTGTATAACCTATTAATTTGACCAATTAATGTTCATTCCTTGAGTTTTATGTCATTTTCCCATGATTTTAGTGTCTGATTCTCATGAGAATGTTCTTGCCTAGTCATAAAATAGCCTCCCATGGTTAATTATCACGCCTTTATTCTATGCAATGTTTTAGTATCCCATTATTATGTAGTATTTTCTATAATTGTCAAACATGATTTTGGTTATTTACCATGATTTTTGATACATTTATCATATATCAGTGCTTATCATGATTAAAAATTCCATGCATCTATGTTTTTTGAGCATTGGATAAACACTTTTGTTGTAATTTAATGGTTCTCAACTTCCAAAATTTAAGGTTTATAGCCTCCTTATAAATTGGAAAGTGATGGCCCATATAACCAAAACATTTTTGATGTATTCTATATACATTAAGTCAATGGAATAATTATTGAAGATGTTTTGAAAATAATTTTTTCAGATTAATGTGGTTTTGGTAATATGGGATCCAAGATCTCATTGTCGAGCGCGTCAAATTAGTTGTTTCATTTTTACTTGAATTTCCGCCGTATAGCTGCAACCTTAGGTCATCCCTCGATGGAGCCTTAGATAATTAATTTGAAAAGGGGGTTTTTATTATGAAATTAGAAGTTGAATGGGTTTTTTTATTTCATGGGGGTTTGATGAATAACAATGTAAATAGAAAATGAAAGCGATAAGTCAATGTAGAGATTAACAGAATTAGTTAAGCGTGATCAACTCGGGAAACTCTCATGATGTTTATCCTTCATTGCTTCATGATATAGGGTAATGATCTTTTAATCCCTATTTTATAACACCTAGAACCAGTATGTTACTGAGTATATACTAGGATACCTCCGAGGGTTCATTCAAAAACACACAATGATTCACCAGACACCGCTGATGATTGAGTGATTTTTGTTTGACTTCATAACTGAAACTCACCAAGGAAACACACAAAGATCTCGATGCGTTGTCCATGTTTGTATGTTATTTCTTGTTTATACCATGAAATAAATGTACATGGCCTTGACAGTTCTTATTTGAGTTCAATGGACCAATATAAACCACACAAACAACTCAATTGAAAGGGGGGAAAGGAAGTGGTGAACGGTGTGTGAAACATCACATTAATGGGTACCCCAAAACATGATCATATGAGTTGAGGATGACATACCAGTAAATAACTCAATAAAATTAAAATTGATTATGAAAAAAACATCATACAACCTAGAATTAAAATTTTAATTCAAAATAATACAAAAATAATGCTCCGGATTACATCACGTTCCTCCCCGGGTGATCACAAGGGGTTTAAAAACCCATGGGAGAGGAGGAAGAGAAGGAAGTTGTCGTAGAAAATCCCATAGCCTCCAGAACATCTAGGGACGTTGAAAAGACTCCTTGGGGACTCCAAAATGACAGTACCTTGCCTCCTGGCCGAAATCACAAATGGGGAGCCCAAGGATCCATTTTATAGAAAAATTGAAAGGTGGTTTGAGGCACAGAGATTTCTTCAATCCATTATACCACGCGTTTCGACCAATAGACATTGGAATCTCCCTTTTGAAAAAACTGGAAATATGTAGCTGCACATCCTGACTATCTCCACCAAATGTTTGGAATCAATGGAACAAGTGCATCCGTAGATATGAACAGATTACAGAACACTGCATTTGACAATGTACAGATTTGATACCTTGGACAGATTAGTTCTGTTGGGCCCCTCAACGGCTAAATTGGGCTTGTATTTATTCATTAGATTTTTATCCCATTATAATTCTTACTAGTAAAAAATATATGAGCCCATATGGATGCACGAAATTTTCTATACAAGCACAACAGTGTATAGGTGTTCATGGATCCATGCAATTTTGGGCCATTTTTCTTCCACATCATCAAGAGCCCTCCAAATTATCTCTTCCTACATTGAAATAATAAAAAAACATAACATTTCCCATTCTAAAATTGATTAAAATTAATTAATTTATTCAAACATAATGTGAAATTTATTCTTATATTTGGAATATTCATTACAAAACTAGTTTAAAACAGCGGTGTAAAGGAGGAATAATAAAGTGAATCGTGGCATGATCACACCCCCACACATAAACATATTCACTCCTGAGCAAAGTCACATATCCAAATAAAATTGTGCATATAAATATTCCCAAAATAATTAAGATTTATCATTTGAGGAAATTTTAATTAATGTAGTTTGATCGATGCACAAACCACACAATGGTGTTCTTCCTAGTGAAAATAGAAAAAGATGTCTCATAAATCATATCATAGAGAAATTCAAAAATATTAATGAGACCAAATTGACAAATTAATTAAGAATTCAAACATGACAATAATTCTCCATGTGTGTGTGTGAAAACCATTCCATTATATTCTTTCGACTTGTTATCTAATAAATATATGTTATTTTAACAATTTTCAGCTTAAATGATTTTGTCCACCAAACCTACCTTACATCCTTTGCAATAATATTTCAAGACCATTCACTTATGTATTCCCAGAAGTCAAACCAAAATCTTCTGAAATATATATCCCCATATGTTTCACATTTCATCACTCCCCTCATTTATTTATTTTTTAGATGTTGAATTTGGAACAAATCTCACACTCATCTCTCAACCCTTGTTTGATCTCCTCACGACAGTAATTGCAATAGTTATAACAAGATCAAAGGTTGAGTAGGAGTGGTTTTTGACCTGACCAGGACACAACCAATTTTTTATTTGAGGGCGTACAATAGTCGGACATTAGGTACACACGCATAGGTCAATCTGGTAAAGTAATGAAATAGATCGGATAAGGAACGAACATATGGAAATATCATTTAAATCTGAAAATTTTTAACCTAACATATATTTACCTTATATTATGTAAGAAATATTGACATTCTGTGGTTTTGGTGCAAAACATTGTGGAGATATTAGTGACACAATTTTCTCAAAAAATACTCACTCAAGTGGAATCAATCATCTCAATGGTTTCACATAGATATGATCATTTATATCATTGACAGAAAACCAATTAACTAAAAAAATAAAATCACTTCTTACTTTTAAATTCATACAAATATTATTTTTAACCTTCATTGTGGTATTTTTACTTTCCCCCTTTATGGTCCCCAAATCATGGAACTTCTAATTTGTGGATGGGGAAAAATGAAAATAGCATAGAGAAATGTAAAACGAAAAAAGGAGAAAACTATGAAAATTACTAACTAACCCAGGAATGTATCCACCACCCCCCCCCCCCACACGTAAAATGTGCAGTGTCCTCAATGAAATAATTGAGAATGTGAAAAGGGAGAATAAAACCTAGTGTGTTTTATCTGTATGATGCGTCGAGAAGTTTGATTTCTACCACCAGATTATTCAGAAAATCCTCATAGATGTGTTTAAGTCGCTGCCCATTGATGGTAAGAATTTTTCCACATTTCTCATGAAAAATATGTATTGCAGAAAAAGGGTGAACATTAGTAACATTATAAAGACCGAGCCATTAGGAACAAAGCTTACCTAGGTGGTGGTTATTCCAGGAATTGTACATGAGGACCTTCTCACCAATATGGAACTTCTACTGGTGAATCATGCTATCATGAAAAGCCTTTGTCTTCTATTTATAGATATGGGAGTTCTCCTGTGCATCATGTTGAATTTCATCCAACTATTGAATCTGCAGATTTATTTTCTCACCTGCATCTAAATGATTCATATTACATTGTTTAACAGCCCAATATGCACATTTTTCTACCTCCAATGGGTGGCGAAAAACCTTTCCAAACATAATTATTTATGGTTAAATTCAGATTGGTGTTTTAAAATCTGTATGCTACACCCAAAGTGCATCTTCCAAGCACAAATTCTAATCTTTCCTATTGGGTTGTACCGTTTTTCCATGATTCGTTTAACTCCCGGATTGGATATTTCAGCTTGTCCATTAGTTTGGGGTGATATGTAGTGGAGACGTTATGATCAACCCCATACTTACGAAGAAACTTTTTCATGTTGCGATTGCAAACTTCTGAACCCTAATCACTAATAATGAATCTTGGTAAACCAAATCTACTAAAAATGTGGGACCTCACAAAATCAACAACCACTTGAGAGTCATCGGTCCTAGTGGCCTTTGCATCTATCCATTTAGATACATAGTCAACAACCAATAGGATGTACAGAAAGCAAAATGAATTTGGAAAAGGCCCCATGAAGTCAATGCCCCATGCATCAAAGATATCACTAAATAACATGGGATGTTGGGGCATCTCATTCCTATTGGAGATATTCCATGTGAATTGAAAATTACTACATGAATTGAGAAATCTATGGGCATACCTATATAAAGTTGGCCAATAAAGACCTGAGTCAAGGATCTTTTGAGCTGTACATTGAAATCCAATGTGGCCCTCACAGACCAAAGTGTGGAAGAAGTTCAAAACAGAGGTGAACTCATGGTCAAGGACACACCGACAAACTACTTGGTCACTAAAAATTCTCCAAAAGTATGGGTCATACCAAATGTACCAACGAGAATCATGATTAAATATCTGGGATTGTGAAATGCTGAAATCAGTTTGGACCCTAGATGTTTCTAGAAAATTCACAATGTCTGCATACTAGGGGTAAGGTCCACAACATCACAAAAGTTCTCATGAGGGAAGAATTATCCAATGGGTAGAGGTGAGTCAACGTGATGGTACAATTGTGGGAAATCCACCGAATGTGGTTAGATACAACATTTTCTACCCCCCTCTTACCTCTAATCTCAATGTCAAACTCTTGGAGGATGAGCATCCACTGTATGAGACGGGGTTTGGCTTCAGGTTTCTTTAAGAGAAATCGATGGGCAGTATGGTCAGAAAACACAATCACTTTTGACCCAAGAAAATATGAACGAAATATTTCCAAGGAAAACAAAACAGAAAGGATTTACTTTTCAATAGTTGTGTAGTTTACATGGGCAGGGTGTAGGGTATGTGAGGCATATGCAATGACATGAGGAGCCCTATCAACCATTTTTGATAAAACTTCCCCAACTGCCAAGATAGAGGCATCACACATAAGCTCCAAGGGGAGATCCCATCTTGGTGGTTGGGTGATGGGAGGTGATGTGAGACTCTATTTTAGTTAATTGAATGCATCCTCACAATTTTTATCATACTCATACTCAGAATCATTTTATAATTACTAGGATAATGGTAGTGCGATATTACTGAAGTCTATAATGAATCAGTGGTAAAAACCAGCATGCCCCTAGAAAGATCACACCTCACAAACATATTTTGGATATAAAAGGGTTGAAATTAATTCAATTTTAGATTTATCAACTTGAATTCCATTATTTGAAATGAAATTCCCAAGAAATATCCCCTGGTCAACCATGAAATGGAATTTCACATAATTTAAAACAATATCTTTTTCAATGCAGCAGTGGAGGACAAAACCTAGGTGTTCCAAACAATCATAAAAAGAAGATCCATATCCCGTGAAATTATAAATAAAGACATCCAAACAACTCTCAAGGTACTCATAAAAATACTCAACATATATCACTGAAAATTACCAGGAGCATTACATAGACCGAATGGAATCCTTATGTATGAAAATGTGCAGAATGGATATGTAAATGTTGTCTTTTCCTGTTCCTCAGGGGCTATATAGATTTGGAAATAACTGGAATAGCCAGCAAGGAAACAATAATGGGACATAATAGCCAATCGTTCTAACATTTGTTCAATGAAATATAATAGAAAGTGGTCCTTTCGCGTGGCTTGATTCAGCCGACGGTAGTCAATACAGACTCGCCAACTGTTTTTCACATGTGTTAGAACCAATTCATTCTTTTCATTTGACACAACTCTTATTCCTGTTTTTTAGGCATAATTTGCACTGGGCTAACCCATTTACTATCAGATATAGGATAAATTATCATCGCAGCAAGTAATTTACTGACATCTAATTTTACCACTTCAAGGAGAGTGGGATTCAACCGCTGTTAAATTGTCTTACAGGCTTGTCCACATCATCCAAAAGTATATGGTGCATAAAAATATATGAGATAATCCCAAGAATATCAGCCAATGTCCATCCTATTTCCTTTTTACACTCTCTCAAAATTTGAAGAAATTCTATTCCTGTTGTGGAGAGAAGTTATTGGCGATAATGACTGGAATTTGGTCAATACCCTCAAGTTATGCATATAATAAATTAGAAGGAAGTGGTTTATGTTTCCACACCGGTGGTTTTTGGATTGAGGGAGGGAATTTAGGGGGAGTGAGGTCCATTAAACTTTCTATCTACTCATGTTTATTCTCTAACGATAGATAATCTATATAAATGAGATTTTTAGAATCATAGAAGGTCATGGGTACCTCAGAATAAACACACTCATCAATTTAACCACAAAATTTGCACTTTTCAGAACCCACACAACACTCAAAATTTGAATCAAAACTTAAATCATCCAGGGTTGAAGAAAAAAAAGTGAATCAGAGTTTGGGTTGAGGAGGGAATTGTGTGTGTGTGCTTCGTTTGAGAGCACTTCCATCGAATCGACAAAAAGAGTGGAGTGCTCTTCAACAGGGTATTTCATAGCCTCAAGGATGATAAAACGTACATTTTCTCATCCAACTTCCATGGAAAACATACCATTTAGATTGTTGATGGTCATCTTTATTGTTTAGAGGAATGGTCTCCCAAGTATGAGAGGAGCGTGTCCTTGGGTTCATGTATCTTCCATCTCAAGAATGTAAAAATCAGCAGGGAAGATAAGATTCTTAACTCTGAAAAGGTCATCCTCAATCACTCCTTTTGGATGCGTTGTACTCCGGTTGGAAATTTTCATGCCAATGCCTATTTGATGAATCTCTCCAACCTATAGATAAGTATACACTGAGTGAGGCATTACATTATTAGAAGCCCCTAAATCTATCATAGAATCAGAAAAGAAGGTCTCCGCTATGGTACAAGGTATTGTGAATGTGCCCGGATCCTTTCATTTTGTTGGCATTGCTAGTTGAATTAGGGCTGAGTTATTCCTACCCAATTTTCCACAATCATTTCCCTTCATCCTTCGTCTATGGGGGGAAAGTTCTTTAAGAAATTTGGAATAATGGGGAATTTTCTTGGTTTCACCCAACAAAGGAATATTAACTTGAACTTTTTTAAATGTATCCATTATCTCATTATCAATATCATTATCAGAATTTTTCTTAGATTTAATGATTCCTTGTGGGAAAGGAAGTGGAATGGATTTTTCATTTGAATCCTCAATGATAATTTGATTACCCTTTTTTTCATTACATGAAAATTTTGAGTGTTGGTAAGGAGTGTTTTCAAGAGGTGGACATACCCGTTGAGTAGAATCAGTAGAAGGATATGCTTCTTTACCACTATGAAGTGTAATTTCACATACATTACCCTTGTCATTCGGATGGTAGTTGTCCACACCCTTGCATCATAAGCTCACCGATGGTGATTCCAATTGTCCTACAAGAGTTCGTAAATCTTGAATTGCCAATTATGTGGTTTGTTGGGACTGGAGGTTCTGGGATTCCATTTTCTTCCCCATATCCTTGGGGATTATTTCAATTTTGGGAGGAGGAGGATGATTGTTTTGAAAAGTTGATGGATAAGAAGGTTTCATACCTTGGCCTTGTTGATACCAATTCTTCTTGGGATAGCTTGAGTTTCCTCCTTGTTAGTACTTGGGTTGTGCTTGATACCCTGGATTTATATTTTGCCTGAATTGTTCTTTCTTGAAAGGAGGTTCTTATTGGAATGGACGCCCTGAGAACACAGCTGCACAAGACTCAGATGAATGTTGAATTTATGGGAACGGGCTAGAAAAATTATTGTTATTATAACAAATACCCCAATATAATGGAATGTATGTAGAGTGCGAGTTACCTTGTGCTTGAGATAATTCCATTATAAGGGTATGATTCTCATAGAGTTTAGTATATACCTTTTGGTCTAGGGCTCAATGAATTACCTCATGAACTCCCCGGGTTGGTGTAATTTTTCGTGTACCTAATTTTTGTGAATTCTGAGACATGTTGGCTATTAAGTCACCAGCGGCAGAATGAGTTTTATCAACTAGGGCACCACCAGCTGTAGCATCAATCCTTCCACGATCCATGCAAATAAGTTTCTATAGTAGTATTGGATTAATAGTTGTTCACAAATATGGTGGTGAGGGCTTCATGAGCAAAGCCTTTTGAATCTATCCTAGTATTCATGAAGGGTCTCTTCTTGTGATTGCATAATTCCACAGATTACTTTCCAAAATGATGCAGTTCGGGAGGCAGGGAAGAACAGCTCTAGAAAGATTTGTTTAATGTAATTTCATCCCCAAATTGTGGTGGGAAAATTGTATAGCCATCTTTGGCTACACCATCAAGGGAGAAAGGTAAGGCCCTAAACTTAATTAGGTCCTCAGACACATTTTTGGGATTCATGGTGGAGCAGACTATATGAAAATATTTGATATGTTTGTGAGGGTACTCACCAGGAAGACCATGTAATTTAGTAAGAAGGTGGATGAGACCTGATCTCAGCTCAAAGTTGGCTGCCTCCTCGGTATATTGGATGTACGGAGGTTGGTACTCCACATCAGGGGTGGTCAATTCTTTTAATGTTCAATTATTTTCAGCCATGTATTCTTGGGAATGATTGGGTTCAATTTTGGATTGTTTTAGGACCAATTAAGGTTCTAAAATTGGTTCGTCAATGTTACTTTATTGACCTTCTCTAGATGCCGTGATTTGTGTGTGGAGTGACTTTTCAATTTCATGGTCAAATTCAAGTAGTGTTTCGTTACCAGATCGGGTCATGCAAATAATTTGTGAAGTTTTTTTTGAATATGGATAAAATCACCTAACAAGGGTGAAAATAGAATATAATGTTATAATACAAAATTATAGAGAGGGATATGGAGAAGAAGAGAGAGAGAGAGAGATAGAGAAATAACACACCAAAAACAACCAAAAATAACGACAAAACCCAAAACAAAAACCATAAAATGGTGGTGGGGTATCTAAAGGAGTACTAATTATTCAGTAAAATAAATAAATATAATTAAATAATGAAAAAAATGATCTTGGCTCCCCAGAAATGATGCCAAAATTTGGTCACACTGTCGAGCGCGTCAAATTAGTTGTTTAATTTTGACTAGAATTTATGCAGTATAGCAGCAACCATATGTTGTCTCTTGATGGAGCCTTTGATCATTAATTTAAAATGGGGGTTTTTATTATGAATGTATAAGGTGAATGAGGTTTTGTAAAACATTGGGGTTGGATTATTAAAGATGAAAATAGAAAATGAATGATATAAATCAATGTAGATAATAACAGAATTAATTAAACGTGATCATCCTGGGGTACTCACATGATGTTTATCTTTCACGGCTTCATGATATAGGGTTATGATATTTTAATACCTAGTTTGTAACACCTATAAATAATATGTTAAATATTTTATACTAGGATATATCATAGAGTTTAGTCGAAAACACACGAATATTCTCCGGGCACCGACGATGATAGAGTGATTTGTGTTTGACTTCATAACCGAAACTCACCAAGGCAACACACAAAGAACTCGATGAACTGTCCATGATTGTATGTTATTTCTTTTTGATACCATGAAATAAATTTACAAGTCCCTGACAGTGCTTATGTGAGTTCAATTGACCAATATGAACCACACAAACACCACAATTGAAAATGGGAAAATGAAGTGGTGAACGGTGTGTGAAACATCACATGAATGGGTACCCCCAAACATGATCATATGAGTTGATCATAAAATACCAGTACATAACTCAATAAAATTAAAATATATGATGAAAAAAACAACATAAAACCTGGAATTAATATTTTCATTCAATATAATACAAAAATGAAGCTCAGAATTACATCACGTTCCTCCCCGGATGATCACAAGGGGTTTAGAAACCCATGGGAGAGGAGGAAGAGAAAGAAGTTGGGATAGAACTTCTCATAGCCTCCCAAACTTATAGGGATGTTGAGATTACTCCTTGGGGACTCCAAAATGGCATCCCCTTTCCTCCTAGTAGAACTCGCAAATGGGGAGCCCATGGTGCCACTTTATAGAAAAATTAGAAGGTTTTTTGAGGCACACAGATTTCATCAATACAATTGTACCACGCGTTTCGGCCAATAGACACCGGAATCACCCTTTTAACAAAACTGAGAAGTTGTATCCCTAGTTAATGAATATATCAACTTAATTATAGGCATCAATTTGACATGTGGATCCAGAGATATGGACAGATTACAGAACACCACATTTGACATTGTGCAGATTTGATTCCTTGGACAGATCAGTTCGGTTGGGCCCCTTAACGGCTGAATTGGGCATGGATTCCTTCATTAGAGTCGTATCTCATTATTATTTATACCCGTACAAAAAATATGAGCCCATTTTGATGCACTTAATTTTCTATACAAGCACAACAGTGGACAGGTCTTCATTGATCCATGCAATTTTGGCTTATTTTTCTTCCACTTCATCAAGAGCCCTCAAATCATCTCCTCCTACATAGAAATAATAAAAAACAAGTAACATTACCAATTATAATATTTATTAACATTAATTAATTGAATCAAACATAAAGTGAAATTTATTATTATATTTGGAATATTCATTACAAAAGTAGTTTGAAACCGCGGTGTACGGATGGAATAAAAAAGTGAATCATTGTACGATCAATCCACCCCAATCATTTAAGGTGTATGTCATATTTATAAATTTTTGGTGTTAAATTGTAAAAGAAATCCATATTCTATGAGTTTTTATTTCATAGTGACTATCTAGTACTATAAAACCTTCAGAAATTTAACGATTTGATTAGAACATTGAAAAGTTTACCGCAATTCAATGGTCTTGATGACCAATGTGACTTATTTTATAAATGCACAACCAGATATAAGTAGGTAAGTTGGGGGAATTTTGTTACTAATATGAACCTACCAACTTGTTTCGAAACTATGTTTATAAAATTTAATGTTACATTAAATTAAACCCAATATATCGTAAGAGGACCCTCATATGTCACATTTTCTATTCCGGGTATGCCTTAGTACCGAAACCCATCGTGGCGTTCTTATGCCTAATGTTGAGGGACACGTTAAAGTTACTATATCCTCCCATATGGATTATATAATAAATGTAATGTGGAAACCCATATGACCTAACATATTTAATAAATTGAAGACCATTTCTTTTATTTTGAGCTATTTTTCTGTATAAGTCCTTATAGATCATCAAATGTTTTTAAAAATGGGGTTCATGTGATATTTTTTCTTAATTAAAGCAGGATGTATATAAATGAAAATTCTTAAAAGGAAGATAATATAAATTTTATTTTTCCCTTTTAGCACTACTTAAGTAGAGGACTAACAATTCGTGTTTTTTACCAATATCTGATGTTTTCAAAAACACGACTCTAAGATTATTGAGTAGAAATTTAAATAAATTAAATGAGTCAATGAAAACATAAGGATTATTATTTTAGTGTTAACCCTTGTCTATGGGTATTTTATATCCCTTATGTGTTTCCGTTGAGGCCTTCCTTGAAATGGGAGTATAAATGTTTCCTATAGACCCATTTTCTTCTCTCTCAAACCCATGTGATAGGACCTTTACCCTAATGAGCTTTTCAATTATGAACCCTTTGTGATGTCAATGGTTCATATTTAATTAAGGGAATAGCCATATATGCGTAGACATCCCAGATCTATGAAGACTTTATTTTTTCTTTTGAGTAGTTTGTATTGTGAGCATTCATCCAGGTGTTGTTGAGTATGTAAGAATCATAAAATCCAAAATGATAATTTTTTTATTGGTGTTCAGGTTTTTTTACATTTTATAGAGGGTGAGAATTCTTAAATTATCAGTTTAAAAATGTTATATATTCAAAAGAAATGATCGGCCACTCAGTGGGTCGTTTGACCCTTCATTTCATTCATTTTAAGGTTGGGGTGGCTCAGTAGGTGATAAAACCTTTATGTATCCTTACAATGTAATGCAGATCAGAGGTATATCATTGTGTGAGACATCAAATGATGGAATTCATGTGGATGATATTCCAATAGATAGTATTAATGATATTTTTTTTCAATTCTAATCTCATATTGGTATACATAGATATATGTGATACACACCATCTTGTCAGATCATTTAATGAACCATTTAAATTCAATGGTAATCAATAAATCATTGAATTTTTACACATTGCATTTTGTTCATCTACATAGTTGTGTGACCTCAGCATTACCAAGATCCATACTCATCTAAATTCATAGGATAACATTCAATGGGGATTTGGGGTTTGAAACACTGTTCACAAATTTCAATTTTATGACTAATTTTATAGAACGCATGAAAAAAACTAAATAGAAGAGTCCGATTTGTATGTATATGTAAAGTTATTTTTTTGGGAATTTTTGTGGCATATTTACATCTCTTTCCCTGATAATTTTTTATAAATAATTATAGAATCATCTTGGACCCATGATCGGAGGTCAATTGATCATGCACCATTGGTTGAGACACTTCTTAAAAAGACATTAAATCTAGGTAACCCTTATGTTGTGGAGAGACATGTCAAATATGGTCACATATTACTTCTGAGTAAAAGGTACACATCCAAGAAGGGACTTCATGGTTTGCACTTTTCTACTCTTGAATGACCATGTGGTTGGAAATCATTCATTAAAGTTAGTGTTGGGTTGAGAGCATGAAATTGTTGTTCATGGATATTTAAACAACCCATAAATTTGTGTTCGGTCAAGAATGGTCCTTGGTGGTTATGTCAGAGAGACCATATGATACCTCACGTGGTATGGGATTAGTGATTGGTCAGCAGAAGTGAATCAGTATGTGAAACCAAGTCCCTTCATTGGAATTCATCCTAATAGGTTTGACTGACATGTTAAATGTGTGGTCTAGTATGGTTGATTCAAAACCATTCTAAGAACCCCTTCTTAGACATAGAGGGGGTGTCTCTAGTCTTTTGGTGAATCTTATCATCTTCATGTTTTACATGGTTTGAAAGATGATCTTATACTCTATCATTACATCATTTTTAGTTATGATTGTCGCTCAGGCTCCTGAGTGAGGAATGCCATGGAGTCGCTCACAGACACCAATTGTTCCAATTTTTTTAAATGGTTAGGTGGGATTCACATTGGGTAAATTTATGGTTTTCTTTATTTGGCCATTTTTCTTTTTAATGACACCTCACTTTTAAACACAAACTATATAATTCCCTGAATGAGAGCCTTGGACTACAGTTGTTGATTCTGAGTTTACCCCATACTTCAGTCGGACTCAGATGTGTTGTTATCTATACAACAATCAATGTATACCTACTAGGAGATACTCTATAATCATGTTGAGGCATGTAATTTTAAATGGATGTTAGGAAAATGATAACACCAGAAGCCCATTACTGATTGTGGTGAGTTTGAATAATGAAATTTCAAGTTGCACTCATCTAAATGTCACAATGAAATGTTCTTAAAATGTACCACTTTTATATACTGGTTGACTCAAGTGTGGAAATCCTAGAGTGGTACAACTTGATACCTATCTCTCTCTCTATCACATTTGATTAAATAGAGAACTTCTCTTTCATGAGTTTTTAGGTAATAAATGTTCAATGTATGTTTCGGTAGCATTGTTTTCATGGATTTGGATGAAAAATAAATTTAAATTGGGTCAGTTCATAATTAACCCCTCAATAAGATCATGTATTTTGTTGAGAGAATCGTTGAAATTAATTTTCAAAATTTTTAATGAAATTACAGGTGTTATAGATAGCATGAATCTGATTCCATCAATAAATTCTGGAACCTTGGGGTGTATGAGGTTACTATGAGACCATGTCTTAGTTAGGGATATCGTTGGTATGCTCTACCTCAATGCCATGGTTTATAAAAAAATAATTGGCTAGGTAATATGAAAATTAATTGTAGACATTTGCATGAGGCTCCTCAACTTGATTTTTTCGAGTGATGTTCTCTCTGTTTCCCTAATGAATCTAGGGGATGAGAAGTTCTATGTTTGGGTGGTTGTATTTTCCAACCCATTACCTATGATGAGGACCATTTGTTAATTTATGTTACATAAAATGACCATATTGATTAATCGTAAAAGGTTAATAGAGGTTGTGGGTGTATCCAGGGCTCATTCGGAGCCTGGAACAATGAAATGAGAAGTGGATGACCAGGATAGACTGTTAGAGAAATACATGGATCTTATCCCACACAATTTCCTTACACCATGCTACTACAGAGTGTGGGAACATATGGGCCACCTAGGTTCTCTAAAACTGTGCAACCTAGGGTTCACAACCATACGAACTTACTATATATTTTAGATAATTGGTTTTACATGGTTTTTTATGTTTAGTAAACCTTTTCACCTAACTATGAGAGTTTCCATTTTATAGTAGTGAATGATTAATGTTGGTTCCTGGTTTGGCCAAAACGTGCGGCCAATCAATGAATAGTTTGTTTATTGGGTGAAATACCCATTTACCCTATAATAAACGTTTTAACATCCTTATATATTTCCGCCTTTTTCCAAATGATATTTTCCTTATCCTCTATAATTGGATACACCTCCTATTTATACAAGGATTTGATATCTCTCCCTATAGTAGTGTATAATTACATTAGATTCATAATAAATTAGAAGACCATGGTAATATCATCCTTTAACACTCTTCTATTTAATGGTTATACATTAATCCATTTTTTATTTTGGTGGGATGGATTTTGTTCAACTTTCAGGTTGTTGAAGATATCATAAAATAATTTCTATTCTGGTTCAAATCAAGCATCGATAATGGATGAGTAGGGTGTTTATATATTGAGGTATGTGGTCTAGGTATTTCACATTTGTTTCATCAAAATGTAATCGATGATCCATGTTTTCCCTATCCAGACCATTCCAATGAATCTTGGATCATATTTAATAAATTAATTAAAATGGGTTTGTGTGTCCATAGTAAACATAGGTTGTAGTAAGACCATCATTTGGGTTTTTATCCTTGTCTTGTTTCACCTTTTTGGGTGTGCCCATCAATAATGGATTTTCCCCAGTCTGAACTATGAACCACATTGGTTTCATGTGTATCCTTTTTTTAATTTGTTAAATTTATAAAATGAATTAAGATTAGTCATGAAAAATGAGTTGCAGACCTTAAAAATTACAATGATTAATTATTTTGGATTTTTCCATGTATAATTCCAATTGAACATGATAATGATTTTATATATATGTGTTTTTTCTTTAGAAACATGCTTGGGCTTTTTCCATATGCCATTCCATGTGCTTTATTCTATGATCCCATAGCTAACTATCTATGTTTCAGGCTTCAATTGATTTTTATGTAGCATGGTCATGATATTAATCTTGTTTCCTGTCTCATATGACAAGTTAATGGATTGAATTTTACTTGTAAGATAAATTAGTAGCATGTGATATTACCATGATTTTCGATGACACATGATTGTATAAAAGTAATTCATCAAATTGTTTTTAGATTATTGAAATGAGATGTATATTTGATGGAATATAATAATATAGATTCCATACCAATTGATGTGAATTGGTTAAAATGGATTAGTTTATATGGCCTAGGAGAGAACATGGGCATCGTTTTAAGGATTCCATCGATGTAATCACTATTTTTTATGGATCTACTTGACACAGTAGGTGAGATGCCTTTGCTTATTTTGTATGGGATTTATATGTAGTTTTAATTATAATAATGGGCAAGATTAGTTCCCTAGTGGTAATCCAAGGACATATCCATTTCCATGGTGGCTATGTCATGTTACAGGTGATACCAGATCCCATATGTATGACACATAGTAAAGACTTAGATACACCATAGAATTAGTGATACAGGGGATTCCACATGGGTTTCCTTGTATGGAATTAGAGGTATTGGTTCTATCGCAGGTACTCATAGAAACCATTGGGATTCTATTTATATTTCCATGGATGGGTTTGGGAATCCACCCATGGAATTGATGGACTGATTTATTATTACTGAACATGTGATGTCTTCAATTTACATTATGAGACTTCTTATATGTTGACATGGAAATTTGACATCCAAATTAATGAAAAAACATAAGGTATGCTTTTTTTGGTGGACTAATTTATATGTTCCATTTTTATATATTATTAATTTCATAGGTACCACATTTTAGAAATTCAGCTTAGGCTGAAGCATGTGGTATTGGACGGGTGTGGAATTCGGAACATGAATCAAGGTGTTTATTATGTATTATTTATTATTCTGATTTCATAAATATGTACCATGGGTTATTATTTATTATATGAAATGGATAGGAAAAAAAACATGGGTTCCATCACATTGAGATTGTATCTCACACCCTGTTTGGTCCACCCCTGCCACCCATAAAAATGATTTGATCAATGGTATGGACAAATGGAAGTGTGTGGCTTCTAAAATTTTAGTTGCTTACTTCACCAGGATGGAGCATGGGGAAGAGGACTGAGCATATTCTTGAGATTCTTATAGTGGTAGTTTATTTTTTTCATTATGTATATTTTTCCAACATGTAGTATATGCTTGTATCCCCAGTTCCCCATTCTCATATTATTTTATAGAGACATGGCATCATGATCATAAATTTTTATCAAATATTTTTTATTGATATTCATCCAATTTATTTATTTCTCTTTCATGTTAACGTATTTATTTCCTCTACTATATGAATGTTGATAATGATTACGTTGTTTCATGTTATTATATATAATTTTTCGTGATTTAATATGGTCTATAATGGCATTGATTCCCAATAATCACACTCTATGCACCCAGTGAAAGTCGACAGCCACTAGTGTTCAGGGATTGAATCTTGGGTCTTGTCACCACTATCTCCAGGATCTTTATTGTGGTAAATTGGGTGGAATGATACAATTTCCCTATGTAGAAAGGTATTAGATTCTAAAATGATTTTGGTCCATACTTGATGGATGTTAGTACATGAATTAGGATAAATAAATCTATATATTCTGGTGATCAGTTCTTTAGTTAAAAATACATATATCAAAATAAACGCCACACAATGACATGGTATTTTTCTATAATGTTGAACTAATTAAAAACAATTATTTGGAAGGTGAAAAAACTCCATTCAATGGTGGTAGTGATCTTTGAATCCAATAACAGATTGAATCAATGGTATACTAAAATATGAAATAAATATATCCCCTTATTTTTACTATGGAAACTAATCATGGAAACAATCAGTGATTTATCGAAAAATTTCATTAATAACTGATTAGACTATACTATTTTTATGATTATATTCTATATTGGTAATTTTTCATTTGCATTAAATTTTTCAATGTAATTGTGGGATAACAATGATGAAAATTTCACATCTCATTATGGAATTTATTTATTAACATAAACTTTTAAGAAGAGACTCAAACTTCTCGATGATCTTATTACCCTTTTGAAAATGTATATAATTATGTTTTGATCTCAATTGTTGTCTACTTTTTGAAATTATTGTTGCTTTATTGTTATTAAGACTTCAATAATAACAAACAGAGAATTGGATGGAAATGAAAAGATAACATGAATCTACATTAACATTTAATTATTTTGGGATAATGTCAATAATGGTTCTCGAACACTTGACTTTGAATTTTTCTTAATTTTAATTGCTCATGGGTGGTTATAGGTATAAAAACTAATATCATAATATTTGATATCGTTCATTCAAATATGATATGGTTTCCTCCTGATGATCCTATTTTGTGTCTGTGTTGTATTTTTTCCAATTTGTTACTATGTGTTGACTTACCTAATGCCTATACATCTTGAAGAAGAAGAAAAATTGGAAGTGCATTGATGTTCCCACGAATGTGTATCGGTGTGGTTGAAGGATTCAAAGAAATACTAGCAATGAAAATTCTAATGGTTTAATTATACGTTTAATGAATGGTGAATTGTAGATAATTATTAGGGATTCATTCGATGGAAATAATGAAATGAGTGAATTATTTTCATGTATTTATGGTGATTGATGAAATGGTCCTGCTTTATTCGAGAACAAGTACTAATGGGATACATATATTTTAAAACATCACATAGTGATTATGATAGAGACTTAATAAGATATACAATCATGAAAATATTTATTTTCATTAGTAGAAGAGAATATTTTGTTGATATTTAGGAAAATAGATAACTTCATGAAGCTATTTTTACACCCATTCATAAGGAAGAAAAAATAATTTGTATTTTCCATAAAAAACGATTTTAGAAGTGATTTTGGAGTAGAATGGTGAAATGATACTTATTATTTACAATTTATATATATGTGTGTGTGTGCCTTTTTTTAAATAGTCACATGAAAAATATTCATCCGTTTGACCCATATAAAACCTAGACTCCATGGGATCTATGGTCCACCATAGCCATCTACGACATGGAAATATGGAGGGGTGAGTATAACAACCAAAAAAGGTCATGTTTAATGAGAGGTGGTGCCAGCATGTAGGGTGTCACAAATTGCAGAGGATATGGAAACGGTCAGTGATATCATGTTACCACGAGTGGATATCTATACTCACTTATTTCCAACTAATGATATGGATTAACTTTTTAAGAGACCCACAATGAAGGTACACACTATTGTAGGATTGATTCACACATGCAATGTTCACCCACATTAAAATTTTATGGAAATAACACATTCATTTTATTATATTCGATCTTATGATCTACTGAAATTAACATATTAATTATAAGCCTAGAAATATGTTTTAATCATATATACATGACATCAGTTTGTCAATTCCACAAGATACATTGGATGTCCAACCACTAACGGTGACTAATATTAGCCTATAAAATATAAGGAATGAGTCAAAAAGATTTCATGGATTCTACTTCAATTTTCATGAATGTTTATATTTAAAGAATATGATTATACTAAGGATGATATGAATATAGATAATGATATTCATACAATGATGGATGAGCTGAAAAATTCATACAAAGGAGCATGGGATAATTTTTAACATGAACATGATTTGTTTCCATGAATGAATATGTTAAATTTATGAAGGGTAAGACCCATATTAAAAATAACTAATTCCACTTAATGATTTTCAATATGAAATTTATTTGGGTATTATATATATATGTAAACAAATAATAATCGGATCATATAATGTAGTAAAAACTTAATGAACCTTGACTATAAATACTGAGTACAGAAGTAATAGTTCATCTTCTGAAAAACAATATGAGTTCCATATTTATATAGAAAAATAAATCATTATTGTAATCATTTTTTCATCCTATTATGAGATGAATAGTAATTCTGATTATCATTGCTTTCAGTGCTTTCTTTGGGAATGGGGACTCTTTGATGGAAGAGGCAAGGGCCCTGCTCACTGGGCTTGAGCTCTAAAATTTATGGAACATCCCCTTCACTGTGGTGGAGACTGACTCTAGAATCATATGGAGCTCTCGTAAGGGACTCTCTCTGACCCCTAAGACATTTCGTATATCATCCACATGTGCGGACTTCTTCTCCGGGTAGCACTGAGACTCTTCATACACAGAGATAAGGCAATTGACTGGAAGACTTCCAAGCCTCTAGAGCCTCCCCTTATCCTCCCCTTATGGTGTATAGTTCTACCAGTTCCCTCCCCTCTGGTGGCATTGAAGTGGTTCTAGGTGATTCCCTTGGCCTTCCCTTTTTCAAACTTCCATGATCCCCTTATCATATGATTACTTTTGATTTGATATGGACAATAAAAATAATGGAAGGTTCCATCCTAATATCCATTGAGAAATGATGAGACCCCATGGGCTCATAATACTCTATGAATAATTATTGTTTAACATATTTTTATCTAAAGGGAACATCATTCCATAGCATTTTCAAGAATCATGTGTGCGATTCATGATGAAGGAACACTATATCTATGTAATTACAAAGGGGAATTTTTATAAGAGTGAACATAAAATATCACTACTATTACAAAGAAGAATAAGTGGTTATACAAGAATCCCTTCTTTTATACATAATAGATGTTATAGTCACACACATATAATATGCAAAAATGATAAAATAGAACCCATGTATTAATTTGAGTTCTAATGAAATAATGATCCACTACATGAAACACTTATTTATAGGGATAATCTGCCATGATATATATATGAAAACATTCATATATAATATTATTAAAATGGTGTATGAATAGATCCATGAAGTATATTTTCCCATTCCTAAAAATAATAATCTATATGGTTCAATGGGAAGATCCATTACACATGCAAAAATAATTACATGTAAATAATGTGTGAAATAGGTTTCAAATAGCTTCTATTAATTCAATTTTTCATGAAATCATATATAATGTGTATTATGCTTCATTTTATAAATAGTTTCTATAAAGGAACCAACCATAACGACAAAGTGTTAATGGTTACATTATTACATTGGTACCTGGTACCTGTGATCACATAAAAAAATGTATGAATAGTATAGTGTTCATTTTGAAAATAGATGCATACCTAAATTATACATTAAAACCCAAAATAAAAAAACAACATAGTAACTCAATTGAAAACACACATATTCTCATAGATTATCCATTTATGTCATTTATAATAAACACCTCATCATCCTTGCGGGAAATAAGGCATAGAAATGGGTGATCAGATATGCTCAGTATAGGTATAAATAAGATGAAATCATTAATAAGTTATCACAAACATTTATTTAAAAGTAAATAACTGAAACCCCTTCTATTATCAAAAATAACATGAGTATAATATGTCATTAAGAAAGGATGATTAAATAATTCCCTATAAATATTAAAATTAAAATTAAAATTAACCATGGAAATTATACTACTCAAATGATCCCATGGAATATCTATAACTAACCTCATCTTGATGAAATGAATAATGCATGACATCTAAAACATTCTGCCAAGGCCTTGGCTGAAACATGGTCTAGTTTTTCTCTTGTGAACTATCGATGAATTAAGGGGCTATAGTGAGCTCCACCCATCACATAAAAAATCCAATTCCTTCCTCATTAGAAGCGGGTGAAAAAAAATCATCATATATTTTTATATTGAAACTATCATATGAAATGTTAATAAAATTTCATAATAATAAATTATCAATGGTAATATTGATAATGGTATCAACATATTATATCCCTGGTTAGATGATTAGATATCATTCCATAAAATATGATTAATGGTAATATAACATATCAACCTCGATGAAGAATTTGATTCAAAAAGAATGTTGACACAGAACCATTAAAAAGATCACTATAAAATTTAAAAGGAAATACCATTTTTCTAATGAAACCACATATTATAAAAAAGAATCAAAATTATAAAAGAATGACTTTTCTTTGAAAAGAATAATTTTTTTTATTTAATGGATGCTTTAAGAAAATCAAGGAAACATGAGAGTCAGAAAATCCACTCAGTAAATATAATATTTTTGCTGGAAAACTACTTTTAAATTTTTTAAAATAAAAATTCAAGAGATTATTTTTAAAAGAAACCACTCATAAATATATTAGAAATATTTTTAGCATTAGTCAAAAGAAATAATTGTGTGTTTTAGATGGAAATACACCTAAAAAGTGTAAATTCAAAATAAGATACTAAAAATTAATTTCACACATAATCATAACATGAGATATTCAATAGTGTATAATTTTAAAAAAAAAATGTAATTTCGGTTTAGAATTTTCTTACCATTCATTTGAATACATTCTACACATGTACATACCTTCTTCTTGAATATCAGATCCTTTAAATTATTCTTAAAGAACATATATTTTGTTTTTTGGAGAGACCAGAAGTACTAGAATATGTCTAGGGATTAGGATAATAGAATTTGGAAATATATGATCGAGAAATAAGGCTATAGTGGTGAATATATGTTAAGGAATGAGTTCACATTTATAATTATGGTGAGGGAAATTTTGGGAATTTCATTAAATATTAAAATATTATAAGGGTATTTTTTTGGTCTAATGAAATCCAAATAGATAATAAAGCATATGGAATCAAATTTTCGATAATATGTTTTCCCTTTTAGTTTTATTTTATATTTTTATTATTCTTAAATAATTTAATAAAATTTTATATTCATGAAAAAAATCATAACTGTCAAATTTACCACTATTCATTTCTATGACATTAAAAACATTAATACAAAGATTCAAATTTGAACAAAATATTTTAGCATATCATATAAATGTAATATTTATCTATATAATTCATGTATAATCTAAATTATATGAAATTATATTTATTTCAATATTTTGAATATCACGTATTTGATTTTCTAATAATTTATTAATTATAGCATCATTATTGTACACGAATTTATGGAATTTATTAGTTTCCTAAGAATAAAAAAGTAAATTCAATAATTATTATAATTCTATTATGTTTATTTCGATTATTTATAGACGAATATCAATTCTGAAAAACATTATATAAAAAGATAAAATATTTAAAAATAATAGTGTGAACAGTTCGAATTGTTTTCAGTAAAATATTAACGTGGACTTAAGGTCATTTTTTTATAAAATGTCATAAAATCAAACCAAGTCTTATTAATTAACTATATATTAAAATTTTGAAATATTTATGTTCTATTTAATGATTCTTAAAATTTAAATGAAAATCAATTTATTGATTTTTATTCTTCTTGCGCATACATTGTATCAATTTTTCGTAAAAATTAGAGGTAATTACATCATTTGTGAAAATTTTAAATATATTTAAATCATAAAAATAAATATATGAGGATCAATATAATATTCTATATCCCTTAATTCTATATGTTTATTCATATCCATTTCAAGAAAACTTCATTAATTTGATAATTTCACTATTCTTGCCTTGCGTAAAAAGTGCACAAGATTTTGGATTATATTCATGTTATATATTTCTAAAATTATAAATTATAAATCTAAATCAAAATTTATGAATATTGATTAATAAAAAATTCATAAATCTACTTTTTAGAACTCAATTATTATTTATAAGACAAATAAGATTAATTTTTCAATGTTACACAGGTAGTGTGTCATTGCTAAAAATGATTTTCATAATTATCTTGAAATAAATTATAATATACATTTCTAGAATTATTATTTGACAATATTTAAATAATAATATATTAAATTAGTCATTTCATATGTTTTTAAAAAATAAAACACAGTTTTATTTTTGCAATATCCAAAAAAGATACAGTATTCAATAAAATAGTATTTTTCATTATTTAAAAAGATTTTATCTTTATAAGAAATCACTCAAACTGTCTCCAAAGTCAAATTTCTGTAGGTTTTTTTCAAAAAATAATTTCATTTAATCAAAAAAAATTTCCAACCCTGAATAAATATGTTATAATATTCACTCATAAAGTGAATAAAAATAATTTTTGAGGAAAACATATTTTTAATGATCAAAATTACTTTATTACGAAATTATTATAATATGATAATATTCAAATATATTTCTATTGAGTAGGGCATATATTTATATTTCATAAATAATTTATTCTAATTTTTACCCACCAATTATATTTCTAGGTTATGATAGTAACATTTAATAAAAATATTTAATATTATATCAAGGTTAAAAACTGTTAATTGCGTTAAATATTTGTTGTTGAATATGTAAAATTTTAAAGAGAAAAAACAAATAATATTTGGGTGTCACATCCTCTCATAATACCTTAAATTACTTACTCACAATTTTATATATGATATAAAACATCAACGGTTGATACCATAAAATTACTATGAGGGAAACCCACATTGTAAATAGGGATAATAAAACATCCTCATAAAAAGAGGGAATGGGGAATGCAATGGTCACAACATAATTATGATTTTGAAAATGATAAAATTAGTGAGAGTGGAAACCTTGATATGGATGGGATATATAACTATAATTTTTTGATACAGGGTGATATATAACAAGTTCATTTTAATGTTAACTAAAACTGAACCATGACTATTTGATCCATTAAAAGACCATTGATTTCTCATAATGAAAAGTTAACATATAATATGTTTTCCAAATTATTTTTTACAAACGTTAAGAGATTCATTTAATATATAGGTAAGAAATTATTTGATATATTAATTTTTCATTAGCATAATATCATCCTTTATTTTTTTCATATATCTAATTTCACATTATCTATCACACCATGAAATGGGTATTGAAGATGAATTTTTTTATACCTGAAAAAAGATTAACGAGTCATAAGGACCTCATGTCATTTCTTCATCCTATAAATATTTATCAAAACCAAAATGGATATCACATCTTAACCAATATCATAATTTAAAGTCAAAAAATAATATATAATGTTTAAAATAATCCATTCAATAAGTAATTACCTTCAGGAATATCGAAAATATGTCTATCTAAATTCAAAATCCAAAAACATTTGAACAAAGGTCAATAAATTAGAAAAATAAAATTACAAAACAAATTTCACAATCACCAAAATGTATCTCTACTTTTTAGATACCAAATATATGGATATATAGATCACTATAAGACATTAATTAAAAAATTCTTACTTTGAAATCCTAGAAGAGAAATTACTACATTCGAATAAAAATACATCTCATGGTTTTTATAACCATAACATCATTGATAAAATAATTTTATATCATAATTAATCTAACTAAAAATATGAATACATTAATTTTCCCAGTTTTACTTTTGTATAAAAATAAGATTAACCTTAATCACATTGATTATTATCTAATATATTCCCTTTAATCATGGTGTATTCATTTTTTTAATACCTCGTCTCCATAAAACTGAAGCATTGCACATTTCAATCATCATTCATTACCTTGAAATCATGTTCCTAGTGGAATTTTTCTCCAAAGTTTTTATAAAATCACTTTCCCAATAGAAATTTTCCACGATGTTTCTTTCCACATTTGCAGCTTGTTGTAAACTACATTCATCCCTTCATACTATTTTCTTTATTTCATTTTATATAGTACTCAGCAACCATATTATTATGTTGTTTCTTGATAAAGGTATAAGACACAAATAATTATTTCTCTATCCAGAATTCTCATTATACGATACTCTAATATGTTGATAATTTGTGGGAGAATTATTCCCTTACTAAATTTGTATTAATAACATAAATTATACGGTAAATCGTTCAATTTATAATACATTTTTATTCTATGGAATTACTCGATAACCTTGTTCTGTTAGATTCATACACAGTAAAATTTTCATCCTCCTTCTTTCCTATATTCAGGAATTATATCTCCATATCAACTCCCTGTTCATGAGTGAAATATTTTTCCAATAATATTTCCTTAAATTTTCTCAATTAAGTTTTTTCTACATAATCTTCCTTAATCATGTTTTTAGTTAATGAGGACCATTGATCCACATCTTCCAAG
Organism: Viscum album; assembly: GCA_963277665.1. Classification (NCBI taxonomy): domain Eukaryota; kingdom Viridiplantae; phylum Streptophyta; class Magnoliopsida; order Santalales; family Viscaceae; genus Viscum; species Viscum album. The sequence goes on along the minus strand of OY728153.1, from coordinate 1,601,717,086 downwards.
AGATGATAAATATCTACAACAAGATATTCCATTTCATTACATCCCAAATCAATAAATAACTTTTCTAAATAACATATCCATTGCATAGATATAAATGGATTGGTTGTCCCATTGAATGTTCTAGGTTTTTGTGACATGAAGTACTCTCAAACTGTTACACTGTGAAGTGGATCAGGCTTCTTTATGCCATCAAGGGTATTTCTCACTTACTAAGTTATCTATCGACGTACTATTATAAGTTGTTCAGTACCTATTTTATCTCCATCTCTAATATCATTATCTTTCTAATATGTAAATACATACATGGATTAAGCACAATAATAGAGTTTACATCCTTCCCAAATGGTTCCATTTATAAAAAATGGATTAAAATAGATTAGATTATGAATTATCATATATATTATTGACCAATTAAATTACACAACATAAATTAAAATTTTATTTCTAAAAAATGTAAATTTTATAATCTTGGTTACATTGGTAGTATTCCCAAATTCTACGATAGGGTTATTTTTCAATAATGTATGTTTTTCTAAATAATTTTCCCATGGTTTTTACTAAAATTTCATTGAATCCAACTAGAAATATGTCAGCCTCAGTCTCACAGAGTTGGTAGTTACTTTATTTAATTTTTACTAGGTACATGAAATATCATACCTAAGTAATGAATAGTTTACTATTTTTATAATACTAGATAAATACATAAATTGTACATTATAACATGAAATAAAATACAACATAGTAACTCCCTTGAAAAACATCAATTTTCTGATACATTATTTTTATACATAAATTATAATAATCTTCATGGAAATTGGGAAAAATAAAACAAAAGATATCGATGAGATCAGATTCTCATTAAGGGGATACATGGAGTGGAATATATCACAAATAAACATTACAAAATATGAAAAAGTAAAAAAATTTATAATTACAAAAATAACTTCTTCCCAATAAGGTAGGAATAATATATGATCAAATTATTCCTTATACTTATTCATGTGAGAATTAATCTTATCCACGTATATTCTACTAGTGGAATAATAAAATGGAATATCAATAACTAATCTCATAGTGACAGGACTAATAATTTCAGAGGTCTAAAACATACATTCAATGACTCAAAAAAGATTTATACATAAATGGGTAAGGTCTCACACAGAACTCAATATATATTTTCTCATGAGACCTGTTGATGCATCTAGGGGCTCTTGTAGGCCATACCCTTCACTTGTTATGTCCAATGCATTCCTCATATGAAATGGGGGAATCATAATCAATAGATATATTAATATTATTACTATTATATGAAATATTAATAACATTTCATAATATTAAACCATACAATTTAATATGTTGAATGGTATCCATAGTGTATATCTTCTATCAACTCATCAAAGACCATTCAATAATCAATAGTTAATGGTATGAAAGTGATCAACCTCAATGTAGCATATGATTCAACAACGAAGGTTTTCATAGATGCATTATTAATGTCAGTGGATTTTTTCTGTAAAATACCTTTTTTAACATTTTAATCGCTTATTAATATAAAACAATGTAATTATAAAATAAAAAAAATTCATTGAAAATATTCTTATAATCTTATAAAGGAATCTTCAAAAAAATTATGGCATCATGAAAGTTGGAAAATATTCTCATCAAATATATTTTAGAAAATTTACATTTCATTTATTGAAAAGAAACATTTAAAATAATATTTTAAAAATAATTCCACTAACCCAAATCATATTATTTATATGATCATTAATAAAAAGAAAAATATATCCATCATAGAAACAAACTGACATAAAAAAGTGGAAATTGAAAATACGATGATAAAATAATGATTCATAGATATTAATATAATGATATCGTCAATGGAGTAGATATTTTACCCATAAAAGAGATACTGGGTTAATAATTCCCTTTATTTAAGTCTCACTACGTTCTTCACCTTCACTTAATGACCTCTTGAATATCGTCTCACTGAGAACCTCCTTATAGGAATTTCAATTGGTCTACTGGTGAGAAAAAAACACAAGAATGTGTCTAGGGATGAGTAGAAGAGAATATGGTAGAGGATTTTCAATATAGAAGGCCCTTGGTGTTGAAAATACGTTATGGGAGGATATCTAATTTTGAATTAAGGAGAGGTTAATTTAAGTTATTTCTTAAAATATTAAAATACAATAAGAAAATTTTAGAATTAGAGATATTAAAATGGATTATAATGTATGAGGGATGACATTGGAGCCCCATAATATTCCCTTTGATCTTATTTTAGATTATTATCTTCTTAAATAATTTAATAAAATATAATATTGATGAAAAATAATTATTGTAAAATTTTAAAATATTCATTACTATGACATTAAAAATATCATCAAAAAAGATTCAAATTCAAACAAACTATTTTATTATATCCTTGAAATGATAAATTTATCTTGATTATTCTTGGATAAACTTAATTAACAATAACTAGATTTATTTAAATACTTTTAAAATAATTTATTTGATTTTTCATTTAAATTAATACCTACTACGTCATCATAGTCCCTACATTTTTGGTATTTATTTGACTTCAATAAATAATAAATTAATTTCTATGAATAATATAAATCTTTTCAATTTCCATAGATTACTAATAATTGAATAATACTTCTAGAATTATTTATATTGAAAAGTGGTACTAATAATAAACCATAGTGTAAACTGTTTTACTTTTTTTAAATAAAATATTACAAACGACTAAATTTCAACGAAGTGTAATTAAAAATGTCTAAAATTTGAACGAAAGATTGTTACTTACTCATAAATTAAGTTTTAGATAAATTTTTGGGTCATGTTCATGTTCTTATAAAATTAATTAAAATCATTTTATTTATTTTTCATCTTCTTGCACGAGCACCACATCATTGTTGCATAAGCATTAATGTTACTTATTTCATTTTGAAATATTAAAAATAAATTAAAAAAATAAAAATAATTTAATTAAGATTACTACAATCTATTACATTTTTTTAATTATGAATATTTTCTCATATCCATATCAAGACTACATCATTAATTTTTTTATTTTACTTTTCATGCTTTATGTAAGCATTGGACTATAATTTGGATATGTTTCATGTAATATAACTCTAAAATTAGAAAATATAAATCAAATTCATCATCAATACATAATATTTAATAAAACAAGCTTGTGATTACCTCTTATAATTTAATTATTATATTTAAGGAAATATATTTATCTTATCTAACAATGTGTTGGTATTGCATCGAAGCTGGATATCATTTTCAACTTTTTAGTGAAATAATTTATGATTTATGTGTTCAGATATTTTTAAAAGTATTTATATTATAAATTGAAACATTATTCCTTAAATAGTTTTTTTAAAATTTATACCAAAATTATATCTCTTTGATATAGCAAATCAGAATATACTATATAACAAATTGTGTGTTTAAATTATAATAAATTAACTTTTTTTGAAATTTTTTAAAACATGAACATAGGCTATTATTTTTATGCGGATTTAAAAAATTGTTTAAATTTTATCAAATATATTTTCAATAAAGTTATTTGTAATAATCATCTATAAAAATAAATAAAAATAAATTTTGAGGAAAATGTATTTCCGAATATTAAAAATATGTTACGAAAACAATTATAATATTTTGATCAGTTTAAAAAATATTTAAATTTGTTAGGTTCTATATATTTATTTCCTAAATAATTTACTTCTATTCAAACCCGGTATGTAAGGCCTTGACACTAAAATCCTAGAGTTGGTGTATTCTATTATAAAATTGTCATAATTAAAAGGTAAAACTTATTAAGGAATAATCATTTTATCAGTCATGGAATTATATATTACCTACATGATTCCAAAATATATTGAGAAATATAAATTAAATACATGATATATAATTAAATAAAATGACCTATATCTTGAAATTCATTCAATGTATTCATCCTCATAACCTACAGATAATAAACATAATAAGGATGATCTGGAATGTTCAATAAGGGTTAGTAAAATTGATGTAATAGTGGATCAATGAGAATAAACCATCTTGTAAAGTTAAATAGATAATAATACATTCCATTAAAGTAACTAGATATGGAAATTTCAATATAAGATCGTACGAAACTGAATGACATCCCTTTTAATCAACGAAATGATATTAAAATATATCCATTGATATATATTCACAAAATATACTAAATGAATAAAAACTAAAACTAAATTATGTAAATTTATTATTATTTTATTCCATGTTTCTTAGGTACATGAAACCATTACTGTCAATCCATTTCACTAGACAGTTTTGATTTTGGTTAAAAAATCTTCTATTTTAGGAAACTATTTAATCTCATGAGACTACTGATGCATCAAGGGGATATCTATAACATATATTCACCCAATTAATATCATTATTGAGATCATATGAAATAAATAATAATGTATTTATCTCTTACAAATTTTTCAAGTCAAATATTTGTATTCAATAGAAGTTACAAATTTATCGTTAATTCAGTAGTTAATAAAACAACTATAAAAGTGATCACCATATGTAAAACTAGAATACAGTTTAGTAAATATGAATATAAATTGAATGATTATATATATATTTATTTAATATTTTATGTACCATATAATGATCATAATCATTCGTTATTTTTAAGATAAATTTGATAATAACAACAAGAAGTGATAATGGAAAGATAACTTTTACCACTACGTAATTTTTATTTAAAAAATACTTGGATGAGGAAATTAATAATAAAACCATAAATAATATTATTATAAAAGATTCAAGATATATTATATCAAATATTTTAGTTGGTTCACCAGACAAAATATGTAAGTGGTGTATATGGAATATGCCTGAATGAAAGAAAAGTGAGAAAAGAATCTTTTACCTTAACATTCCATTATATAGTGTGGTCTTTATCCTCCTCTATAGTTGTTTAAAACATCTTAATAAATTAATAAATAATCATAAAAATATATTTAATATCATACATTAAATTATTATATAATTTTATTACCCGTTTGTGAACATGATTTCGATATTTTTGCTACTTTGGGCGATCATTGCATAATTTTCTCATGTATGTTTTGTCTTTAATTTATTGTTAATATTAATTAGATAATGTTTTAATTATATAAATAATTTATTGCATGAACTAATTATCATATATATATACATTAAATAATAATTTATAATAATTTATAATGTTTTGATATATGAAATGAAATGCACCGTCGATGGAGATGGTATGTCGTACATATGAATAAATGCTAGTTTAATTACCAATTAATAATAAAATAATGAAAATTAAAAGATATATATTGATATTATTATTAAATTATCTTATATATATTATATCTGTTACACAGTCTTAATAAAATTATGATTAAATGTTCCATTTATAGTGTGAATGAGTCACTTCGCTTTGAGGATTTCACACTTCTATAAATGATAATATTGTATTTATAAAAAAATCAAAGTATAATGTTATGTATTATGAACTAATTAAAGAATAATAAATACTTAATATATATCATATATTAACATAAACTCCATAATATTGGTGACCATGAGAGGTGGTAAAGGAAAAATGAAAAATCATTATTTCGTGAGGGAGTAGTTCGTCGTACACTGAAATAGTATGTTGGTTACCCATTAGATGAAATTGTGTGTTAGTGTAGTTCTAATAAATAAGATAAAAATAATATTATATTTATTATAATGATTTTTTTATACAAAATTGAAAAATTATAGTTTAGAGGTTGGAGAATGGAAATAAAATCAATGATTTAGGAAAAGATGTTACCTCTTAATCAGGAAACCTATTTTTGTTTGTACACAAAGGATATCTTAGATGGATTTCAAACCATGGATATGATTTTTGGATTTTGTTATGCGTTTTGGGGATCTATTTTGGAAGATCATGGTTCATCCAATGTGGCTTAAGAGGTGTGAGGATGTGGGAGGAGAGGGGGCCTTTTATAGTGGAGGAGGAGTGGCATTGTAGTTATATTTTCAAAAATGAATTTTGTAAATGTTTTTTACATTTAAGGTTACCCCAATAATGATCCCAATTAGATTAAAGGTATTAAAGGGTCTATATAGTTCCATAAAATGGATCTTGGACACGTTTGGTGTTCATTTTTTCCATTAATATTAAGGTTTAGTCTATTATTATGCTTAATTTTACATTAATTGTTGTAATTAATTTTAATTACAGTCACTAATATTTTTTTTCAAAAACAATTTGTCTTTATTATACAATATATATTATTATTTAACATATTTTTAATATATTTTTATAAAATAAATTCATAGAATTGGAATAAATTAAATTAATTTTAATCCTCCAAACATGATGCCAATGCGGGATATTAAAGTAAAAACATCTGAATGGTTACTATGTTTTTAAAATCAATTTCATAGTGGAATTGATTTGAATACCCTGAATTTAATTAATTGATAAAATTATATTATAATTAAAATTTAAAAAAATATAAAAAATAATTTATCCTTATAAATGAACTATATGTATAATATGTTAACAACTAAAATAAAATATTTTTCAATATTTATTAAAAATGAATCAGTACAGAAAAGTACCAAAAAATCATCCAACCCTAATTTTTATGTTCTATTTAAAAAATTAATTTTATTATCATATATATAATTTAATTATGGGTAAAAATGGATTTAATATGAGTTCTCCACTAAAAGATGGTAAAAATGATGTAATAAAAATATAGAAATTTAGGACTAAAATTGGGTTCACTTTTATTTTAAAAATATAAAACTTATTTGATGAGTTTATGAAATATTTAATTTAATGAATAATATATATATATATATATAATATCACTCAATAAAAATAATAAATTTAATTTTTAGGGTAAAACTGCTCTGAGAGCATAAAAATAATTTTGTATAAAAATATTTCATCTATATATAATTGATTCTTATACTAAACATTAATTAATTTAATATGAATTAATTAGTTTTGTAAACTATATATTATTAATATTTATTTTATAATTTTAATAAAATCTAGTTTATATCTAATTATAATAAATAAAATATTTTATTATTTTATTATTTTTTTGTAAACGATGTCTTGTATGCAATGCAAGCCATCACAAGCTAACTCAGTGTTGCGTTCATTTCAATATATAGAATATATAAAATTAATTTTAAACATTAAATATTTTTAAAATATAAAGGTATTATATTTCTTTATGTTATCGGTGTCACGTTTCAAGAACGTTGTTGAAGATAATTTTCGTACATTACAATTTTGGGGTGTTGCATTGTAATTTTATGGCTAGGTAATAACTGTCAAAGTTTTAATAATTTTTATTAGTATATCATGGTTTAAAACTCAATATTTTTTGAAATATAATTTATCTATGATTTTAAATTTAAAATATGCATACCATAAAATATTGGGGTGTCAATAATTATAAACCATCATAATATTGTAGAATAAGAGAATGTTGTACATGTAAAATTCTTGATTGTCTCTTTTCTGAGATGTCACTTTGGATTTCTATGAGGATGTGGAATCTTATTGATTGATAAATTGTAACAAATTTTAATAATGTATCCAATATTACTCATTCTATATTTTTTATCCCATAAAGTGGATCATAATGAAAACCTACATTTTAAATTTATTGAATGGATTTTCTATTCCTATTTAGTTTTAGGGGAACAAGTTCAGGTCCATCCCATTTCAAGTGCTTTAATTAATAATAAAATATAAGATGTTTTAATATATGAATGTAAACAACATATAGTATTGATGTATTCATCCAAAATAGATAATGACTCAGCCAATGACTTGATTCACTGATCTAGATTATGTTTCATTTTAGTGTACAATGATGATGATGATGCCATATCAGATACTATAGGAGAATTTGGGATATCAAATGGAAATTTAGTTGATCATTGAGTCTGGAATATTCTAGACCATTTTATTTCCTTTCTATTCAGTTATTTAATTTATATTAAACACTTTTGGTGAATTTTTTAATATGTCTTATTCTTCTAATAGAAGTCAAAAATGTATGCAACATGAATCAATGTTTTTCCAAACTCAAATGACCTTTAATAAACCATCCTCAGTAATATATCCTTAAGGTTGAAGAAATCATGGATATTGTTCCCCAACATGTTAAATAAGGTAAACCAATATGGAAGGTTTGTGATACAACACACCATGGGGTTTTAGGGATTTGGAAAAAACAAGATATTATTTGGGATGTACATGATAATGTGTCATGGAACATGTTCTTTCTACATATAATAACATTATTATTTTTACCATCAAATAATGGAAACCATTATTCATTCCACTATTCCTAATATTTTTTTACTTGTACTAATATTATTTTTGGGTGAGGCACCATGTCATAATTCATATTTTTTGGTGATAAAGGCTTTCTAGGTGTCAACATAACCTTATTGGGGGAAAACCTAATTTTTATATATTTATTATTAGATCATTCAATATTAGTGATTAACTAACCTGGGTCCATCAGCTAAATTCCCCCATATGATGTACCATTGATACAAACTACTGAAATCTAGTAGTGTACATTTTTAGAATCTTGAGTTTTTCCATCTCATCATAGATCTTCTCTATGGATATATACAATAAATTCTCCAATGGGAGCCTCATTATCAAGGAATAGGTTAATCCACTATACCTAGAGATAATTTACATGGCCCTATAATTTTTATAATTGTTTTTAATTTTTATAGAAAAGGATTATTTTTTTATTCTATATAGAACTGCACTAGAAAAGGAACTGTCAGATCATATGATCTCATATTGTAATATACCATTCTAAAAATTTTATATATATGATAAATGATAGTTCATTATGGGTTGGAGTGAAGAACCTTAATTTTTAAACCTCGTGTTTTGTCCATTACTAACATTATTAGGAAACAATAAGTTAAAATGTGAATCAGAAGATGTTCTATATTGCTACTTCCATTGATGATGGATAAATTTGGGTTCCCAAAATTAGTTGTAGGTGGGGTGGAATCCCCCAGGTTATATAAAAACATTATTTATAGATCTAATAGTGTTATTTATCCCTCTACAACCTCTATCCATATAATGGGGGACTCAATGGATCATTGTGATCTAGTGGAAACATTACTTTGAAAGATTCACTGGTATAAGAAATAGAAGAACATGTTATAGTAAATTTTACAATTTATTTATTTATTTCTATCTCAGGTTTGACATGGGTGGGCATCCTAATGATATTGTGGTGTTTGTCCCAATGAAATTAATTTTGTATATTCACAAACTATCTAGTTTAGATATATTGATTTATTGATCAAGACCCTATTTTATGGTCATATTCTACCATTACAGATTAATTAGTCTATTTTTGATGGATATGTACTGGAGGGGAGGAATCGAGTCCATATAATGAATTATACTCAGTTGGAATATTTTCACAGATAATTTTACCATTTATTCACATCAACTCATCTTACAAGACTATATATCAAGAATACATTTACTCTGAGGAAAATTAATCATCTTCTTCATGTTGTTGGGGGGTAGTGGATTTATCCACACTATTACCTTTGTATATGAATGATTCATTCTGAATGGGTGGTAATTATGAATTTGTAACTCCTTCCAATTTTTTTCTCTAATTTCATGGAATTTAAACTTCTTATTCCATGTTAACAATATCTTGGGTCATCATATCTTCATCACCCTTTTATTTTATAGTCTATCTTTGAGTAATTTTTTTCTTTTTGATATTACTATTTTGAACAACATCTAAAATGAATTTGTGATCAAATAACCTCCAACCCTAGAATTGTAATGGTATTCAACACAATCATAACATTTTTTCTGTGTCTCTTTAACATTATCGAATTTAATAGTTATTTCAAGTTTATGTACCTATAATGTTTCATTTTCCATTCCCAGTGGTTGATGAAAACAAACAAGTTTCACATATTTTTCATTGAGAATCTCCCACTAAAGGAGAACAATTTGACTGTGTAATGAATTAAGATATCATCTTTTAATGTGAATATTTCAGAATTCTAGAGATTATGAATTTTCATAGTATTTATAGTGGGGTTAATATAAACTCCCCCATAATTTTTTGAAGAGTTTTACATGGTTCCACCACTCATCTATATAGGATCCATTTATATTTTTTGACCAAAGGGATTTTTGGAGTGGTAAATATTACCATATCCTTGTGGGTTGTAAATTTTTATATAATGATCTAATTGAAGAAACCATACTGGTATTTTTGATAGTTTTGGGCATGGACTATGAATTGGATGGTTGAAGTGTCACTTCTTATTTGAGCCACCCTCCATAGAGGGCCTCTCTATGGGAACATGATTTTCTGGAATAAAATACTTCATTGACTAAATATTATTTGATTCTTTAGACAAAATCATATATATAGTTCAATATTTCTTGATACACCACAATATGGCCTTGGTAGCACCATCTTCCCACTGTGTTTCCTAACTAATAAATGTGTTCCTATGGCCAGACACCTAGAAAAAAGTAAAACCATTACATGTTTTTATCCCCTTTAAACTATGATAACAATCATGTGTATTTAACTGTAAAAAACATATTCTCCCACCCCCTTATGTGTACATCAAGTGGAGTATATGTAATTATTGAGATTAGATCCTTCATGAAATAGATAATTGTTTGTTCTAAATCTCCACTTCACCATCAAGAATTTGGGTGGTTAGAAAATCATGGGATGGAAATGTATATTTGGTGACAAAGTCCATACATTACCTTAACATGGTTATCATACACATTATTGGACAAGTACATTCACTTAAGATATTGGGATGTACCCCATATCTATTGGACTTTGTAGCATGTTTAATCCTCCCTCAATGACCTTTGAACATTTTCTTGATATATATCTATTGGCTCGAACTAGATAGGTATTTTACCTTTGGATAATTCTTTCTTCATAGCCATGTTATTCTCCTAATAATTGGTAATAGAATATTTTACCTGGTCAGGAATAAAGGTTGAATTTTCTATATAGAATTATATGTTTCTTGATGCATTCAGTTAACCATATATTTCCTCTTATAATGAGGGAATATTTAGATAAATTTTATGATGGGAGAAATTTTATGTGGAAGTGATATTTTTCCATAGAGATGAATTTTGTTGTAAAAGTCATTTGGAGGGTATCCATGGAAAACATCATGCTCGTCTTTGTGGGGGAACTATATTCATGCTTTATGTTTTTTGTTAGGATGACCAATGGAGCATATATAATGAGGATGACCTCAATTTGGGTTTGTTTTCATTTCACGTCGATGCCTTTTATAGTTGGTACTATAAGGGGTACCTATAGATCTTCTGATATATTTATTATAGGTAGGACCTTCACAATCAAGGCACTATTCCTCTATTGATGAGAAGTGGGTTGAATCAAGGGTTTTAAGTGAGTAGTGTTGTATATCAACAAGAATATTGGTGTTGATTTTGGAAGGTAACTGGGCCTATTCTAGACATGGTTGTTTCCCTAAATAATATCTTATGTATCATCATTTCTAGAAGCCTACTGTTAGATTATACAAATGAATTTCTTGAGTGGATTCTATAATAAATATTCACTCCATAAAAGTTCGAGCATTAACAAAAATATAATCCCAACGTTTTCCAAAAACCTTATGTTAGATATGTTGATAGGAATATTAGGTGTGGGTGGGAATATTATAACACATCTTGATTGGTTCAACTAAAATATTCTAATGATATTAATGGGTTTTGAAAAGAATACAGATCATTCTTGATGCTTGTACCTGATTATGTTGTTGATTTTATTTTTAGTGAGAAGGGATATTATCTTGATCATTGGAGGATTCTAGATTATATTGAAAACATTTGGAATATTGGAAGGGATATGGGCCTAAAATAAAAGGAATACCAATTTATTCCATCATACACTAATTTAAATAGGTATTTTTCCCCCAATCCTGTTATTTGATCCTCAATGAAATATGTGGATGATCCCTCGAAATTTGAGTGGAAAAACATCCCCCTTTAGATTAGAGTCCACAATATATTGGAATGTTTTTCTGATGGTGGGGTAATGAGAATCAATTTCCCCTAGATCAATGCTAAAAATATTCAAATTCATTTAAAACACTATTACACTCATGATATACTGAAAACATTTAGTGATGTGAGTAGGGATATAATAATTACATACATTTTCTTCTCTTATATGTAAGAAGGATTCTTCGATTATAATGGGGATACAAGACTAATATTTTAAGAGAGTAGAAGCATGATCTTACTTGTATCCTTTATATGAAATAATGATATGTCGTTAGGATTTTCTCTTGAGGTCAATTATATGATATTTATGCCTAGATGCTTCCAGGAAATCCTTCCTCTAATTATAACAAAGTATTTTAGTAACATTTTTTGATTATTTAGGAGTATATTCTGTCTATTTATATGCCATCCTAACTTTCTACAAAATCCACTAATGGGGAATATTAATATGGTCAGGTTCATACTATTGTTTCATTCTCCCATAATAGAATTTTTTCCAAGGTATCATTGTCTTAATAGACTAAACAAGAATATATAGGGAAGAAATTTGAATAGGATCTAGAGGAACTGTTGACTCCTAAAACTAATAATGAGGAAAGGTTGGTAGAATATTCATCCATTCTCATAATGGATTAATATTGATGTCTCAATTAATCTTTTGTGATGAGACCCTACTATAAGGAAAGTGTGCAGGGATATTCCCTAGGCGGAGTGTCCTAATATGATTATTTGTGGAGAAATGTGCTTCTAAATTCTGTACATCCCATTATTTATAAGTTATATTATATTTCATCATATAATATATATTCTCTTACAAATCCTCTATCATGAGGATATTACAATTTTAATTAAACTCATAAAGAGATTCATTTACTGCCTAGAACTAAAATCAAGGAGTAAGTGGCACCATCCTTCTAGGCCACTATTCTATTTTCTTAATCATTATAGTAACATGCATTGGGTGGCCAATTAATTATCCAAAAATTGGTGATACGCCAAATCTATTGTTTCCTTGTTCAGAAAAAATATCATTTAATGATAACTGGATAACAGATTCTATCTCATTAGATCAATGGGTGATCGATATGATGTTTCGATATAATAAAGGCTGGTAAAAACATAAACAAAAAAACACATGAGTCTAGTATATCATGGATGAAAAGTTTCATTCAATCACTTCTATAGCTTGAGGTACTACTAGGGGTATACAGTTTTTTATCTATTGGATTCCCCAACCCACAATCACTACAACAATTTTGAGCCGATGAGTTCTGGTTTTCAAAAGGCATGGAATTAATGGAACATTACCAGTGAATCCTCTAATGCACATAGGTCAAGAGGATCAGCGGTTGCTCTTATCAAACTATTTAACTGGGATTATTTTCTATTTTATAGTTCACTTATAAATTTAATGTAGTTCTGTGAATCCTTTAAAAATCAGAAAAAAATGGTATGTTTCCCTTCTTATTATCAATCATTACACTACTAGAAAAGGGGGTAGTGGAGGCCCCCTGACTCGGGCGACCGCCATTGGCGGTCGCTATAGCCCACCTTTAGCGACCGCCAATGGCGGTCGCTAACCTCCCTAAAAATATTCGGGGGGGTTTGTGCCCCCCCCCCCCCCCCCCCGCCCTCTCGATCTCTGCCCTAACCCCTCGCCGCCCTCCCTCGCGCCGCCCTCCCCTCCCCCGCCGCCCGGCCTCCCCCGCCGCCCGGCCTCCCCCGCCGCCCGGCCTCCCCCGCCGCCCGGCCTCCCCCGCCTCCCGGCCTCCCCCTCCGCCCGGCCTCCCCCGCCGCCCGCCCTCCCCCGCCGCCCGGCCTCCCCCGCCGCCCGCCCTCCCCCGCCGCCCGTCCTCCCCCGCCGCCTGCCTTCCGGCCTCCGGCCGCCGCCCTCCGCCTTCGGGCCTCCGGCCGCCGCCCTCCGGCCTCTCGGCCCTCCCCCCCCCCCCCCCACCCCGGACGGCACCCGCACCCCGGACAGCCCCCGGCACGCACTCCGGACCGCCCCCCGCACCCCGGACGCCTCCCCGCACCCCGGACAGCACCCCCCCGCGCACTCCGGATCGCCCCCCGCACCCCGGACGCCTCCCCGCACCCCGGACAGCACCCCCCCGCGCACTCCGGACCGCCCCCCGCACCCCGGACGCCTCCCCGCACCCCGGACAGCCCCCCACCCTGCACTCGGACACCCCCCTCCGAACCCGGACAGCCCCCCCCCCCCCCCCCCCCCCCCCCCGCACCCCGGACAGCCCCCCCCCCCCCCCCCGCACTCGGACACCCCCCCTCCGAACCCGGACAGCCCCCCCGCACCCCGGACAGGCCCCCCGCACCCCGGACACCCCACCCCGCACCCCCGACAGCCCCCCTGCACCCCAGACAGCCCCCCCTCCCCCGCACCTCGGACACCCCCGCACCCCGAACACCCCTGCCCGCACCCCTGACAGGCCCCCGACACCCCGGACACCCCTCCCCGCACCTCGGACAGCCCCCCCCCCCCCCCCCCCCGACCCCGGACACCCCCCCCCCCCCCTCGCTGCCCGTCCCCCGTCCCCTCACCGCCTCCTCTCCTCCAGCTCCCCGCCGCCGCCGCCGCCCGTCCCCTCCCTTGCCGCACCGCCTTTGGCTCCGGCTCCCCTTCGCTGCTCCTCTCCCTCGCAGCACCGCCTTCGGCTCCCCTCCCTTTCAGGTTTGTAGCTCAATCAGGTAACATGAGCTTTCAGTTACATTATTATTTTATCAATGGTTCATAAACAAATGATTAATATTTATTTTGAATATAGTTGATTTGAAAAATGTAAATGTAATAAGTATTGTGTAAATGTTTGTTATACAGATATTATTATGGATAAGAGTTGGATTGATCTTCCAAATCGAACGTCTAGAGAATATTTCAATGGCATTATGCAGTTTATTGACTTCACGAGAGGATTTGAAAGTGACTATATTAGTTGTCCATGTAGAAAATGTGCTAACAGATATCAATTCACACGAGATACTGTGAGGGAGCACCTTTTCTTTAATGGATTTCTGAAAAATTATAAGAGTTGGACTCGTCATGGAGAAGAATATGTTCGTTGTCAAAATACAGATGCAGCTCAGATGGATGTTGATGCAAGGATGACTGATCCAATGCATGAAATGCTTACTGAAATGGTACGTGGGTTTGATCCTGAAGGCATTGACATCCAGAATCTTGAGACCGGTGAGATAAATCTTCGCTCTGGTGCAGATCGTGATTCGAGGAGGTTTTATGAAGTACTTGATGATGCGCAAACAGAATTATATCCTGGATGTACTTCTTACAATAAACTGTCGTTCATCGTGGAGTTGTTGCATTTGAAGACTTTGAACAATTGGTCAGACACATCATTCGACATGCTTTTGGTTTTATTGAAAAAAGTTCTTCCTGTCGATGCTAAGATTCCTGAGTCATATTACTATGCTCGTAAGTTGACAGAGAACTTAGGTTTTACATATGAGACTATAGATGCATGTGCAAACAATTGTATGTTGTTTAGAAATGAAACTGCTCATTTGGATATCTGTACGGTTTGTGGCGCTTCCAGGTGGAAAGAGAACAGGGGAAATAAGACTCATCAAAGTCAGATTGCGATACAGGGGAAACCGATTGCCGTAAAGCAAATGCGTTACTTTCCCCTTAAACCGAGGTTGAAAAGATTTTTTATGCCATCTAAAGTTTCTAATTTAATGAGATGGCATGCAGAAAGAGTTCATGAAAGTGACATGTTAACCCACCCGGCAGACTCTCATGCATGGAAGGATTTTGATAAGAGACATCCCGACTTTGCTAAAGATGTTCGTAATGTCCGATTGGGATTGGCAGCAGATGGTTTCAATCCATTCAAGTCTATGGTTGGTGCAACTCATAGCACATGGCCCGTGGTGTTGGATCCATATAATCTTCCTCCGTGGCTTTGTATGAAGCAACAATTTATATTACTTTCCACTCTTATTGATGGACCTAAAAGTCCGGGGGATAAGATTGATGTTTACCTTCAGCCATTGATTGATGAGTTGAATGAATTTTGGGGCGATGGTGTGATGACTTATGACTGCGAAACGAATGAAATGTTCAAACTGCATACAGCTTTATTGTGGACAATCAATGACTTCCCAGCTTATGCAAATTTATCAGGCTGGAGTACGAAAGGGGAATTTGCTTGCCCTTGTTGCAATAAAAGTAAAAAATCTGTATGGCTTAAACATTCCAAAAAATGGGCATACATGGGTCACAGTCGTTTTCTCCCTCCCCAGCACAGGTTCAGAAAGGACAGAGTGGCATTTGATGGTTCTAGAGAGTTCAGCCCAGCACCAAAGATCATGACAGGAGTCGAAATGTTATCGCAGATTGAGGAAGAAAACATCCGCATGGTATATGAAATTCAGGATTTGGTGGCTCCTCCAGTACGTAATATTCGTGCTGCGGGTAGGCAGTGCAGTCACAATTGGAAAAAGAAAAGTATTTTTTATAGTCTTCCGTATTGGAAAACTAACATGTTGAGGCATAATTTGGATGTCATGCACATTGAAAAAAATGTTTGTGATAACATATTGTGGACCATTTTAGGTGTCAGTGGAAAGTCAAAGGACCATGTTAATGCACGCCGTGATTTGGAAGAAATGGGTTTAAGGAAACAGTTGCATTTACAGTTAGCTGAGGGAAACAAGGCATATATGCCTGCTGCACAGTATTCGATGACTACAGAGGAGAAAGAGACATTTCTTTCCATTTTAAAGATGGTCAAGGTGCCTGATGGTTACTCTTCTAATATTTCAAAGTGTGTGAATCTGACGAGCAAGACATTGCAAGGGTTGAAAAGTCATGACAATCACATATTACTTCAGCAGTTGATTCCAATCGCAATTTGTGATTGTTTATCCCCCAATGTTGTTCAACCCTTGATTGAGATGAGTAATTTTTTTAGACAGCTTTGTTTAAGAAATCAACGAATGAGTGATTTAAAAAGTTTGCAGGACCGAATTGTACTTACGCTTTGTCACTTTGAGAAACTTTTCCCCCACTCATTTTTCGATGTTATGGTCCACTTAACAGTGCACCTAACTGATGAAGTAATGGCTGCTGGTCCAGTGCAATTCAGGTGGATGTATCCTATTGAACGGTATTTGAGTACATTGAAAAGATTTGTACGCAACAGAGCTCGTCCAGAGGCATCAATAGCCAATGGTTATTTGATGGACGAGTGTACTACCTTTTGTGCAGAATATCTTACGGATGTTGAAACAAAATTAGATAAGCCCTCTCGGATTCATGATGGTTCAGTTGGAGAAGGAACCACATTTGATATGGACAACATCGAGTGGATACAAGCACATCGATATATCTTGTTCAATACTCCATCAGTTGCACCATTAATGCAGTAAGTATCTTATCAATGTGCTTGTATAACTTTTACATGTTTTCTTTGCATAAGTTGATCTTTTAAACATCGCGTAATCATTTGCAGGAAACACATTAATGAGATAAAAGAAGAGATGCATCGTGCGACTGAGTTACAAATTCAACAATCTCATTATGCGGCATTTCATGATTGGTTCAAGGATTATGTATGTATAAATTGATTTTCATTATGAGTGAAGTATTAAACTAATTCTTTCTGCATATATCAGTATTGATTTTTATAAATTATGTAGGTTCGTAAGCTGAGGGAGTTAGGGGACCCCACGTTACCTGAATTATTTATCCAACTGGCTGAGGGTCCATCTATAACCGCTCGTCGTTATAAAGCTATTGATGCTAATGGTTTTCGATTTCGCATTAAAGATGTTGATGACAAACGAGCAACACAAAACAGTGGAATCGGTTGTCCCTTTGTCGATTCTGGTTATTACTATGGTCAATTGATAGACATCATTGAAGTTGTATACACACACGGTTTGAAGTACATATTGTTAAAGTGTAATTGGGTTGATCCAGTGCGTGGATGTAAAGTCGATCAATATCAGTTTTCATTGGTGAATTTTAACTACATGTTATACAGAAATAATGAACGAGTTGAGAATGAACCTTTCATCTTGACATCACAAGCGGAACAAGTATTCTTCGTTACTTTGCCTTCGGATCCAAGTTGGCAAGTTGTTGTCAAAATGTCTCGGCGAGGAGTGTTTTTATTTGAAGAAGATGAACCCGAGACTGTTCCGTTTGTTTACCAACAACTTGATCAACATACCGTAGTTCAACGTGAAGAAGATATTTATTGGGTCAGAGCGGCTGTTGAAGGAGAAACGGTCGATTTGCATGCTTAATGAAAGGTATAATTGTTTTCCCGCTATTCAGTAGAATGTCCTAGGATATCATAAATTATCTAATCATTTTATAAATCCTTATAAGTTTTAATCCTCACTTTTGTAAGTTAATTCAGTCATAAATATTTAGGTTGATTAACTTTCTGATTTTTTAAAATTCATTCACAACTAATTATTCAATCCATTTTTTGTTTGATTAACAGTTGTACAAGTTTGATTTATTAAGAACAATCCAATTTATCTTTTAAACACTTTGGACTCATTACTGATATTTTGTATGATTGCAGACATGTCAGGGGAAGAGGCAGAAAATCCACATCATCCATCTGAGGCATCTACGTCTCAGGGTCGAGGTATGTTTGACAGTCATTATCTATATTATTTATGTAATTAACATATATATATATATATAACATTTGTCAATTTATATATAAAATTGTTTTCAACAGGATCAGACTCGGCTGCTTCTTCCTCTCGCAGGAGAGGCCCTGGTCGTGGCATATTAGCATGGAATTCCGACACGACGATAGATGTTTCATTTGATGAGGTATTTCATCCCGTGGGACCGAATGCCCCGGCATTTATTCGTCAGCTGGGTCATATCATACGTGACCCACATCGATTTCCATTGACCACGCGTGATTGGGCTTCTATCCCTCAGGACACATTAGATCGTCTATGGAGGGAGGTTCAGGTAAGAAAATAATTTTACTTTATTTTCTATTTATAAATAATACTAATATGTTTGATTATCTTCATTATAGCAAAATTTGAAAGTATGCCCTGAAGAGTTTCGGCCCGTGTGTATGAGCAAATGCCGTAAGCTGTGGAAAGATTATAAAGGCAAAGTGAAGAGGGACCACTGGGTACCAAATGTCGGTGCCCCGGACATTTTGGAAAAAGTCCCGAGAGGTGTCCTCCCGGCTCAGTGGCGTGACTTGGTTGCATATTGGTCTACTGAGGGTGTTGCGGTTTGTATATTAATTATTTTGCTCTATATATATTTTCAAGAATATGTGATTTGTTTGAAATTTGAATGAATTGAATGTAGGAGGTGTCAACACGCCATTCGGAGAATCGAGCGTTGCAGGGACCAGCTCACAGGCTCGGGACTCGTCACGTGTCTCAAATCCGACATGAGGTATATATTATTCACTTTTTAATTAATTAATTAATATGGTTTTGTGTTTATATTCTTTTAATATACAGTTGCGAGGGCAAGGTGCAGCAACTGATAAAATGTCGGTGTGGATAAGGACTCGTGATCGCAATGATCCAGAGGTTGCAGCATTGATAGTAAGTGTCTGTACTTACCAATAATTACATAAATCTTTATATTAACATATATATATTTATATATATTTAAATATTTCACAGGATCAATTTGAAGCTGAGTTAGAACATCTGCCAGAGGACCAGCGACAGCTTCCCATGCGACGGGATGAGATCTTTCATCGCATTATTGGTAGGGACGGGCATGGCTATAGTTTGACCTATGGAGCAGGGATTCCTCGTTCTGTAGTGTCACGCTCTGCGGTTGTCGGTCCTGCTGTTGCTCATATGACACAGCAGATGTCAGATTTTGAGGCACGGCTGCGCGCTTCCGAGGAGACAAATGCGCAATTGACAGCTGAGGTAAGAGCACTGCGGGAATATGTGCGTCGAGCTGATGGTACAGGGGATCATACGACGCAGGTATATACTGTATTTATTTATTTAATTTAAATTATTTTTGTTATTAAAATATTTATAATGTTTATTTGTTGTAGGCACCTGGTCCACCAGAAGGAGGTAACAGTGATGGCAACGCGTGACGCACCATATATTCACGAGATATGTTTTTTGTTTTTACTGGTAGGGTTGACATTGATGTACTGTATTTATTCATTTAAGTAATGCATTATTACCATCCATGGTGGTCTTTTAAATATTTTATACACATATTGAGTTTTTGATCAGATAATCTTGAATGATTCTACATTTGAAAAAGTCGAACTAATTCCAACAGATCAATAAATCTGATATTATAGATTATGTATTATCCAATATATTTTTTATAAATTTTTGTATGGTATCGATAAAAGAAATATGTATTAATTAGATGTTATCACTTTTATTTTTCACTTTTGTAATCAATGGGATGACCTTTGCACCCCCGGAGAGCCCCCCGCACCGCCGTACAGCCCCCCGCACCCCCGTACAGCCACCCGCGCACCCCCGTAAAGCCCCCCGCACCCCCGTACTTCCCCCCGCCACCCCCGTACACCCCCCCCCCCCCCGCACCCCCGTACAGCCCCCCGCACCCCCGTACAGCCCCCCCGCACCCCCGTACAGCCCCCCGCACCCCCATACAACCCCCCGAACCCCCGTACTGCCCCCCGCCACCCCCGTACAGCCCCCCCGCACCCCCGTACAGCCCCCCGCACCCCCGTACACCCCCCCCCCCCGCACCCCCGTACAGCCCCCTGCACCCCCGTACAGCCCCCCCGCACCCCCGTACAACCCCCTGCACCCCCGTACTGCCCCCGCCACCCCCGTACAGGCCCCCGCCACCCCCGTACAGGCCCCCGCACCCCCGTACAGCCCCCCCGCCACCCCCGTACAGCCCCCCCGCACCCCCGTACAGCCCCCCGAACCCCCGTACAGCCCCCCGCCACCCCCGTACAGCCCCCCGAACCCCAGCACAGCCCCCCCCCCCCCCCCCCCGCACCCCCGTACAGCCCCCCGCACCCTCGTACAGCCCCCCCGCACCCCCGTACACCCCCCGCACCCCCGTACTGCCCCCCGCCACCCCCGTACAGGCCCCCGCCACCCCCGTACAGGCCCCCGCACCCCCGTACAGCCCCCCCGCACCCCCGTACAGCCCCCCGAACCCCCGTACAGCCCCCCGCCACCCTCGTACAGCCCCCCGCACCCCCGTACAGCCCCCCCCCCCCCCCCCCCCCCGCACCCCCGTACAGCCCCCCGAACCCCCGTACAGCCCCCCGCCACCCCCGTACAGCCCCCCGCCACCCCCGGAGTGCCCCCCCGCCACCCCCATACAGCCCCCCGCCACCCCCGTACAGCCCCCCGCCACCCCCGTACAGCCCCCCGCACCCCCGTACAGCCCCCCGCCACCCCCCGTACAGCCCCCCCGCACCCCCGTACAGCCCCCCGAACCCCCATACAGCCCCCCTCGCACCCCCGTACAGCCCCCCCGCACCCCCGTACAGCCCCCCCGATTGTGTCGTTTTCAGCAGCGCGACGCGCGCTGAAATGGCGCGTTGGGGGGTCAAAACCACCCGAACGACCTCCGAATGCCACGAAACCGTACGACAACATCCGGGGCGTCAATTGTGAAATGGTCGGCCAGACGGAACCTCATTCGGAGGTGCCGTGCGACCGCGGCGGCCGGAAAGCCGTTAAACACCAAAACGGCGTGCGGCGGTCCGATTCGGAGCAAACGTGCTCCGAACGACCTGAAACCGCACGGGGACGACAAGAATATTATTCCTGAGATGCAGGAGGAGGCCGCACGTCCATCGGACGTGCGGCGCGCGCGGCACGCCCGATTGTGTCGTTTTCAGCAGCGCGGCGCGCGCTGAAATGGCGCGTTGGGGGGTCAAAACCACCCGAACGACCTCTGAATGCCACGAAACCGTACGAAAACATCCGGGGCATCAATTGTGAAATGGTCGGCCAGACGGCACCTCATTCGGAGGTGCCGTGCGACCGCGGCGGCCGGAAACGTGTTTCCGGCGCCGTTAAACACCAAAACGGCGTGCGGCGGTCCGATTCGGAGCAAACGTGCTCCGAACGACCTGAAACCGCACGGGGACGAGAGGAATATTATTCCTGAGATGCAGGAGGAGGACGCACGTCCATCGGACGTGCGGTGCGCGCGGCACGCCCGATTGTGTCGTTTTCAGCAGCGCGGCGCGCGCTGAAATGGCGCGTTGGGGGGTCAAAACCACCCGAACGACCTCCGAATGCCACGAAACCGTACGACAACATCCGGGGCGTCAATTGTGAAATTGTCGGCCAGACGGCACCTCATTCGGAGGTTCCGTGCGACCGCGGCGGCCGGAAACGCGTTTCCGGCGCCGTTAAACACCAAAACGGCGTGCGGCGGTCCGATTCAGAGCAAACGTGCTCCGAACGACCTGAAACCGCACGGGGACGACAGGAATATTATTCCTGAGATGCAGGAGGAGGCCGCACGTCCAGCGGTCGTGCGGTGCGCGCGGCACGCCCGATTGTGTCGTTTTCAGCAGCGCGGCGCGCGCTGAAATGGCGCGTTGGGGGTCAAAACCACCCGATTGACCTCTGAATGCCACGAAACCGTACGACAACATCCGGGGCGTCAATTGTGAAATGGTCGGCCAGACGGCACCTCATTCGGAGGTTCCGTGCGACCGCGGCGGCCGGAAACGCGTTTCCGGCGCCGTTAAACACCAAAACGGCGTGCGGCGGTCCGATTCGGAGCAAACGTGCTCCGAACGACCTGATACCGCACGGGGACGACAGGAATATTATTCCTGAGATGCAGGAGGAGGCCGCACGTCCATCGGACGTGCGGTGCGCGCGGCACGCCCGATTGTGTCGTTTTCAGCAGCGCGGCGCGCGCTGAAATGGCGCGTTGGGGGGTCAAAACCACCCGAACGACCTCCGAATGCCACGAAACCGTACGAAAACATCCGGGGCGTCAATTGTGAAATGGTCGGCCAGACGGCACCTCATTCGGAGGTGCCGTGCGACCGCGGCGGCCGGAAACGCGTTTCCGGCGCCGTTAAACACCAAAACGGCGTGCGGCGGTCCGATTCGGAGCAAACGTGCTCCGAACGACCTGAAACCGCACGGGGACGACAGGAATATTATTCCTGAGATGCAGGAGGAGGCCGCACGTCCATCGGACGTGCGGTGCGCGCGGCACGCCCGATTGTGTCGTTTTCAGCAGCGCTGCGCGCGCTGAAATGGCGCGTTGGGGGGTCAAAACCACCCGAACGACCTCCGAATGCCACGAAACCGTACGACAACATCCGGGGCGTCAATTGTGAAATGGTCGGCCAGACGGCACCTCATTCGGAGGTGCCGTGCGACCGCGGCGGCCGGAAACGCGTTTCCGGCGCCGTTAAACACCAAAACGGCGTGCGGCGGTCCGATTCGGAGCAAACGTGCTCCGAACGACTTGAAACCGCACGGGGACGAGAGAAATATTATTCCTGAGATGCAGGAGGAGGCCGCACGTCCATCGGACGTGCGGTGCGCGCGGCACGCCCGATTGTGTCGTTTTCAGCAGCGCGGCGCGCGCTGAAATGACGCGTTGGGGGGTCAAAACCACCCGAACGACCTCCGAATGCCACGAAACCGTACGACAACATCCGGGGCGTCAATTGTGAAATGGTCGGCCAGACGGCACCTCATTCGGAGGTGCCGTGCGACCGCGGCGGCCGGAAACGCGTTTCCGGTGCCGTTAAACACCAAAACGGCGTGCGGCGGTCCGATTCGGAGCAAACGTGCTCCGAACGACCTGAAACCGCACGGGGACGACAGGAATATTATTCCTGAGATGTAGGAGGAGGCCGCACGTCCATCGGACGTGCGGTGCGTGCGGCACGCCCGATTGTGTCGTTTTCAGCAGCGCGGCGCGCGCTGAAATGGCGCGTTGGGGGGTCAAAACCACCCGAACGACCTCCGAATGCCACGAAACCGTACGACAACATCCGGGGCGTCAATTGTGAAATGGTCGGCCAGACGGTACCTCATTCGGAGGTTCCGTGCGACCGCGGCAGCCGGAAACGCGTTTCTGGCGCCGTTAAACACCAAAACGGCGTGCGGCGGTCCGATTCGGAGCAAACGTGCTCCGAACGACCTGAAACCGCACGGGGACGACAGGAATATTATTCCTGAGATGCAGGAGGAGGCCGCACGTCCATCGGACGTGCGGTGCGCGCGGCACGCCCGATTGTGTCGTTTTCAGCAGCGCGGCGCGCGCTGAAATGGCGCGTTGGGGGTCAAAACCACCCGAACGACCTCCGAATGCCACGAAACCGTACGACAACATCCGGGGCGTCAATTGTGAAATGGTCGGCCAGAAGACACCTCATTCGGAGGTGTCGTGCGACCGCGGCGGCCGGAAACGCGTTTCCGGCGCCGTTAAACACCAAAACGGCGTGCGGCGGTCCGATTCGGAGCAAACGTGCTCCGAACGACCTGAAATGAGATTATTTCTTGAATCAAAGTTTTTAAATTATTATAGAACAATGATTTGATATTATACATATATTAAATATATATTAAATATATATTAAAACATTTAAAATATATTATATATATATATATATTTAAAATATTTTATTTAATAGTATATATATATATATAATTATAGCACAATGATTTGTATTTAAAATATTGTATTTAATAGTATATATATATTATAGCACAATGATTTGTATTTAAAATATTGTATTTAATAGTATATATATATTATAGCACAATGATTTGATATTATATATATATTAAATATATATTAAAACATTTAAAATATATTATATATATATATATATTTATATTTATATTCAATTCAATAAAAAAAATTTTAAAAATTTTTTTTTTTTAGAATAGCGACCGCCATTGGCGGTCGTTAAAGGCCTCTAGCGACGAGGCAACAGCGACCGCCATTGGCGGTCGCTGCGCGGCCGCTAAAGCCCTTTAGCGACCGCCAATGGCGGTCGCTAATGGCCTTATATATAGTAGTGTTAACATAAATAGTTGTAAACATATAGAAATACTATAGTTTCTCTATTAATGTGAACATTCTAACATATAATTTTTTCTCCATCAATTGTATCATTTGTATATATTTGTTCCACTCATTATTTTCTTTTTTCATTAGGGTTGGTAAATTGTTTATTATTGTATAATTTAATGCCATGTAGCTAGGAGCTGAAGGGCATATCACTAACCAATATTTCGGTATGTTTTATTTGTTCTTTGATAAATCCCATAAAAATGTATTTTTATATAACTTTGTGGGAGGAATCATTACCCATAATCTAGTAATACCAATATAGACACATCGTACCCTTTATGGTAATGTGGATAAGTCCACATACATGTCATTTAATGTCATGTAGAATGAACTAAAAGGAAATAGATATCTAAAAATGCATCGAATGGGACATATAAAAGGGAATCCCCTTTAATATGATTTCAAAGGGAGTATATCATTAAAAATATGGGTTTGTTTCTTAGGTAATATTGTTCAGTGAGACATTGTTTGTTCTTTCATCTATGTATATATCCCAGTGAATAAGATATTACCTTATCAAAAATATCATTTAATGTGGATGCATACCTTGTAATATAGACCATTTTAAGATAAAGGGGGCCTCAAATGGAATATGAACCAATTGGAAGGGATGTCTCGTCTCATGGGGAATTTGGATTTTTTTAACAGGGTATAAGTGGTCTCATGAAGAATATAGCCCCATGTTGATATATTATTTTTATTTGGTTCCATAAGTAGTATGGAAAAATGAATATATGATATTACATGTTGTGTTTGAACCTCATATAGGTTCCCCATGTATCATGGCAATAATAAATTGAATCCCATATCTTTCGGATTGAATTGTTTACGGTCGTGTGATTTGAACATATCATAGAGTTTAAAATCATATGATATGAATATTTTTATGTTCTTTTAATTTATATTGGGAGGAAAATTTCAAATCTTTTTTACTTCATGTGAAAAATAAATTAATGTCACAAAAGGGGTGAATTATGAAATTATAGGAATCTTAGGGAATGATGGCCCTAGATACCAACATATTCGAGAATATAGATCATTGATGTTGAAAATAATACTAGAAATATAACCTAGTGTGATGTATTTCATGGTGGATAAGTCCCCGTGAGGATTAACAGTGTAACGTCCCAAATCTGGGAGCCACACAACAAGTGCCCAGATCCTGGTTGGTCACATGACCTCAAACACATTTCCCCAATTGCCCAAGGCTTCCATCTAGCAGCGAGGGGGTAGGATTGATTGTGGGGAAACTATTCCCCATTTTTCAAAGTGTATCGTAGCGGAAATAAATATAAACATACAAAAGAGGAAGCAGTAAACAATATAAACCTGAAATGGAAAACAGAACTGATGTAAAATATAACCAACAGTCATATATTTGATGATGGAAGATGATATTTATTTTAATAAAGTATCCAAATTAGTATACACTGCAATCAGATACAATTCAACAGAAAGTAAACAATACAACCAAACAAAACCAAAGCATTATACAGGAATGCAGCAGCATCGTATGCCAAAGCTCAGTCCCATGCTCTCCTACTCCTCAACAACAATTTTGTACCTGTGCATGGACTCATTAATTTATCGACACTTGCAACAATATAATCCGTTTAGGCCTAAGACATGACCCAAATAGGGTGTGAGAAATAAATCCCAGTAGGCAACCACCAAAGGCTCGTGCCCAACTGTCAGTGAAAATGTGCAACATCTGTGTGCAATAATGAAATTCAGTAAACTAGGAGGTACTCAAAAGTAACTATTCCTACCAGTTACATTGTCATTTAAATAATTATTTAACAATTCCTAGAATGTGATTAAGCTTGGCATGTACAATATAAGAAATCACCATAGTGAGTATTCGAGTAAACATTGTCCCCATACGTGCAAATCCTTACCTTCAGAAAAACAAAAATTAAACCCTCAGGTGACTGCCCTCATGAATAAAAAATATTTCCCTTAGTTGTTCGAGATATTTCCCTCAGGCACAGAAGCTACTACACTCAGGCATAGGAAACGTTGCCCTCAGGCTAAACAAAACCTTGCACTCAAGATAATCAAACCTTGCCCTCAAATTAAACAGAACCTCTTCCTCGGGATAAACAAAACCATTCCCTCAGGCTAATCAGAAGAAAAACAAGTAATCCGGCCAAGCCCAATGCATAAGTATGAAATTTATACATGTTTCCTATCAAGAAAACTCAAATTATGAAATAATCACGGCATACCCATGGGAATCCTGGCCAAAAGACTAATCAAGGAAAACGCACCCTTGGGGTGGCCCTTGATCAAAGAAACGATCCCAAGTAGGAGATTATCCTTATTCATTATATTACCTATGCAATCCTATGTATCTCAACAATCAAAGACTCTACCATAAGACTCCATGAACAGGGATGTGTGGCACAACTGTACACAAAATCAACTCAATAATAGGAATTAAACACAAGACCACCTACCTCGATCTCCTCTGACAGGTATATATGAAAGGTGCCTTCAAAAAAACCAAGAACGATGTAGATCTAAGATAAAAGATGATCCATTAAAACAAAAATAACTTCTCTTATGGAATGAATTGGAAGGAAAGGATCAAGGAGAGAGAAGATATCACCAGTACAGTTCAGACGAGATTGACGGTGGAGGAATCAGAGTCACAATGTGTGATCGGGAGCTCCTCCAAGTCCCGGCCTCCTCTTCTCCAACTCTTGGTGAGTTGTTTTTCTCCTCTGTCGAATGAGGAGGCTAGTGCCGGTTTTTAACGAAAAAACCTAAATACCTGGCGTGTAATTTCAAGTAAATGGTGTGTACTTTATTTTTTACTATTCACTAGTGGGTACTCTCCACTGACTTACTGTTCATCTGCTGACTGATTACACGACGTGCATTACTATGTTCATGGCGTGTATAATCTTTCCTCTAGTATCCAATTCAAATGCATTATTTTTCACCTACCGACTAATTACAAGACGTGTATTAGTAAGTACACATCATGTGGTTAGTTTTTACACCCTTAATCACCGACAAGTCTACACTCCCTGTGTTATCCTCCCACACAGCCTGAGTATATGATGTGTGTAAAAACATACATGAAATTTATTTTGTTTTTACACCCAAGCCTGCACGCCATGTATTCTCATCCCACACGGCCAAAGTACATAGCATGTGTACAAATGTACAGAACGTGTAGTCGGTTTTTACTCCCAAACATGCACACCCTATATTATCATCCCACACAGCCAAAGTACACGGAGTGCGTAAAAAATCACACGGTGTGTACCCATAAATTATGGGATTTTCCCACATTTCCCTTATGTTTTAAAAAACACTTAATGAAAATAAAAAGAACAAGCCCATACCTCAAGAATAAAAACCAAGTTCTCACAAAATTACACCCATAAAGAAATTCATCCCCGAATTTCCCATCCAAGGGTGCTGAAGATAAATATAGGAACAATTCCAGCCACTGAGCACATATGTCGGTCTCCCTCTCCTAGGTTTCGTCCTGCACTCGACAATACTTCCATAGCACCCATACTATAGGAACTGACCAGCCTCACATAACCTTCATTATATAATCAAAAATATGAATCAGATTCTCTTTCAAGGATGAATCAACCTGAAGTTCAACCTCATCGGTGTAACACCCCAATCTTATACGGTACGCTTCTCTTGAATAATGCAATAGCATGTGTTGTACGCAACATCGAGTTCTAACACACACCACAACCGATCAAACTAGCCATTATGAATAGTAATACCTACTTCTTTGAAGTTTATCTCTCAAAATGGACTTCATTTTTGGATTCAAAGTATCAAATTTAGCCTATGGTGAAATTTTGGTACTTTTGGATAACTTTAATATTTCGATGAATAGTGAAAATTACTAAATTTTAATTAAAAACAATTTTTTTAATCAAAATAATTAATAGTGATAAATTATGAATATGAGTGGTTTTAAAGTATATTTAGAATTTATTTTTTCCATTTATTTTAATGTTTTTCATTGGACATAATTTTACAATTAAACCGAACATAAACAAATATCAATCTTTTGATAGTTATTATATCTTAAAAACACGCTTTTTGTTTTGACAGCGGGAATTAATTTTAAATTAATTTCTGCCACTTTTGTGTTTTGAATTTGGAAAAATGGATTCCATATTTGGAATCGTGAGGTTCAAATTTTGTAAATAGGTAACATTTATTTTTAGACATTTTGAATAATTACTTCGTTAATAATTTATTTACGATGGTTAAAGGGTAAATCCAGTAAATAAGGGTTAAAAAATAATGTTATAATAATAAAAAATATCCCTAAAACTTTTCCTAAACTTATTGGTTGATAAATGTTCGACCATGGGCATCTTTGGGTCGATTTTGGGTCCCCATGGTGCCACTTATAAGTGATAGGGACACTTTATTTTAATTAAGTTAAAATGAATACAAAAATGACACAAGCATATATCTTTTTGAAAAACAATTTTTACATACGGTTATATATGTTGTAATTTTCAACTATAAATATTCATTACAAATCTAAAAATAGTTCCTACATAATTTTATTTTATTTATAATTTTTAGACATTAAATAATTTAATTTATATATGACACAATGGTGATGCAGTATTTACCATAATAGTGAAAAATTTAAATGATTGATATTGTAGATACCCAAATAAATATAATTTGAGACTATTGATGAATTACACTAATTTCCTAGGTTAATATGACATGTTAGGAATGATTTATTTAACGGTTTTAGAAGTAATAATTCTGTTATTAGTTCAAAAAATATCAATTATGGAATAGTGTCAAAATTTACATAAAAGAGTTTTTAAAACAAATATTATATTATTAATTTATATTAAATTCCTAAAAATATAAGGTTCGGCCACGAGACTTATATCATGACAGGGGTATCATTAATGGACCACTTGGGGGTCTCTTGTATATATATAGTACGTTTATTAACCATATAATATAAAAATACAAAGAGAAATTGTAAAAGTGAAACTAATTAACTAAGAGTTAATACTTAAAGATACGGTTAGTATAATGACCCAAACCAGTATAAATTAAATTTGTTGATTTTTTTTCTACCTATACCCACCTTAAAATTTAAATAATACACTTTGTAGTGATTAGTAACCGAATTTGAATTTATTATAAAATAATATTTCTAGCTTTTCCAAAGGTGCCCCTCACCCCTCTTATAAAAGGGCACTCTCCGTTCTCATTAACTCACACCTTCAAAGCCTTTTGGTTCGGCCAACATCTGCCCAAATACTCTCTAAACTTCCCTCAATACAACCTAGAGGCCTTATTTTGATCATAAGTCCTACTTAAGGAGCCCTTTTGATCAAATCAAAAGGAAGAACCCGAAGAAGAGGTAATGATTTCACCACCCTTTTTCAAGTACCATTCTTCTTTCACTTCTTCTTTCTTTGTTATTACCATTCTAAAAAAATAACTCCAGTATCTTATATATACTGTGATGTTATTATAACTACGTTACAATTATATTCAGTATTCTATCCATCCTTTGAAAAACATGTCACCATATATGCGTACGTTAGGCTTACCGTCTCCTCACCGTGGTGTAATTGTTATTCAATAAATTATTATTTGGATGGGTATAATAATGATTTATAATTCATTTAATTAATAAATATGACATTATAATAATTCTGTATATATGATATACCATCCAATTATATATTTTTTTAATATCAAAAGAATGATATTGTCGCTCGTGCGTACGTACAGACTACCGTCTCCATGAACGTGATGAGATTCATTCTCCATCATATCTATTCAAGTCTAATTCTCTTTTGATGTTTAATAATAGTATCTTAGGAATTGATATAATTCTGTATATGATTATGATACAACCTATCAATTACAAACACGACTTATGTAACAAAACATATAAAAGAAAACGAGTAAGTTAACACCCGAATCAACGATAATACTAATATATTATTAACAAATCAATGTTAAAAGATCATATATGATATCATATTAATGTATATGATTCTTGTATAATTTAATAACAATTATTTCACCACTATACAGGAGGTTAACCTACCCCCAACCATGGAAAAGTACAAGGTAAGGGTTATTTCACAATCTCTTCCTTATCCGAGGTTGTTTATACGTAATAATCTACTGGGATCTCTTTATCATCCACATCCATGTTTCTTAAAAATGTATTTCAAAACCTTTTTACTATTTACTATAATATGGGTTGAAGTCATTTACACCCTTTTTTGACTTTTTATAAGAGGGTTATAAAGGAATATTTCCGTCGTTTTCCAAACAATGTGCTTTTTAACCTTTTCGACAGAATTAAGGTAAAAATGTTTTTTTACTTATACTGTGGGTGCAGCTATTTTCCACCATTATAAAATCGTCAAATCTTCCCTTACAAGCTTATAAGAATATTTTCAAAGAAAATGGTTTATTTTAAAAATATATGACTCTTAAATGATTTCAAAATAGAAAGAGATATTTATCTAAAAAGAGTTTTTATTTCATCTATGTCAACTTCCTTTGAGGGATTTTATGCATATTTGAAGTTGATTTCTTATGATACAAAACTTCTATATTGTATTGAAGGTTTTGTGATATGTTTGACTGTGAATGTTCTATTTTTTATACCAATCATGATTTATGGTGAAAGTATTTACATTTTATATGCTAGTTTTAATACGAATGTTTATGTTATGTTTAAACCATTTCATATGGGAATGCATTGGTCTTAATATGTGATGGGTGGAGCCTGCTATAGCTCCTCGATGCATTGGTAGGTCTCATGAGACAAACTATTGTCTTGGAACAAGGCCTTGGAAAAATATTATTTGTAGTCTTGGCATGAGGCCTTGACTATGTGGTTATGATAGTCTGGCATTATGCATTCCATCATTATGAAAGTGGTTATTGATATGGCATGTGATTATTCGATTAGTAGAATATCTAATTGAATAAGTAAATGGAATTATTTAATTTTATTTCTTCCATACTATGTTGAAGCTCAAGTTTAAAAGGCTTTTGTTTTAGTTATACATTGCCTTAAATTTTTATTATTATTTAAGAAAGATTCCGCTATATTGATATCCTTACTGGGAATTTGAGGTCACCCATTTTCTAAGTTTTATTTTTCCTAGGATGTGAAGAAGTAAATTATGAATGACCTGAAGGGATACTATGAGGGGATAATAGTGTCGAATATGGAGACAATATTGTGTTGTAGTAGTTTTTCACTTTATGATGTAATGTAAAACTTTATGAATATATCTAGTGTTACCAAGGCTACTAAACCAATCAGTCTTTTGAGATTTAATATTTCTTGTGACCATGCCAATGTTATATAATAATGCACTGACTCTGGGTAACTGGGGTTGGGGAGTTACAGTTGTTATCAAAGGAAGTTTAGTACTAACCTTGGAAGCTAGATTTAGATAAACTATGATTTGAGAACATAGCCCAAAGATAGACATTGAGGATTAGTATAGAAGAACTTCCTATAATTTTGGTATTATAGAGATTTTGTTAGTTTTCCAAGAAAAACATCCCTGTCTGGATACGAGCATGTAGAGGCAGATCTGGCACAGATGTACCTAGGGGTAAAACCCGAAAACACCGCTTTGAGCTAGACTCGAATGGGAACTGGTGCACGACAACGGGTCTTGCTGCACTCTTGGTTACGACACTCCCGGTGGACATGCTTAGGATAACTCTCATTTTCTTTACAAATCATTATGAAGGGTTTATGAGTACATACTTCCTCAAAGAAAACATTTCTATGATTATGGATTATATCCATAAATAGTTCAATTTATGTTAAGTGTTTTCTAAGTATGGAATTATGTATTTTGATTCATAAACTGATCTAGTTTATGCCATTGTTTAGAAATTGCACCTAGTGTAAGAAATGGAAACTGTATTAATGCACGCACTCCATGTAGTGAATGCTCTCCTGCTCAAGATAATTATAGTGGAGCTGGTGATGCAACTGGTGCCGATCAGCTAATCACCGTACTGGGACAACTCACCCAGGTTATGAATAATAACCTTACCCATATTGAGAACCCTGATCCACAACATGGAGGATCAATGTTAGATCGATTCATGGGGAAACAACCACCAATGTTCAATGGGAGTACAAATCCCTTAGTAGCTAGGCAATGGATAAATTCCTTAGAGAAAATATTTCAGACTTTGGGGAGTAGTGAAAGTGAAAAATTTATCATGGCAGTTTACCGCCTCACTGGAGATGCTGATCAATGGTGGTCATTGATTCAAAACATGAAGGAAGATGATGAAGTATCAAATATGGAATGGTGGGAGTTCAAAGATCTGTTTTTAG
Source organism: Viscum album (assembly GCA_963277665.1). Classification (NCBI taxonomy): domain Eukaryota; kingdom Viridiplantae; phylum Streptophyta; class Magnoliopsida; order Santalales; family Viscaceae; genus Viscum; species Viscum album. Next base: position 1,601,683,501 of record OY728153.1, on the reverse strand, counting down.
AAAAATACTTTCCTCGTGACCATCGAGCAGATTTGAAAGGAAATTTCTAAGTCTGAGACAAAAGGAGCATGATAATGTCACAAAGTACGAGGATAACATTACAAGGTTAGCATGGTATGCTAGAGATTATATACGTAACCCATGAAGTAAGATTGATCATTTCTTTTATGGGTTAAAACCATTTCTCTGTCAAGAATTAGTCTCACAATCATTCTCGACGTACGAAGACATTGTCTCATGTGATATCAAGACAGAGAAAGAGTTCTCAAAGTCTTATGACTATAAAGGAAAGCAAGAGAAGAAGAGATCTGGTGATCAATCCGAGAATGGAAATAAGGGGAAGAAGGGAAAGGTAGAATATCCATCCAGTGGTAAATGTGGGAAGAAACACCCCGGTACTTGCTTGAAGGGAATGGGTGTCTATTACAAGTTTGGTGAAAAAGGACACCAAGTTCCTGATTGCAAAGGGAAGAAGGAAGATACAAATGTTCAATGCTACAATTGCAGGGTGATGGGACATTATGCAAATGAATGTCGTAATCGTCAGGGGAACATACCTCAGAAAAGGCCAAGGGATCAAGGCCAAGCTTTTGCTATCACTACTGCTGAGGTAGAAGCTCCGAAAGACATGGTGGTAGGTAATTTAATGGTTTCCTCATGTTTAGGAAATGCATTATTTGATTCTGGATCATCGCATTGTTTCATATCTTCCCATTTTACTAAGAAAATTAGATATTTCCAATTTGATTTAACAAGGAAGTTGCCAGTTAAAACTCCTAAGGGAAGTATCATTGCAACAAAGTTTTATGAATCAGTCCTCATTAGAGTACATAAATGTTCTTTATCCGTTGATATCATCGTCATACCTATGATTGAGTTTGATATAATCCTTAGTATGGATTCGTTTTTGGATTATGATGCGATGATTTATTATAAGAAGAAGGAGGTTACGATTTTTGATGATGATGATAAGGAACACCTTATCTTTAGAGCAGAATCGTCACCATCTAATTCTTATCTAGATCCACCCCCAGTAGCTCAACTAAATTCAATTATTGGGGAGGAAGAGAATGAAATGACTGTGGGTGAGGAAAGGAATATTCAAAGAGAGGATGTACCCATTGTGAAAGAATATGTAGATTTATTTCCGGAAGATTTACCCGGACATCCTCTAGAATGAGAAGTTGAGTTTTCCATTGATTTAATTCCGGGATCAAGGCCCATATCGAATACCCCTTATAGAATGACCACTGTGAAATTAGTTGAACTATAGAAACAACTAGAGGAATTGAGTGATAAGGGATTTATTCTCCCTAGTGTTTCTCCATGGGGATCCCCTGATCTTTTTGTTAAAAAGAAATATGGGTCTATGTGGTTATGTATCGACTACAGGGAGATCAATGCTATAACAATAAAGAACAAGTTTCCCCTACCTCACATTGATGATGTATTTGACAAACTTCATGGAGCTCAATACCGTTCAAATATTGAACTTCGATCTGGATACCATCAGTTGTGTCTAAAAAAGTAATACATTCTGAAGACAGCATTTCGAACCAGGTACGAGCATTACGAGTTTACATTAATGCCTTTTGGATTGAAAAATGCACCATCTATTTTCATGGATCTGATGAATAGTGTTTTCAAGGAATATCACAATGAATTTTTTGTGGTATTTTTTGATGATATCTTGGAATAATCCAAAAGATTTGATGATCATGAAAAGCACCTGTGCATTATCCTAAAAACCCTGAGAGGACATGAATTATATGGGAAGTTTAGTAAGTGTGAATTCTGGCTTCATGAGATTTCTTTTCTTGGCCATATTGTCTCTAAAGATGGAATCTCTGTTGATCCTTCTAAGACCAAGGCAATCCATGAATGGCCAGCAACTACCAGTATAACTGAGGTACGTAGTTTTATTGGTTTAGCAGGTTATTATCGATGTTTCGTCCGGAATTTTTCCCGATTGGCTAACCCATTAACGAAGCTCACACGTAAAGGGGTTAAATTTGTTTGGACAAAAGTGTGTGAAGAATGGTTCGAAAAACTGAAGAGAAGATTAGTCAATTCTCCTATATTGGCACTACCATCGGGGAATGATGGGTTCGTTATTTATAGTGATGCATCGAAGAAAGGACTTGGTTGTGTCCTTATGCAGAATGATAGGGTTATTGCCTATGCATCACGAAAGTTGAAAATTCATGAGCAAAACTATCCTACACTTGATCTTGAGTTAGCAGTTGTGACCATTGCTTTGAAGATATGGAGGCACAACCTATATGGTGAAAAATGTGAGATTTATACTGATCACAAGAGTTTGAAGTATATTTTCTCACAAAAAGAACTCAACATGAGGAAAATGAGATGGCTTGAATTACTCAAGGATTATGATTGCACGATACACTACCACCCGGGGAAGGCAAACAAGGTGGAAGATGCTTTGAGAATAAAAGATAATGGAGTTTTGAACAATATTAGAATTGAAAGGGATCCAATTTTCATGGATATGGTGAAGATGGACATGGGAAAAACCAGGGAATGTGAAACAACTTTTCTTTTTAAAATGGTTTCCAAAACATCTTTATTAGAATGGATTAAGAGTTCTCAGACCGATGATAAAGAATTTCAAAAGAAGACTAAATCTGTGAATGATGGGAGATTGAGAGACTTTGTGTATGAAGAAAGAATTTTGAAATTCGGGAAGAGGCTTTGTGTTCCCGATATACCTAATCTAAAAAGGATATTGTTGGATGATGATCATAGTTCCAATTTCTCTATACACCCTGGGAGCACCAAAATGTATAGAGATTTGAAGGAACATTTTTGGTGGGATAACATGATCTGGGAGACTGCTGATTTTGTGTCTAGATGTATGGTTTGTCAACAACTGAAATTTGGAAGGCAACAACCTGGAGGATTCATGCAACCTCTTCCCATACCAGAGTGGAAATGGGACAATATTACGATGGACTTTGTCATGGGGCTACCAAAGACTCCTAGAAGGAACGATGTAATATGGGTTATTATTGATCGTCTTACCAAGTAAGAACATTTTATTGTTATAAGAGAAGATCTACCACGGAACGTCTAGCAAGACTATATATTAATGAAGTTGTGAGACTTCATGGAGTACCCCTATCGATTGTTTCTGATCGTGATACCCGTTTTACTTCAAGATTCTGGAAAAGTATCCAGAAAGCCTTGGATACTAAACTTCATTTGAGCACTACCTACCACCATCAGACAAATGGACAATCAGAATGAACTATTCAAACCTTAGAAGACATGTTGAGATCCTGCTCACTTGACTTTCAGGGTATGTGGGATCAATATTTACCTCTGGTAGAATTTTCCTATAACAACAGCTTCCATTCGAGTATTCAGATGGCACCATATTAAGCGTTATATGGAAAGAGATGTCGTACACCAACCTGTTGGGATGACATTGGTGAAAGAAAACTGGTAGGCCTAGAACTGATGGAGGAAACAATGGAAAAGGTGAAGGTAATCCAAAATCACATCAAAGCAGCTCAAAGTAGGCAGAAGAGCTGTGCTGATAATCAAAGGAAGGATTTGGAATTTCAAGTAGGTGATCATGTTTTCCTGAAGGAAACTCCATGGAAGGGAGTCATACATTTTGGTAAGAAAGGTAAATTGAGTCCCAGGTACATCAGGCCTTTCGAAATTCTAGAACGAATTGAGGATGTAGCTTACAGATTGGCAATGCTGCAAAGTCTCTCCAAAGTTCACGATGTGTTCCATGTATCTCTACTGAGGAAATACATTCCTGACCCAACACATGTACTCACCTATGAGGAATTAGAAATGGAACCCAATCTGTCTTATTGCGAAGAACACGTCAAGATTATTGATACGAGAGAACAAGTACTGAGAAACCGGTCAACGCGTCTGGTAAAAGTTTTGAGGGGAAACCATAAGATGGAAGAGGCAACGTGGGAGCCTGAGGAACATATGATGAAGAACCACCGGAGTCTTTTCATGCAGTAGTATTCTAGAAATTTCGAGGATGAAATTATTTAAAGGAGGGGAGAATGTAACACTCCAAGCTTCTACGGTACGCTTCTCTTGAATAATGAAATAGCGTGTGTTGTACGCAACATTGAGTTCTAACACACACCACAACCGATCAAACTAGCCATTATAAATAGAAATACCTACTTTTTGAAATTTTATCTCTCAAAATGGACTTCATTTTTGGATTCGTAGTATCAAATTTATCCTAAGGTGAAATTTTGGTACTTTTTGAATAACTTTAATCTTTTGATGAATAGTGAAAATTACTAAATTTTAAATAAATTTTTATTAATCAAAATAATTATCAGTGATAAATTATGAAATTGAGTGGTTTTAAAGTATATTTAGAATATATTTTTACCATTTAATACAATGTTGGCCATTGGACATAATTTCACAATTAAACCGAACATAAACATGTATCAATCTTTTGATAGTTATTATATCTTAAAAACACGCTTTTTATTTTGACAACGGGAATTAATTTTAAATTAATTTCTGCCACTTCTGTGTTTTGAATTTGGAAAAATGGATTCCATATTTGGAATTAGGAGGTTCAAATTGTGTCAATAGGTAACTTTTTTTTTTTAGAAATTTTGAATAATTACTTCGGTAAATATTTTATTTACCATGGTTAAAGGGTAAATCCGGTAAATAAGGGTTACAAAATAATATTATAATAATAACAAATTACCCTAAAACATATCCTAACCATATTGGTTGATACATTTTCGACCATGGGCATCATTGGGTCGATTTTGGGACCCCATGGTGCCACTTGTAAGTAATAGGGACACTTTATTTTAATTAAGTTAAAATGAATACAAAAATGACACAAGCATATATCTTTTAGAAACATTTTTTTTACATAGGGAAATATATGTTGTAATTTTCGACTATAAATTTTCATTAAAAAGATAAAATGATTTCCTACATAATTTTATTTTATTTATATTTTTTACATATTATATAATTTAATTTATATATGACACAATGGTGATGCAGTAATTACCATAATAGTGAAAAATTAAAATGATTGATATGGTAGATACCCAAATAAATATAATTTGAGATTTTTATAAATTACACTAATTTCATAGTTTAATATGACATTTTAGGAATGATTTAATTAACTTTTTTCTAAGTAATCATTCTATTATGAGTTTTTATAAAATCAATTATTGAATTGTGTCAAAATTGACATAAAATAGTTTTTTTAAAAAAAATTATATTATTAATTGATATTAAATTAATAAAAATCTAATTTTCGGTCAAGAGACTTATATCATGATAGTTGTATCATTAATGGACCACTGGGGGGTCGCTTGGATGTATATAGTAAGTTTATTAACCATATAATATAAAAATACAAAGAGACATTGTAAAAGTGAAACTAATTAACTAAGAGTTAATACTTAAAGATAAGGTTAGTATAATGACACAAACCTATCTAAATTCTATTGGTTGAGTGTTTTTTTTGACCTATAACCACCTTAACATTTAAATAATCCCCTTTGTAGCCACTAGAAACCGAATATGAATTTATTATATAATAATATTTCAAGCTTTTCAAAAGGTGCCCCTCACCCCTCTTGTAAAAGGGCACTCGCCCTTCTAATTAACTCACACCTGCAAAGCCGTTTGGTTCAACCATAATCTGACCAAATACTCTCTCAACTTCCCTAACTACAACTTAGAGGCCTTAGTTTGATGATAAATCCATCTTATGGAGCCCTTTTGATCAAATCAAAAGGAAGAACCCGAAGAAGAGGTAATGATTTCACCACCCTTTTTCAAGTTCCTTTCTTCTTCCACTTCATCTTTCTTTATTATTACCATTCTAAAATAATAACTCCAGTATCTTATATATAATTTTATGTTATTATAAATATGGTACAATCATATTCAGTATTCTATCAATCCTTTGAATAACATGTCACCATACGTGCGTGCGTATGGCTTACTGTCTCCACGTCGTGGTGTAATTGTTATTCAATAAATTATTATTTGGATGGGTATAATAATAATTTATAATTCATTTAAATAATAAATATAACATGATAATAATTCTGTATATATGATATACCATCCAATTATATATTATTTTAATATCAAAAGAATAATATTGTCGCTCGTGCGTACGTACGGACTACTGTCTCCACGAACGCGATGAGATTCATTCTGCATCGTATCCATTCAAGTCTAATTATCATTTGATGATTAATAATAGTATCTAAGGACTTGATATAATTCTGTATATGATTATGATACAACATATCCATGATAAACATGACTTACGTAACAAAACATATAAAAGAAAACGAGTAAGTTAACACCCGAAACAACGATAATACTAATATAATATTAACAAATCAATGTTAACAGATCATATATGATATCATATTAATGTATATTATTCTTGTATAATTTAATAAAAATTATTTCACCATTATACATGAGGTTAACCTACCCCCAACCAAGGAAAAGTACAAGGTAAGGGTTATTTCACAATCTCTTCCTTATCCGAGGTTGTTTATACGTAATAATCTACTGGGATCTCTTTATCATCCATATCCATGTTTCATAAAAATGTATTTCAAACCATTTTCACTATTTACTAGAATATGGGTTAAAGTCATGTATAACCTTTTTTGACTTTTTATAAGAGGTTTATAAAAGGAATCTTTCTGTCATTTTCCAAACAAGGTGCTTTTTATCCTTTTCGACAGAATTAAGGTAAGAATGTTTTTTTACTTATACTGTGGGTGTGGCTATTTTCTGCCATTATAAAATCATCGATGCCTCCCTTACAAGCATATAATAATATTTTCAAAGAAAAGGTTTTATTTTATAAATATATGCCTCTTAAATGGTTTCAAAATAGAAAGAGATATTTCTCTAAAAAGAGTTTTGATTTCATCAATGTCAACATCCTTTGATGGATTTTACACTTATTTGATGTTGATTTATTATGATACAAAACATTTATATTATATTGAAGGTTTTGTGATATGTTTGACTGTGAAGGTGCTATTTTTTTATACCAATCATGGTTTATGGTGAAAGTATTGACATTTCGTATGCTAGTTTTAATACGAATGTTTATGTTATGTTTAAACCTTTTCATATGGGAATGCATTGGACATAATATGTGACTGGTGGAGCCTGCTATAGCTCCTCGATGCATCGGTTGGTCTCATGAGACAAACTAGTGTCTTGGCACAATGCCTTGGAAAATTCTTATTTGTAGTCTTGGCACGATGCCTTGTCTATGTGGTTATGATAGTCTGGAATTATTCATTCCATCATTATGAAAGATGTTATTGATATTGCATGTGATTATTTGATTAGTAGAATATCCATGTGAATAAGTAAAAGAAATTATTTCATTTTATTTTTTCCATACTATGTTGATGTTCAAGTTTAAAAGGCTTCTGTTTTAGGTATACATTGCATTAAATTTTTATTCTTATTTATGAAAGTTTCCACTATATTGTTATACTTACTGGGCATTTGAGCTCACCCCTTTTCTATGTTTTATTTTTCCCATGACGTGAAGAAGTAAATTATGAATGACCTGTAGGGATATTATGAGGAGATAATAGTGTGGACTATGGAGACAATATGTTGTTTTAGTAGTTTTTCACTTTATGATGTAATGTAAAACTTTATGAATATATCTAGTGTTTCCAAGGCTACTAAACCAATCGGTCTTTCAAGATTTGATCTTTCTTGTGATCATGCCAATGTTATGTAATAATGCACTGACTATGGGTAAATGGGGTTGGGGCGTTACAATCGGGCTGAAAAACGTGAGACGGGTCTGAGTGAAAATGGGGCAGCTGAGATACGTGTAAGTCGTTGTGCATGGCCCGATACCTCTATGGTAACTGAAACTGATAGGAAATCAACCCAACTCTATCTATAGTCTCAAATGTCCCTACATACCTTGGTGAATATTTACCCTATCTCCTGAACCACCTGTGTCCCAACCTCGGTGAAACACGCCGGAAAACCCGATTCCCAACCATGAACTCCAAGGGTCATCTACGGTGATCAGGATAAGATTTATGATGAGACTTTGCATTCTCCATCAGCTTCTGAATAAAATATACCTGCTCTAAAGTCTCCTTCCCGAGACGAGGTCCCAGAAAAGTTGTTCCCCCTACCTTCATCCAGCACAAGGGTGATCGGAAGGACCTACATTATAAAGCATTGTAAGGATCCATCTTAATAGTTTCCTGAAAACTATTATTGTAATGAAACTCGACAAGGAATATGTGATTCTCTAAAGAGACCCCAAAGTCCAGGACGCATGCACGCAACATTCCCTCTAGGACCAATATCGTACACTCTGATTGGGCATCGGCCTAAGGATGGTAACCTGTGCTCTGAAGCACCTGTATACCTAGTTCCCTCTGGAAACTCCACTAGAAACGGGATGTAAAATGGGAATCCCTATCTGAAATGATAGTACGAGGAAGCCCATGTAGACGTACTACCTATCAGATATACAACTTCATGAGATCGTCAACACTGAAGGTCTCCTTGATCAGAAAAAATTGAACTACCAATGTAAGTCTATCCACAACAACCCATACGACATCATTGCCTCGAGATGACCTCAGCAACCTGATCATGAAGTCAATAGTGACATCATCCCATTTACACTCCGGAATGGGTAACTTTTGTAATAGTCTGGCTGGCATATGATGCTCTGCCTTCACCTGCTAACATGTGGAACATCTCGTACCAACACTAGCTACCTCTCTTTTCATAGTCGGCCACCAATACTAACGTCCCATGTCTTGTTTCAATTTAGTAACTCCAGGGTGAACTTTCCAAGATGAATCTTGAAATTCTCGCATCAACTCCTCGTGTATATCCCTTGGAACCCACACACGTCCATGGATACACATTACCTCATCATCGCCTATCATCCAACCAGGAAGAGGGTCCCCACTTTCCACTGAATCCTGTAGAACTAGGACTTCTGAACCTGATAGTTGTCACATCCTCACTGTATCTAGGAGGGTATACATCACAACTAAGGATGAAAGATTGGTTCTCCCCTGATTATCATGCGTCTCAAAATGAATCTCAGAGAACATAGCCATAAGCTGCCACTCACCACTAGCCTCATGAGATGCATGTATTGAGTCCTCCAACTCAGTGCATCAACTACTGCATTACCATTACAGGTGTATAGGAAATCTTGAAGTCAAAGGACTAAAGGTATTCAACCCACCTTCACTATCTCAAATTCATTTAATTCTTGGTAAAGACATGTTTTAGACTTTTTTGGTCTGTAGACACCCCAAAATGTTCTCACAAAATATAATGTCTCCAATAACGTAACACATGAACAACTACAGCCAACATGAGATCACTTGTCGTGTAATTCCTCTCATTTGGCCTCAACATCTGAGACCTGTACGAAACTACTTGATCGACATGTATCAACATTTCTCCTAGCCCAAAACCTGATGCATCACAGTAAACTATATAGCTCATCCCTTACTCTGGAAGTATCAGGACTCGTGCTGATGTCAACTTTCCCTTCAGCTCCTGAATGGCTTTCTGGCATGCTTCTGGACAATCTAACTTCATTCCCTACACATTCAAACCTATCAACGGCATTACTAAGCGGTAGTAGTCCTATATAAAGAACTTGTAGTAACCAGCCGGCCCCAAGATACTCCATATTTCAAACATGTTATTAGGATTCTCCCAGGAAACTACTCTTCTCATTTTATCTAGGTCTACTGCAACTCCTGCCTCTAGTATAATATGACCCAGGAAGTGAATCGGGTCCATCCATAAGTGGAACCTTGAGAGCCTACCATATAATCGTTGCTCTCGCAGTGTACTCGGTATGCTCTAAAGATGGGTGGCATGGTCGTTTCATGTGTGAGAGTACACCATGATATAATCCACAATTTCTACCACAAAACAATCCAGATATGGGTGGAAAACGTGATTCATCAGTGCCATGAAAACTACTAGCACGTTTTTGAGTCCGAACGGCATGACCAAGTACTCATATAGGCCATATCCTCTCTGAAAGGTGGTAAGCGATATTTCTGATGGACTAACATGAAACTAATGATATACGGATCTCAAGTCAATCTTTGAGAACCCTCGTACTCCATGAAGTTGATCCAGAAGATCATCAATCCTCAGTAAGGTATATCGGTTCTTAACCCTCAACTGGTTTAGTTTCAGATAATCCATGCAGAGTCTGAGGGTATCGCCTGCCTTATTTGCAAATAGGACATGCGAACCCCAAGAGAAATACTGGGTTAGATAAAACCCTTGCCTTGCAACTCCAATAACTACCACTTGAGCTACTTCTATTCTGATGTAGCAATCCTATATGGAGAAATGGACACCAGTGCTTCTCCTGGCACAACCTCAATAGAGAATTCCACCTCTCGCTCCAGAGGTAGACCTGAAAAGTTGTCCAGGAAGACATCCTTGAAACGATAAACCATTGGAGGGAAATACTTATGATAAGTTTCCCAATCATCCAGATATAAAATCACAATCTAGGCTGTCACTCCACCTCACCCATGATTCTTGGTTCTATCTCGGCTTTCATGGACATCACATTCACCCTTGTATAGAAACTCTCTACCCTTTGGTGATGTGAAACTCACCCTGCGGTGATAAAAATCTAAAAATTCTCAAAAAGGTACCAACCAGTACATCCTAAGAATGATACCATAGACTGTCATTTCTAATACACATATGTCCTATGGAAGGTGACACCCACCATTCATTAGGGGGAACTCCTAGCACTAATTCACACATACTGTTATAATTCCAACCAGAGTGTCTAACATCATGGTATCTGAAGAAGAATAAACACAGATCCCAAGGCTCACCACAATGGGCACAAATATTAAGCTATGCATAGCACCAATATAGTAAAGTGACGAAGATAAAACAGAAGCAACTAGAATAGTACCTCTGACAGTGGAAGGTCAAGGATGCTACACCTGTTGGGTCTATTTCACTACATATGTCTGCCCAGTGCTGCATCCCTGTGACACAACCTGAATACCCTAAGCTGACCCACCCTGCTGTATCTGATATCTTGGTGTCTGGCTACCTCGACCACGACCACCACCCCAGCCTGATCGTCCTGGCGTATTCTAATTTTCTTGCTGGTAAGAAGATGTTGGCCCTGATCTTGCACACAGAGTCTGCACAGATCCCCTCTCACTTGTCACTGGTGGAAACTCCCTGCAAAAACGCTGAAGATGACCCATCCTGCCGCAAACTCGGCAGTCCACTAGTTCACATGGACACTGAGGTCTCTTCATTCCCTCTTTACCACACTGATAGCACATTATCAGGACACCAAAAGAAATTTTTTGGCTAGTACTTACACCATGAGAGAAATCCATCTGCCTCTTCATCTTTCCAGTAGAAATAGTTCCAGATATTGGTGCTAAACCACCCTTGTCCGAACCACTAGATTCCCGCAAGTTTTGATTAGTAATCAACGCCTGGATGAAAATAGCATGCACTGTAGGAAACCAGAAGACATTCACCAGCGCTCTGATGTAATATCGATGACCATCCTCAAAGCGTCTAGCCCTCAATATCTAATCACCCACCAAAGCAGGTGAAATATTTTTAGCCTGGTGAAGTGGAAAAAATAGTCCATCACTAACACGGTGCCCTACTGCAGATTCAAGAACCCCCAAGATCAATCGTACCGTAGTATATCCATAAGAAAAAATTAATATAAGACTGCCAAAAAACCTTCCCAAGCAATGTCTTGGTGATACTTCGTTTGGGTGTTCACGTCAAATCATCTCTTGGTGGAATCATGAAGCATGTAAGTACCGTGCTTGCCCCTCCACCCAGGTGGCATCTCTAGATGATCGATGATTGTTTGTATAGAACCCATCCATGAATCCAAATCCTATGGTCCGCCATCCCCTTAAAATTTTGGTGGATGTTGCTACCGGAATATACTTGTCAGCTCATCCATAGATGTGGCAACCAATGGTGCTCCCTGGAAGGTCTTCATGAACCGCATGAAGCCTTCATAAAACTGCACATCTGCGCCTCCATTCGGTATTACAGCTGGCACTGCATCTGGAACTGCTTTAGGATTCATCGATAGCCCATGAGATACCATCTCTAGAGTATAATCGTCTCCACTCTCTTGGAAAACAACACTTGGTCATCATGGCGGCATGATTCTACAAGGTCAAACAAACACATTAGTTTAATTTACTGTCGAGGTTTATTTTGTCCGGTTAACTGTTCCAACATAAAAACAGGTAAAATTCCACAAGGACTGGCAAAAAAAGACTACATGGCATGTATAAGGTCTACAAGGAGTGTACCCTTAAGCCTTCACATAGTCGTGCTTGGATGTTGGCCTTGATTTTTCTCAGCCCTAGGTACACAGTGTTTTATACCTACACACAGCGTGTATACCACCCCATCTACCCAGCCACAGGGACAAGTCCCCATGGTCTTTCACCGGTCAAGACTATAGAGCGTGTCCCATTGGAACCTGATGTGTACTAGATGAGCTTCACCGACTCGTGTTGTTCATGACACTGTAGGATACACAGATCAGACTACATGGCGTGTTCTAGATGGACACGGAATGTATGAGAAAGGATATCACCAACCCGTGTTGTTAGTTACATGGCCTGATCCCTAGATTAAACTACACCGCGTGTTCAGAATTGAAACGGTGTGTATAAGCTAATATATCCTCATCCGTGTTGTTAGTCACACGGGCGGACCCAGGGTCAACACAACACGACATGTACAACCGGTACACTGCGTGTTCCCACAAGAGTTCCCCTATCTCATGTTTCTTCCTACATGGCCTATGAAATAGTTAGACGCTACACAATGTTTACATAAGGTGCACGTGGTGTAATTAAAATTTTTCATTTATTCCTAAAGAGAAGAGTATATGGTAAGTAGTCAAAACTACACGGTGTTTATTCTAGGTTTTTCCAGACAGCAATACATAGAAAAAACTTCGGAGTCCAGAAAAATAATGAAATGAACCCCATAGTGTCAAATTTCAATACATGAGGGCCCATACTCCCCCGTGAACAAAATATTTTCATCTTATACATGATATAAAATGGTAAACAACTCGATGATCTACCAAATTTCATTTGATGAGGTCCCATAATCCTCAAGAACAAAGGTTTGGAATTCATTCACATAAGATAACATAACAATACCCTATCAAATAGCATGTATTTTATCTAGGAATCTATCACAATAGCATGCATTTTCTTGCACAACATCTATCACAACAACATGCAATTCCAAATGCACCTACATGGCATGGTATCTATGCATGAAAAGTGATTCTAACATGTTCTTAAATGATGCATGTGATGTAATTACCTTATCTCATCCGGTTTCAACTAAAATAGAACCCAAGTATAAAATATAATCCAAACCACACAATTGTGTCACCCTAAGGTAAAAATCAAATCAACTGTAAAACAGCAAAACCAGAAAATTTCCAATTAAAAGAGGTAGATTGGATTTTCCCTATACATTGGTTAGCTACTCCTAGGAACAACTTATTACCAAATAAACATTCCATAATATCCCTAACTATATGCTCAAAACTGAATGTCAATGAAAATAAACACCTCTGATAAAACATTTTAACATCCCGGATCCGGGTGCCACACAATAGGTGCCCCAAACCCGGTTGTTCACATGACCTCAAGAGCATTTCCCTAAATGCCAGAGGTTGCCTACTAGCAGCAAGGCCGTAGGACTGATAGTGGGGATGTTTTGCCCTAATTTTTTCCAGTGTAGCGCAACACAAATTAATATAAACATACAAAAGAGGGAGCAGTAAAAAATATAAACCTGAAATGAAAAACATAACTGATGTAAAAGATAACCAGTAGTCATATATTTGATGATGCAACATGTTACTGATTCTAAGAAATCATCCAAAACAGGATACACTACAATCAGATACAATAGTACAAAAAGTACAATGTATTGCCAAAAAATACCAAAGCAATGCAACAAGACTGCAACAACATCACAAGCCTAAGCTCGGTCCCATACTCTCCTACTCCTATGAAACAATAAAATACATGTGTAGGGACTCTTTCGCATTTCTACACCTACAACAATATAATCTGTTTGGGCCCAAGACATGACCCAAATAGGGTGTGAGAAATAAATCCTTGTAGGAAACCAATAAATGGCCATGCCCAACTGTTAGTGAAAATGTGCAACAACATTGTACAATAATGAAATGCAGTAAACTAGGAGGTACTAAAAAGTAACTATTACTACCAGTTACATTGTCCTTTTAATAATTATTTACAAATTACAAGGACGTGCTTTTGCATGGAAGGTATGACATAAAAAATCACCACAGTGAATATTATTGTAAATATTGCCCATAGAAGTGAAAATCCTTACCCTCAGGAAAATAGAAACAAAACCCTCAGGTGACTGCCATCAAGCATAACAAATATTGACCTCATGAATCAAAGATATCCCCCTCAGGAACATAAGATACTTCCCTCAGGAATAGGAAACAATTCCCTCATGCTAAACCAAACCTTTCCCTTAGGCTAATCAAACCTTGCCCTCAGGAATAATAGAGCCTTTCCCATTGGAAAAATATATCCTTTCCCTCAGGCTAATTAGAATAAAAATAAGTTACTGAGGTGAGACCAATGAATAACCAAGAAATTTATACAATTTTATAATCAAGAAATCGAAAAACATGTTATAATCCTGGCATACCCATTATTATCCTATCCAAAAGGCTAAACACAGGAAACACAACCTCAGGGTGGCCCTGGAACAATGAAATGATCGCAAACACCAGTTTATACATATTCATTATATTACCTAAGATATTCATGGTACCTCAACATTCAACGTCTCCACCATAAGACACCCCAAACATGGTTACGTGTATCAACGATACACAAAATCAACTCAACAGTTGGAATTAAACACAATACCATCTACCTCGATCTCCTCTGATCAATATATTTAAAATGTGCCTTTTGAAACAACCAAGAATGACGTAGATTTGAGAAAAATGTTTATCAGTTAAAACCTAAATAAAATCTCTTAGGGGAAGAATTGGAAGGAATGGTTCAAGAAGATAGAAGATATCACCCATGCGGTTCAAACGAGATTGACGACAGAGGAATCAGAGTCCCGGTGTGCGATCGGGAGCTCCTCCAATTCCTGAACTCCTCCTCCATGGCTCATGGTGAGTTCTCCACCTCCTCTATTGAATGAGGTCGCTACTGCCTATTTTTAGTGAAAAAAACATAACTACACAGTGAGTACTTTCAAGTACATGGCATGTACATTCTTTTTTAATATTCATTGGTGGATACTCTCTACTCCATTATTGTTCATCTGCCGACTGATTAAACGACATGCAATACTTAGTACGGGGCACGTACCATCTTTCCTCTGGCATCTAATTCAACCGCCTTACTGTTCACCTACCGACCGATTACACGGAGTGTGTTACTATGTTCACGGCGTGTAGTTAGTTGTTACACTCTTAATCATTGACAAGCCTTCACACCATGTGTTCTCCTCCCACATAGCCAGAGTATATGACGTGTGTACAAAAGTATGTTGCGTCTAGTTTGTTTTTTCACCCAAACAGTCACACACTGTATTCTCATCCCACACAGCCAATGTACACAGTTTGTAGATTGTTTTTACTACCATGCCAGCACGCCCTATATTCACATCCCACACAAAAAAATTACATGGCTTGTGTACAAAAGTACACAGAGTCTACCCATAAATTTTTTATTTTGTCCACATTTCCCTTTTTTTCTCAAAAAAACTTAAGGAAACAGAAAATAAGAAGCCCATACATCAAGAATAAGAACCAGGTTCATACAAATAGGGTCATTTACCATGGAAACATTTTATACCACTCACTAATGTACCATTGGAATGTGATTAATAATTATTCTATGGTTTCTTAGTTCTTAAAAATAGTGTATAGACTAAAATATTAGGGTTTAAATCATGTCGTGTGATGTTGGGACAATTAACTCGTACTAGAATCATGAGGGATATGGACCTAAAATGAATTTATATTGGGGTTATGCATAGGCTTCCCAATATAGTGAGAATGACTATTTGAATGTATTATGGCATTTTCCCTCAATGATTCAATGATCGAGGCTTACATCTTTGAGGAGTCCCAAAAATGCTAAATAATAACTTGGAGAGATTTAGTAGGGATTATAGACATATAATTTCTACCTTGCTTTGGGGTATCCCAAACTAATTACATTTTATGGTAATGAAGTCATAATTGGGAACATGAATTTTAGATACAATTATAAAATAACACCTGGCCTATATAGATCATTGATTTGAATTAGGATATTAGACAACCACATTGATCTAGAAGTGTACACTTTAGAATACTCATAACATAAAAACTCAGTATCAGGAAAATACATTATCTTGATAATAACAAGGATTTTACCATCCTAGGATATCAATTACCATTCCTTCTTTTTTCATGATAATACATGATATACCGTGTTTAAACTGGTTCAAATTACCTAACCCTAATTGTTAGGCCTTATTAGAGGAGTCCTTGATATTTCACTACTTATGTAAGAGACCCAACTAATAAAAGACTACATATTTAAAATTTGGGTGTTTTTATTCCATAAAATAGAAAAAATAATAGTTTTCCCCTAGCAGAGAGATAAAAAAATTAGATCATATTCTCCATACATTGGGATTAATGGAAAATCAGGACGCATTACCATACTATGAAAACATGGGTATTAGATATTCATTGTAAAACATTTAGAATATTTTGATATAGACCTGCTTTCACTATACTATGAAGTTATAGAGAAAATGATTTTACACTATTTAGTGCATGGATTGGGGAATTGGTTTCATCTATTCCCTAGTACTATGCTTAATCAAATTTTTCTTCTTGGGAGTGGAAAATGAGTGGGGCCTAGCCCTAAGATGCAGGGGTGCCTGAGGTTTTTGATGAATGTTTATTAATATGGTATGTAACCCAATACAATTACATTTTCCTAGTTTTTAATAATAATGATAAAAATTTTCTTCCAGAAATGTTTCAATGTTCTAACCCCTGGGGTGACATAACACACTACTATTTTTTAATTAAAATAGGTTTAAATCAAGAAATACTGCATTATGGGAATTTGTTAGACCTAGGTAATTGAATCTTATATTGCATCTTTATCATCTAATTTTTTTTACATGAGGACAAGTACACATGGGATGGTTGTGTTAGGTGGTGTACAATGGTGCTTTATGTTGTTGGATAAAGTTGTGATATGTAAGGTTTACATGTTGAACCAGTCATGGAAATTTGTGATCATTCATGAGTATGTGGCTTAAAATGTACCCCCTCAAGGAAAACCTTTGGTTTTTCATTTCGTTTCTTTTCTTATCGTGAGATAGGGTCAACAACAATCTATGGTGTGAAAATAGAAAATCATGAATGTTGAATTATGCCATTATCCATAATTATAATTGGTATAGGAGAATTAAATGTTTCGTGTTATTATTTATAAATTTTAATACAGATGAGTGAAATAATAGGTTTTAGGGAAGTAAAATTTGGAATCAATGTTTAATTGATGTTATTAATAAATGAGAAAATATTAATAATTTTCCATCAGACTTTGGAGAGGGAAAGGATACTTCGATGGAGAATGAGGAATAGTAAGTGTTTTAATAATTTATTTTTTGATCCAATATATGGTATCACCTAATTTTTTAGTATATAAAAACATATTGAAGATATGTAATTCCCATGATGTAAACTAATTTATTAATTTATGATAGAGTTAAGATAGTATTGGGGATAACAATTAAATGATCCATAAGGTGTTATCCCCATCAATGGTGAAATGATACATGATGTATGAAAGAATAAGTATAATTTAATAAATAAATTTATATATATGATTATTAGAATTAAAAACAATTATTTTTATAGATACCCATGATTTTATACATTGAAATTATATAATAATATATAAGTTTTCATTTCATTACGTAATGATCCATTCCTGGATCATAGAGGCTTAGTGCATTTAGAAACCTGGAGAGATAAACAAGTATTTCACAATTAATGTACAGTATCTCCCAATATGGTCTTCAAAACTATAATCCTCATTAGACATATTCTACACAATACCTTTCTTTATAACCAGTTGAACGTAAACAAAATAAATGGATAACATAGATGCTTAGTAATGGTACACAATAGAGATATCAACAAAACCTCAGGATTAGGGTATGAAAACATGAGAATAAAATTTTAAAACCAATAAACTACATATCATATATCCAAAACATTAGTAATGGAATAATTTAGGGAATTTTATAATACATGAATAATAAATGAATCATACAACATATTCCTTGATATCATAAC
Source organism: Viscum album (assembly GCA_963277665.1). Taxonomy (NCBI): domain Eukaryota; kingdom Viridiplantae; phylum Streptophyta; class Magnoliopsida; order Santalales; family Viscaceae; genus Viscum; species Viscum album. The sequence continues at coordinate 1,601,664,996 of OY728153.1, read as the reverse complement.
TTTGGAATGTGATGTAAATTTTTGAAAAGCACACAATCATTGAAATTCAATTCCATAGTATTCAAGATCATTTCCAATTCTATTAATGTCTGATGGCTTCACCACCCAAACCATTATAATAATCAAGGTTACCTATTATGAATGTCATTGAAATTGGAGACTGTTATTGACCTAGTTTTACTCTATATTCTTGTATTGCGTATCACATTAGATATCAATCATTGACCAATTCATTGTCAAGATATATAATTATTGTCCCGTGAATAACATAATTTGAATCATAAATAAATGTTTTAAATGATCGTAAAACATTAATTATCTAGTAAAAATTAATACAAATGGGTTTTACAAATATATCACTGTAGAATAACCCATTGAAAAGAAACAAATCACATAATCATTTGATCAATTCATCAAAGTATAAACCATGAAAAAGAACAAGTGTTGTAAATAATATTTTATATGAATCAAAAACTATCAAAAATAATAATAATGATTATATCATTATATAATACACCAATTAATGCTTGTGTTACATCAAATGTTGTCATATTATATAGAATATTATTTTGAAAATCCCATGGAACATTTCTTTTAAAAAATATCGTTTAAACCTTAAAATTCCTTATTTTGATTAAATAATATCCCAAAAATTAATGAAACCATTATCTATGAAAACATCCTTAGAAACATTTAATGTATGATTTAAATCATTTATCTTCCAATATATTTAAATGTATTGTTCATGAAATATACTTTAAGAGGTCGATTCCTTATAAATTTTGGTAAAAATTAATAGGATCCGTTTTTGGAAAATATCAAGGATATTCTTTCAAATTCATTTCATTAAAATTTATACATCAGAAAAATATCATTACAAAACATTTTTGGATATTAAAAACATTTCTAAAACATTTTTTTCAAATAAGGACATAGAAGAAAAAGGGGTTCTAAAATGAATGAAAAATAATGTTGTTTCTTTAAAAATTACTTCAATATATTGAGTACATGAAAAAAAGTATAATTAAATTGAAATATGTATTATCATAAATTAATCAAGGTAAAATAAAATATATTAATTTCATTCATGCTAGATCATAAAATTTCATCATCGGGATCAAAATCATAAACAATCATGATAAAAAATTAGATTACAACATTAATCTTTTACGACACTTATAATGTTTGAAAAATAAGATTCGTGAAATAAATACCATTATATGGGTATTTATATTAAATTATTTTCAATGCAATAATCTTAAATTTCAGTCACTGGAATTTTAACAAACTTATATTTTTTAAAATATTTTTTCAAATTAATTTAATCTTTCCAATATTTTGTGTTTCAGACAATATTGAAAAAAGATATTATTGCATGAAAAATAGTATGTTTGGCTTGAATTATAAAAAACCCATTTATATATTACAATACATGAGAAACATAGATTATCATGCAGTATAAGAAACAGTATGATAAGATTGTGTTTCAGACAATGCCATGTTCTTTTGCTAGATAGCATTATACGCCATATCCAGTTTTACTAAACGATAGTATATTATTAAAATATTATAATTTAATGAAATAACAACTAACACAGCTATTAAATTACTGTTTATGAATATTATTAACTATATAATTAAAATATAATGGGAACTAGTTTGATAGTAATTACTTTTAAATGAAAATACATTCGAATTAATTATAAAGAAAAAAGTTTTATATTTATTCTCCCAAAGTTATTTTGTCATAATACATTAAATTAATAAAAATTAAATAATGATATATATATATAATATATATTCTTTATATTCAATAAAATATGTTTATTTTCATTCAAATGATTTTGTAGTCATATGATAAGATCAACAAAACTTTTATGGATAAAACCAATATTTTTGAAAAGGATAGATTTATCGCCTTTTAATAGAGAACACAGTTTAATTAAAATATTTTACATAGTTATAATTTATATATAAATAAATTAAAATATTATTCGATATAGAACTACAAAAAATCAAATTGGTTTAATTTTGGATATTTTTCGGATAACATTTTTTTATGAATAATAAAAAATATATCATTTTTTAAAATATATTTTTCATTGAAATAATTTATAGTGTTAAATTTTATATTTTATTTGATTAATATTTTAATTATATTAGTTTTCATCTGAAAGTACAATGTTAATAATTTGAAGCAATTTAACATTAAAATTTGATATAAAAAATCGGTAAACTTTTGATCTTTTTTACGTTTCTTGTTTGCTTCCTCACCATATCTACGGGATTAACATTGAACATAAATTTTCCAATTTTATGTATTGAATTTCTAAAATCCAACATTACTATTTGTATAATGTATGAAATTTATTGTCTAATATGATCAAACAATGTTTTTGACATTATGAATTGTAACGTTAATAGTTTTTTTACCACGGTTAAGGGTAACTAAAATAATTAAAGACGAAAACAATATTATAAAAATTAAAAAATAACCAAAAACATGTCCTAATATTATAGGATTTATATTTTTCATACCTAATAATGAAATTATCTTTTATAATCCCATTTATGGCCTTATTTATATGAATATAATCTTTATAATATTATATTCAAAGAACAATCAATTCTGTCACACTTTTGTTTTTAGAAAATTAAATAATTTAAACATTGTGTTATATAATTTATATTCTTGATTATATTTAGTATTTCTAAATATAAAATTGTTATCAACCTCATGGTAATTTAATTAAATTTTTTTGTTAAAATAGTTACCTTAAATGGTGACAAAATAATGATGTAGCAATTGATTTGTTAATGGAATATTAAAATAAATGATATTAAAAATATAAACGTAAATATAATATGATATAATTAATGTAATAAAAAATTATATTACATTGAAGTGTTAGTGATTAGGTATATTATTTTATTCAAATATATCATGTGGTATGATATTGTTAAAATGTCGAAAAATTAATAGTGTCAAAATTGAAATTATTTATGTTTTAGAATAAACAATATTATACAAAATGATATTAAATTTATCATAAATCTATGATTTAGGATAATGATTTATATAAGGTTGAAAAACTATTTCACGATCCATCCCCCGGGGTCCGTTTCGTGACTACCCCAAGCCCGCCTTCCATAGGCCAGGGGCTGGAGACTAGCACCAAAGGTGTAAATCCATAAACTAGGATGGAATTGCCTTTATAACTGTAAAAAAACACATCAGAGTACACAACTAGAAGAAAAACACTAAGTAAAACTATATACAAAAGTAGTGATGGAAGTAAAAGGGGCCAAAAATACAAGCCCAATAGGAAAGTACAAGTACAACTGAAAGCAAGTGCAACTGATGAAAAGTAAAGCATCTACTGGGTCGTCCTCTGGGGTTTCTACCTGAAGGGTATGTACAGATGGCCTCCTCACCACTCCACGTCCGTCTGTCCACTCTGTGTACCATCACGATGAGTGGTCCACCTCTGGGTATTGTCCAGACCTGCTACTCTCTGCCTCATTCAGCGCTGTAAGTCGTCTTCAACCAACACAACGAGGTGTGGGCATAGCCCATGCTGTGGTGAGTATAATGATACTCAGTAGGGACAACAGGACCCTCAATGTCTCACCAAATCCAACAAGGATAAACCAAAAAGTAAAGAATTAGTGGATAAACCTTACTTAGGAATATTCCTATGCATATACCTAAGTTATCTAGTAACCCATCTCAATCATGAGGAAAACATAAAAGTCAATGACTTGGCTCAAACCATCTGGGTCCCGCTCCTCCCGGCTGGCCGAGCGGCCAGCCGCTCCAGCTCCTCTGCCACAGCCCGCCCGGGTCGTGACTCGCTTCTCCTCCACATGGCGTGACGGCACCGCGCCCTTCCACCACGGCCCGGCCTGGCTGCGACCCCTTCTCCTCCACACGATGTGATGGTGTCGCGCCCTTCCTCATGTTCCTTCGCCGTATGCTCGACCTTTCCCGCCATTGTTCCGCCTCCATCATCAATTAATGAAAACAAACAAAGGGGGATGGTTGGGCAGGGTTTGTGTGGTCTGAGCCCTTTATGTTATGTTGATATCAATTAACAAAACGTCTTCCAAAAACTGAACGATGTAGAATAGGAACAAATTCAACTCAAACCCCTACCATGTATCAATGATCGTTTATGAATAATGGCAGACATCGATTTGTCAATGTCAGAAAAGTAATAGGGTATTCGTTGTTGGCAGATGATTGTTCAGAGGTGATGAAGTTGAAGACGGCGTTCTTCACAGTCGTCTCCTTCTCTTTTGACATGGATGAAGATCGTTCCACATTGGAGAATTGGTTTTTCCAAATCCTTCAAAATCCTCTCTCAAAGTTCCACCATGTGAATTGCCAACCAATATTAATTGGTTAAGAAAACATGTTATTTAATTTGTTTGCCAAAATATTCAAAAGAATTCAAATGGGTATTTTAATTAAATGAGTAATATCACATTATTCAATTGGTGGAGTTGGATCAATTAATTGGGGGGAAAAATTGAAGAGGTTTCTCCCCCTTTATGGAGAGTTAAAGAGGTTTAATGCCCATGTGGTTCCCACCAATGATATCCTCCCAAGGGAAGTTATGTGCGGGTGGGACCCACCACCATAACCTCTCATGGGAGGCTCCGGTGTGGTGTCCCCCACCACTAACCACCTCTTGGAGGTTTTAACCATAAAAATTATAAAAAAAGTAACACTTTCTTTTTATTTTATTTAATTTAATTAAAAACCCCAAAATCTAACTTCCATTTTCGACTATCGGTCATCGAGGAGAAAGTCTTCTTAAGAGAATACCAGTGTTGCGAGTTCAACAGTGCCCTCAGATTTCAATTCTCAGCACCAGTTCAAATGTTATAAAATCCCGCTCGTACGTTTTCTGAACGTACCCAAACAAAAATTCAGAAATTGATTCAGGGCATAATGGGCCTCAGAATCAAGCGACGTGAGTTTTCGAGGACTCTTAAAATTCCCATGTAATTATGAAAAAAAATTCCAAGTAAATTCCATGTCTTTACATTCCCTCAATCTCAGGGATTTATGTCCCCATGATATAAAACTCAAACTAAAGGAACAAATGGGGGTACTGAGAACGTATCTGAGCCTCCCTCTCCCATGTGCTCTCCGGGAGGTTCTCGTGCTGCCATCGTACACACACCTGAGTTATCCACCAAACATGTAGGACATGCTCCTGTCGATCCACAATCTCCACTGGGACCTTTGTAAAAGTCACCCCGTTATCGATGTCTAGGTCCCCATGTACGATGATTTGGGATGGGTCGTGCATGTATCTTCTCAGTTGAGATACGTGGAAGACATCGTGCAACCGGTGCATCTTAGGTGGAAGAGATAAGAGGTAATCCACCTCCCCTACTCCATTGAGGACTTGGAATGGTCCAATGAATCGTGGAGAAAACTTTCCACCACTACCAAATCTCCATAGACATTATTGAGGTGAGACCCATAAGAAGACAGGGTCTCCATCCTCAAACTTCATAGGCCCTTGCCTGTTGTCAGCATACGACTTCCATCTGCACTGTGTAATCTTCATCCGCTCCTGGATGATCTGCACCATCAATGTATTAGCCCGTACCATCTCTGGTCCCACCAGTGGTGACCCCCGTGGGTTTGTCCAGCACAGTGGCGATCTGCAAGGTAACCCATACACGGCCTCAAAAGGTTCCATACCGATGGTGGAGTGATAGCTGTTGTTGTAGGCGAACTCCACTAAAGGTAAGTGGTCCTCCTAGCTGCAACCGAAGTCGAGTACACAAGCACAATGCATGTCCTCAAGGGTATGAATGTTCCTCTCAGTCTGACCATCCATCTGAGGACGGATGGCGGTGCTTAAGAGAAGCGGTGTCCTGAATGCCTCCTGCAACCCTTTCCATAGACGGGAATTAAACCGCACATCCCGATCAGAGACAATAGAAGAAGGAACTCCATGAAAATGCACAATCTCCTGCATATAGAGGCGCCCCAAACTCTCTACTCAGCCCTGCTCTCTGATCGGTAGGAAGTGGGATGACTTGGTGAGTTGGTTAAAAATCACCCAAATCAAGTCATGACTCCTAGATGTACGTGGAAGACCCATCACGAAGTCCATGGATATCCCATCCCACTTCTACTCTGGGACCTCTAAGGGCTGAACCAAGCCTTCTGGTACCTGGTGCTCTGCCTTCACTTGCTGAAAAGTGAGGCATCGTGAGACAAACTCTTATACTAACTTCTTTATAACTGGCCACCAGTGCTGTCATCGAAGGACCTGGTACATCTTCGCCACACATTGATGTACCGCTAGAGGGAAAGTATGGAACTCCCTCAACACTTCCTTTTTAAGTGCAACTGGTACTATGGTTCATCCTTTGAAATGGATGACATGCTCCCGACCTTCAAAAAATCCATCATGTGCCTGCCCTATGGATATCTGAGAACGTTTTGTGTAACATTCAGTGTCCCCATGATGCACCTCCCTAACTTTCAAAAATAGTGGAGGAGTGACTGTAAGAGATAGAAGGAAAAATTCTCCATCTCTATACCCAAAGGATATCTGTAAAGAAGCCAGTTCCTCTATCGCCTCTCCTACCAGTTGTATACCAATCCACCTACTAAGATCATCCTCTTTAACGTTACCCTCTTGGGAGTATAGACTATCCCATATTTGTTGTCCTAGAGGAACTGGATCCATTACCGATATCTCAGGTTCAGGTCCTTCTGAGAGAAGATATTCTCAAGACTCTTGTGATCAGAGTACATGGTAAAACGTTCTCCCATCATATAGTGTCGCCACATCTTAATGGGGAAGAACACTACTACTAACCCATGGTCATGGATTGTGTAGTTCTACTCATATTGTCTCAACTACTGAGAACCATATGCGATCACCGAAAAATCTTTCATTAGGACACACCCATGTATGATCCCTGATGTGTCGTAGTAAACTACATTCCCTACACCCACCTCTGGAAGTCTCAAGATGTGGACACTAGTGAGCCTCTATCTCACCTCCTGAAAGCTCTGCTGGCATCTCTCTAACCACACGAAGGTTTTCCCCTTCTTTGTCAAGGATGATAGTGGTGCGACAACTTTGGAGAAGTCTGGAAAGAATCACCTGTAGTATCCAGCTAAGACCAGGAAACTCTGTACCTCTATCACGCTCATGGGTGTCTCCCAAGAAAGTACCGCCTCAAACATTGTTGGATCCACTGAAACTCCAGCCTCGTAGATGACATGTCCCAAGAATTGAACCTCTAAAATCCATAACTAGAACTTCAAGAGCTTACCATAAAGCTGGTGCTAACAGAGTGTGTCCAGTACCACCTACAAATGGTAGACATGCTCCTTCTCCGTAGTCGAGTAGATTGGAATGTTGTCGATGAAGAATATGACAAAGCGATTGAGGTAAGGCTGTAAGATCATGTTCATGAGAAACATTAACACTACTAGAGCATTGGTTATGCTGAAGGACATAACCAATAACTCGTTGTGGCTGTACTGACACCTGAAATCTGTCTTCTGCACATCCTTGTCTCGAACTCTGAGCTGGAGATAGCCTGATCTGAGGTATATCTTCGAGAACCATTGTGCACCCTTGAGCTGATCAAATAGGTCATCGATCCTCAAGAGTGAGTACATGTTCTTCACGGTCACCTAGTTCAGGTGGAGATAGTCAACACAAAGCCTCAACCTCCCATACACCTTCTTGATGAACAGAATCGGGGCTGCCCCGGGAGAAACACTGGGCTAGATGAATCCCATCCACTGAATGTCCTCCAACTGTACCCTCAGCTCAAGAAGCTCAGTAGGAGCCATCCTATATGTTGGAGAATATATCAGTTTCGTCCCGGGGTACATGTCAATGTAGAAATCCACCTCTCTACGAGGAGATAGTACTGGAACATCATTAGGGAAAACATTCGTGTACTGGTCCACCACTATAGGATATGTCAGACTCTCCACATCAACTTCTCCAACGGTAAGGCCAACCAATTGATGAGTGATTCGCTGCAACCTCCTCCAATTAAGTTTGTACTATGCTTTAAAGTTTCCATTCTCGCCAGTGAAGGTGAACCAGATCCCATCTGTGTGGACACACTGCACTTTGCGCCTAATATAGTCAATCTGAGCATGGACTATAGATAACCATTCCATACCCAAGATGACGTCGTAAGGCATCGACCTGACTATGAGGAGATCCCAGCCGAAGCTCTTGCCTCATAGAGTAAGCTCACACTACCGGAACCAGTGTTTAATTGTTGAGTCTTCTCCCATGGGAGTCTCTAGCTGTAAAGATCAAGCCAACGGCTCCGTCAGAATCTCCTAGCTCCGAACGAGGGAAGTTTCAATGAAAGAGTGATTGGAACCTATGTCTATAATAAATGAATCTAATGTGGATTAGACACAGCTCATACCGTGAATCATCTCTAAAGAGTTGTGGTTGTATGCCTCAGCTAACTGAAGATGCGCTCTCCCCTGTCCACAAGCTCTCTTCGGTCGGGGTGGACCTCCTGGTGGTGGTAGCACCTTGTAACGTTGTCCACCACTAGCTTCTGAACCATATTCTATGCCACGTACACATGTTCCCTGTGTACCACCTCAATCGAATCTATGCCTCTTCCTGGGAGGTCCCTCAACTGCCTCATGATCATCTGGACAGCGGGTCAGATATTCATGAGCCATGTGACCCTGCCCGCTGCATGTGTAACACTGTCTGCTCCTGGCAAGTATGTCACCACCCTCGGTGCCCCGCACAATATATCCTGAGTCATGTGGTCGTCCACCCATGGGCCTGGTCCTCTTGCACCTATGTGTCATCTATCTACTGTCAGCTACATAAGACTCTTATGCACGTCGACTTGTAGTGGTTCTCACTATTGGTGATAACTCAAGTAGGAAACTCTATACTATGAGGCCTCTCTCTAACACCCCTGCTAGCGTCGGGATTCTGATGGAGATCATCTATGCAATGATCTCTCACTTGACCCACTGCTCAATGGTATGGGCCCTAAAGAATGAGCCTCGTACCATATCCGTGGAGTAGCATGAGAGGTCGTTGAACCTCACTGAGTACTATTCTACGGTCATAATACCCTACTGTAGATGAAGTAGCTCTTGTATTTGTACCGCTCATAGGGTTGCTGGAACAAACTCTGCCCAAAACAGTCTGTCGACGTGTGTCCAAAGAAGTGTCGCCTCATCGTGGACCTGGATTATGAGGCTCCACCATCTGCCTTCTACTTCCTGAAGGAAGTTGGCAGCAAGGATCACTATGAAGTCTATAGGTTCCCCTACTAGCCTAAAGACTCTCACGACAGCTTCTAGCCAATCTTCTGCCGCCTGTGGGTCTGTCTCACCCCAGATCTAGGGTGGCCTTTGGCATTGGAACTCCTGCAATGCGCTCAAGCATCATTCATCGCCTGCTACTAGGTCTGGTGGCATTTGTGGCCTAGTGGAAAGTTGTACCGCTGGTGGCTCCACTGGTGCCTGAACTAGAAAGGGGCCCTGCACCAGGGCCTCATCGCTCGGTGGGCTAATAGAGCGTACGACTCTCAAGGCTCTACAAGGAGGCATCCTAAAAGAGACATATGTGACATTGTCAAAATATTATACCTTGTGAGTTATCCTAGTAGAGCTGACTTAAGAAAACTTTTAACTACACGCACGCAATCAGTGTTTTCATTCATCGAGTCGTAAATCAGTTATCAGGGTCCTAGTGTATTGATACATCGGCCGTCCGCACAAACACTGGACTCCCTGAACTGAAAACCACACATAGTACCCTTAACACTATTTCTTCACATAATATAAATATCAGAGTCATAAGTTCTTGCGGTATAACTGACTCCTCTGATACCAATTTTTCATGACCCGTCCCCCGGGGCCCGTATCGTGACTTCCCCTAGTATGACTTTTATAGGACAGGGGTTGGAGACTAGCACCATAGGCATAAATCCCTAAACTGGGAAGGGATTGCCTTTATAACTATAAAAAAACACATCAGAGTACACAACTGTAAGTAAAAAACTAAGTGAAACTGTAAACAAAAGAAGTGATGGAAAGTAAACGGGGCCAGAAATACAAGCACAATAGGAAAGTACAAGTACAACCGAAATTAAGTAAAACTTGTGAAATGTAAAGTAGCTACTAGGTCATTCTCTGAGGTTCCTACCTGAAGGGTAGGTACAGATGGCCTCCTCAACACTCGACGTCCGTCCGTCTACTCCATGTACTGTCATGCCAAGTTGTCCATCTTCGGGTACCATCTAGTCCTGCTACTCTCTGCCTCAGTTAGCATTGTCCGTCGTCTGCATCCAACACAATGAGGTGCAGGCGTAGCCCGTGTAGGGGTGAGTATAATGATACTTTGTAGGGACCCCGAGACCCTCAATGTCTCACAAAATCCAACAAGGATAAATCACAAATTAAATAATCAAAGAATATCCCTTACATAGGTATATGCCCATATATATACCCATGTTATCTAGTAACCCATCTCAATCATGTGGAAAACACAAAAATCAATGACTCAGCTCAAACTGGGATTTCATTCTTGGGGTAGTATCAAGTAACATCCACAATAAATCTGTCGGAAGCACGGATAATGGTTTACTCATCCTCTATCGATTATAGTGGGCCTACTGCATCACACAGAGATGCTTCCCACCTTCCTGGACTGCTGTGGTACTCCTCCTGTCGTGTACTGTGGTTCTACTACATTACAAAGAGGCGCTCCCCACTGTGGGTCTGCCACACTCTTACATAGGAGCTCTACCTAACATCCTGATGAGGTACACCTCCTGTCGAGTACCATGGGTGTACCGCGTCACACAGAGGAACTTACCACTGTGGTTCTGTCATGCTCACACCGAGGTTCTCCCCACTGGCTAGTCGAAACACTCTCAGTCGAAAGGATAGTAGTCGTCAGGTCTCAACCATCTACTAAGTCTTTGTACTCCTCATGCTCATCTCTGGATGGATCCACTCCACGAGATAAATTTTGACACTCCAACTATCACAGAGTCCATTTTAGAAGTATCTCAAATTTCTGCCTCGCTATAGTGATTTCAACACAGCAGACGGTGCTTCAATCGGACGCCTGGTCTATCAGTTATTCGTATTTCTATCTCGGAGGCCTAGTTGGATTTTAGGAAAAAAAAACACGACTGTACCCCTACTATATCCAATCCCCAAGTGAGGTATTCCAAAAGAACTGCCTAGCTCTTATCTTTCTGTCACTGTAGAAGGTTCGTCGATCAGACACCCGTATCCCAAGATATGGGCAAAGAGGTGAAAACAGACCATAGCGAGTCTGAGTCTGGTCCAACAAAGTAAATCTAACCCGGCCCGTTCTTGGTCTATCCCAGCAGCTCGGCAGCCTGGTGGCCCTGCGGCCCGGTGGTCCAGCGGCGCAGCGGCCTGATAGTCCTATGGCCCGGTGGCTCGCGGGTCCGCCTAAGTCGCATGCAGGGGGAACCACGCGTCCCCTGGATCTTGAATGGATCTTCTGTTCGGGTGGGATACCAAACGGGTACCAGTTGAAGCCGTTCCAGCTCACGCAAGTCCTGTTGGGTCCCGCTCCTCCCGGCTGGTTGAGTGGCCAGCCGCTACAGCTCCTCCTTCGCAGCCCGCCCTTGCCGTGGCTCACCTCCTCTGTGCGACATGACGGCACATCCCCCTTCCACCGTGACGGAACCACGCCCCTCCGCCCCATCCTGCCCTGGCCGCAGCCCGCATCTCCTCTGCACGGCGCAATGATGACGCGCCCTTCCGGCGACCCGGCGGCCTTGTGCTGCCAGTTTCATCGCAGTCGGCCCAATGTCGGCTGCTGTTCTTCCAGCTCCATCTTCAATTAATGAGAACAATCAATTGGGGAGGGTCGGGCCGTGTTCATGCAGTCCGAGCCCTCCACGTTTTGTTGATATCAATTAGCATAACATATTCCAAAAATTGAATGACTTAGAACATGAATAAATTCAACTCAAGCCCCTAGCTCGTATTGGTGATCGTTGAGGAAGAATGGCGGGCATCGATTCATCAATGTTGGAAAAGAAAGAGGGTATCTGTTTTTGGAAGATGAGCGTTCAGAGGTGATGAAGTCAAAGATGGTGTTCTTCACGGTCGTCTCCTTCTCTTTTGACACGGTTGAATATTGTTCATCGTTAGAGAATTAGTTTCTCCAAATCCTTCCAACTCCTCTCTCAAAGTTCTACCAAATGGATTGCCAACTAAAAATAATGGGTTAAGCTATCCCATTATTTAATTTTTTAGCCAAAATATTATAAAGATTTCAAATGGGTGTTTTAATTAAATTAAAAATATCAATTAATTAAATGGGTGGAGTTGGATCAATTAATTGGTGGGAAAGGTGAAGAGTTTTCTCCCCCTCTATGGGGTGTTAAAGGGGTTTAAAGCCCATATGGTCCCCACCAAGGATATCCTCGCAAGGGAGGTTATGTGCGGGTGGTACCCACCACCATAACCTCACATGGGATGTTTTGGTGTGGTGTCCCCAACCACTAACCACCTCTTGGAGGTTTTAACCACCACAAATAAAAATAAGGTAATAGATTATTTTTATTTAATTTAATTTAATTAAAAACCCCAAAATCTAAATTCCATTTTCGACCATCTGGCTTCGAGGAGAAAGTCTTCTTAAGGGAAAACTGGCACTATGAGATCAATGTTGTCCTCATATTTCAATTTCTAGCACTGTTTTAAAAGTTATAAAATCCCAATCATACGTTTACAGAACGTACCGGAACAGAACTTCAGAAATTGATCCCGGGCACACCGGGCCTCAGAATCTAGCGCCGTAACTTTTTTGCGAACTTGTAAATTTCCCATGTATTTAATAAAAACAATTCCATGGAAATTTCGGGTATTTCCTATTTTATCCATATCTCATTTATAGTCCTCTTGGAAATTTATATTAACTATATTAACCCTTAAGAAAAAAAATCATGTCGTCACCGTATGACTTAAAGAGAATAAATAAGGGTAAAATCCAAAAGTTATATCTAGGAATATTACGTTATCATGTCTAAAAAATAATGGATGAAGAGTATTATACCCTTAAATCATTAATATATATTTTTTTGTCTAATAAAAAAATTTCCATGGAAATTACTTATACATTATTTAAATCATAGATAGTTTCAAAATATCACATACATTGTATTTTATACCATTTCTCTGTCCAAGTAGGTAAAAATGATGATATGAATGAAAAAAATGGGTATTTTAAATGTAATGAAATTATTCTCATTATAGAATCTTATTTCAAATTTTTTAAATATTATATAATTACCTTAAATTATTTTCAATTCTGCAACAATATATACTTAATTAACATAAAAATAAATTAAATGATTTTAAAAGTATTACTTTTGAATTATTTGGGATGATTAATTATGCCTAATTAATTTTTTTAACTATTGGATATAATAGAGATTTATTAATTAATTATATTTGATTTCCTAATTTTGTAGATGTATTTGACGTAAACATAACAGAATAGTATCAAATTTGACAATAATGATATTTTCGTGAATTATTATATTATTAAAATATTTAGTAACACAGGAAAGTAATATTATCAAAAGGGTGACAATATATTATCTATAATTTCTTAACCTATTCATTTATAGGCCAATTTTTATGTCTTTTTATCAATAATTTCATTATTGTATATTAATATTTTTTGAGATTCCAAATTTATCCCTCACCATCATTATAAAAGGGAACACTCTCCCTCATCTCATTTCATCACATTGATTTTTATATATTTAGAAAATGACCTACCAATTAACCATATAAATTCTCTAGAAATATTTTACTGATTCTTTTCATCCCAAAGGACCCACTGTAGTGTCTTTTAGAGGAGATATAAAATAGGTATTCCAAAGAAGTTGTAATCTCTCTAGCTGATCATTCTATTTTTATACTATTATATACCAATAATAAATATAAGATTTATATAAAAATAATAATAAATTATTCACAATAAATATTCATTAATTTTATTAGGATTATTATCACATTATTATACCTTATATTTCCCATCAAACAGAAAAATTAATGTATCCTTCATGCGTATGAACAAATTATCATCTACACGTAGCAGCACAATTCTTTTTCCATAAAACTAATTTTATGTGTAATAATTTAGGTGTGTGTAATATTTATATATAAAATTCATAACATAATTATACAACTAGAATCTTAATATCATTTTTACCATTTTACAATCCATCTTTTATTTTTGGAATATTATAACGTCGCTTGTGCGTACATGTGGATTACCATCTTTATAATGCGATGTGATTTTTTATTCACCTATATTTTATGTGGATGGTAATAAGGATGAATTTTATTAATATTTATGTTATATATGACATTAAAATAATAATTTAATGATAATATATCATATAATATAATTACATTTATCCCAATAATAAAATTAAAATAGCGTTAATGCGTAGATACGACCTAACATCTCAATGAACGGTGCATTTTATTTTCAATATCAGTCATTCATGAATCCCCATGAATAACATTGTAATAAATGTGTATATGTTATTTATATGATGGTTATCATTCTATATAGTATTAGATCATGATCTATGTATGAGTACTAGGGATAACAATTCCAAACTTGATAAAAAATAGGACATTACCTCAAGAGTAAAATTCACATCGAATTATTAAATAACATTTAATATTAAGTCATTAGTAAATAATTTAAGTAATATATATATATGACTATTATTCTTTATTAGATTTATAATAAAAGTATGTTTACTATAAATAAGGTTTTAACATGTGTAAAATATTTTAAGACTTTTGGTTAGTGAATTTCATCTCATTTTTTATTTCCATGAGATAAATTCCATATTCACAAATCACATATTTTTGTGGATTATATATTGAATTATGACATATTATATGATTAAATTATGTTATTTAATGATATTAAGAAGTTTAAATAGATGTTTTTATTTCATGGTGTTCTCAATTGTAATGTTACTCATGTAGAAAGGGATTTATGTCTCACATTTATTTATATGGGGCACAAGCCTTATAAACAACTTGTTTCTTCCTTGTGCTGTATATAATTCCCATGAATGTATATTATGATATTTTTATATATTTTTATTGTATTTTAATATCCATATAAATTTATTTCTTTCTTGGGGAATATGATTATACTTATTCTAATGAGATGCCTATTTACTTCACAATCTAATCAATATTTGTAATTGTTTTATTTTAAGTCTCCATTGGAAAATATTTATCATCCAAGTCCATATTTTTTAAAAATAGTTTCAAATTTTTATACATTATTTTGTTATATATTTTCAAATTCTATTTTATAATTTTTTGAATATTTTACTACATATTTTGAAAGGAATGTTTTTATTGTCTGGAAAATGTGGTACTCTATGACTTATCTGAAAAAGTTATAAAGAGAATGTTTTTTAATCCTATACCACTTGAACAAAATTTTCATCCATCATGATTACTTAGTGAATTGAAGTTTTATTAGTAGTATTCAAGAGTAAGTTTCAAATAATTTTTTTTCACTTTTAAAACTACACAGAGTTTTATTAAAAGAATATATTTTCAAATAAGAAATGATATTTTCCTCAATAATTAGTTCCATGTGATATATAAAATTATTTTCCATCTACGATTAAATTATTATATGTTACTTTTGTTTTATTGTGTATGGGATTCAGTGCTACCATTCTTATTCTTTATAATAAAAAATTATTTTTATTATAGGATAATATTTATGAAACCCATTTCTGATCCATGGGTCAGGTTATTATTCTATTATGGCTATGAAACACATTTCATTCCACGAGTTTTGATATGATGAATGTTTAATGTTATTTTGGGTATCTTATGTATATTTTTCATTAT
Organism: Viscum album; assembly: GCA_963277665.1. NCBI lineage: Eukaryota > Viridiplantae > Streptophyta > Magnoliopsida > Santalales > Viscaceae > Viscum > Viscum album. The sequence goes on along the minus strand of OY728153.1, from coordinate 1,601,649,038 downwards.
GTGATGGGTGGGATCTATATATCCCTAAATTGCATTTTGAAATAATTTATGACTCATGTGATAATGATGGGAATCAAGTCGAAAGGATTGATCCACTATTGGAAAATGGGGAAAACTAATCTACAATGGGAAGATGGGGAATACTGATCCACTATAGGAATAGGGGAAACATGACCCATTACAAGGAAAGGACTATGAAAATCGAAAGTGTTGTGTGTCTCCCAGTAGGTGTAGTATACATAAATTTCCTTGATAATTTCTATCAATGTGTCTTGGGTTATAGGGAATGATATTATATTTTTTTGTGTTTCACCCAAATCCATGTCTTACTGCTATGTTTTTATTTTATGCATTATTATCTTTATTTTATTATGATTCATGTCTTATGAACATCCAATATTTATTCTATAAATCGTTTTATGTTATTTGATACAAATTGTGTGATGTTCTATTTTCATGATAATGTTATCATATCGTTGTGTTCATGATTATGTTTACATGTCTCCCTTGATTACCCTTACGAAGCATCTGAGCCCACCATTTCTTATGTTTTATTTTTCTAGGATAAGAAGAACTGTAATAAGATTGATATTCCATAATGAGATATAATTATGAATAAATAAGTTGTAAAAGAAGTAGATGTGTTATGAACCAATTGAGTATGTTTCCATGTTTAAAATGTCCCAAAACTAATATGATATTTTGGCATGTGTTTGTGTAATGTATGAAATTTTATGCAAAAATGACATAATTTCAATGTACATTAGGTCTGGGTCATTATAGTTGATACCAGATCAATTGATTACTCACGATTTGGAAACCATGATAATAATACTTTAGTGATAACCCAGATGATATTTCTGAGAAAATTTCTTGGGGTTTCTCATAGGATAAGTCTAAGGATGAGTCATTGCATATGAAAATGACCTTTAATTTTTGTAATTGATATAGTGCTTCATTTCCTATAATTAAATACCAACCTGTATAGTACATGGGTATGTGGATCTAAAAAAATGTACCAAGGGGGGACAACACTGATAAGGTTCACTAGGCCTAACTCGAGTGTAACTATGTACATGAAAATGTGCTCTGTTGCACATCTAGTTTGACACTCCTATGGGATATTATTTGGAAATTTTTTAACTCTTTTCTAAACATCCTGAATTATTTAAAAAAAAATTCTATGAATAACCTTTAAAAAACCTATGGTGTCAAAAATTATGGATAATTTCATTATTTAGAGATCCTAAAAGTATTTTTTCATGATTATGTGGGTTTTCATCATGAGTAGTGTTTCTCATGTTTTTATTTCTAGTTTAATTCAATAGTGGGAACTATAATGGATTAAGTTAGAATTGAATGTGATGGAAAATTTTATGAGGAGTATTCAAATGGGATGATCACTAGATATTAATGTATTACGATTATTAAGATTCAACTATCAGAATATATGATTACAAATGTTAGCTTTGGTGCTGTTACAAACACATTGAATAAGAGGAAGATGGCCTTTTATAAATTTTCACTTGTTATGGAATATATTTTAAAGAAGATTTGTATTCCTACTTTTAAATAAGAAGGTATGAAGAAATTTAGGGAGTCCTCAAAATTGAGGGGAAGATGTTAACTCTGTTGAAAAATGTTCATAGAAAGATGAATTTTTATGGTGTTCAAAGTCTCCTGCATTTAGAACATAGGCATTAATCAACTCAATACTTTGACATAATAATTTACTACTAAACCATGGAGTTCATCGTATGTTTCAATCATTAATCTGTAAGGATTGAAGTATTTATGTATTAATATTCATTAAATATGAATTGTTGATTTCATAAGTACTGTTTAGATTATTATTTCACCAGAATTTTCATGCATTTGATGAGTAGTTGTGATGAACAATAATATTGATTTAATGACATGGTGATATTCTTGGGAAAAAATAAATTATGTTAAATATAACCCTTATGTTGTTCTATAATTTATGTTAATAATTTTTGGATAAGTGACATGTTCGTTAGAATTATGTGAATTTCATGGTAATGATTACCTTGGAACTGATTACACATTTATTGAAAATGAATTATGTTCTATAATGGATGTAGTTTATTGTGTTTTTAGAATTGTGGAATATATCTAAAAACATTGGAATATGGAAACTTTTATGTTTTCAATATTGATGTCATGAACCAACCCGGGTCAACCTTGAACTGGTCACTTGAGCCTATCTGTTGAAAGACCTGAGAGGCATTCCCGATCCTCTCAGGTTGTAGACAAGAGAAAGGGCATCGAAAAAGATGATGGGAACAATTTATCCCAATAAAAATAAATAAAAACAGAGGAAATAATAAACGGGAAGCGTATAATAAATAAACCAAACGATCAACTAAACAAAATACAAAGATGAAAAACTAACAGAACTCGATGATCGAACTAACTCAGTATGACTCCACAGGTCACTCTCCGAATCAACAAAAAAATGTCATCTAGGTAGAATTTACTCATGTTGTACCCAGAAAAAAAACTAAAAACAGAAATGAACTATAGTCATGAGTATTAAAACACAGTAGGCTACGACGATATCTATTCCCAATTCACATCCATTAAAATAAAATAAACATCCAATATCATGATTAAACTACAATGTATAAAAGTAAGGTTTTCTACATGTTACTAAAAAAACATGTAATAGTCATTTCACTCAATCATTTCTCAAAAATCCAAATCATTATTTTATTGTGAAAATTGTATTTTCAAAGGGAATGAGATGCTTGCATTTTCAATTTTTCAAAAATGATAAAATACATTTCTTTGAAAACAATTTTCATAATCCACATTTAAACCACAAAAAACATTCTAGTAAAAAACCAACACATGAAAACACTATAAATAGTTACACATCAAGAGAAATGAAAAAATATATACATATAAGAAAAACATTCAACACTGAATGCACTATGAACCAGTAGATATATGTGAACCCAAGAGATCAAGAATAATATAGAATACCCCAATACATGAGACATCATCCTCATTGAAATGTCAGAGATGATGAAATAAAAATTCCTAAAACTCTCAAACATCGTTCCTTAGGAAGGCTGAGGGATAATATCATAGCAATGAATCCAAAGATATAAACCTACTATGTGCCATTGGTCAGAACCATAACCAAATAGTGTGGAATAATTCTCAGAATATTCTATCAGTATGTAAGGTTATTATGTATCATGTAATTAAAAACGGGGTGATCCAACCAATGCCATCCGAGCATCCAATCACGTTATATATAATAAATAAATTCACAACCAATATCACCCTGAGTATCCAGTAAGATCATTCTCACAAATTAAAATAAAACAATTATAAGAGGTTCCACCTGAATAACCCCAACAATGGATTCTAAGAATCGTCTAACAAGGACCTCCCACCCATTTCATACAACTAAGGCATGAAGAATATCCAACTGGGGTTTTCATAATAAACAATTTTCACAAATTTCCCAAAATGGCCAAACATGACATTAGAAATTCACAAACAGGATCCTATCTCAAAATGAAAATACATTTTTAGAAGTGGTGTTAGGCACACCATTCCCACTAAAAACATTTTTACCCATTCTTAAAAAAATAAATTAAAATTAATTTTTAATCCAAAACTAATCATTTTAATTTAAAATCATTTAACACATTTTTCATGAAACCCACATTTTCCAACAAACACAAGAACATTTCAAAATGGGTTGAAAGCTAACCAAAACACCTTGAAAACTGAAACAAATTCCTATATGAATACTAAACCATTCCAAAAACATTATAAAAAACCCAGGACCTCATTTATCATGTTTCTCCCACATTTATAAATTCAGGGAAACCAATTATAAAATCACAAATAAAACATAAAATCCAACCAGACATTTTATATAAAATTGAAAAAGACACAAGACTTGAGAATTTTCCATATAAATTTATATTTACTAAAAAAACAATGCAAACAAACCCATGATCCACAACTCCCCAAAACACATACTTTCAAACCGTTAACAAAAACTCCCCAATACATTTTTCCTTACACCCTAAAAAAAGCATTTCACAAAAATGCCAAAACGGCCATTTATCAGAGGTGCATGAAAAATTTTGAAAAAATATTTCTAATTAACACTGAACAACATGAAATAAAATTCATTTTTTAAATTGATTAAATGTGATAAACCTCATTTTATTTATCATGAACTATGTGGGAACTCATACAAATTTTTTTTTTCTAAACTCTTTGTGTGGTGATTTACGACAAAATAACACAGATATAATAGGATAATAAAGAAGTAACCATTGAACACTATGAAACTCATCCAAGGATCATGAGACACATAATTAGAATATTACTATGGTGGAAAAGAACTGAAAATAAAATTTCATAAATTATCAAGGCGAGTGTGTGGGAGTCCTAACTCGAGATCAAAGCGAGATGACAATGCAACCTCAGAACCACTTCACAGGGGTCTCAAAAAACTGAATCTTCAATGAAAAATAATAAATTAACAAATCACCCTATAACCAAATAATACCCCAATCAGAAACATGAAAAAATGTAAAATGGATACAAGAAGTGTGAGGGAATGTTGGTCAGATCCGAACCAGATGACAAGGTGTGTGCTGGAGGGAGGAGGGATGTGATTGGAAGGTGTGGAGAAGGTACAGTGCGCACTATTAGGGAGAGGTTTATCTAGAGGAAGGGTTACTGTTACACAAGGGGTTGTCTAATGAAAATAAAAACACTACATCAAGGATGATTCTGTGCCGCTGGTAGTAGGAGGCGGGCGAGGTCGGTCGGCTGAGGCACACTGTAAGGGATGGAACCAGCTGGGTTTGAGGTTGAGGTGGTGTGGCGAGTGTGCTGTAAGGGAGGTGAATGTGGGATGGAAATGAGGAGGGTTTGGGTGTGTGGAGCTAGGAGGGAGGTCGAAGTCCGAGGGGGTTAACGACGCGGGGAGCTGGTGGGGGTTACCATCCAGAAGCGGAGATGTAAACTGGAGGCCGAGGCACACTATAGGGAAATAAGAAGGCGCTAGGATGGCTCTTGTGTAGTAAGGGGGATGGACGGGGGTCCTGGGTTTATCCATGCGGAGGGTGGCATTTGGGTGAGAAGGTCGTGCACGAAGGAGTAAAAAATGGGGAAGAGAGAGGGAACGAGAAACTCAAAAAATGTTTTCAAAAGGCTATATATATATTTTTACATATATTAAATTTCACTTCTAATCACTATGTTGTAATGAATCAAATAATAATAATAACAATAACAATATTAATATTCAGCATAATAATTATAATAATAATAATTATAACAATAATCATAATAATAATATTTATAATAAAAATAATATTAATAAAAAGAATAAAATAATTCCTATAAATTGTTTCAATTTCAAAAAAATAATTATTTTCATTTCTTGAGAACATACGGTCACGTAGTTGCCAGGGTGAAGCCATGCAGCTTCCAAATTCACACACTTTCCAGGCGCTCGATAACATCAACAAAAAAAGCACTATTTTTAATATAACTCAATGAAAAAATTCACCCGAGACTCATCCTGAACCCCAGAAAAAATTATTTGATGACGAAAATAATTAAATAAATTAAACACACGGGTTGAGGTTTAACAATGGATATAGGGTAGTTATGTTTATTACCATTTATTAGAGAATACATAAAAAAATTAATTCACATGTTTGTAATTTGACAACCACGAGATACGTTTTCTTATATGTTTGTTGAATGTTAGGATGATTTGATGACCTTATATAATTTTTTTTGTATTTTCATATTTTGTAAGATTTATAAGGTTAACCATTAATGGAGATTATATGTTAAACATTAGTTAAAAATTATTATATTAATGTATAATCTCACCCCATGAAGATTTATGAATATTAGATGACCTATGATAACAACATTATGGTAGATTTAACTGATGATAGATGGGATAAATTATCATGTATCTCATGGTTTTTTAGTGATTCATGAATAAAAATTTCATCTTTATTCATTGGAAAATGTGATGATGTCGAAATTGATCAGGGAACGAAAAAATCTTGAGATTGGGATGAAAACAAGTGTGTATATATTCTCATGAAAATTTGTCAACTCTAGGAAAAGTATTCTGAAACTGAAAATGTCGTCCTACTATCATCTATTCTGTTAAATCATATAGACCCTTAGATCAATACAGATTTATGGCATAGTTGCTATTAACTTTCTCCTAGAAATATTCTCTATCAGTCTCACTTAGTACTTGATAGTTCTATTTCACTTCCATGTCCATGTTTTAACTTTCCACTAATGTTCTCCAATGTGGAAACACAATTATGAGTTACTATTGGTATCTATTATGCATTCAACATGACCTTAAAAGAAGCAATATTTTGTATTCATTTTTACTATTTGGGTTTCGACGAATGAAACATTCAAAAAATAAACCTATGAAAACTGGGAAAATTTTGATTGAGAAATTATCATTATGGGTGGTAGAATATAACACCCCTAGATTTTGAGAAATGTTATTTGCAATTAATTTATCCTTTTTGAGAATTTTCATTTCACACAATACTTAATATAGATTTAATTAAAAGAAAAACACAATGTTTGGAATGTGTTAAATTCAACACCATATTTATATTGCACTACACAAAGCACTTATACTAACATGTAGTATACGCTACATTGTAAATGGCTTATGTTACACATAATGATGATTTCTTTTTAATAGTTTTCATTATACGCATGACTTAGTATTACCGAACGAGAGTACATTATCAAAATATTATATATAATATTAAAAAAATATAGCACATCTATAAATTAGCAGTTGAAAATAAGAATTACTAACTTATAAAGATATAATGTAAATTCATTATTCAACAATTAATTTGAAATGATAATATAGATAAATTGATTATAAAAAAATAGTTTTTTAATTCCCAAAAACATGTTATGTTATAAGAAATTAAATTAAATATATTTATTGAATGATATATATGATATATATATATGTTATATATTAAATAAATTATTTTTTATATTCATCTAACAGGTTTTATAGACATAAGATAAGAACAAACTGAATATTATGCATAAAATAATATATTTTTCAAAATGGTAATTTTACAAAATTTGAAGGACGAACAAAATTAAAATCATACAATTGACATGTTTTGTATGGGAAAAAATATTTTTTGATATAGGAGTATCTAAATTTACTTTTTTAGAGTTTTATGAATTTTTCTAATATGATTCTTTTTTTTATGAATAGTAAAACAAATATTACAATTTTCAATTGAAAATATCTTTATCATCAAAAAACATATAATGCTAAATTATATATTTGATTAGTTTTAATGAATAATTTTCTTATTATTATCATTTAATCTAATATAGTTCATTAGAATCAATTTCACATTGAAATTGGATATAAAAATAACGTCAGCATTTGAATGTTCTTTTAATAGTTGGATTACTCACCACATATGCAAGAGGGGAATTAAACAAAATTATTTCATATTTATGAAATGATTTTTTTTTAAAATAGATATTTACAATTTTAACCAGATTGAGTTTTATATTCTAATAATATAAACTTAATTTGTTTGACATTATTAATAGTGACATTGGTAATTATTTTATTTTTCATGGTTAAGGTTAAATCAAGAAATCAAAGGATAAAATAGTATTATAAATATTATAAAATTACCATAACACATGAAATAATTTTATTAGTTTAATATTCTTCCCCCGTAATAATTAAATTATTGGTTATAAGTCTATTTATGTATTTTTGAATGGGAATATAACAATTATAATATTATATTCCTAGAAAAGGAAATTTTCTCATGCTTTTTCTTTTAACAAATGAAATATTTTTAATATGGGGTTTTATAATGGATTTGTTCAAATATTAAGATTATTTATAAATGAAAAATAATTATCTACATCATGTTAATTTATTAATAATTTTGAGTGATAATATAATTACATTAAATGGTGAATCAATAACGACGCTATAATGGTTTCATTAATGAAAGAATAAAATAAATGATATCAAAAAAAATTGAAATTTATATAATTTTACATAATCAATATCATAAATTATACTTTATAGGTAATTGAAATTTTAGGGAAGATTTAATAGAGGTTTTTCAAATATATCAAGTGGGTATGATAATTTTAAAAAGTCAAACAGTCAATAGTGTGAAAATTCACATTAATGATATTTTATAATAAATAAATTTTAGTAGAAAATATAAAATTCATAAAAAATATAAACATCAGACAATTAATTTAAATAACATTGAAAATTTCAACAATTAATCAGTTTTTGTTCTTTTGGTAATTTATAGTAACAATGTTAACCTTTAATCAGTAAAAACACATGTTGCCACAGTAAGAGTTAAAGGGATTAAATAAGCGTTAAAGACAAAATATAAGTGTAATAATATAACATAAAATTATCTAAAAATTATTGTATGAATGTAATTTTACCCTTATCATCTTAATATCTAATCTTATTCATTTAATAGGTATTCATTCATGGATGTAACTTATATATTATTTAAAGCAACCATATTTACAAAATGTCTCTCTCTTTGTATTTAATATCATTTATGTGTCCAAAAAGTAAATAAATTTATATATGAAAGTATATAAATTTATATTTTTAAATTAATGAAATTATAATCATCATATAAATTTATTTGGAATTTTTATAAAACATATAATTTCCTTAAATTTTTTTTCAACATAAAAAAATATTTATTTAATTATCATACAATTAAAATAATTTATTTTAGATGTATTAATTATCATATATAGGGGATTTTAAAATGTTTATAATTAATGTTATAGTCATATAGGTTATTATATAGATGATTTAAAGCATTATATTTTAATTCTCACTTGTTTTTGATGTATTTAATGTCAAATTAAAATAATTGTATCAAATTTTAATTTAAGGATATTTTATTGAATTGATATAATGTAAAATAATTTAATAATCAAATAAATGTTATATATTCAGAAATGGGATAATATTTGATCTAAATTTTATTATCCTATTAATTTTTATGCCATTTTGATGTTGTTGGAACTTTAAAATCCTTATTTTATTTTAATATTTTTCAAGATTCCAAAAGATCCCCTCTCCTACCTAAAAAAAACACCTTTTACCTCATCTCATTTCATAACATTTAGCATTATATCTTGACCACACCAATTCATAAACCTTATAATCAATAATATCCACATTCATGAAGTTATTGTTTCTCAATGGAGCATCTCTAGAGTCCTTTAGAGGAGATCTATTGGAGTCATTCCAAATAAAAGGTAATCACTCTAATCAGTCATTCTATTTTTATAATATTCTATAATGAATTTAATTCAATGATATATATCATAAAATAAGAAATTAATAATCATAAATTTTATGAAATTTTATAATTATTATGATCCCAACATTATACTTCCAATTTCTGATCAAATAAAAAAAATTAAAATATTGATCCTACGTACGTACGGCTTACCATCTCAGAGTTGGGATAAAATTCATTTTCCAAACTCATATTTTATGAGTAAAAATTAAAACTGTATTAATATTTATATATTATATTTATTATATAATTATATATTTGGAATGATAATTTTATATTTACCTTTTACCATACATATAATATTTTTGGCAAATGATAACGTTGCTCATGCGTACGTATGGCTTATCATATCCACGATGCGATGTGTTTTTTTATTCACCTATATTACATATAGATGTTAATAAGGAAGAAAATTTATGAATATATATTCTAAATATTAAATAAAAATGATTATATAATTATAATATATCATATAATTTCCTTCCTTGTAACCTGATGAGAAATTGAAATCATCGTTCATTCATACGTACGACCTACCGTATCCATGAATGGTGTATTTTATTTTCAATCAATATCATTTAGGAATAAAAATGAATACATATACACTATATATATATAATATTTATATCATTTTTTTTTATTTTGGGGTGATGGTATATGTAAGAAAACCAAGGATAAAAAATGAAAAATGAATGAAAAAAAGAAGATATTAGATGAAGCGTAACATTAACAATGAACTATTAAATAATGTATAATATTACATTATGAGTAACTCATATATGGGATATATATATATATATTAATATGATAATGGGATGTATGTATAATAAACATACTTATATTATAAAGGATGTTATAACATGAGTGAAATAAGTCAAGACTTATAGTAAGGGAAGTGCATCTCACTTTTTATTTCTTTCAGATACATATCATATTCAAGAGCCACATGTTTTTTTGTGTATATACTAACCTATAACATCATATATAATTAAATTAATTTATATAAAAATATTCAATGCTTTAATTAATTGTTTTATTTCATGGGGTTTAGCATTCAAAAGTTACTCAACTATAACGGATTTATGTCTCCATTTTTTTCAGTGTGACACTTTCCTTTTACATAAATTTTTTCTTATTCGATGTTTACATACTACATCCAAATGTATTTTATGAATCATTTGAACATTTTTGTGGTATTTTCCTATCCATATAATTTTATAACATTCATGTGGTATACATTTCTACTGATTACAATGTGATGAGTGTTTACTTCACAATCTCATTAATAATTTGGATTATTTAGTTGTAAGTATCCATTAGGGAATATTTCACCTCCATGTACATTTTTTTTAAAATGTATTCTAAATTTTTTTTCACAATTATATTATGTATTTTTTAGTTCAAGTTTACCCATTTTTTGTGTTTTTAATACCAATTTTTAAAGGAATTTTTTTTCATTTTCCAAATGAGGTTCTTTGTGACTTTTCTGAAAAAAGTACGATATGAATTTTTTTAACTTATACAACATGAATGTAATATTACACAATCATGATCACTTATTTCATTAATGTTTCTATTAAAATATTCAGTTGATATTTTTCAAACCATGTTTTTAAATTTAAAATTTCTTGTTATTTTTATAAAATAAAACATTTTCAATGAAGATTTTATAATTACCCTAAGAACTGTTATCAACTAATCTCTCTAAATTATATTCCATATATGATAACATTATTTAATTTTACATATTATTTATTAGGGATGTGATTCAATGATACAATTATTCTTCTATGTATTAATGGTTTTTGTTTATAATAGAATGATATTTAGGAAACACATTTTTTTCCATGGGATAAGATATGATTGAATGCCGGTTCTGAAGCTAATTTTATTCCCTGGATTATGCTATGGTGAATGACTTGTGCTATTGTGGAACACATGTGTATATATTTTATAAGGTTATTGGTGGGACATATATATCCCTCAAAATCATGGCATACCGATTTATGACTAATGATATTGTGATGGGAATAAATTTGATGAGCATGAACCACTATGGGAAGATGGTAAAACCTGATACACTATGTGAAGAGGGATAAACTGTATCCAACATGGAAGAGATGAATCTGGGTCCATTACATGGAATGGACTACAACTTGGAATGGTGGTGGGTCCCACTAGATAGGTGTAGTCTCCATTAAATGCCATGATATTCTCTAGAAATGTGTATTTACATATATAAAATGATAATACATGTCTATATGTATTTAAAAACTCCATTTCATACTCATATGTTATGTTTTCACAGATTATTCACTCTATTTTTTTATTCATGTTTTATGACTCTCCAATATTTATGTCGTGATTTTTATTTATGATCTTTGATATGTAGTATATGATAATCTATTTTCATGATAATGTTTTCATACACTTTTTCTTATTCTTATGTTTACATGTCTCACTTATTTACCATTACAAAGCATCTGAGCTCATCCTTATGTTTCATTTCACCAGGATTCGAAGAAAGTTATTAAGTATAAACTCCAAATTAGTTCTAATTATAAATAAATAGGTAGGAGGAGAATAATATGCATTCTGAAACAATTATTTATGTTTAAAATCTTCAAAAGGCACTAATATAATACGATATTTGAGCGTGTATTTCAGTAATGAATGAAATGTTCCGAAAAAATGACATGATTTCAATGTACGTTAATATTAGTTTGTTACAGGAATTATATAGACCACACATAGAAAACTATTGGTGAATATTGAATGTGTCCCATGGGAATAAAATTGAGAGGAAAATACATTACCACATTTGAATCATTTGAATCATAAGTCCCATTAATTAATAACAAAAAATGGAATATAAAATATAAAGAAAATAATGATATTAATTATATTACATTTTATAGTGTAATATTATGTTCCACACAAATGATATTAGTAGTCAATATTTCATATTTCTCTCAACAAAAAAGTGTGTCATGACCAGTCCCTATGGGGTTCGTGCCGTAACTCCCATAGCCAGCCACCAATAGGCCAGGGGTAGGTGAATAGCACCGTGTTGACATATCACTAATATGGTAGGAATTTCCAATGTACATGTACACATGAACACATATCCAAGCCCCCAAATGATGAAATTTTAAAACCACTAAGGAACAAAAAGCTTGAATATAACTTAACCCAACCAAAAGAGTAAAATAAGAAGTAATTCACAGAAAGTAAAATGGTCTAGAATAAAATCCCATCAAAATAACAAGTTTGAAAATTAAAAATTCCAACTTGTAAGAATGAAATAGGTACTGTGACTGCAGATCATAGTCGTTGGAACTCCCCGAACTATAAGGAATCTCACAGAGCATGGCCCGATCTTGGTCCACCATAGACTCTGTCAGAAGGGAGATCTTTTGCAAAAGACACAACACTTGTGGGAAAAGCTTGTGAAAGGGAGAGTATAATGATACTTAATAAAGGACCCCCAAAAAAGAAATAAAAAAAACAGAGGTATAGTCATCACTACACATTATATGTATACAAAATAATTAATAAGAGATATATATCTAGATATATTTGAAACCCAGACCTATAGTCTAGAGGTCAATCATAACAAATGAATATCCCTGCTAGGAATTCGGTTTGATGATTCCACGAAACACTCATCTGACGGAAATCACTACATGAGTCTGATAGCTCTGATGATGTCCATACAATATGTACATTCATCAAGAAGTGTTACTAGAGATATATATGAACTTATAGATCTGATGGGAGAACATACATAATCATTCTGGAATAACTCCCTCCTGAGTAGGGAATGATCAAGATACACGGATGAGGATCACTGCCAAGGCCTTGGTGTATACCATGAATCATCCAGATTCACCTACTATGTAGACGATCATTATACTATAAGACTGGTCATGTCAACACCTGACTCTACCTATGGCCATGAATGGGTTGAGGATCAATGTAGATATCGAAAATTTTTCAAGAGCGGAGGAATGTTTCAAAACAAAAAAGCACAGTAAATTTCGGACCCAGAGACCCTTTCCTGGGGGCCAAGAGGAGCCGCATGAAATAAATTCATAGGAGTGTGAAAAAAAGTGGCTGGTGGGGAAATTTCCGGGTTTCTCAAAGAGTCATCGGCCCAGGAGCAAAAAAATTTTGTGCACCGCCCCGTGCTGTTGACATTTCACATCGCCTACCTCGACATGACATTATTTTGTGCTGAGCTATTTTCCACGGCCCCAAGATCCTATAAATAGAGAGAGACCCCCTTCAATTTGAATGATAAAGAATATGAACCGGTTCTCGTGCATGAAATCTGTCTTTTGCGCACACAATATGGCCTCCAGGTACGGTTCTTTTCGCACCATGTTTCCCTAAGGTCCACCTCCGCGCAAGATCACCATGGATTAGACTAGCTTCCAATCCTTCAAAGTCCTCCCCTTGCGTGCAATCTCTTCTATTGCACTCATGTCGGCCATTTTTTCAAAATTCCTTCCATTGCGCACCCCACCCTACCAATTGCGCACATTACCTTCCACTTGCGTGTAATTTATACTTCTTGCACGCAATCCTTCTAGTTGCACGCAATAAATCAGCTCCAATTTTGAGCAAGAAACACCGATTTCACGCTAGCCAGATGTTTTTCGCACAGGGCCCTTATTTGACGCTCAAGCCATAAAGGTTTAACGCAATTCCCCAGGACCCCCCACCTCGGTGCTCCCCGGGCGCCTCCTTTCATGGGCGCCTGATGTTATTCTAATGGAGGCTATTCACGGGTGCCTTTCATGCCCCGGGCATGCATATCATGCCTCATTTTCACGAGCTACCTTCTAGGCATGTACAATGTAACCTCAAGGTCCTGTGGATGATACCTCATGTTGATTTTCTTTGCCTCATGATTCTTCACATAGGCATTCTAACATCTATTTATTCTTCACATATCCACGCTAATGTGGAACCCTCGATGGTTCTCTATACGACACCACCAAGCTATGGCATTGCTGATGCCTTCACTACCACAAGGAGCGGAGGGTACCTGTTATGTTTGTCCTAGGGGTGCGGAGCAAACCCACATCGTCTGAGCTGCAGGACATTAAAATTCCATGCACCATCATCCTCAACACATGATGTTAAACTATGACCTCGCCCCGTGCCTCACACACAGGGTCCCCTACCTAGGGCATTTTTTATGCTCACATGTCTCCATGGGAATGGGATCACCCATCACATGGGATGATATCCTCCTTATTGGAGCAGCGTTTTTCCGTGGGAAAGGGTAGCCACCTTGGTCTAAGCCCCTAGACGTTCCTGCATGAGGTAGCATCCCTGCTTCTCCGAACTTCCTCGGTGCCAAGGACCAAGAGGGGAGATGGGTACATGGGTTTTTGTCACCCTTTACCTATCCCTCTAGGATTTTTCACCCTCGGGCCTCCATCATGAAGTAAGCCCCGACTTATCGGGATTCTAACCATGCATAATCCCATATTTCCTCATTGGGCCACTCCACACATTATCCCCACTCCATATCCCATAGATGCACCTATCGTGACATGATTGTCAGGTCTCTACTACCCATTGTTTCTCACAATGAGCATGATTCACATGATATTAGAGCAAGCACCGATAGTGACAACACTTTGGGCCACCACAGAGTGTAAGCCCCAATACATCCCAAATAACAGGGACTTTGATCCTTGTTAAGGCATGGTAAGTAGGAAGCCTCCAGAAGGATAAAGCCCCAAACACCTTGGGCCACCTCACATTGTAATCCCAAACCACCGTGGGCCTCCTTAGCGTGTAAGCACCAGTCCATCCCGAACTAAGGGGACTTTGATCCATGTCAAGGCATCGTACATAGGAAGCCTCCATGAGGTTCAATCCCCAACCACCTTGGGCCACATTAGAGTGTAAGCTGCAATCCATCCCGAACTACAGGGACTTTGATCCATGTCAATGTATTGTATGTAGGAAGACTCCATGAGGTTCAAGTCCCAACCACCTTGGGATGCCTCATAGTGTAAGCCCCAGTCCATCCCAAGCTACGTGGACTTGGATCCATGTCATGGCATGGTACATTAAAAGCCTCTACGAGGTTCAATCCCCATAACCACCTTGGTCCACCTCAGAGTGTAATCCCCAATCCATCCCAAACTATGGGTACTTTGATCCATGTAAAGGCATGGTACATAGGAAGTGTCGACGAGGTTCAAGCCCCAACAACCTTGGGCCACCTCAGATTGTAATCCCCAACCACCTTGGGCCGCCTCAGAGTGTAATCCCCAATCCATCCCAAACTAGGAGGACATTGATCCATTTCAAGGCAGGGTAAGTAAGAAGCCTCCACAAGGTTCAATTCCCTTCCACCTTGGGCCGCCTCAGTGTGTAATTCCCAATCCATCCCGAACTATGGGGAATTTTATCCAAGTCAAGGGATGGTACGTAGTAATCCTCCACAAGGTTCAAGCCCCAACAACCTTGGGCTGCCACAGTGTGTAAGAACCAATCCATCCTGAACTATGAGGACTTTTATCCATGTCAATGCATGGTACGTAGGAAGTCTCCACTAGGTTCAAGCCCCAGCCACCTTGGGCTGCCATAGTGTGTAAGCACCAATCCATCCCGAACTATGAGTACTTTGATCCATGTCAAGGCATGGTACATAGGAATCCACCACAAGGTTCAGGCCACAACCACCTTGGGTCGCCACATAGTGTAAGCCCCAATCCATCCCAAACTATGGGGACATTGATCCATGTTAAGTCATGGTACGTAGGAATCTTCCACGAGGCTCCAACCCCACAAACAACTTAGGCCGCCTCTTAGTGTAATCCACAATCCATCCCAAACTACAGGGACTTTGATCCATGTCATGACATGGTACATAGGAAGCCTCCACAAGGTTCAAACCCCACCTCCACCTTGGGCCGCCTCATACTGTAAGCCCCAATCCATCCGAAACTACGAGGGATTTGAACCATGTCAAGGCATGGTACGTAGGAAGCCTCCACGAGGTTCAATCTCCACAACCACCATGGGACACCTCAGAGTGAAATCCACAATCCATATAGAACGACGAGGAATTTGGTCCATGTCAAGGCATGGTACGTAGGAATCCTACACAAGGTTCAATCCCCACAACCACCTTGGGCCGCCTCAGAGTGTAAGACCTAATCCATCCCGAACTACGGAGAATTTTATCCATGTTATGGCATGGTACATAGGAATCCCCCACGAGGTTCAAGACCCACAACCGCCTTGGGCCGCCTCAGAGTGTAAACCCCAATCCATCCTGAACAACGGGGACTTTGATCCATGTCAAGGCATGGTATGTAGGAATCCTCTATGAGGTTCAAGCCCCACAACAACCATGGGCCGCCTTAGAGTGTATGCCCCAATCCATCACGAACTATGTGGAATTTTATCCATGTCAAGGCATGGTACATAGGAAGCCTCCATGAGGTTCAAGACCACCAACCGGCAGCTCAGACCCACCCTTCACGTCGGTTCACCCTCATCCCGCATGACGTTAAACTGTATTATCCATTTGTACTACGTGGTCTATAATTCCCTGCCACGGGTATACGTAGGAAGCCTCCATGAGGTTTCATCCCACCACTCATGTTTCATCCTGATCTTTCCCTCAATCCCAAGTGTCTTGGAAATCTCATTCCCTTACCCGGAGGTTCCACTTCTTCTGGGTCCCCTCCATGCGTCCATTCTCACGGGTCGGCTCCTCAGGTGTCAGCTCATCCCATTGAACTATGCAGACTTTGAATCCCTGCAATAGTGATACATAGGAAGTATCTTCGAGGATCAAGCCCCAAATCCATCACCCATCCTGATTCTTACCCAGGCCGCCACATCTCGGTGGAATCATGCTACCTCCCTTCCCATTCCTTCAGAAAAAATTTGGGAAGCCACCCACGTGTCGACCCCAATATCGATGTTCCCTCCAGGGGGTTCCACAATCTGATCCACTCTAATTAGTCTTCTGATCAGTTCGATTCATCTACACTAGATGTTAAAATTGAAACATAACCTATGTTAAACATAGGATGATGAGGAAAACCTTAGATACATTCCTGTGGAATACAATTCCCCATGTCTGATATGGGTTTCCTCAGGCTGCCGCTCCCTCGAGAAGCCCTATAATAAGGGACAGAAGATAGACATTCCAATCCCCTAGCATCAGGACAGGCCAGTGGTGCCGAACATGACTAATACTCTAACCGAGGGTCGCTTCCCTAACTATACTCCTTGGAACATCCTCAAAGAAGAAGTGTAATTAACTTGTGTCCATGATGATATGGTTCCGGGAAGAGTTTCACGAACTATGTCTTAAATCTATGAGGGAGACGCGTACTTGGTGAAGAGATCTGAGGAGGAATCCACAGAAGAAAGAAACAACATCCCATCATACCCTTTCGATCAAGGAGAAGACGCCTCTGATTAAGGAGAAAATTCCTCTCACCTTTGGAAAGCAGGAATGCGGGGAAACAGGTATGCGTTCTCTACATGATGGATGTGCGCGCGCCTTGGCGGAAGCATCGGAAATAGAAATTGTGAACTAGACCTGAATATATTCTCCTAGGCATAGATACTATTAGCGTTTGAGGCACCAATGGATTATCTTGTCATCAGACCCAGTCATCAGGCACCGGGTCCCCCACAGCAAATAGCAGGCCTGACGTGAAACTCGCCAATTGTTGGGACAGTCAGGATGTTGAGCATTATGTTCTTTGATGTTGTCAGCATGGGTCCCTCTTACCGGCCATAGATGACAGAATGACGCTAGGGCACTGCTTGTTGATTTATTTTCCTTGCAGTGTTAATGATTTCATCTCCCTGCTTTTAGGAACCAAGTTTTTGCATCTGAATCCCGATCACCAGCCCATCGGCCCAGGGTAATGGGAAATATCGACGCGGCTACCCCGTGCGGTTCTGCCTCTTCCATGACAGCTTCGAATTCCACTACTACTGGGCACCCATGCCCCCTCTCCCCATTGGGAATTTTCCAGCGATGGGTAATTAATAACATTGTAGTTAGACATGAGGAGAAGGGGGTCATCCCTACCAGGAATATGGCTAGCTTGGATCTCGAGGCAGCTGCACCTCACCATCAACGATACCCCCGAGGGCCGCACAGGGACCCGCTACTCCACACCCCAACATTCAATCATTTTTGTAGATTGTCCCTAAAACACCTTTACAACTGCCGCCCATATTCCTATGAGGTGGGGGATGTCTGGGTTTTATAAATCGGAGTCCCGATTCAAGGGATCCCGGTGAGGGGTCCCACCAAGTTGTGTCAGCGCAGCTATCCGGTTCCTCGAGCCAAAGAGCAGGTAAGCCACAAGCCTTCACCACCGGCTCCAGTTCATCTGACCAAGCACGAGAGTCAAGCACAAATGGGAGAGGGCTCCCACCATGGGGCATCAACTTCAACGACTACGGTGGCCCGAGCCACCGCTGAGTCATATCCCCAACTCCTAGCATACATTGAGCAGGGGCAGTTATTCGCTAGGCATGGATCGAGGCCCCAACCGCCCCATGGGTAGGTTTGGTCGAATCTCTCGGTCACCAGCATAGGCAAAGACCTCTTCGGACCAATCCATAACAATGCCATCTAGTGTAGAGGCCCACTCAGTGCCGCCACGACAGAAGGTGAGGGTTTTACCTATTTCTTACTTCGACTTGGAGGTCTTCCCCGCACCACATGCAACCCAAGCGAGGGTATTCCCCGTGACATAAACTCTCCGTATGGGGGTCTCTCCCATGATCACTACACTGGGTACGGGGTCGCTCCCCCTGCCGTAGGCCGCAGGTTTGGAGACATTGCATGTCTGGTCACTCGCTATCATGGAGGCCCTCTCCATTTCCCCATGCCAGTCGGCTACCTTCCTCCTCACCCCAGCAGTTGGAGAGGTGGAGGCCGAAATCACTTCACCAACACTCAACATGGAAGTCCTACATTTGTCCCTTTCCAAATTTGTCCTGGTTCTCCTCACACCCTGGCTTTTCGGGTGGAAACCCTCTCCGCTCCAGCCCCAGTCCACCCAGAGGACCACATGTAAGAAATTTTCCCTGTGCCGAGGGGCCACCGAAGGGCAGGAAGGAGGGTCGTTGATGCCGTAAGAGGAATTCGAGGGAAGTTCATGCAGGAATCTGACAATTCCGCTTTTCAGACTTCGAAGTGGAGTGCGACTCAGCGCGGGAGTCCTCCCCTCAATCCTCCGAGTCAAGGTCTGGGGTAGGAATGAGGCACATCAGCTTCGTACTCCCAGAATGCGAGGTCCATAGGATACATACCTCCCTACGAAGGTATATTCAGGAGGACGAGAACTTTGCGTGTCCCCAGGGTCCAACCACAGAGTCACCACCATCATCTTCAGAAGCGCCCTCTACCTCGGCTAGAAAGCACAGAGAGCTATTTTGGGGGTTAATGGAAGGAGATTCGCGACATAGCACACCCTTAGGAGACGTTGATGTTGTGTTAGGGGATATGATCTCTACTCCATCATATCAGGATATAATGGCCAGGTCACTAAAACCCTCAGAGGATAGCCCAAGGTTCGGTGGCCAGTCAGCCCGCTCGCCGTATTCTCCACCAGCTAGTCCACCTGCCCAGGAGCTCACCTCAGTGCCACTGCCAGTTCCTCACCCACCCTCAATGGACGAGTGGGGCTATCAAATGCCAGACCCTGAACATGAGCCGAGGAGCTTTTGGACCATCCTTGTAGAGGGCCACTTCCCTAAGAAGTTTTTTCCGGTCGCATGAAAAAAATTTGGTACGCCGAAATCTCTCGCCCCGGAAGAGTTTGGATGTTTTCACCAAACCATCTAGGCGACTCACTTTCATCATCTTCGCCAGTGAGTGACTTATTTCTAGATCCAAGCGTACTAGGTATACATTGGTGAAAAATATCATCAGGTTGATCTGGCCACACTCCCCGTGGTCCATCACCCTGAGTCACCTGGTCACCACGAGGCCCTTCTATTGAAGTGCATTCAGAGTTTTCAAGTACTCTACAAAGTTATTATGGAAGCTACCTCACATGGGAAAGTCCATGGATGGGGGAAATACGTTTTCCTCCTCTTCAGTGAAACTCACCGATAGACCGACTCGCTAGGTGACATTGAGGACATGCCCCCGAGAAGAGTTGAAATCAACATGACCGATCTATCGGGAGGGGAAAATGAGATTGAACTTCATGATGGGAACCTCCTCCCTGAAGATGTGCTACCACTGCAGGACCCATCAGGGAGGATTACTAATAATAAGAGGAACCTCCTAGGTCTTCCCCTTCCCACCGAGGCAATTGTACTCAGGTGGAATGTTATTAAGGGCAAGGATTAGGTAAGAGTTATCAAGCACTCTGACCCATCCGCCTCAGTTCAAAAGACGGAGGACCTTGAGAAGGTCACGCTGTGTGAGCATCTTGCTGAGCAGAAGAAGTTGGTCGATGAAATTCTGGATGAAAGAATTAAAGAGCGATGACCTAACTAGGGTGATCTTAGGTCGGGGCAGTAGGGGTGGAAACAACTACCCCTCAGCAAGATTCCCACATGAAACCCTAATCATACTGAATTCGCTGAAAAGGCGGAAGTAAGACCTCATGACAAGAGGGAGCGGTATGTCTAGAAAAACCCTTCCAAATGACACGACAATCCATGGAACCCTGCTCGGGCTCCTCCGGCCACCCCATGGGTCGCTCCACCAGCCGCTCCACAAGCTGCTAATCTTTTCTACATCATTGAAGAACCCAACAACGCGCTCGTGGTTAGGGATCCCCTTCAAGATAGGGCCCCACATCTAGACGATCCAGTGGTGGCACTCATATCTCTCCTTGAGGCTTTTGAAACAAGACAGGTGGCTATCCCACTGGATGGAAATCCCAACCCAGCATGGGAGGATGACATGCCAACACCCATGGGATTCGGAAACCCCACCTTCTCCTCCATTAACTAAACAGGGGACCCGCCGCAGCACGTGGCCAACTATAACTCATGGTGTGGGCCTATGCTAGGGACCCCAGCGCAGCTAGAGGCCGCCAAGCTCTTCTATGTTTTTCAAATGCTGGAGGGGCCGACAGTCATTTGGTACAGCCAACTCCCTGTCAGATCTGTGACTAGCTGGGATGACCTTCGTAGGTAGTTACATTACTAGTTCAGCTCTACCACTAGGAAAACGAACATCACAGACCTCTTCAAATGAAATAAAAGGCCTGATGAGAGAGTTGTGGACTTTTTCGTCTGGTGGATGGGGCTCACATACTCACTTGACATGCCACTGACTCAGGATCAATTACTGATGATGTGCAATGGGAATGTCAAGACGGAACTGGTTTCCTCCCTAATCACTCAGAACGTTCCTAGAGGTTTCCATGACTTCTCGGATAAGGCACATCACCTTGAAGAAGCCCTGCAACAGGCTAGCCAGGCTTGTACGCTACCCCCCTATAATCTCGGAAAGGAAGGCTGGCAGAGCCGAGCCGGCCGCGGTGGCCTAGTTAGAGGCCCCTAGGTAGCTAGAATTGCTACCAGTGGAGCGAGCTCCGCAGCCTCGCAGAGGTCCACCACCACGATCATAGCCTCCATCCTAGCAGTGTCCACCTCAAAATCGGAAAGTGCCCCCACATAATGCCCTGCCACCTAGGCGAGACAATCAAGTTCTGTCTCCTCTACAGGCTCCTCCGGCCCCCCGTCAGGGTCAGGCTCCTAGAGACACATTTCTAGATCGATGAAATTGGACCTGCTCGTTCAACGAGGCTCAGGTCCCTGGTTACATCTATAGTGCCTTAGAGCAGAGAATTGTACAAATTCCTGAATACAGAAAGCCAGAGGAGGGGAATCTCACTGATCATCCCAACTACTGCCCTTATCACCAGATCTCGGGGCACACCATCAAGCAATTTTATGTGTTCATAGACTGGCACCAGGACCAGATTGAAAACAACATATTCAGGTAGGGACCGACCCTTGCACAGGTAGAAGGTGTCTTTGTGACGTCAGATAACAGTAGCGACGATGATGGTGAGTGGAAGCAGGTTTCCGACCGCAGGTCCCGTAAGTATAATGACTGGATGGCTTGCAGGAAGATTGCACGTGCCCAAGTAATTATTTGTGAACGTCTGAATAATCCATATCCTTCAGAATCTATGACCACCACCTCAGTTTCATCATCTTAACCGGCCTCTTCCGAGAACAGCAAGCATCATCAGTGTAAGGAAAAGCAATGTGCCCCGCCAATGCTGGCGTCATCCCACACTCTTGGTGACATTAATAACATGAAAATGGGGATTCCTCCCAGGATCCGCCCCGTGGTGGATGACTAATCAAGTGATAACCAAGGGTATCCTTCATTTAACACTGTTGAGTAGGTAAACCCCTGTATGACTCCCGACGAGGGGGAGTGCCAGGAAAATCTCCCCAACGTCGACATCAAACACCATCACCGGTGGATCCGCGATCATATTTGTCAGTAGGTAATGTTAGTTGGCACCGACGGGTAGTCCGTGCATGCCACTAAGACTAGACAGCAGGTCCAGCGCAGAACTCTGCACGTGCAACCTCTTCATCCGGTGTCAGCAGGTCTGCCTCCACCACCGTTTTTGCTACTGGATCAGGCAGAACCACTTCGACTATGCCGTAACAAGCTTTTACCCACTACATGCCACTATCAGTCGTCTAGTCCTCATTCGATAGCTACTCTACGGGCATCAACCAGTTAACAATAGGATATTCCCAGTGCCAGTCAGCTACCGGTCTGGCCGGCAGAGCCCGCCCTAACATCCATCACAGGGAAGCTACATGAAAATAGAATTTCACACTTGGCATGTAAGTACGACATCCTCAAGAACCTAACTGGCATCCTAGTGAGGCTTTCCATCCTTGAATCCCTTCTCTTGTCGCCAGGTTTGTGCGAAGAACTCGCCGAGACATTATGGAGCCCCCTCCAGTTTGAGGTGGAGATAGAAGCTGCAGATGCTTTCCATGATGAAACAGTTGAGGATGTCGAATTTCAGGATATAATTTCATTCTCTGGAGAGGATGAAGGGTCCCACATACATGGGCACATCTGCCCACTGTATATCACCATCCAATTTAACAGTGTGGAGGTTCACCGCTGTCTTGTTGACACCTGCTCCAGGATCATACTTATCTTGATGCGGACACTGCGGAAGCTAGGGTTATTTACAGATTACATGACTCTATCCAATTTAGGAATCCAGGGATATGACAGGACAGAGCAGACCTCGGTTGGCAAGAACTGTCTGAAGACCCGGTTCGGTGGCCTAAAGGCCAGCACTGAGTTCATGGTTGTCTCCGAGGACATCGTGTATAATGAATAATTGGGAAATCCATGGCTCCACCTACATGCGGAGGTTCCCCCATCATATCACCAATTCCTTAAGTACTACTTTAATGGTTGAGTGGGCGTACTCCAAGGTGATGCATATTTTTTCACCTCTTGTGAAGCCCATTACTTGGACGTTGACTATTATAATAGCAATGACAAACAAGTCCAGGAAAGAGATGTTGAGCCCATCACCGATATGACTAACCCTTGGGCAGTCCTGAATGATGCATATGTCTTCCTGATCCATCGTTTGGAGGCCACGAACCTCAAAATGGGGCAGTGTTTTTTCATTTCCATGGAAAGTGGGATCCATGATCCCAGATTCGGGCGACATCGGAATATCACTTCGGATTCTTACATGAATCATGCTCCAGTGATCTTGGAGCCTCCCACTCCCATCAGGTATCGAGACATCTGGATAATGGTAACAGTGGTACGTCATACTTGAATTTTTCACCAGGATGGAATAAGTCATCTCCGGCCGACACGTCACTACTACATTGATATTTTCAAGTGTGGCCCCTTGGGCCAGAGACCAGATGAGATCAGATCAACAAAATTCTTAGAAATGGTTGTGGCAGCGCCGAAGATCCCAGATGTAATAACCACTGCTGCACAAGCTGGTACTAGCCTCCCATCAGGGTTTGGTAGCTCAGAAGCAGCTTCCCCCGAGGAGGATCCTTCTAAAAGTGGAGAAGTGGATATAGAGGATACCCCCTGCCTTTGAATATGGTGTCTTAGATATGGTTGATGAGTTTTTATTGGTGAACCTTGGAAGTGAGGTTGACCCAAGACCCACATTGATCAGCACCTCTATGTCCCCTAAGGAGAAACATCAGTATTTAGACTTCCTCAAACAACAACGCGATGTATTCACCTAGAGTTACAATTAGATGCCATGACTAGGTCCTCAGGTAGCTATCCACAACCTCGGTCTTCCGGCAAATCATCGCAGGTTCAAGCAACCTCCTAGAAGGATGCAACCTTATCACAGTGCAATGGTCGCGATCAAATATGACAAGCTCATCAGTGCAAATTTCGTTAAAGTGGTTCAGTACCACAAGTGGATAGCCATCATCGTGCGAGTCAGGAAGAAGAATGGGATTATAAGAGATTGTACAGACATACAGGATATCAACCATCATTGTATGAAGGAATATGTTCCCCTTGCTATGACAGAATTATTGATCCACGCTACGGTCAGTTTCTAATCCCTCTCTTTCATGGATGGGTACTCTGGATATAATCAGATATGGATGGCCCCTGAGGATGAAGATTCCACATCTTTTAGGGAACCCCGAGGTACCTTCTGTTGCTAGATTATACCCTTAGGCCTGAAGAATTAGGGTTCTACCTATCAGCGGGCCATGCACCGCTTATTCAAGCCAATCCTCTAGACATTGGTGGAGTGATATGTCGATGATCTGGTGGTCAAATCTCACCAGGTCCAAGACCATCTCAAGGATCCTGAGAAAGTGTTCAGATTCCTCCATTCCCACCACCTGAAGATGAACCCCTTGAAGTGTGCTTTTGGGCACACCTCCAGGAATTTAATTGGTATGTTGTCATGTCCTGAGGCATCTATATCAACCTAGAGATGGTCAAGGAAATCATCCAGATGCCTCCCCCAAGCAATATTCGTGAGCTTTGATGTTTTTAAGTCCCCATAGCCTACAAACACTGATTAATTGCGACTCTGGTCAGCAAGTGTAAGACATTCTCTCAGATCAAGGAGAAGGGAACCACTTATGAGTGGGACGAGGAGTGCCAGACCGCCTTTGAGGAAATCAAGAAGTATCTGCTCTAGCCTCCGGTATTGATGCCACCAATTTCTGGGAAGCCACAGGTCCTCTAGGTCACCTCCCTGGAATGGTCACTCTGTGCCCTTCTTGCCCAGAAGAACAACAAGGGGACAGAGAACAACCTATACTACCTCAGCTGCATGCTCCTTGATATGGAGACCTGGTACTCCCCCATCGAGAAAAGCTGCCTTCCACCCGTATTCATCGTGCAGAAGTTGCGGAATTACCTGTAGCACCACGAGGTACAACTGGTCTCTCGAGTAGCCCCGTTGAGGTACATCGTAATCCATCCCATGTTGAATAGATGAATAGCGCGGTGGGCGGTAATAATCCAACAGTTTTACATCAGGTTAGTTCCTCAAAAGGCTATTAAGGGGCAGGAATTGGTAGACTTTCTAGCTTATCATCTAACCTCCGCAAATTAGTCACTGGACCTGGATTTACCTAACGAGGTAATCCTCTCAGTCAATCAAGTCGTCCCATGATGGAAAATTCACTTTAATGTTTCCTCCTGGAGCCCCACCGGTAGGAGGCTCAATGATCCTAGGCTCAACAGAGTAGGTCTGGGTATCGTCTTTATAACCCCAGCGCAAGCCGTTCTGCTATATTCATTCCTACTATCTGAAGGCTTCACTAACAACGAGCTAGAGTATCAGGCCCTCATTACTGGTCTCAAGCAATCCCTTGAGATTGAACTGTCCCATTTTCATGCGAAAGGGGACTCCGAGATAGTTATTTAGCAGGTTAATGGTGACTATGTTGTCCGGATGCCAAATCTCGTACCATTTTTAGAACACACTCACCAGCTTATGGCCCAGTTCCCTTCTCGTCCAGAGGTTTTCCATGTCCCATGGTCACAGAATGGTCGAGATGATTTTTTTGGCCAGCCTAGTTGCATCACTCATAGATCCCGAACAGGATGATCTAATTATCCACATGGCGCATCGGACAGTCATAGCTCATGTTACCCCAGATGACGATGACGGCCCACAGGTAATCCATCATTCCATCGGTGCCTCTACATCAAGACCAGAGGGTTGTATAGATGTAGTGATTGAAATAATTGCCGATTGGAGGACACCTTTGGATGAATACCTTCGACATGGTAATCTCCCATCCGATCAAGCTGAGCATAAGCGAATCTGACACCGCACAGTATAGTTTACCCTCCAAAGGAGTACCAGCCTTGAGCCAATCCTCTATATTCATGGAATTGATGGTGTTCTCCTCCGCTGCGTTCATGGGGTTTAGATTCAACAAGTCATGCTAGAGGTTCATGCCAGTTTCTACAGCGCCCATCAGGCTAGGCCCAAACAGTCTCACCAGATCCGGTGACTATGGTATTTTTGGACCTCCATGATCCATGACTGCATCGAGTTCTCCAAGAGGTTCCATGTGTGAAAATTTCATGCTATCTTTGTGAATCAGCCACCAGATACTCTCTACACTTCCAAGTACTCTTGGACCATTGCAGTCAGGGGACTAGATGTCATAGGACCGTACCCACCTTCAACCACTCGCCAATTCCGATTCATTCTGACTGCTACAGATTTATTTTCCAAGCTGGCAGAGGAAATTTCACTCAAGTAAGTCAAGGCCTGTTCTATCATTGACTTCGTGAGTTCCAATATCATCCTTCAGTTTTTGGTTCCTCACGCTATCCTCACTGATAAAGACACCAACATCCGATCAGCTGTGTTGAGAATGTTGTACACCAAGTAGAATATCTGCTCTAACCATACCTCCTGCTATCATGCACATGCAAATGGATAGATTGAGGTGTTCAACAAAACCCTCTCGAAAATTTTGTAGAAAATAGTTGGTCAGAACACAAAGAGTTGGCTGGATAAGCTCCCTAATTCCCTCTGGGCCTATCAGATGATGACTTGTAGTTCCACCCAAGTGACCCCATATTCCCTGGTATACAGAACTGAGGCCTTCCTGCCCTTCGATATTTCGTTTCCCTCATTGCGCACATCATTCTATGACCAGAAGGCACCAGATAGAATAGATGAAATCCATCTAGCTGAATTGGAAGCACTGGACGAGAATAGGCTTTGTGCCTTGCACAACCTAAAAATGAATCAGATCAGGATGGCTTGAGCTTTCAATAAGAAGGTTCACCTCAGCTCTTTCCTGCAAGGCGATTTGGTATTGGCCCTCAGGGAACCAACGATCCCTTGAAGGAAACCACCCATGTTGGATCCCAAGTGGGAAGGAAATTACATTGTTCATAAGGTTTATCCCAGTGGTGCGTACTCGCTGGTGACCATGGATGTTGAGCGTATATCTCCTCCCACCAAATCCAAGTCACTCAAACAATACTTTTCCCGAGTCCTCACATGGTCCAGCTTTTCCCACTTTGACGTGAAGAGGTGGACTGAGGGACAGTGCTAAGAGTATCAAAGATTCCACCAGGACATGTTGGGGTGGAACATAATGTGAATCATGTAACCAAAATTCAAGGCCTAAAAGCGATGGTGTGACGAATTAGGATTACTACTGACCTTGTTCGCAACAAAGTATCCTTTCGCGGTAGCCTGAAATGGGGACAAACAAATGAGCATCGACCGCTGACCATGTTTGCATCACTGGTGTACGTAGTCTGTAACTGGGATCTTCTCTAAGAGCTATGTGCAGCTTGATATTTGATACTCTTAGCACTATCCGAGCGCTAGTACTTTAACTGGGATCTTCTCTAGGATCTATGCGCAGCTTGATCTTCATACTCATGGGGTACGTAGGATCACCCGGACATTGTTCATCCGGGTCTAGCTCTGCTGGGAGCTAGCTTCTCTGGCCCCTTATCCTCTGGCCCTCACTGGCCTTTTGTCCTGAGACTCCTCTCCCGGAATCATGCACGATGATGATGTGGATCTTGTACTCATTCACGTCAGGTATGCTTTATCGTGTCATGCACATTCCCTTAGGTTCAATCCATATGACCTTAAACTATGCTATTGGGTCCAATCACATGACCCAAAACCTTGATAATATTGTCCTAGCCGCACGACGGAAAACGACACTGCATTGTGATGACCTCTTCATAGAGGAAATCACGTTTGGTATCGGTAATCCACCATACCATTTGTCAACACCTGTATAATTCTTGATTCTTGTGGATATATCGGGAGTTCCTACCCTAGGCGGGTTGCTTTACACACACAAAAACCATTCACCTTATAAGAAAAACAAGATATATCAAATGCATCTTGTTTTGGTGCGAGGGCCAGACCCGCACGCCCTTTCATCCTTTGCACTGGTACCTTACCATGCTATGTCCTAGAACTACGTGTGGCTTGATTCTCATTCTCACGAGATACGTAGGAATGCCCGGGCACTTCCCCATGGTCCCATCCTAACATTTTTGTTTGGTCCCTTGACCTAAACACTTCCTCAAGGAACACAAGGTAATCTGGACTTATGTCCTCATTCACGTTGGGCTTCATAATCACCGTACAATGTGTCTCCTACATTCATTACTGATACTTGGTCTGAGTTCTAAGACCTTAAACTACGACACTTTATAGAACTATGTGTGACTTGATTCCCATCCTTATGGGATACGTAGGAACGCTCAGACATTTTGTGTCAGGTCTATCATCGAGAATCACAAATCCCATCCTTACCCCCACCTTCGGCCCCTTGGCCCGACTCTTTGGGAAGTTGAGTAACTGGAAAATTTTCCTTGAACAAGTTTGGTATGCCCCATTAGACATTAGGAACTGATAGTTCCTTCACCAAAGAGGTCTTGTCTAAAAGCAGGGATGATCCATGATCAGATTAATGCGCCCTCCTAAGGTGATTCCACCACAGAGGCATAATTATAGGAGTGTTGGATTCTGTTCAATGAAACCACCATTTCACTTTCCAAGATTTGAGAGCACCTTTTTCAGATCCTCATCCCCTTTCACATTTGAATGGACCCCCTAACAGTATGAATTCTCGACCTATGGTCCACCTTGTGTCCTGGGCCAATGTTCCGGATGACTGTTCACGTCTAAAGGGAACCCCTAACAGTATGGATGCTCAACCTATGGTCTGCCTGCTGTCCAAGGCCAACGTTCTAAAAGACTAATTGACGATATTTGAGTTAGGCCCAGTGTTGTGAACATGGTCAATGGTCGACCCTCATTTGCTTTCCCCATTTCATGCTAATGTGATATTGATGGTATGTTTTGAACATGGTCAACATTTTTCCTTTATTTCCATGTCCCACCCACAATGTTCCGAATTTGGGTAACGTGATTCACATCTTTTTCATTTCCCTATGTTAGGACTGATTCCAATTCCCATGGAATTTCCCCACTCGTGCGCTAGAGCATATTGAGAAAAAGATACGTCGATCGGTCTGAGGTCCTCTTCCTTTGATTGGGCCTCCCTCTTCTCCTCAGAAATCCGGAATCAAACTTCGGAATCACGAATCATGGTTGACGCTACCACGATAAAACTAAGTGATAGTATGATCCCCCCATTGTTTCCCACATAGGGTACATACCACTTGTGCTTAGGAATAGATTTCAATTTATTTCGGGATTATGATTGTGCACATTAAACCAGAGGGACAAGTAAATAAATTTCTCCATACATACAGTTCAAAAGAACAAGAAGTAGCGCTAAAAAATAAGTTTATGCGTTCAGCCAAAATAGGGATCTTAGGGGTCGACATCGTGGATGGATCTTTCCAAAGCCTCCCCCTTCTAGCTGGTGGCCTCCATAACTACCTCCCACCCCCTGAGTACTTTCTCTTCAATAGTGGCTGCAAAGTGAAATGCACTGACTCTAGCCCATTCCCGCACCTGTTCATCTTGGAGCTCTGTTATCTGGTGACTCGCTTCCATGAGTTGTTCTTGGGAAACTTCTAAATTGGCCCTCAATTACTCCACAAGCTCAGAACAGTTTTTGATGAATATCTCTTGTTCATTCACCTATTCCTCGAGGCATTGAACCTCCAACTCCACCCTTAGAAATGCTCAGGTAGTCCCCGACTCCTCCCAACACTGGGTAACGTCAGAGCTCTGACTTCTCTCACACATCTTCCTGGCCATGTAATCAAAGACCATAAGGTGAAGGAATTGAGCATATGCCCATCCTACACATAGTAATCATATCTAGGTGTGGATTGATCCCATCTGCTTCATCCATTCCATCGGTGTATGACAGAGAAAACGCCGGATGCACTTCCACACCTTACATCGCGTCATCCAGCTCTCCTCAGCCGCTTCTGTGTCTGAATTATCGATTTCCTCGTGGTCAGTGGGCTGATAGGTAAGAATGATTTCCAACATGCTAGCACCATGGTCCTCCTCATAGATTCCTCCCAAGGGAATAGGAGCCTCAATATCTGGGATACCTTCCTCTCCCACCTCGACCCTGGTGGAGCCTTCGTCAACTACATGCCCTACCCCAATAGTAGTGCCATTTTTGTTCACCCCTCCCTGCTCACCAATTTATAGGGCCGAATCAGATTGAAAGGAATATTCTAGATGGGGTGGTACGTTTTCCGTTGAATCGCAGGCGGATGAGCCAGGCTCAGTGGCCTCATGAGCCTCCAATGTCGTGATCATTGTTCAGATGTAGAGCACCCTAAACAGTTGATTCCTCTGACAGTGAGTACCGGTATAGAAGCTGGAAACAAATAGGAACCCATGGAACCAACCTATAGTGTTTTGGACACTACAGGAGCTATCATTGTAGGGGATCCCTCAGTGCTCGTCAGCTTGATAATGAGCATCGGTGCCCCACCTTGCTCCATTGGCACATCTACCCCTTCTAAGGCTGGAGAAGCTTGATCGACACCAATATGCTCCTGAGTAAGATAAAAGAGGTGGATTAAGGATTTCAATGGAATGTGAAGAAATTTAGGAGGGTAGATAAGGGTTGAAGCCTACCTCTAGTAGCTCAGTCACATCCTTATCGGAGCTGACGATCTTGCCACTCTCTAGAAGGCTTCCTTGGTGGGATTATCCCTGAGACCCATCACCTTCGGGCTTCTATTCTCCTTCACCTTCACCATCCCATTCACCTTCTTCCTCCTCTCCTATTTGTCCACCATCTGACTCATCATCGCTGTCATCTTCCCCCGACAACGTCATTTTTAGATCGTGCTCCTGGACGAGCATCACTTTCACCTAGAAAGGTGGCTCCACACACCGACCCCATTGATGTGCATACATTTCTATGGTTGTCAGATAAGTTTGTCGTTGATGGAGGTTCACATTGTCGACAACCCCAATGAGAACGACTTCTGGAAGCTGGATCTCATCTCACACTATCTTATTCCGAGAGTTTCAGTATTCATGGACTGCCGCAGGGTTAGCCAAGCCGACCATAGCACGTGGAAAACGGAATCTTGAGATGGTTGAAGCATGTATCTTATTTTCTTCTAGAAAGGTTCTAAGGCCACTCTATGGGACCCTCCTCCTCTAGGTGATGAGGGCATGGCCACGCCATGAGACGCCCCCGCTACTGGGGTCCCGGACTGTGTGGGCCACGTTGCGAGTCGCACTTCTGATCATCCCCCTATAGTGGCACACCGCCTACTCTCTCACCGCCTGGGTTCCACACTAGTGACTTTGAGATACCGAACTCACTTCCGCAAAATCCCCTCGGGGTATGATATGGCCCAATATTTGGAATACCCGGTTGAATTACCAGTGTCGACCACGGTGGGAGGAATGGTGAGGATGTCACCAGAGCTATAGGTCGTGAACATTAGCCATAGCTAACGAAGAACCAATGGATGCCTCTACTTATGGACGTCTTGTTGTACCTCTCGTTCCCCTCGTTTGATTTTCATGATCACAATCACTTTATTATTTGTCTAATTTTGTTTGAAGTGTTTTTGAATGATAGGCACAAGGTTTCCAAGAAGTTGGCCCAAGAATGGACAAGAAGTGGACTGAAATTCAGTCCACCGGCCAACCGGTGTGATAGCACCGGCCCGCCGGTGGACCTGGCAGAGGCATTGCCCACTGCCAGGTTCCACCGGTCAGCCGGTGGCTCTGTCACCGGCCAGCCGGTGGCAACCTGATACAACAGTGATGGCTACTGCCTCACCACCGGCCAGCCGGTGGCTCTGTCACCGGTCAGCCGGTGCTGCCTGGGCAGAAGGCCTTCTCAACGTCCAAGGCACCGGCCAGCCGGTGGCCCTGCACCGGCCAGCCGGTAGCCCAGTCAAACTAGCCGTTGGCTTTGACCAGTCAACTCCCATTTGGCCTCCAACGGCTCCGAGGCCCTTTACAACGGCTCCGAAGACTCCCCAAGGGTTCCATGTCTATAAATAAAGGCCATGGAAGCCCCGAACACCACCGCGGATCATATACGAAGCCAACAGACATATTTTGTATCAATTGGCCAACCTCCGGCGACTTCCTTCAAAGGAACCTCAAGTGCTCCAACAACTTCCACATCCAAGGAGCTCCACCAAAGAAGCTTGGAAGCGGCCTTCAACATCTCCAATCATTCAAAGGCGCCCAAGGCTTCTTCTCATATACAGTTTTTATTGTATATTTATTTTGAGCTTTAAATTTGGGTTTGTGCCTACAAACCCCAACACCTTTTCTCATCCCTCTTTCTTTTGGGTTTCACATCACCACTAAGGTGTGAAGAGGTTTCTTCAAGCCTTTCCTTTTAAAAGGCTTGTGTCATAGGTGAGCTAGCCTTCACCTGTAAGAAGGCTAGTGGGTTCTTGCTCAACCATTAAAAGCAAGTGGGTTCTTGCTTAACCACCAAAAGCAAGCTGTAATAGGTTCTAGTGCTACCTCAAAGCCTAGTGGGTTTCTTGCTAAAACCATTGAAAAGCAAGCGGTAGTAAATCTCTCAACGGTTGAGTTGGGAGCGGAGACGTAGGCCGGGTTTTTGGCCGAACTACGTTATCAATTCTTGTGTCTTGTCTCTTTATTTCCGCTGCATTTTTAACTTTGATTTTAATTTGTTAATCTTTTTTTAAAGGTAAATTCTCCCCCCTCTTGCCATCACTTCCCTTCTTTCTCCGACTAACAATTGGTATCAGAGGGAAAATTTTGAATAATTCCCTAACCGGTTTCAAATTAAAGATTTTTTTGATGGCATCTACCTCTTTCGCCCTTAGGGCTACTCATTGGGTCGGGCTCCATTTTTTGATGGGACCGACTATAATTATTGGAAAAACTGCATGACCACTTTTTTAAGAAGCATAGGATATCCTATTTACAAAATAGTCATGCAAGGTTATTCTTTGTCTTCCCCCGATGAATCCAAATGGACCCCCGCCGATATTAAGAATTTTGAGCTTGATGGCAAAGCCATGAATGCTCTTCATTGCGGGTTAGATAGAAATGAATTTAATCGTGTTTCTACTTGCTCTTCTTCACATTAAATTTGGAAGCTTTTAGAAGTGACCCATGAAGGCACTAATAAAGTCAAAGATACTAGATTATATATGTATAGACAAGACTTTGAATCTTTTTCAATGCATCCAAATGAGTCTATTTCTGAAATGTTTACACGCTTCACTGACGTTTGCAATGGTAGAAAATCTCTTGGTGATGATGTTTCAGCTGAAACAATGGTCAAGAAGATTCTATGGGTCCTTCCAAGCTCATGGGTACCTAAAGTGGCGGCAATCCAAGAAGCTAAGGATGTCAAAAACATGCCGGTCGAGGAGCTCATTGGATCCCTAATGACCTACGAGATCACGTTGAGGAGGCAAGCTCAAAAGGAGGGCACACCAATCAAGACACCAAAGAACATTGCCCTCAAGGTACAAAAAGAAGTAAGCTCCTCCTCATCATCCTCATCTTCATCATCTTCTTCATCTTCAAGCGGCGACTCGGAAATGGAGAATCTCGCCCTCCAAATGCACAAGTTTATGAAGAAGCACAAGAAGAAGAAATCCCGCAAGAATCGAAAGCAAGAACCCGACAAAAGATCGGAGCCCAAGGTAAAATGCTACGGGTGCGGCGAAAAGGGCCATTACAAGCCCGATTGCCCACTCAACAAGAAACGGGCTAAGGAAAAAGGAAAGAAAAAGGTCCTCAAGGCGACATGGAGTGACACCTCCTCATCATCCTCCTCCTCCTCCTCCTCGAGCGACCAAGGTACAAAATGCCTAATGGCATTTCACGAGGTAACTTCTTCCGATTCCTCA
This sequence comes from Viscum album, assembly GCA_963277665.1. Lineage (NCBI taxonomy): Eukaryota > Viridiplantae > Streptophyta > Magnoliopsida > Santalales > Viscaceae > Viscum > Viscum album. The sequence goes on along the minus strand of OY728153.1, from coordinate 1,601,614,316 downwards.
TCCTCGTCCTCATCTTCAAATTCTTTTAATCATTTATCATATGAAGAACTTCAACATGTGCGAGACCAATTAGAAAATGGTTTTCATGAGCTTTCTTCAAAATTCGTTGCTTTGAAAAAGAATTTCAAAAAACTCTCTTCCGAAAAGGAACAACTTCTCAAAGAGAAGGAGGAGTTGTCCCTCAAATTACAAAACATTCCCAATGTTGATTCCTTGGAATCAACAATCAAAGATCTAAGGGAATCTCTTGCTAAATTCACCAACGGAGAAAAAACCTTTCAAAACTCCTTGGTTCTCAACGTGTTTCTAGAACCACACATGGACTTGGCTACACCAACCAAGCTTCCTCCTCCCATGCTCCAACTGTTTTTGTAAGGGGGAGCTCTAGTTTTAAATTTTGTAATTATTGTAAGAAACCCGGGCACCTCATTTATGAGTGTGATTGCAAAAATGCCCGGTACGGTCAACCCAAATCTATTTTTTATTCGGACGAGTTTTATAGGAGAAGACCCGCCATGAAACAAATTTGGATTGAAAAATCCCTTTTGGCGAGTCTCTCCGGACCAAAAATAGTTTCGTTTCCCCGATGATCTTTTGTTTTATTTAGGGGGAAACATTTTCTTAAATTCAAAAATCTCTTTCGATTCATTTTTCAATTTAAATTCATTTTTGATTCAAAACTCTCAATTTCAAAAATTTCATTTGGTTTCAAATTTAAAATTTAAAATGGTTTTTGATTCAAAACTTTCAATTCAAACTGTTATTCAAATTTTCATTTCAATTTCAAAAATCTCAATTGATTTTTCAATTCTCATATCTAGTTTTTCAAACCCTTTCCCTCAATCAAGTTTTATGCCCTGTGCTATTTTGATAATCACAAAGGGGGAGAAATTCTTGATTGATTGGGGGAGAATCCTTTTGATCATGCTTAGCATTTACTTTCTTTATCCTTTAAGCATGTATTTCTTTTATGTATTTTACATTTATTGTTTTGGTGATTGTGATCATCAAAATAGGGGGAGATTTTTGTACCTCTCGTTCCCCTCGTTGTTTGATTTTCATGATCACAACACCTTATTATTTGTCTAATTTTGTTTGAAGTGTTTTTGAATGATAGGCACAAGGTTGCCAAGAAGTTGGCCCAAGAATGGACAAGAAGTGGACTGAAATTCAGTCCACCGACCAACCGGTGTGATAGCACCGGCCAGCCGGTGGACCTGGCAGAGGCATTGCCCACTGCCAGGTTCCACCGGTCAGCCGGTGGCTCTGTCACCGGCCAGCCGGTGGCACCCTGATACAACAGTGATGGCTACTGCCTCACCACCGGCCAGCTGGTGGCTCTGTCACCGGTCAGCCGGTGCTGCCTGGGCAGAAGGCCTTCTCAACGTCCAAGGCACCGGCCAGCCGGTGGCCCTGCACCGGCCAGCCGGTAGCCCAGTCAAACTAGTCGTTGGCTTTGACCAGTCAACTCCCATTTGGCCTCCAACGGCTCCGAGGCCCTTTACAACGGCTCCGAAGACTCCCCAAGGGTTCCATGTCTATAAATAAAGGCCATGGAAGCCCCGGACACCACCCCGGATCATATACGAATCCAACAGACATATTTTGTATCAATTGGCCAACCTCTGGCGACTTCCTTCAAAGGAACCTCAAGTGCTCCAACAACTTCCACATCCAAGGAGCTCCACCAAAGAAGCTTGGAAGCGGCCTTCAACATCTCCAATCATTCAAAGGCGCCCAAGGCTTCTTCTCATATACGGGTTTTATTGTATATTTATTTTGAGCTCTAAATTTGGGTTTGTTCCTACAAAACCCAACACCTTTTCTCATCCCTCTTTCTTTTGGGTTTCACATCACCACTAAGGTGTGAAGAGGTTTCTTCAAGCCTTTCCTTTTAAAAGGCTTGTGTCATAGGTGAGCTAGCCTTCACCTATAAGAAGGCTAGTGGGTTCTTGCTCAACCATTAAAAGCAAGTGGGTTCTTGCTTAACCACCAAAAGCAATCTGTAATAGGTTCTAGTGCTACCTCAAAGCCTAGTGGGTTTCTTGCTAAAACCATTGAAAAGCAAGCGGTAGTAAATCTCTCAACGGTTGAGTTGGGAGCGGAGACGTAGGCCGGGTTTTTGGCCGAACTCCATTATCAATTCTTGTGTCTTGTCTCTTTATTTCCGCTGCATTTTTAACTTTGATTTTAATTTGTTAATATTTTTTTAAAGGGAAATTCTCCCCCCCTCTTGCCATCACTTCCCTTCTTTCTCCGCTTAACACGTCTGTGTATACATTTTTCAGCATTCGCTGGAGGCACCCAAACTGCTTGGAGAACATGGATGGCACATAAGGATCGCAGAAGATCTTCCCGTCAATCTTGGCCATGAGCCCCCTGCCCTTGATGCTCTGGAAGTACTCTTTCTGATCTAGTGAGACTTTTCCATTGCCTATCATCTTGATAGTTGGGGTGGGGAATGGGATGAATGTGAAGTTGGCATGGTTAACATTCCTGATCTGTACCCCCCCTTTCTTGGGCGTCAACAACATGACCCCATCAATATTCAGCAGAGAGGTTCACATGCCATTACCCGGAGGACAGATGGAATTTGGGAAAGTGTATCGGCCACAATGAGCTGAAATCCACCCATGGAAAATCAGGAAGGGGACACAAACAATCCTAGATGATCCCCCACTCGTGATTCCTCTCAAAATGGGATACAGACGAGCCAGCACGGGGACCCCCAGGTTGAACCACTTGTTGGCAGCCATGATTCCATCCATCACCAGGGTCCCTAGACGGACGCCCATCCTTGCGTCCCTCACTGGAAAGAGCCACTCGCTCAGGAATGTAGTAAGAAATATGGTGTACCGAACATTCAGATACCAACTCTTGTGTATGCTGTAGCACCACGACTAGTAGTTCCTGCCTCCCGGATCTTCTAGTATGATCAACTATTGCTTCCCTATGCCAGAATTAAACACTGTCTCCCCCGTCCTGGTATCTTGACATCCGGATCCCTCTCCCGGAATAGGCTAAACCAGCCCTTTTTGGTGATTTCCTTCAGAAAGTCCTTGACCGCCAGCTTCTCCTTGGATTTCTCTAGTAGGATCCACGTCAGTATGGGGGTCTGTGATATGTCTCCCCAGGTGTTCAGTGGGAGAAGAAATTATCCATATTGATGTCCCTCCAATGGGATACCCCCGATGCAGTGGATTCCCTAGATACTGATACAGACTCCCCCGTGATGGAGATGAAATGTGTTGGTATCAACGGACCACCAGGTCAACAACTCTGGGCCGAGATCGTGCTGATGATAGAAGTGGAATTGTGATGTCCATACCCCCTCAAATAAACCAATATGCTGCATCTCGGCCAAAAATTTGTCACATGTATGGAGAACCTAGTACGCCCATTCCTATTCGCTGGTGAAGTTGCCTCTGGAACATAGGTCCTAGTCCAACAGCCAGCCTTTGGTCTCGCCAGTGACGCTATGATGAAAGGTGCTCACATAGAGGGACAGGGAGCTTTCCGTAACATGGTAACCCCTAGAAATGGTCCTAGTCTTAGGATTCCAGACATAATCATCCATGTGACTGGTTTCTCTAGCAGGATGACCGTTGTCAGTGATGTTGTATTGAGGAAGTTCATCCACATGGGTCACCCATGATAGCGGCATATCCACCTCAAATCCCAGCAAAGGGACCTCCTCCAGAATGCCGAAGTCCCACAACGACAGATTATTGGAAAAGGGGTACTCCCTTTGGGCAGGGGATAGCAAATTGAATAGGGTATAATTGTTATAAGCATTCCGTTTGGAGCCATAAACCTCTGTGTTCGCAACCATTTTATACCTATGAGCAGTGACTTCTCCCTCATGAATTTGGTTTGTGTCCATCTTCTTCCGACCAAGCGTTTCATCAACTGGTGTGAAATATGGGAGGTTGGCGTGTAAAATCAGCTGGCATCACGAAATTTTGGATTACGGTGCAGAAAACCCTGGGATTGTGTTTAAAACGACGCCCAATCTCGTTGGAATTAAGTATAGCTGGAGCGGTTTTTCACGCAGGACCAGAGAAAATTTCGTGAATGAGAGAAGAAACTTTCGCGCATGAGAGCTAGAAGCCTATCACGCGAGAAAAAGTTGAACGGAGAATGGGACCCACAACGGCTTCTATTGGATAACCCTGGGTTCCGCACTCCCACGAAAAGTAGGTCCCGGGCCCACGTGAAAAGATGATTCCACACTTTACTGAGTTTTTCACGTCTCATCCAATTTTTGCGTACATGGACCCCACGGAGCCCTGCATTTCAGAGTTTCCCTCGGAATCCAACCATTGAGACCCCTCACAGATCCATTTCTGAGGGGGTGGGTATATTTAGATGCTAAAAAGTACTCAAGTGATGAGGAAGGTTTCAAAATGACAAAGAGAAGTCATTTTTGGACTTGGGGACCCTGTCCGAGGGGCCTAGAGGGGCATCCCAAAATAAATTACTAGGCATGTGAAAACAATGTGACCGTTGTGGAATTTTCAGGGTTTCACAAAGAGTACTAGGCCCAGGCGCAAAATAATTTTGTACCCCACCCCGCGTGGTTGAAATTTAATGCCACCTAACTCGAAGCACAATTATTTCACGCTTAGTAGTTTTCCATACCCCAAGAATTTATAAATAGAAGCCCCCCATTCAATTTGAAGTCTGAAGAATCTGAACTAGATCTTGTGTGAGAAATCGGTCTTCAGTGTGCATAATATGTCCTTCATGTATGGTTATTTTCTTGCCAAGTCACCCCAAGGTCTTCCTTCGCACGAGATCCCCATTGCATAGACTGACTTCCAATCCCTTTGGGGTCCTTCCCTTGCATGCAATCCCTTTCATTGTGCACAGGTTGGCTCATTGCATGCAATTCCTTCCATTGCGCGAACCCCCTTACAATTTCGTGTGTTCCATTCCACTTTCACATAATTTATACTCCTTGCACCCAATCCTTCTAGTCGCACGCAATTCATCATCTCCAATTTTGCGCAAGCATCCCCGATTTCGCGCCAGACCATTGTTTTTCAACCAGGGCCGTTATTTTGCACGCAAGCCGCAACGGTTGAGTGAAATTCATCGGGACCCCTCACCTCGGTGCTCCCCGAGAACCTCCTTGTGTGGGTTCTTGATATTCTTCTTATGGATGCCATTCACGGGTGCCTTTAATGCACCAAGAATCCATATCATGCACCATTTTCCTGTGCGACCTTTTAGTCTCATAAGAAGCAACCTTAAGGTCCCTTGGATAATACTGCCTGTTGCATTTCTTTTCCTGATGCTTCTTCGCATAGGAATGCTAATGGAAATTGCTTCTTCGCATAGGCATGCTAAAGTGGACCCCTTGATGGTTCGCCCTGCGACACTTCCTTGCTAAGGAATTGCTGATGCCTTCCCTCCCACAAGAAGAAGAAGGGTACTGGTTATGTATGTCCTAGGGGTGTAGAGGAAACCCACCTCGTCCAAACCTGCAAGACGTTAAACTGCCAAGCGCCATCATCCTCAACACAAGAAGTTAAGTTGTGACCTCTCCTCGTGCCTCGCAGGTAGGGTCCCCAGCTTTGGACATTCTCCATGCCCAGTCATCTCCATGGGAATGTTATCACCACTAACATGGGATGATATCCTCCTTATTGGAGCAGCGTTTGTCTGTGGGAAAGGGAATCCACCTTGGTGTAATCCCCTAGCCTTTCCTGTATGAGGTAGCATCCCTGCTCCTCATCACTTCCTCGGTGCCAAGGACCAAGAGGGGAGATGGGGACATTGGTTTTTTCTCACCCTTTCCCTCTCCCACTAGCCTTTTCACCCTTGGGAATCCATACTAGAGTATGCCCTGACTTCTCGGGATGCTAACCACGCATAAGCCATTGTTTACTCTCTGAGCCGCTCCGCGTGTAAGCCCCACTCCATCTCCCATAGACGCAACTTTTTCAATGTGATCTTCTGGTATCTGTTACCTTCTGTTTCTCACCATGAGCATGACAAACACGAGCTTAGAGCAAGCACAGATCGTGACAACACATTGGCCACCTCAAAGTGTAAGACCTCATCCATCCTGAACTATGTCATGGCATCGTATGTAAGAAGCCTTCATGGGGTTCAATCCACATCCACCTTGGGCCACCTCAGAGTGTAATCCCCAACCACCTTGGTCCACCTAAGAGTGTAATCCCCAATCCATCCCGAAATGTTGGGACTTTGATCCATGTCATGGAATGGTACGTAGGAAGCCTCCACGAGCTTCCATCCCCTACCAGCTTGGGCCGACTCAGAGAGTAAAACCCAATCCTCCCCAACAATGGGGAATTTGATCCATGTGAAGGAATGATATGTAGGAAGCCTCCACGAGGTTCAAGCCTCAACCACCTTGGGCCTCCTCAAAGTTTCATCCCCAATCCATCTCGAACTACATGGATTTGATCCATGTCAAGGAATGGTAAGTAGGAATCCTCCATGAGGTTCAAGACCCACAACCACCTTGGGCCTTCTCAGAGAGTAAGAGCCAATTAATCCCGAACTACAGGGACTTTTATCCATGTCAAGGCATGGTACATAGAAAGTCTCCATGAGGTTCGAGCTCTAACTAACTGGAGATGCCTCAGAGTGTAAGCCCCAACCACCTTGGTCCACCTTGGAGTCTATTCCCAAATCCATCCCAAACTACGGGGACTTTGATCCATGTCAAGGTATGGTACGTAGGAAGCCTCTATGAGGTTCAATCCCCAACCACCTTGATCTACCTCAGAGTGTAAGCGACAGTCAAAACCAAACTAAGGGAAATTTGATCCATGTCAAGGCATGGTACATAGGAAGCCTCCACAAGGTTCATTCACCAACCAACATGGCCCACCTATATGTGTAAGCCCCAATACATCTTGAACTATGGGGACTTTGATCAATGTCAAGGCATGGTACAAAGGAAGCCTCCACGAGGTTCAAGCCCTAACCACCTTGGTCCACCTCAGTGTGTATACCCCAATACATCCCGAACTACGGGGACATTGATCCATGTCAAGGCATGGAATGTAGGGAGCCTCCACGAGGTTCAATCCCCAAAACCAACTTGGTCTGCCTCAGAGTGGAAGCCCCAATCCATCCCGAACTATGGGGAATTTGATCCATGTCAGGGCATGTTATGTTGGAAGCCTCCATGAAGTTCAATCCCCACAACCACCTTGGGCCTCCTCATAGTGTAATCCCTAATCCATACCGAACTACGAGGACTTTGATCCATGTCATGGAATTGTACGTAAGAAGACTCCATGAGGTCCATACCCCACGACCACCTCGGGACTCCTCAGAGTGTATGCCCCAATCCATCTTGAACTATAGGGACTTTGATCCATGTCATGTCATGATATGTAGGAAGCCTCCATGAGGTTCAAGCCCCACAACCACCTTGGGCCACCTTAGAGTGTAAGTCCCAACCCATCCCGAACTACGGGGACATTGACCAATGTCAAGGCATGGTACGTAGGAAGCCTCCATGTGGTTCAAGCCCCACAAACACCTTGGGACGCCTCAGAGTGTAAGCCCCAATCCTTCCAAAACTACGTGGACATTGATCCCTGTCAAGGCATGGTACGTAGGAAGCCTCCACGAGGTTCAAACCCTACAACCACCTTGGTCTGCCTCAGAGTGTAAGCCCCAATCCATTCAATACTATGGGGACTTTGATCCATGTCTAGGCATGGTACATAAGAATCCTCTACAGGGTTCAAGCCTAAAAACCGGTAGCTCTGACCCCCCTTTCACGTCAGTTCGCCCCCATCCTTCTTGATGTTAAACTATATTTTCCATCTGAACTACAGGGTCTTTGATTCCCTGCCACAGGGATACGTAGGAAGCCTCCATGAGGTTCGATCCCACCACTCTTGTTTCATCCTAATCTCTCCCTCAAGCCCATGTGTCTCGAGATGATCATGCCCTAACCCGCAGGATCCACTAACTATGGGTCCCCTCCATGCGTCCATTCTCGTGGGTCGCTTCCTCAGGTGTCCCATCATCCCATAGAACTACGCGGACTTTGATTCCCCACTACAAGAATACGTAGGAAGTCACTTTGAGGATCAAGCCCCAAATCTATCACCCATCTTGATTTATACTTAGGCAGCCACATTCCATTTGAATCATGCCACCCCACATCCCATTCCATTAGACAACATTCGGGAAGCCACCAACGTATCGTTCGCAATATCGGTGTTCCCTCCAGGGGGTTCCTCAATTTGATCCATGCTAATCAGTGTTCTGATTAGTCCGATATATCTCTGCTGGATGTTAAACTAGTGGAATAACTTGTGTTAAACATAGGAAGTTGAGGAAATCCTCAGATACATGCTTATGGCATACAATTCCACGAGACTGATGTGGGATGCCTCAGGCTTTCACGCCCTCGAGAAGCCCTATAATAACGGAATAATGACAGACATGTCAATCCCCCAGCGTCATGAAACACCATTGGTGCCCTATGTGACTACTCCCCTAACCGAATGTTTCTCCCCTAACTGTACTCCTTGGAACATCATGAAAGAAGCAGTGTAATTAACTGGTGTTAATGAAGAGATGGCACTGGGAAGAGTTTCACAAACTACGTCTTAAATATATGAGGGAGACCTAGACTATGTGATGAGCTCCGAGGAGGAATCTATGGAAGGATGAATTGACATCCCATCATCCCATTTCGATCATGTAGTATACTTCCCTGAATAAGGAGCAAATGGCGCCTGCCTTTGGAAAGCGGGAATGCGGGGCAACGACCTCAAATCCCTTGTGTGACGGACGCGCGCGTTCCCCAGCGAAAGCGTTAGAAACAATCATGCTTCGTGACTCCCAGAGAGATTATTACTCTATCTAGAAAGTCTTACTGAAGGGATCAAACTTATATAGATGGATACTATACCTTACCTTTAGGGGAATGAGAAAAGGGGGAACATACCCAAACATAACTTATCCGTAGAATAGTGGACTAGGATATCGATCCATGTAGATAATAGTACATAGTGTGTTGAAATGTACAACACTGTGTCCGTTGACATTGGGTACAATGCATGTGAAACGGCCCGAGTCAGAAGACATGTCATGTAAAAAGTGCATACACGGAATGTAGTGAATTTCATAGGCCGTGTCTGATTATCTGAGATCTTCTTCATGTTGACTATCCATGTGATCGTACATGACTTCTACCCATGTATTCCAACCCGTGTATCGGTACATGGGGTAACCCACGTAACTATCCTGGTCTGGACATATTGTTGAGTAAATTCAATGTACTCCACCCCGTGTGTGTGTATCATCCGATATACATGTCGAGACCTGTGTAATGACCCACACTCCATGTGTGAGTTGCAACATTCCATGTTATCGCTGAATGTATTGTGAAACCCCAGTCACAACAGACCTGGCCCCACTTGTCATGTTCTTAGGAGAACGTTCCATGTTCTTCAAGATTTTCTAGATATCCAATTATTCATTGGTGCACCTCAGGTGAGTCTCCAATATTTGATCAGGTTGTCCGATTACCTCTAAAAAGAATATCAAAGTTCATCCCACCATTCTAACACCAAAACGATAGGTTTCATGCCATCGATTGGCTCCATGAATGCGTTTCGATAATCCGTACAAATAATGGTAAATGACCTGAAACCTATCATTTCAGTGTTATCATGGTGCACCCAAGAATGTATTTCGATACGATTCAAGCCTTCAATCGGTGCCACGAATGAATTTCAATTATCATTACAAATAATGGTCGAAGAATGATTTTTCTGATCCATGTCAATTCTTCATCCTCCTCCATGGTCACACCTCTACTAGGTTATCAAGATATTTGATCTTGAATTTGAGATCATTGCATTGAGAAACTGATGTGTAAGGATATATTGGTAAAAACCACCAGAATATTGTGACGAACGTGTTGTTGAAAAGGGAGAATAAATCAAAATAGAAAAAAGTAGGAATGAATGTCAACTTTTGTTCATCATGGTGTTGATCTGTTCTAGTTAGAATGATAAAACATAACAAATCAACAATTAATCAAATCATGCCCAAATTAATTTCAAAAAATGAACCCAATAAAATACACTCCTGTAAGAATGAACTATTTATGAGTCAACATTATGAAGGGTTGATCCGCGTTGGTTGATTAATCAATGAACAATGAAAAAAATAAAAACTAAAACCCGAACTAGAGTTAGGATCAATCAATGATGAAGAGAGACTACACTACCTTCATGAACAAGGTCATATAAGTCTATTGGCATCTTGATTCCAGAATGGTCGATTCGTCGTTTTTTGTTGTCAATAGGATTCTCCAATGGGTCTTCTATTCACACCTCTATTGAATTTCAGGGTTATGTAGATAACCATGTAGATTCTTCTTAATAGATTATTTAAATGATACCTTCACTTCGTTGAGGCATATTTCTATAAAACTATCATTTTTTTTATTTCATTCAACATCTAGAAAACAATATTTTTCAGTCAACCCACTATGGTCAATATTAGGCCTCGCCTAAGGCAAATTCACTAATTTGAAGGCAATATAGCCTTCATTTTTATGATATGGGCACTCTTTTAAGAGTTATTCAATTTTTATATGAATATCTATTGCGCACGGTAATTAAACCATTAATTTTTTTGAAAAACTTATTCTGGGCGCTCTGGGCCTTGAGATCGCATGTTGTCGCAAATCCTCATCTCATAATAAATTCATATTATATTTTAATAATATACACAGAAACTATAAAACATTACATTCTCCCCGCCTTTGGGATTTTATGTCCCTTAATGAAAAAAAGGATACTCAAAATGATGTGGGTACTGCCCAAGAATATGTGTCTCCCACTACAACGTGATCTCCAAATGGGTTCTATGCTATCTCAGAACACACACAATGGAAATCTCTCTCCAATTAAGGTCCTTATCCTATAAATCCTTGATCTCCATATGGTACTCTATGAAGATCTCTCCATACTCTATGTCTAGATCTCCCTAGTTGATGACATGTGATGGGTCACACAAATACCTATTCAACTGTGAAACGTTGAAGACATCCTATAACCAGTGAAAATGTGGTGGTAGAGCTAGCCAGTAAATCACCCTACCAAATCTATGCAGTATCTAAAGATGGTTAATGAACATCATAGACAAATTTCACCCTGGCGAAATATCTATAACCCTCGACAAGGTCAGACCTGAAGGATGATATGGTATCCCTCCTCGAACTCCTGAGGTCTACTTTGTTTATCAACATCATACTTCGTCCAGCTACGTGCATTCTTCATCTACTCCCGGATGATCTGTACATTCACATTGGTAGATCTAAACAACTCTATACCAATGAGTGTTGACTCTTCGGGTTGGTCCAACAAAGTAGTGTCTAGGAGGGATCCCCATATAAACCCTCAAACGATGTCGTATCGAGGGCGTTGTGGTATCTTTGGTTCTACACATAATCTACCAATGCTCGGTGGTCCTCCATTCTATGGAAAACATCCAAGATAAAGGCCTGAAACGTATCCTCCATAACATGAATGGTTCTCTACTTCTCACTATCAGTCTTGGGATAGAATGTTTTTCTCCAGTTTAGCTGAGTCACAAACACCTCTTAGAATTAATACCACAACCTGGATGTAAAACAAGAATAACTATCTATGAATATATCTGAATGACCCCCATGAAGACGAACTGTCACATGCACGTAAAGGCATCCCGTACTCTCTATGGAAAAATTCTCTATGATAGATAGAAATTGGGATGATTTGTTGAGTGTGTTTATGATCAACCAAATAGAATCGTAACCCTTGTATGATCCTGGTAATCCAATCACGAATTACATTGATATTCCATCCCACTTCTTTTCCTGCACTCCTAGAGGGTGACCTAATCCTGATAGAACCTAGTGATAATTTATCACCTGCTGGAATGTAAGGCATCATGAAACATACTCTGCTACTACCATCTCTATACAAGTCTATCATAACAAAAATCGAGGGTCCATTTACATTTTCTCCACTCCATGATGTACCACTAATGATGATGTAAGAATCTCTCTTATAACCTCCTCCCACAATTCCATAGTACAAATGTGCATCCAATGAAAATATAGACATTCTCCTCACTTTGTAAATATCTATGAAGAGATTGTGCTATAGAGAAATGAGAACATTGTGCGTGGAATTTGACACCCCCTAGTTGTGACTCCCTAACATGTAGTAAGAGTGGAGGGGTGAAAACAATTGACTGAATATAAGCGGCATCATCTTTCTCCATGAGGGATAACTGTAGATAGGCCAACTACTTTGATGCTTCACTCAACAGTTCTGATCTCGATCTCCTGCTGAGAGAATCTACCACAACATTCCCCTTCCCACGAGTATAGATGTTCTAGAAGCCATAATCAAGGAGGAAATCAAGCCATTTACTCTCCCTAAAATTCAGATCCTTTTGTGAGAAGATATAGATGAGGGTCTTATGGTTAAGGTAGATGATAAATTGTTCTCCGATAAGGTAGTGTCACCACATATTCAATCTAAAGACTACCACTTCCAACTCATGATCATCGGTCGTGTAGTTCTTCTTAAGCCACCTCTACAAGCACGAACCATAAGAAATCATCGGCTATCTCTGTATTTGGACACATCCAAGCCCAGTCCATGAAGCATCACATAATACTGCATAATTAACACCATCTTTTGGAAATATCAGGATTGGTGCACTCGTCAGACTCTTCCTCATCTGCTAGAAACCCTATTAGCACTTATCCATCCATATGAGTGGCATTCCATTTGTATTCAGGGCTATACTCGGTGCTGATATATGGAAGAAATTAGGTATAAATATCTGGTAGTATCTTTTCAACCCATGAAAACAGGGAACCCCTACCACACTCTAGGTTGGATTCCATGCTAATACATCTTTGACATTTTCAAGGTCCACTATTACTCGATCTGGTGAGATAACATGTCAATGAAAGTTGACCTCATGTATCCAGAATTGGATCTTTGAGATATTATTATAAATCTGGTGCTCATAGAGTATGTCAAGAAAAATCCACAAGTGTCTCACATGCTCCTCCTCTGAAGCTAAGTACACAAGTTTTTCGTTGATGAAGACCACTAAAACCCTGTCCAAGTATGGTTGGAATATCCGGTTCATAAAACCCACGAACACTTTAGGGGAGTTCATCACACCAAAAGAAAACACCAAGTACTTTTATTGACTATACCAACATATAAATGAATTCTATGATATATCCTCATATCATACTCGTAATTGGTTGTATCTCGATCGAAGGTCAACCTTCAAGGAATATCTTGCCCCTCTCATTTGATCGAAGAGTTCGTCGATCCTCGGCAGTGGGTAACTGTTCTTCACCATTACATAATTTAGACTTTGGTAATCCATTAACAACCTCAAACTCTTGTCTACCATCTGGGGAAACACAATAGGTCCCTCCCAAGGTGAATCACTGGGTCTTATGAAGCACTTCCTTTTATAAGCCTCCAACTATACCCTCAGCTCTCCATGCTCTATAAGAGACATCTGATATTCTTGTGAAGATATCAGTTTCTTACAGGGGTGTATGTCAATGCAAAAAATAGATCTACCAGTGTGTAGGTTGTCCTGATTCATATTTTGGAAAGGCATCCTCATACTCTATCACTACAACTGGGATGTAAATGACCACAACATCTAATGTTCCAACGGTAGGGACAGACAACTCATGAGTGGTTAGATTCCCCCTCTTATGCATGATCCCATTCTGTAATTCCTGAGATTCCTTATCACTAACAAAGGATATCCATGTTCCATTGATGTGGACACACAATACTCTTCTCTTATAAAAATCAATCTGGGCATGGGCCAAAGATTACCAATCCATCCCAATAATGACACCATATGAAATTGATCTTCCACCAAGAGCTTCCAACAAAAAGCCTCCCCTCCAAGGTTGAGATCAAACTATTGGAAAAGATGTGAGATCATTGAGTCTCCTCCCATAAGTGTATCCAAGAAATAGGGTCGAGTCAACGACTCCACCATGATCTCAATGTTTTACAAAAGTCATCTAGGGAGTAATGAATTACTATCTCCTGAGTCTATAAGTATTGATGATAATGTAGAAAAGATACAGATTATACCATGAATCATCTCTATAATCCCAGTGTCATACACCTCAACCAAAAATAGAAGTCGACGACCCATTCCCCATCTCTACGAGCCATGTATGGACCTCTGGGGTGGGGGTAGAAGTATATCATAGCGTCTCCCTCAACTTGTAGATATCCATCCTTTTGTAGATCTCCCGCCTCCTCTTCAACAACCTCTACATTGCTGTAATTCATTCTCTACTCACTTCCTCTAACTCAGTGGTCCATCTACCGCGTCCCTATCAGTAGTTCGACAGGTTAGAACATATATAGCGATAAATTACCTACCATTGCATGGATAACATTGCCTCTCCCTAGGTTGTCTGTAATTATCATGAGATCCATGGACAACAGATCCCTTAGCTTTGGCCCTCTTGAAATGTCACCCACATTCCAATCCCAATGGCCGAAGTCAGTTCCCTACTATTAAGGTTCGTTCACCTATTAGCCTATTGTAGACTTCCACTGGAATTCTCTACTCAACCATGAATATCTCAACCACCGAAGTTCACTCGAGCAGTCCTTCATAAGTTAAAATTAAAAGTAGAATGACAAATTATCAGATGTACCATCATAGATCTCACTCAATGATCTAAGTAGTGATGTACAAATCCCTTGCTGATTCCATTGAATACATGGAGAGGATCTTTAATCTCAATGAATAGGTATCCAACATTAAACTACCATGTTGGAGCTGAAGAAGCACCTTGGTGCACACTTCTGTCAGTGTAACTGGAGATAGATTCTCCCTAATGAGTCATTCTAACCCCGTCCATGAAAGAGTCTCCTTGTGAGTTCGTATTGTAAAACTCCACCATCACCATACTGAACCGTGGTGATCTCTCTCTCCCAGTATTACCATTTTGTATACTGGTGTCCTCGCAAGATGGAAAACTCGGGTCACCACCTCAATCCAATCCTCATCAACTAGAGGGTTCGGCTCTCCTCGAAATCCTAAGTGGTATCTATCTCTGAACTCCATTGAGCTCACTCAACATGCATTTCTCATTTGTGGGTACTACATGTACCATGTGCTGCTCTTGTGTTGATGGTATAAAGGGGTACCTCATGTAGGTGACTCCTTGGAAGCTAGTCCCTAAATTGAATTGTATTCACTAAGGGGGTTATCATCATGATTGAGCTACCGAATTGTAGATATTATTCATTGTAGAGGAATAATATATAGAAAAAAGATGTTTCATGGTCAGTGATTATATTTTGAGACTTGACACTGATGGACATGAAAAAAACCCATTCCTATATGATGCTTGTATCCTTCTCATTTTTTCCCTGCAACTTTTGTTTTCATGTACGGATTCAAAAAATTGCTATCAGAGTCATGGTTTATGGTTACGTCAGCCACCTATACCATCATTGGAGTCCACATCCGGAATGATGAAACCAAATAACATAACACTGTTTCCCCAAACAAATATCCTAGACTCTTGGTCATAAGGCAGAACTGACCACCTTTGATACCACTCTGTCATGAACCATCCCAGTGGGTCCTGTGCCATGACTCCCCAATACCTTACCTAATAGGAAAATGGTTTGTGACTTTCACTGAGTTGGCATATCACTACCATGACATGCATTTCTTATGTACATGTACACACACACACACCCACATCTCCAAGCCCAAAAATAATGAAATGTAAAAGACACTATAAATTAAAATGGATGCATACAAATAAACCTAACTATCAGAGTACAATGGAAACTAATGTGTGGAACATAAGCTAATCACGAATACCATACCACAAAAAGAAATAGTCTAAAAAATAAAATGTGCGACCTATAATAATGGAATAGTTATAGGAACTATTCCTTGTTGTTTTAGGAATACCTTGGTGTATATGGAAGCTCAAAAAGCTCGGTATGATCTTAGTTCACCCTGGAATCTGTAAAAAGGGCGCTCATCATCATAGGAAATGAAACATGATTCCAAATATCATGTAGTGGTGAGTATAACAATAATTAGTAGAGGACACCAAAACTCACAAATAAGTACATAGAGAAAAGGTATATTCACCTCTTTACAATATATATATTCATATAATATAACAAGAGAAAAATATCAAGATTTACTCAAAACCTAGACCAATATTCTATTGGTAAGTCACAATGACCCCATCACCTTAGTAGGGATTCATTTTGAAGATTCCAAGAAGCACACATCCTGAAGAACTCACCTCATGACTCTGGCAGCTCTGACCATGTGAATATGATAATTACATTCATGAGGTACTTCCATGAGAGATATAGATGCATTGATACTTCTAAAGAGAGAATAAATACAATCATTCATAGAGAACTGACTCTTGTGTGGGGAAATATCATGATACACAGATGACCATCATAGACAGGGACTTCGTATATACCACGAATCATCCATATTTACCAGCTAAGTAGTTTACTGGCATCCTATATGATTGTTCATGTCAATACCTTTCTGTACATAGGATTGGGAATGGTTAGAGGATCTCACAATGGGCCCCTCGGTGGGATTCTGACTCTATCCATAATGTCTTAATGAATGGATCACACTATTGTGGAGGGAAATGATACCAACCCTTAGGGGAATGAGTAAAGGGGGAACTAACTCAAATAGCACTTGTCCAAGGAACGATGGGCAAGAGAGAAATCAATGTAGAATATAGTACATGACATGTAGTAAGCTCACATGTCATGTCCCTTGACTTTAGGTAATCCCAGTGTGCAATGACCCAAGTCAAAAGACATGTCATTTAAAAAGTAAACACTTGACATTTAGTAATTTTAGGACGTTGGACTTTCGATTTATTTTATAATTATAAAATTTTTTCAAGAAACCATTATTGTTATGGTTGAAACAGATTATTATATATAATATAACCTATTTATAATTCTGTAATCTCTTTTTTCAAATGGTTTTACGTTATAAAAAAATGAGTTCGTCATAATCAAAACCCACAAATTAACTGAAACAATTATCATTAAAGTTATAAATGATAATTCATACTCATTCCATGTAACCAAGTTATATAAATGAAAAAATAACACCTATTTATGTTCATAAATAATATATATTTTCAATTCTGGATATTTACATCCATTCAACTTCATTACTTAAAAACAAGTGAACCGAAAATGAAAAATAAAAGAAACGAACACCCTGGAACGACGAGATTCAATACAATAATTAAAAAATAAAGACATAAATGAACTAACCAGAATTTTGATTAACTAAATACATGCATAATAGGTTCTGAAATACATTATTCATAATTATAATTTCATATTCCAGGAGCATAAGTAAAAGAGAGGAACATGTTCAGTGTTAAGGTAAGGGTTTCTTCATCTCACTTTCATTTCCGTGAGATTTTCCATATTCACTATTAATACTTTAGTATGGTGTATGTATACTGATCATTTTTGTCACATATCATTAATATCATCATCTTCATGGTATTAAATCTATCATTTTTATATTATTAATTTTGGATCATACGAATCATTTCATTACAAAGTGGTAAAGTTTTTTCACCTGAACTTCCATTTTCATTCAGGTTACTTTTATTGCCTTATTTCCTCGATGAAATTATTATTTATTGTTATGTACTCCTCATAAATTATTTATGAAAATTCTATATATGTAAACCAACCATAATCCTTCCCTTTTTTCTGGATAGTTACATGTTTTATAAGGAGCTCTCAAAACTGTTTCCAAAAAAATACGAGCCCGATACAAGGGAATTTCTCAAATTCATATCTATTTCCAAGGGAAAGAAATAATAAATTTTTGGAAATAATTATACATAAAATACACTCATTTTATCATAAAATACTTTCTTACTTTACTTCTGGTTTAATACAATGATTTTTCCAAAAGAACTCTTCTTTTCAAAATAAAAGAGCATTTCTCACAAGAATTGCTTATTGATTTTGGAAGATTATTCTTGTTTGATTCAAAACACCTGCTAATTCTAATGTATGGTTGGGTTTAATAATTTATGATTTCATTTTACATATTTTATTGAATGGTTTATTTATAAATTTATTGCGGATGATCTATCCCAAAACCTTTCACCATATTATTCCAAATGGTTAGTGTTTGTGTTCAATAATTGGGGAATGTAAGTTACATTACATATGATAGTTTCAATATGAATGTATATGTTGTTTATGTTTATCACCACTCATATGAGGAATGAATTGGACTTATTATGTGACCGGTGGGTCCCTCTATAGTCCCTTGATACATTGGTAGGTATCATGAGACAAGTAGACAAATAATTGACCGAGGCCTTTCCCAATGTGATAAGGATTTTGGCAGTGGCCTTAATCATTAGACGTTTTGGACGAGGCCTTGACAAAATGTTTCATAATGTCCAACATTATGAATTCCATAATTATGAGTTCAGATATTTGTATTTCATGTTGTTATTCTGTTAGTATAATACCCATGATTATGTTTTATTATTGAATTATTTACTCATCTCATTTTCCTTCCAAAATGTGTTCAAATTTATTATTAAATGTATGTGTTTTTAGTTATGCACTATGTCTTATGTGTATACAATCATTCCCTATATTTCTTACTCTTACTGAGCTTTTGAGATCACCCCTTTCTTATGAATCATTTTTTCATGAAATGAATAAGTTTATTATGAATGAAATACTAAAATAACCTAGGAGTTATGGGTGTTGTATAAAGAGTTTCAATGTTTTATTTCTCTTCAAGTTGTAATATTGAACTTATGTATGTATCTTGTTTCCAATAACATTAAACTACTCGGGTCTTCGGGATTTTTATTCCTTGTATGTATGCCAATGAAATCAAACAGGGCACCGACTCCGGGAAATTGGGGTTGGGTCCTTATAGTTGGTATCAGAGGAAGTTTAGTAAAATACATGGAAACTAGATTTAGAAAATTTAGAAATAGGTAAGAGTCCCTATGACAGTCTTTGAGGATAAACATACAAGAATGTCCTGGTTTTTTGGTAAGGAATATATTATGTGGGTCATTCACACAATACATTCATGTCTGGTTATGAGAAGGTAGAGGTGGCTCTGGCACATATGTACCTAGGAGTGAAAACTCTAACATGAAGTTTCAGGCCTGACCCATGGTATCCTGGTATACGACAACAGGCCTTACTACACTTTTGGTTACGACACTCCTGGGTGATATACTTAGGATAAATCACATTTCCTTTACAGACCATTATGAAGTATTGAAAGGTAAATTTTCCTCATAGAATCCCTGTTTATGATATTATCTATGCATAGAATGACAATCTATGTTATGTTCTCTTCTGTTTTAGATTTATAACATAATATAGTGTATTCCATTATTTAGGAAATGCGCCTTTAGGTATTATGAGTTTTCATTAATCTTTTGGTTATTGTCTATGTCTATTCTTTATGTTAAATCCTAGTTTTACAACTTTTCAGATCAAGGAATGTGAGATACAAGTGGATGTAGGAAGATCTCGATACCATCGTGGATCATGGGTTGTATTTAATCGAATCATATTTTCTCAATATTGTCATATTTTCAAGATAGGTAAATATTATCAAGGAATTTTCAAATATTTTATCTTATCACGAGATTTTGATGCATATTATGATTTTGAAAAAGGTGCTGAAGAAGGAGACCCTTGCACAACCTATGTATATGTTGTCTTAACATATAGTCTTTCAGCACATACTTATGTAATTTTAAAAGGACCATTGATTTAAAGTTTCAACTCAAATTCGGTCCAAATATTTTATAAAAAACATGTTTTCTCATATGTTTTGAAATTATATGTCATACAGGATTATTTTCTGAAACTATTTTTCTGTGAACTCCCATATGACCCAAGTTGTACAAGGTGTATCTGGATGAAGGAAGTAAACGATTTGGAGGGATCCCTAAATCATTGTTTCAATGCATGGACCATATTTTTAGGTGGGTAGGATGATGATGAAACCATATGGACACCATGATCATGGTACCCTATTTTTTTAATAAGTAAATAAAATTTTGAGGACGAAATTTTAGAAGGTGGGAATATTGTAACACCCCAAGAATTTTACAAATAGAATAGAATTCATAGAAAACTAAGACTCTACATACACCACTTTTTTATAACCTAGCCTTATAAACATAATTTTGTCACATCTATGTTTTGAATTTATAAAAATTGTCCTCTAATGTTGTGTTTAGTAAGTCATTTGGAGTCTGATAGAACAAACATGATTTTTAGTGAATAGTAACATACCCTTATGAATAGTAAAATGAATAGTAATATGACCCTTTTGAATAGTAAATAATAATATGATTTTATTTTCTTATGTAAATAAGATAATGATATCTTAATTAATTTTTTAATATGAAATAAATCTAATTGCGCCTTAAAATTGTTATTTTTTGAGTTAACTATGATTTTTAAAAAAATTAAATTAATAATATTTAGAAAATTATTTTTGAAAAGTGGACTTCATTTTTGGATTCTACATGTCAAAAAATGTTTACGGTGATTTTTTGGAATTTTTCGGAAATACATGATTTTTTGAGGAATAGTAAAATACAGTAATTTACTGTATATATACATTATAAGCTAAATAGACAATTCCTAGAATCATGGATGATGTAACCACCCTTAATCCTAATTAAAATGATAAAATTAATATTCTTGTTCATGGAATACTTACTATTACTTTTCTTGTAAAGAAATAGTAAACTAATGAGTTTTATATTAAGAAATCCCCTCTCTCATCCACTATAAAAACCACCTTTCACCCCCTATCCCAATAACCCCTCCCAATCCTTCTGCCTCCTCCAAATTCTGTACAAATACCCTCCCAACCTCCTCTCTCACGTCGAACAAGCATTGTTCCCTTTAAAATACCAAAACTTCTCCGTTAAGGAGGTTCTCAAAGATGTTAGGTTCAAGGGGTAATATTCCTCTTTTCAATTCTTTGTCTTTCCTTTCAAGTTCATTTGTTTTCTTTTTCTATGACTTCTATTTATCCTAATTTTGTGATGAATACAGTACCTTAAATTTAATGGAAAGTTTTCATGATATTGGAATAAGTTAATCAACATATCCCCCTTTTTTACTTTCTTGTATACTAGTAGTAAGAACACCATCTGCAATGTGTCAATTTTATACATTCAAGGACGATGGCCTTTAAATTTCTTTTATCATTATAAATTCAGGTCATGAAACTATTATTTTTATGGATGAAACATATTATTATATATTATATTACATATTTATGATTCCATAATCCCTTTTCTCAAATGGGATTAGGTTATAAAGAAAAATGAGTTCGTTGTAATCAAAACCAACAAATGAGACGAAAATTTTTTCATTAAAGTTATAAATGATAATTCACTCTCATTACATGTAACCAAGTTATATAAATGAATAATAACACCAATTTATGATCATAAATAATATATAATTTCAATTATGGATATTTACATCCATTCCACTTCATTACATAAAAACAACTGAATCG
Organism: Viscum album; assembly: GCA_963277665.1. Lineage (NCBI taxonomy): Eukaryota > Viridiplantae > Streptophyta > Magnoliopsida > Santalales > Viscaceae > Viscum > Viscum album. Next base: position 1,601,592,653 of record OY728153.1, on the reverse strand, counting down.
AATATGAAAAAAAACGAAACGAACACCCTAGAACGATTAAATTCAATACAATAAGTAAACAATAAATACATAAATGAACTAACCAGAATTTTTATAAACTAAATACATGTAGAATAGGTTCTTAAATAATTTATTAATAATTATATTTTCATATTCCAGGATCTTAAGTACAAGATCGGAACACGTTCTAAGTTAAGGTAAGGGTTTCTTCATCTCACATCCATTTTCATGATATTTTTCTATTCACTAGTAATACTTTTGTGTGTTGTATGTATACTTACCATTGATTTCACATATAAGGAATATATTTATCTTCATGGTATTAAATCTATAATTTTTATATTATTAATTTTGGTTTATACGAATCATTTGATTACAAAGTAGTAAGGGTTTTTCCCCCGAACTTCCATTTTTCATTCAGGTTACTTTTATTGACTAATTTACACGATGAAATTATTATGTATTGTTATGTACTCCCAATAAATTATGTGTGAGTATTCTATATATGTACACCATCAATAATCCTTCCCTATTTCTTGTACAGTTACATGTTTTAAAAGGATCTCTTAAAACTATTTCCAAAAAAATACGAGCCCGATACAAGGGAATTTATCAAAAACATATCTATTTTCAAGGGAAATATGTAAGATATTTTTGGAAACCATAATACATATAAAAAAAATAATATTATCCTAAAATACTATCTTACTTTACCTTTGTTTTTATACAAATATATTTCCATAAGAATTCTACTTTTCAAAATAAAATAGTATTTATCACAAGAATTTCTTAATGATTTTAGAAGATTATTCTCGTTTGATTCAACACTCTTGTTGATTATAATGTATTTTTGGGTTTAATAATTTATGATATCATATAAAATATTATATTGAATGGTTTATGATTAACTTTACTGTGGATGATATATATTAAAACCATTCACCATATTATTCCAAATGGTTAGTGTTTGTGTTCAATAATTGGGGAATGATAGTTACATTTAATATGATAGTTTCAATATGAAAATGTAGGTTGTTTATTTTTATCCCCACTCATATGAGAAATTCATTGGACTTATTATGTGATGGGTGGAGCCCACTATAGCCCCTCTATGCATTATTAGGTCTCAAGAGACAACTAGAAAAGGAATTGACTGAGGCCTTTCCCAATGTGATATGGATTTTGGCCGAGGTCTTAATCATTAGACGTCTTGGCCGAGGCCTTGAAAATATGTTTCAGAATTTCTGGCATTATGCATTCCATAATTATGAGTTAATCTATTGAAATTTAATGTGGGTATTCGATTATTAGAATAACCATGATTAGGTTTTATTACGGCATTATTTACTCAGCTCATTTTCCTTCCATAATGTGTTCATGTTTATTATTAAATGCATGTGTTTTTAGTTATGCACCATGTATTATGTTTATATTATCTTATGCTTTATTGCTTACTAATATTGAGAATTTGAGCACACCCCTTTCTTATGTATCATTTTTTCAGGACCTGAAGAAGTTTATTATGAATTAAATGATGAAATAACCTCGGAGTTATGGGTGTTGTCTAAGGAGATTCAATGTTGTATTTCGCTTCAAGTTGTAATATTGAACTTATGTATATATCTTGATTCCAATAATACTCAACTAATCGGTCCTTTGGGATTGGTATTCCTTGTATATATGACAAAAAAATAAAACAAGGCACCAGCTCTGGGCAATTGGGGTCGGGTCCTTACAATAACTTATTCACCTCATTTTCTCCCTATAGCCTAGAACAGTGTCACACCCCTCAAAGGATGGGTATCCATGGGATTCTAGACCATTATGGGTTGTTTACTATGTGTAAAAACTTTACAAATTATATCACTATCTACTAACTATTACTATTATATCTATCAATTATTGGACTCAAGATGACCTTTGGGAGGATTCATACTTGGATTTTTTATCACACCATGTTCAGGCTGCTGATGGGTACATGAAAAAAATATATGATTGCATCAATGGACAAGTTCAGGCACCCTGCTATAGGTTCTTGATTGACGATTAGAAGTACAAGGACATAGGAGCAGAGGACATGTATGAGCATAATAATGATATCAGGATGTTTTTAGTTTTTTTGGTATTTTGTTACATTTATTTTAATAGTGCTATATATAACAATTTTTAATGTTTTTTAGAAACATATCAGGAAATTTATGATCGTCATTTTTTATATGATATCCCTCTAGTAATGTTCATCTATCTCTTCCATCTATGTTTTCTATTTCCTCATTGATTTTGTTACTTCTTTTGATAACCTATTTCTTTATATTTTTTATACTACACTATAGTTTTGAGGGAATATTGTCCCAACGGACACACCCTAGGCCCTCAATACTATCCTGTAGCCTCTGGCATTTTAAGAGTTACGATGGAGGCTATGTGTCCAACTTGACTCTGGGAACATTTTAGAAATATCTAGGTCCATGATATTAAAAAGTTATATCAATTTGATTTTTCTAGTTCATTGGTTTTAGAAAATATAAAGGGATTGGAAGGAATATGAATTTGGTAATGAGATGTTCATGGGTGTAGCTAACAGACGTGCCAAAAAAAAATCACAAGTAATTAAATTGTTATTTTCACAATTTTGACTAATACTATTTATTTTATTTCACCATTTTTTGATGAATATAATTTGTATGTGATTTTAGATTTTATTTTCGGTTCTATTTTTTATCATCCTGATGAAATTAGGGTATATAATCTCATGATTCATTTTAGGCATCTATTAAAACTCACATTTCATTCATTTTGCCACACCATATAGAATGCATTTCATAATTTCATGTTTTCTTGATATATTTTCTGATTGATATAAATGATTTGTAATACATATTTGAAGATGTTAATTGAGAAATATACATTGTACTGAGAGATCATGTCGTAACATAAGATGTGTTTTCCAGACTATGCAACAATAGACACCATAAGAAACATATTATGGCATGTTGATTCATGGACCAAGAGTCTCATAGACTGAAACATTTTCAAGTCTGGATTAGGAGGAAAATATATTTTCGATCATATGGATTATAGGAATGTATAGATAGGAATTTTTTGAACCATGTTGGTCGACCATTTTAAATGAATTGTTATAATCAAGAAAATGAAAAGAAAAAAATGGAATAGGAAATTGTGTTGTTTTAGATGAGAACATGACCTAGTCCTGAACCTAGTAGTGGGTAGTATGATATATCACTTACTCTTATATGTTCTGAATGTCACCTGAAATAGATTTAAAGATATTGGATAAGGGTTTATTTTTATATTGGAAGGAATGTCCATATCCTATTTCCATATCTATGCGTTTAGTTGTGAAATTTGGTAATGTTCTTATCTGAGTTGTGTCTTTAGAATTTTTAGATACATTCCACTACGATGACCTCTAGTAGTACAAAAAAAGTGTGGAAATGAAATATACCTAAAGATAACGTTCCATAAGAAACTAATAAAGCCTCATTTAGTGTCATTTGGGGCACCAATACGTATACCAGAAACATATTCTGAGGTTTTTGTTTCTTCAAGGATTAATGTGATTCATGCACACCATTTAGGGAACATCACAACCATCACTAACTATATAAGAGTTGATGTGTGAGTTCCAGTAGTATAATAATCCCACATTGAGTAATGCCCCGACCCTAGATTCCCTGAGATGGTGAATTATTACATAACATTGCCATGATCTCAAAAGATCAAGTCTCAAATGACCGAGATTAGTTTACTAGGCTTGGAAGTACTATATATATACATAAGTTTTACGTTACATCATGAAATAAATAAAAATAACATCATTGTGCCCCCTTATAACACACTATTATCCCTTAGCCTATTCATACAGGTTAACCATAAAATACTTCTTCGCATCCTTGGAAAAATAAATCATAAGAAAGGGGTGTGTTCAGATGCTTAGTAAGGATAACAATATAGCGGAAGATTTTATAAATAATCATAAAAATTTAAGGCAATGTACATGACTAAAAAATAAGCCTTTTAAACATAAAATTCAGTATAATATGGATAATATAAATCAAATAATTCCATTTAATTATTATCATGTATATTCTACTAGTCAAATAATATCATTCAATATCAATAGCCAATTTCATAATTATAGAATGCATAATCCAAGACATCATAACCACATAGTCAAGGCCTCGTATCAAGAGTACAAATAAGATTTCTTCAAGGCCTTGTGCCAGGAGAACATTTTGTCTCATGAGACCTACCAATGCATTGAGGAGCTATAATGGGCTCCACCCATCACTTTCTAAGTCAAATTCATTCCTCACTGGAAAAGGATTAAACATAATATAGAAATTCATATTAAAACTAGCATACGAAATGTCAATACTTTATCCATAAGCAATGAATGTTATAAAAATAACACATCTGTAGACAAGTATTAAAAAAACCTTCAATAAAAAATGGAATATTTGTATCATAACAAATCAACTTTAAATAAGTCTAAAATCCATCAATGGATGTTGACATAGATGAAATGAAAACTATATAATAGATATAACTCTTTCTATTTTGAAACCATTTAAAAGTAACATAATTATAAAATAAACAGTAATTTTGGAATTAATCCTATATTATTGTAAACGATGTTTGGAAGGTGATACAACAACGGAAAATATCTGCAACCACCAAATATGTTTAAAAACATTCTTTCATTAATTTTGTCGAAAAGGTCGTAAAGGACCTTGCATGAAAAAAACCGAAAGAATCCTTTATAAACATATCATAAAAAGTCAAATAAGTCTATAAATGACTTTAAACTATATTCTATGAAATTGTAAAAATGTTTTGAAATAAATTTTTAAGAAACACGGAAGTGGATTATAAAGAGGTCCTAATAGATATTCACATATAAACAATCTCAGATAATGAAGAGATAGTAGAATTAACCCTAACCTTGTCCTATTCATAGATATATGGTATTTTAACCACGTTTATAATTGTGGCACCACTGTAATTAAATTATACTAGAACCAAATACATAAATATGATATCATTTATGGTCTTCTAATACTGCTTTGATAATAATATTTCAATTGTATAATTGCTTCAGGTTTTAAAAAAGTTATCTTTCCTTATATGTTTTATTACTTAAGTCATGATTTTTATGAATGGGATGTATTTGATTCATATCAATAATTATATTATGTTCAGAAATATTATTTTTTAATCATAAAATGATATTTATTCATGAATGGTTATGTTGGGGAATGAATCTCATTGCGTTTGTGGAGACGGTAATCCATACTTTCGCATGAGTGACAATATCATTCAGTTAAAGGATAAATCGTATGTAATTGGATAATATATCATATATATAGAATTCATAACAAGTTTTATTTATTATTTAAAATTGTTATACTCATTATAAAACCCATACAAATAATGAAGTGTTTGAATAACAAACTTCACCACAATGTGGAGACGGTAAGCCGTACATACACACGTATGGTGTCATGTCATTCAAATGATTGATAAAATAATGAATATTGTTGTAACATATTTATAATAACATCATAGTATATTTAAGGTTTTGAAGTTATTATATTGGTATGAAAAAACAAAAAATATAAAGTGGATGAAGAAGAGAACTTTGAAAAAAGGTGATGAAATTATTACCTCTACTTCAGATGTTTCGTTTTGAGTTGATATAAAGGGCTCCATAAGATGGATTTATGATCAATGTAAAGACACTAGGACAGACATATGGTAGTTGGGAGGGTATTTGGGTAGGGGTTGGCTGAGAAAAATGGCTTTGGATTTGTGATTTTGAGGGAAGATGAAGTACCCTTTTATAAGAGAGGTGAGGGTCACATTAGAGAAATGTTTGAAATTTTATCTTATTTTATAATCATATTATGTTTATAATGGCTACAAAATGATTTATCTTCAGGATAAGGTAGGGATGGGTATATATTATTTCAAAAACTAGGTTTTATACAAGTTTAGGTCACCATATTAACCTTATCATTTAGCTTTAACACTTAGCTAAATAGTTTATCTTTTACCGTGTATTATTATATTATTATAATAATTGGTTAATAAATGTACTATATAAAGCCAAGAAAACCCAATGTGGTTCATAATTAATATATATAACCTTATATAAGTCCTTTGGAAGAACCAATTTTTTTTATGAAATTTATATCAATTAATAATATTGTAATTATTTTTAAAACACATTTATGTAAATTTAGAGACAATTGGGTATTTTGTGTTTTTGAAATCCATAAAAGCAAGATAACTTAGAAAACAATTCATTGAATCAACACTAAAAATGTTATATTAATCTAGGGAATTAGTGGAATTCATCAAATGTATAAATTTAAATTTATTTTTATATTTATAATATTAATTATTTCATTAATTTATTAATAAGGTAACTACTGCATCACCGTTGTGTCATAAATTAATTAAATTATTTAACTTTAAAAAATAATAAATAAAATAACTTTATGTAGGAAATATTTATATATTTCTAATAAATATTTATAGTTTAATTTATCTTATGTATAACCCTATATAAAATTTTTTTTTAGTTATTAAACATTGAATTTAACAGTTTCAACACTTCTTTAAATAAAATAATATTAAATGTCTTAATCTAATTCAATTGGACCAAGCAGATCATATTTTATTCTTAAGGTCGATTTTGGTTGAAACATAATTATCCAATAGAATTAGGTCTTCTGTTAGGGTAATAATAATATCATTTTGTCATTAATTACCCTATTTACTTTGAACTGTGGTTAATAAAAGTCAAAAGTTACTATTCACCAAAAATTATTTTCATCTTATCGAACCACATTTTTATTACTGATATCAATCATGTCTCATAGATTTTTGAAATTCAATTAATGGAAGTGGTAAAATTATGTTTTATGTGAATTTTCAAATGCACCTAGAAGGTGGGTAAAACACGGTAAAAAGATCAAATAAAATTTATATATCAAATTTTATTATAAAATGACTCCAATAAATTGAATTGAACATATATTGGTATTATGTAACTATTTTTCCATAATATGAATATAAATAAAATAAATAAATACTTAATTAATTTTTTTTAAACAATAATCTTGTGTTTTTCACTATCCATCAAAAATTTGAAGTATTCAAAAAAATACCAAAAATTCACCCTTAACTAAATTTGATATTCTGAATCAAAAATTGATGTCCATTTTGAAATATAAAAATATTAAAAATTAAAAAATTGGGTATTACTAGTCATAATGGCTAGTTGGATTGGTCGTTGTATGTTAAAACTACATGTTGCGTACACCGCAAGCTATTGCATTATTCAAAGGGAAACATATCGTGGAATCTTGGGGAGTTACATTCTCCCCTACTTAAAGTAATACAATTCTCGATATTTTTAGAATATTACTGCATAAAAAGATATGGTTGGTTATTTACCATAAGTTCCTAAGGTTCCCACGTTGCCTCTTCCTTCTTATGATTTTTCTGTCGAACATCTACTAGATGAGTCGTCTGGTTTCTCAACACTTGTTGTCTGGTATCAAGAATTCTGATAGGCTCTTCGCAATAAGACAGGTTAGGTTCCAGTTATATTTCTTCATAGGTGAGAACATGTTCTGGGTCATGCATGTTTTTTCTTAATAGTGATACGTGGAACACAACAAGATCATTGAAGTGAGTTGGTGGAATTTCCAAATGATAAGCTAAAACTCCAATTCGTTCTAGAATATCAAAAGCTATGATGTATTTGGGAGTCAATTTAATCTTCTTACCGAAATATATAACTCTATTTTAGGGATATACTTTCAAAAATATATGATAACCTACTTGAAATTACAAATCCTTCCTTTGATTATCGCCATCGATCTTTTTCCTACTTTGACCTACATTGATGTGGGGTTGGATAACCTTCACCTTCTCCATTGTTTCCACAACAAGTTCTGGTCCAACAAGTATTCATTCTCCAACATCATCCAAACAAGTTGGTGAGTGACATCTTTTTCCATATAATGTGTCATATGGTGTCATCTGAATTCTTGAATGGAAGCTATTATTATAGGAAAATTATACCAGAGGTAAATACTGTTCGCACATACCTTGAAAATCAAGTAAGAAAGATCTCAACATGTATTCTAAGGTTTGAATAGTCTGTTCTGATTGTCCATCATTTTGAGGGTGGTAGGCAGTGCTCAGTCAATGTTCAATATCCATGTCCCTCTAAATACTATTCAAGAATCCTGATGTACAATGGAGATCATGATCAGAAACAATATTTTGCGGAACTCCATGAAGTCTTACAACTTCATTAATATATAGTTGTGTTAAACATTCAAGTTGTAAATATTCTATTATAGCATGAATGCATGTTGACTTCGTAAGATGATAAACAATAACCCATATAGCATCATTATTTCTAGGAGTCTTTGGTATTCTCATGAAACGTTCCATCGTAATAGGACCCCATTTCCACATAGGTATGTGAAGAGGTATCATGACTCCTCTAGGATGTTGTCTTCCAACTTTCACTTGTTGGCAAACCGTACATCTTGACACGTAAACAACAATCTCTCTCTTTATGTTGTCCCATAAAAAATCTTCCATAAAATCTCTAAACATCATAGTTCTTACAGTGTGTATAGAGAAATTGGATCTTTGAGCATAATCCAACCATTCCTTTTTAGATCAAGTATTTCAGGAAAACAAAGTATATACCCAAATTTCAAAATCCCATCTTCATATATGAAGTTGATCAATCTCTCATCATTCACAGCTTTAATTTTCTTATTTTACTCCTCGTCATTGGTCTAAGAAATCGATATCCTTTCTAGTAAAGATGGTATGGAAACCATTTGAAAATGTATTTATGTTTCACCTCCCATGGTTATTCATATATTCATCCATACTAGATCCATGAATATTAGATCCCTTTCTACTATTATCTTGATTGAAACTCCTGGGATCTTTCTTCTCAAAGCATTTTCCACCTTATTTTCCTTCACGAGGTGGTATTGTATGGAGAAATCATAATCCATGAGTAGCATGAGCCATTTCTATTACCTCAAGATGAGTTATTTCTGTGAGAAAATGACATCAATATCTTTTGATCGTTATATATCTCACATTTTTAACCATAGAGATAGTGTCTACAAATCATCAATGAAAAAATGTCAGCTGCTAACTGACAATCAGAAGTGGGATTGTATTGTTCATTAATTTTTAGCTATTTTGATTTATAGGAAATAAATCTATCATTATACATAAGGACACAACCATGTCATTTCTTTGAAGCATCAATATAAATAATAAACACATCAGTCACAGATAGTAGGGTCAATGTAAGAGCATTGAATAATATTCTCTTCAGTTATTTAAAACATTGTTCACATTATTTTCTCCAAAAACAATTAACCCCTTTACATGTGATCTTGGTTAAAGGGTTATACAATATGGAAAAATTATAGGAAAAGTGCCGATAATAACCTATAAATCAAATAAAATTGCATTCCTCAGTTATAATTTTCAGTGCTGGCAATTTATTAATTGCCTTGGACTTTGAATGATCAATAGAGATTCCATCCCTAGTGAAAATATGGACAAGAAAAGAAATCCCCTAAATCCAAAAGTCACCATTTCTAAACATCCAATATACTTCATATATTCTAAGGGTTTTCAAAATGGTGCACAAGTGATTTTCATGATCTCAAGAGAATTTTGAGTAAACCAATATAACTTCAATAAATACCACTACAATGTTATCAAGATATTCCATGAAAGAACTATTAATTAGATCCATGAAAAAAAAGCGTGAATTAGTCAGTCCAAAAAGAATTACTACAAACTCGTAATGTCCGTACTTGGTTCGAATTTCTATTTTCAGAATTTCATCCTTCGTCACACAAAACTGAGGATATCCATATCGATGTTAAATCTTTGAAAATTATTGAGCTCCAGGAAGTTGGTCAAAAAAATCATCAATGAGAGGTTGGGGATACTTGTTCTTTATTATTGTAGCCTTGAAATCCATGTAGCCAATGCACAACCTCATATATACATCTTTCATCTATACACAAAGAACTGGGGATCCCCATGGAGATACACTAGGTAGAATAAATCCTTCATTAGTCAATTTATCACGTTATTTATTTAGATTCACTAATTCAATAGTGGAAATTTTATATGGGTCTTTGATATGGACCATGAACAAAGAATTAAATCACTGGAAAACTCAATATCTCTTTCTAGAGGATGTCGAGGTAAATCCCCTGGAAACAAATCAACATATTATTTTACAATAGGTACTTAATATTTTTGAACTTTCCATTCCTCACCAATTTTTATTTCATTCTCATCCACCCCAATAATTGAATTTTGTAGAGCTACTAGGGGTGGAATTAGATAAGAATCTGGTGGTGACGTTTCCACTGTAACGATAATGTACTCCTTATCATCATCGAAAATTGTAACCTTTTTATTCTTACAATAAATTATCACATCATGGTCCAAAATCCAATCCATTCTGAGGATTATATCAACTTCCATCTAGGGTATGATGATGAGATCAGTAGATAATGACCAATTATATGCTCTAATAGGAACTCATTCATAAAAGGTTGTTGAAATGATTCTTCCCATAAGAGTATTGACTAACTAATCCCTAATTAAATCAAATTATAAATATCTATTTTTTAGAAAACTAGGACGATATGAAACAATGAGATGATCCAGAATCAAATAATGCATTGGATAATCTTGAGAAAACCATTAAATTACCTGCCACCACATCATTCAAAGCTTCAAACACAGTAGTAGTGATCTCATAAGCTTTGCCTTTCTCCCTTGGCCTATTATTTTTTTAGTTTACATGGATTTTAATACATTCATTTTCATAATGCCCCATTTCTCCACAATTGTACCATTCAACATTGATATCTTGTTTCTTTCCCTTACAATCACGATCTTAGTGGCCTTTTTCCAAACACTTGTGTAGACCCTAGAAAATGCGTCCCCAAAATTTTCCAAATTCCTCCATACATGATCCAAGATCATAGGCCATTTCTCATGCTTCTATTTGGTAGGTCGTAGGCCCCAAACGGAGTTACGGATTAGGAGTTATGGACGTTTGAAGTTTGGCTGGAAATATGGTTCGCAAAGCCCATTCGCGAAGCGCCCTCTGTGATTGCGGAGCGCCGCCGCGAAGTAATGAGGCGAGAAGCTCTGCGAACCTGTTTGACGTTCGTGATACGCCGAGAAGACCCTCCGTGAAGCTCTGGAGGAGGTAACTCTCCATGAACGCATTTGACATTCGTGAGCCCGCCACGAAGCTCCGGAGGCGGTACCTCTCCACGAATGAATTTGACGTTCGCGAGCGCGCCGCGAAGCACCTAAGGCGGCGCGGGAGTTCTTATTCGCGGTGCCCCTTGCCTATAAATACCCATCTCACCCCCCTTCTCCAGACGGACGGCCACGGCCACTTCGCCCCTTGGGCGGCCAAGCGGAGCTCCGCATTGTGGCTCCGCGAGGCCATGCTCCGCGAGCCCATGCTCCGCGATGCTGCTCCGCGAGAACATACTCCGTGTTTCCATGCTCCGCGAGCCCATGCTCAGCGATGCTGCTCCGTGAGACCAAGCTTCTCAAGAGCCCTTTGCTCCGTGAGACCCCTTTGCTCCGCGAGATCCCTTTGCTCCGCGAGAGCCCTTTGCTCCGCGAGATACCATTGCTACGCGAGGCCATGCTCCATGAAGCTACTTCTCAAAGACCTATTCTTCGCGAGGATCCTTCCTTCTCGCCCACCGGTCCATACCGGGGGGGCTGCGCCCCCGCACCCCCGCTCGGGGTCAGTGCCGGGCTGCTGTCCCAGCCCTCCGGGCCGGTCCCTTCGCTACCGTCACAGACCCCCATGAGAAATGGAGAGTCGCACCGCGAACTTTTAGGCCGGGACATCGGGATTTTCTAATGCGCCCTTATGCGCTCCCACCTTCAACCTATGGAATACCATGATTTGATACACTCCTCCACACACCATGAAACACCTTGAGTTGATGTATTCATCTCTGTTCGTTTCCTATGTCGTGAGTTGAGGTTCTCATCATCAATTCCCCGAGTACCATGAGTCTAACCATTCCTCAGGAAACTCTTCCTAACCCTATCACTTGGCTCCTATGTCAGGTTGAACCAGAAAGGGCCGCCCTTGCGTAATTCCCAACACCAATCATTTCAAGGCCTCTTCTGCCTAATAGTCCTATCTACATGACTATTAACTATAGTAATCCCTATGTTCCTAACATAGGATGCCTCTTTATCCAAACAAGAGATGACTCTTGCTCCAATCAAAAGTTGGCTCATGCTCCAAGCCTGAGATGCCAATAGTCCTATCTACATGACTATAAACTATAGTACTCCCTATCTATGAAATGATAGGATGCCTCTTGTTCCAAGTGAGAGATGCCTCATGCTCCAAGAATGAGATGCCAATAGTCATATCTACATGACTATAAACTATAGTACTCCATATCTATCAAATGATAGGATGCCTCTTGTTACAAGTGATAGATTCCTCATGCTCCTAGCATGAGATGCCAACAGTCCTATCTACATGACTTTAAACTGTAGTACTCCCTATCAAACAAATGATAGGATGCCTCTTGCCCTATACGAGAGAAGCCTTATGCTCCTCGCATGAGATGCTAATAGTCCTATCTACATGACTTTAAAATGTAGTAATCCCTATGTTCCAAACATGGGATGCCTCTTGTTCCAAACAGGAGATGCCTTATGCTCCAAGTGTAAGATGCACAATGCCATGACTACAGTGGCATTATTCCAATGCCCCTTGGAATTATACCTCTTATGCACCAGTGCATAGGTAAATTCCTCACCCCACCAGTGAGTTGGGATGCCATCATGTCCAGACATGAGGAAGACACCCGGGCAACTTTCTTGCATAAGCCCCATTCACCAGTGCCGCTCCATAGCAGCACCCGGGAAGCTTCTTGCATAAGCCCCATTCACCATTGTCACTCCATAGCGACACCCGGGTAGCTTTCTTGCATAATCCCCATTCACTAGTGCCGCTCCATAGCAGCACCCAAGCAGCTTCTTGCATAAGCCCCATTCACTATTGATGCTCCTTAGCAGCACCAGGGAAGCTTCCCTGCATAAGCCCCATTCACCATTGCCGCTCCTTAACGGCACCCGGGCAGCTTCCCTGCGTAATCCCCATTCACCATGGCCGCTCTAGAGTGACATCCGGGCAGCTCCTTGCATAAGCCCCATTCACCATTTCCGCTCCATAGTGGCATCCGAGCAGCTCCTTTCATAGGCCCCATTCACCATTGCCGCTCCATAGCGGCATCAGGGTAGCTCCTTACATAAGACCCATTCACCATTGCCGCTCCATAGCGGCATCCGGGAAGCTCCTTGCATAAGCCCCATTCACCATTGCTGCTCCATAACGGCACCCGGGCAGCTTCCCTGCGTAAGCCCCATTCACCATTGCCGCTCTATACCGGCACCCGGGCAGCTTCCCTGCGTAATCCCCATTCACCATTGCCACTCCATAGCGGCACCCAGGCAGCTTCCCTGCGTAAGCCCCATTCACCATGGCCGCTCCATAGCGACACCCGGGCAGCTCCTGGCATAAGCCTCATTCACCGTTGCCGCTCCTTAACAGCACCTGGGCAGCTTCCTAGCTTAAGCCCCATCAACTTTTGTCACTCCATTTAATGGTAAGCCGTTCACACCCAATCTAGCAGTAAGCCGTTGCGACCCAATCCAGCGGTAAGCCATTATGACCCGGTCCAGCGGTAAGCCGTTGCGACCCCATCTAACGGTAATCTGTTCACACCCAATCCAGCGGTAAGCCGTTGTGACCCAATCCCGCGATAATCCGTTGAGACCCCATGCAATGGTAAGCTGTTGAAATCCTTTTCCAGCGGTAATCCATTGTGACCTGGTCCAACGGTAAGCCATTGCGACCCCATCCAGCGGTAAGACGTTCACACCCAATCCAGCGGTAAGCCGTTGAAACCCCCAATCGGTGGTAAGCCGTCATCAGAAGAACTATGTGGTCTTTGATCCATGTCACGGCATGGTACGTAGGAAGCCTCTTCAAGGCTCAAGCCCAAAACCATCATCATCCTTTTCTTCGGGACTCCACCCTGGAGTAAGTCCCATCACCATGGGCTGCCTAACGCGTAAGCCACTCTTCGTTTCTCATGGATGCATCCTTCGCGACGTGATCGTCAGGTCCCTGCATCCTCTTGTTTCTCACACCAAGAATGACTCACGTGGGCATAGAGTGAGCACCGACCCCGACCCCCACCATTTTAACTACGAGGTCTTTGATCCATGTCAAGGCATGGTACGTAGGAAGCCTCCACGAGGTTCAATCCCACCACTCGGTTGTTTATTCACGTCTAGTTCCACCCTCATCCAGCATGACGTTAAACTGCATGCCCTCGTCCATCATGAGGTTAAACTACATGCCCTCGTCTAGCATGATGTTAAACTGCATGCCTTCGTCCAGCATGACGTTAAACTGTATGCCCTCGTCCAACATGACATTAAACTGCACACCCATTTGAACTACGAGGTCTTTGATCCATGTAAAGGAATAGTACATAGGAAGCCTCCACGAGGTTCAAGCCTACCCGTCATTTCTTCACGTTGGGTCCCATCCCCATCCAGCATGACGTTAAACTGCATTCCGGTCCGACGGCAAGCCGTTGTTACTCACCCAACCTGAACTATGAGGATTTTGATCCGTTTCAAGGCATGGTACGTAAGAAGCCTCACTGAGGTTCAAGCCCAACAATCATTGGCCCAGACCGTCTCCATGTCGATGTGCCAAGCCCCCTCCCATTTTCAATTTGAACTATGAGGTCTTTGATCCATGTCAAGGCATGGTACGTAGGAAGCCTCCACAAGGTTCAAGCCCAACAATCATTGGCCCAGACCATCTCCTTGTCGGTGTGCCAAGCCCCCTCCCATTTTCAATTTGAACTACGAGGTCTTTGATCCATGTCAAGGCATGGTACGTAGGAAGCCTCCATGAGGTTCAAGCCCACCCATTATCCAATTCAATTAGAGTTCTACCTACATCTAGCACGACATTAAACTGCATTCCAGTCTGACGGCAAGCCGTTGTCACATCCCGAACTACGAGGACTTTGATCCATGTCATGGCATGGTACGTAGGAATACTCCCAGAGGTTCAAGCCCATCTCCCATCGGACCAAGGTCCCTCATTTACGTCGGTTCTCCAACACCCACTGCCATTCCGAACTACGGGGACTTTGATCCATGTCAAGGAGTGGTACGTAGGAAGCCTCCATGAGGTTCAAGCCCACCGCCCGTCGTTTATTCACGTCAGGGTTCACTACCGTCCCGCATGACATTAAACTGTATTCCATCAACCCTCCAAACTATGAGGACTTCGATCCATGTAAAGACATGGTACGTAGGAAGCCTCCCTGAGGTTCAAACCCACCACTAGCAGACCCCCCAGGTTCACATTCATGTCGGTTCACCGATGACACCCTCTGAACTACGAGGACTTTGATCCATGCCAAGGCATGGTACGTTGGATGCCTCCACGAGGTTCAAGCCCATCTCTCATTGGACCATGGTCCACCTTCACGTCAGTTCGCTGACGACACCCAACGGACCAAGGTCCACCTTCACGTCGGTTCACCGGAACCATCCCGAACTACGCGGACTTTGATTCCCTACCACGGTGATACGTAGGAAGCCTCTGCAAGGCTCAAGCCCAACTTCACTGTCACCCCTGCGATGGTCCCTTTTCATTCCCCCTCCAATTCATTCATCAATCCATCACCCATCTTGATTTTCACTGGTGCCGCCACATCCTGGTAGGATCATGCCATCCACATCTTCATAGCTCCTAGTGGCGCATGGGCCGCTTTCCACGTGTAATCCCCAGCATACCTCTGGGTCGTTGTAATCTGTGTACACCCCGATTCATCACCCCTTCAAACTACGTTGGTTTTGATCCCTGTCCTCTACACAGGGTACGTAGAAAACCTCCAAGAGGTTCAATACAAACCAATGGTAATGTACCCCATCCTGGGGTGAACTTCCCCTGATCCTCCCTCAGTGGTGTTCTGATCAGCCATTACGGTGTGACGTCTCCCCTCTATGGGGAACACCACCATCAATCCGTCTCAATGGGACATTCTGATCACCCTTATTTTTTCTCCGCATGACGTTAAAATCGCAGACTACCTCGTGATAAACATGAGATGCCCGAGGAAAACCTCGGACAGAATTCCATTAGCATAACCGTCTTTGAAAGACGTTAAACATGCTGCATACCCTGTGTTAAACACGGGAAGGTGAGGAAAACCTTAGATACATGCCTCGGGTTATGCACCCTTGAGATGCCCTCTCATGAGGAAGAATACAGGTTCCCCAATGTCCATACACCCAGAGATGCCCTGACATGCCGGATGTTGCCGTATAATCTGACCGAAGGTCGCTACCATGTCAAGACCCTATATAAATTCTTGATGGAAGTAGTGTAATTAACCGGCGTCCATGATGATATGGCACCGGGAATGAGATTCACGAACAACGTATTAAATCTATGAGGGAGACCTGGACTAGGTGGAGAGTTCTAAGGAGGAATCCACGGAAGAAAGAACTGACATCCCATCATCCCGTTTCGATCAAGGAGAAGACATACCAGAACAAGGAACAAATGCCACCCGCCTTTGGAAAGAGAGAATGGAGGGAAACAGCAGCGCGACCTCCACAGATGGATGCACGCACCCTGGAGAAAGCGTCAGAAATAACTTGTAACAGACTTCCATTCCCTTTAGGAAAGTACTCTGGTGTTTTTCCATAGTTTACTACATGATGGAATTTTAACTTTTCCCTTCTTCCACTTATTTTAATTTCAAGAGTGTTCAGAAGATCTCTTCTTCTCTTGCTTTAATTTAATTTCATAAGACTTATATAATTTCTTTTTTGTCTTGATAGCTCATGAGCCAATATCTTCATATGATGAGAAGGATTATGAGACTAATTCTGAGCATAGAAATGGTTTTAACCAATAAAATAATCGATCAATCTTACTTCATGGGTTACGAATATAATCTGATTCATTCCTTGTTATCCATGTAATGTTATCCTCTTACTTTGTGACATAATCATCCTCCTTTTTCCTCAGACTCAAAAATATTCTATCCAGACCTCCTCAATGGTAAGGTGGAAATTATTTTTCTATGAAAATATCTTTAATCTCTCTCCATTCTATCTTTGACCGTTATTAATATTCTGTTATGTTCTGAATTAATGACCACCATTGATCCACATCTCCTCTGAGGTGATAAAATACCATGCCAACTTTTTCACTTTCACTACTACCCAAAGCATAAAATATTTTATCTGTGGGACTTATCCATTACTTAGATACAAATGGATTTCTAGTCCCATTGAATGATGTAGGTTGTTTCTTCATGAGTGGTCTAATATTGATCGTACACATTGTGGATCAGGGTGTTGTTTATAGGTAAGGATTTTATTCATAACCAGAGTGAGTAGTCCATGTATGATGATAAGATGATCAGCACCAGTTGCATCAACAACTCCACTATAATTATCATGAGTAAGAGGACAAACCCTACATGGATTACATTCTTTGATATAGTTTACATTCCTTCAACGAGGCACCATTTCTAAATAATGGCATACACTAGATTAGATTATGAATCGCAATATGTAATTCCAATCTTGTAAAACACTTAAAATATATTTAACTGTTTATGGATATAATCCATAATCATAAAAATGTTTTCATTGAGGAGTTATATACTCCTAAATCATTCATAATGGTTTGAAAAGAAAATGTGATATATCCTAAGCATATCCCTTAGTGTGTCAAATCCAAGAGTACAACAAGGCTTGTTGTCCTATAGTAGGATTCCCTTGGTCAAAACCGAAAATCCTTATTGGAGTTTTCACTCCTAGGTACATCTATGAAAGAGCTTCCTCTACCTGGTTGTATCCAAACAGGGATATATTTCTTGGAAAACTCACAAAATCTCTACATTACAAAAAATATAGTATGTTCTTCTATACTAATCCTCAAATTCTATCTTACGGTAATGTTCTCTAATTAGTGTTTTTCTAAATATAGCTTCCATGGTTTGTTCTAAACATTCTCTGATACCAACTGTAACACCTCGACCCGAGTTACCCAGAGTCTGTATATTATTACATAACATTTCCATGATCACAGAAGATCAATTTCCAAAAGACTGATTAGTTTAGTAGCCTAGTAAGTATTAGATACATACATAAGTTTTACATTACATCATGAAATAATAAAAAAACATCATTGTGTCACCTTCGAACACACTCTGATCCCTTATTTTATTCTTTCAGGTTAATCATAAAATACTTCTTTTCATCTTGGGAAAATTAAAACATAAGAAAGGGGTGAGCTTAGATTCACATTAAGGATAAGAATATAGCCGAAACACTAAGAAATAAGCACAAACATTTAAGGAAATGTATAAGAGTAAAACATAAGCATTTTAACCATAAACGACAAAATAATATGGAAAATATAAATCAAATAATTCCATTTAATTATTTACAAGGATATTCTTCTAGTCAATTTTCTAATGCAATATCAATAGCCAATTTCATAATGAAGCAATGCATAATTCCAGACTTCATAACCACATATTCAAGGCCTTGTGCCTAGACTAAAAATAATATTTTGTCAAGGCCTTGTGCCAAGACAGTAGTTTGTCTCATGAGACTTACTGATGCATTGAGGAGCTATAGTGGGCTTCACCTGTCACTTACTATGTCCAATGGATTCATCATATAAAAATGTTTAAACATAACAAAAACAATTGTATTAAAACTAGCATATGAAATGTCAATAAATTATCCATAAGACATGAATTGTATGAAACAAAATATCAATATTCAATCAAATTAGAAAACTTTCAATACAATATGGAATATTTTTATCTTCATAAATCATCATCAAACATGTTTAAAATCCATCAATAGATATTGACATAGATGAAAAGAAAACTATTTGAAAGAAATACCTCTTTCTATTTTGAAACCATTTAAATGACATAGAATTATAAAATAAAAAATTTATTTTGGAAATATTTTTATAAAATTGTAAGGGATGCTTCAAAGGTGTTATAATGGAAAAATATAGCCACACCCTTCGTATACGTTAAAAATACATTATTTCCATAATTTTTTCGAAATGGTCATAAAGAACTTTTTTTTGGAAAATTACTGAAAGATTGCTTTTATAAACATCTCATAAAAACTCAAAAAATGTTATAAATTACATTAAACTATAGTTTATGAAACACTAATAAAGTTTTCAAATTATTTTTAATGAAACACTGATGTCGGTGATAAATTGGTCCCAATAGATACTCACATATAAACAAACTAAGATAATGAAGAGATTGTAGAATTAACCCAAACCCTGAACTATTCCATTATTGATGGTATTTTGACTTTATTTATAATAGTTAAATCATTTTTAATAAATTATACAAGAACCAAATACATAAATAAGTTATCATATATGATCTACTAAAATTTCTTTGTTAATAAAATTTAAGTAGTATCATTGTTTAGGGTATTAACTGAATCATTTTTTTATATGTTTTGTTACATAAGTCATATTTGTTATGGATAATACTTATTTAATTCATAATAGGAATTATATAATATTCTTAAAAACTATTTTTTAATCACAAAATGATATTTATTCTTGAACTGTTACGATAGGGAATGAATCTCATCACGTTTTTGGGGATGGTAATCCCTATGTAAGCATGAAAGACAATATCATTCAATTGAAGGTTAAATCGTATGTAATTGGATGGTAAATAATATATAAATTATCCTTAACAATTTATATTTTTATTTACATTAGTTATACTCATTATGATAAACATCCAAATAATGATGTGTTTGAATAACAAACTACACCATGGCGTGGAGATGGTAAGCCGTACGTATGCTAGTATGACGACATTCCATTCATAGAAAAGATTGAATAATTACTATGGTTGTAATTTATTTATAAAAATATCAAATTTTGTATAAGATACTGGAGTTATTATTTTTTTACGGAAACAACAACGAATGAAGAAGTTGAATAAGAAAATAACATTGAAAAAAGGAAGTGAATTTATTACCTCTTCTTCAGGTGTTTCCTTTTGAGTTGATCAAAAGAGCTCCGAAGGATGGAATTATGATCAAATTAAGGCCACTAAGTCGATTTTAGGGTAGTTGGTAGGTTATTATGGTATGGATTGGCTAATACAAATGTCTATGGAGGTTTGATTTTTAGAGAAGGGGATGTAACCATTTATAAGAGAGGTGAGGGTCACTTTTGAAAAAAATCAAAATATTTTTTTAGTATACAATCGTATTCGGTTTATAATTCCCCCAAAATGATTTATTTCTAAGATAATGTGGGTATGTGTAGAAAATGTCACAAAAAGGAGGTTTTAGACGTGTTTAGGTCACCATATAAACCTTATCGTTAAGATTATACTTTTAGTAAAATAGTTCAACTTTTAACATGTATTCCTGTATTATTATAATAAATGATTAATAAACATACAATAAAAAATCCAAGAGAATTCCAAGTGGTTCATTATTAACATATCTATCCATATCTATGTCATTTTTCATAACCTTATATTTTTAGGAATATTATATCAATTAATAATATAGTATTTGTTTTAAAAACTCATTTAAGTCAATTTTGACACTATTTGGTATTTTGTTTTTTAGAAAGTCATAAAAACATTATTAATTCGAAAAAAACATTGAATCAACCGTAACAAGTCATATTAATCTTCTAAATTATTGTAAGTCCCCAAAAATGTCAATTTAAATTTATTTTGATATATATAATATATATTATTTTAACCATTCATTAATAAGGAAATTACTACATCATCATTGTGTCAAAAATAAATTTTATTATTTAATATATAAAAATTATAAATAAAATACCATTATGTATGTAAACACTTTATATTTATAATTAATATTTATAGATGAATTTATTTTATGTATAACCTTAAATTAAAAAAGTTTTAGTTATTTAACATTGAATTTAAAACTTTTTACTCTTCTTTAAATAAAATAATAATAATTGTCCTAGTCTAATTCATGTGGACCAAAATATAATATTTTAATCTTATGGTTGTTTTTTTTTCAAAATACACTTAATGAGTAGAATGAGGATATGTTATAGGGTAATAATAATATCATTTAACCTTTAATTACACTATTTATTTTAATAGTGGTAAATAAAAGTCAAAAGTTACAATTCCCCAAAAATCATTTTCATCATGTTGAACCACATTATACTTACTGATATCAACCTTATCTCTTGGATTTTTGAAATTTAATTCATAGAAGCAGTGAAATTATGTTTTATGTAAATTTTCAATTGCTCCTAGAAGGTGGGTAAAAGATAGTAAAAAGATCAATAAAAATATATATATTTAATATTAATATAATATGACTATGATTAATTAAATTTAACATATATAGGTATTATGTATCTATTTTTACCTAATATAAATTTAAATAAAATAACTAATTATTTAAATAAAATTCATTTTTAAATATTAACGAAGTGTTTTTCACTATTCATCAAAAATTTAATGTTTTCAGAAAAATACAAAAATTCAACCTAAGATAATTTTGATATTCCTAATCCAAAAATGAAGTCCATTTTGAAAATTATAATTTATAAAATTTCAAAAAGTGTGTATTACAATTCATAACGGTTAGTTTGATTGGTTGTGGTGGGTTAAAAATCTATGTTGTGTACAACACAAGCTATAACACTATTTGAAGGGAAACATACCATGGATTCTTAGGGTGTTACACATTTTCAATGCATGGGGGACCACTGGTTATAGATTAATTTCTTATGGCCATGTTGTCAATATTGGTGCATATCAACACGCCTCCCAAGAGGTGAGTGAAATCGCAACTTATATGATGCACTATTCTACCAAGAGATGGTGGGATTCCATTACTCTGATGGGTCGTCATTGGGAGATTCCATGGGGGGATTATTATATTTACTTATATGATTAGTTCTATCCCATGACCTTGAGTGTGAATAGATCCCAAGAGATTATGGACTTGGAAAGGGGAACATTATCAATTATATATTATTCATCACAGTTTTCTTAGCTCCAATGCATCAAACCAATCCGTATGGGTGACAATTTGTCATAAGAAATTAGATTCAAGGATGCCATACGGTATAAAATCTGATCATAAGTGAAATTATTTCAAATTACTAAATTTATTTGATGTGGGAATCATACACTTATCACAGAGCATAACCAGTGAGAGGAAGGGGGTTCAATATAGAGAGTTCAGCACAAATATCTAGTACAACATCCAGAGGTAGTCGGAAGAATCATTTGGAGATTCCATGTTGTTATATTAGTATCCTTAGAAAATAATCTGGTATCCAGGTGAGGTTCATCCATATAGGTAGATGAGTACATTTGAAAACCTAGTGCAAGAGAGACCCAGTCGAGTACTGAAATTTAATAAAGATGGGCCATATTTAGTACATTTATACAAATTTTCCTATGATATCAAATTAGAGAGGGTATTCAACAACACCTTGTATGGGACCAGGGTCCATAGATTCTTGTCAAGCATGGATATGGAGAGTGGTCAACAAATTTTTTCAAGGTAGTGAATGTCGATGTGGTAGTCAGACCACATATTTATAGTGATAGTAGAGTGGATATTCACAGGGTAGCCAGGAAGTATCACAGGGTCACATATCAGTCCTAATATATGCTATGGGACCATCACATGAGGAGTAGAATCCTTGAACTTATATTATGATAGGTACTATTCTGTTATCTTCTACATTAAAAACATCTCTCTTCAACACAAGGTCTTCACATATATTTATATTTTTTATATTTTGGAGAAATCGATGCTTAGTGTTATGTGTTCTAGTGGCATTGTAAAACATGATAATCCATTTTTTATTAGAATAGAGGAAGAATGTCAGTGTAGGGAGTCCCCCAATGAGATTGGAGGGTGTCACATTATATGGGACCTCTTCATTCTTGAGATGATATGTTTTGAAATCAGTATAGAGAAGTATTTTTTGGTTCCCTTTCATGAAATCATTGATTGCGTTTTTCGGAATGGTGAACTACACATCAATAGAGTGTGGAGAGTTTATTCACAAGGGTGCATAGGATGTCCAGGTGAGCTGAGCTAAACCTGAGCATCATGGGCCAGGTAGGATGAAATCCTATACGGTGAGTTCATATGTGGATGACCTGGGAATATATTAGGTAGACATCCCTATTGTGTTTTTACCATTTTCGGGAAACCATCATAGAAGAATTTTGTAGATTACCGATAATGATATAGGAAGAGTTCCTGGTCAAGCAACATCCAAGAGATGCACCAATATCCATTCTTATATATTGGATTTCTAATAGTGAGATACAGGAGCTAAATAGAAAACTAGAGGATAAAGAAATCAGTTTATATGACCAAGTAATTCTCTATGGGGTTCAGTAGATATTTTTCAAAAAGGTGAATAGAAATCTCATTCTATGTTTGGATTATCAAAAATTGAATGAGTTGATGATAAATAACAAGTATCCTATATTCTGGATAGATGATCTCTATGACCAGCTCTAGGAAGCACATTTTTTCTCAATGATTTATTTGAGATCATATTATCATCAGATATATGTCATACAATCAAACATACCATGCTAAAAAATTAGTATATATTTTCTATATGGATATTTTGTGATGTTTTTCTGTATCAAGATTTCTATTACTGTTATCATGGTTGTGTTGAAATGAGTCATCCATTTTTATTTTATTTTTCCATTATTTTTGTATAATATCTTATAGTATTAATACAATTGACAAGACCAAGGCAAAAATCTTATGATTTTATTTGACACGCTAAGGGGGAATTTTATATTTCATGATACCACAAAGTGCCACTTTGGGATGAATCAAATACACTTCCTGGGTCATATGATAACATAGAATGTATTATCAAGTGTCCTATAGAAGGTGAGAGTTATAGTTTCATATGAGTAACCCAAGAACATCTTTGAGACATAGACATTTATTTGGATAGACTAATATTAAATGTGTTTTATACAATACTTATCATTCTTAATAGTGACGATGACTATGTTGACTAAGAAATGTGTAAAGAATGTATGGTCAGATACCTACAAGAGAACCATTCATGAGATTAAAGGTTGATTGAATTCAGTGCATATTCTAATTTTTCTAAAGCTAGGAAAAAGTTACACAATATTCTTAAATGCATCATGTAACGATCTAGGAAGAGTTTTTTTGTAGGGAGATAGATTTGTTGCTTATGGGTCTCAGTAATTGTGGCCACACAAGAGGAAATACCTGAATCATGATATCGAGATATCTGATGTTCATTATTCATTAAACTATTGGATATATTTTTTACCTGGTGAGAATTTTTTTTGTGTACAAATACCACCGAAACCTCAATTACAAATTTACATAGTGTGATATGTATATGAGACAATGAAGGTGGGTTTAGTACCTAAAACATGTTGACATTGAGCATGATTATACGCATATTAACGTATATTAATTTTTCGATGCACTGAGTATGAGGATTCTGATACATGCTTTTCATCAAGCCAGTAGCGAGTGGAAACTCGTGGATTTGTTCTCCGAGATGCACATGGTGGTAAAAGGCAATCATGGGAAGACGATTCTATCATCCTTAGTTGTAACCTCAACAATTATTGATAATGTGAGGATGAGGTTGATAGAAAATTATGAGGGCCTAGTATAACTAGAGGGTCTAGTAGGTGAGGAGCCTCAACATATTTGGACTACATGAAAAGATGAAATTTTTCACATACATAGTTGTGTATGGGTTTTAGTAGACATGTGCAAAGAGATTGTGAGAGACATTCATTCTTTAGATAGTGATGTTCATCCTGGAATCACCATTACATATAAGTATATATATCTATAATATTTTTTGTTAGCTATGAAATGAGATATAGTTATTTATTCATTAGATATTCCACATATTTGTAGGTGATGTTGGAAAACCATCAACAATATATACTTTTACAATAGCATACTATTCCCAAGGGGAAATGGAATGATGTCATGATGTATTTTATGACTAGGTTACTAATGTAATAACAATACAATTATGTTGTATATATATTTGTTTATAGTATATATTTTTTTCTATTTTCCTACCAATAAATGTTACCTTTTTTTTATGATCTTGGGAGGATGTATATCTTTGAGATAACATGGAATCACAGGGTCCCTCTTACTGTCATTTAAAAAAAGTATTCATATTTTAAATCATGATTATGGAAAGGGATTCATATAAAACAGGGTAGTAAGTCCATTTTGAGAATACAATAACACCCTCATATTGATGTCCATTCATAGAGAGTGATACATGATCTTGATGATATTATTAAAAAATGAATAATGTATTTTAGGTGATCTTTGGAGAGGCACATACCCCTAGTATAATAAACCTTTAACAATAAATTTTAATATACAATTCAGATTTCAACTTGTAAGTATTTCTATGGTATTTCATTCCAATCACCCCTATGATGGATAGAGGATGGATAGGCATGTATTCTTGGTCATGTATCATACATGAGACTACGGAGCTGGTTTAGTTGATTCAGAAATGGATTGATACAGTAAGGTCTTGAAAGAAATTGTATATCGATCACTGTAGATGGTCTAAAGTGTTTGAGATTGGGGAATAGTAATTTTTATCTATTTTACAAAGGTTGAGACATAAAAAATTCATGAGATAGGGTAAGCTTTCTCAGTGACATGTCGGGTTGTTTGACAATATGGAGAGACTAGGGTCGATAGTCTATTTGTTGAAATTACCTCAGAGGTACCGATCCATGAATTACATCTTTTATCTATCTCAGATATGAAACTATCATTCGAAAACATATCATTATTTTTATACTAAGTATATTTAGTTATATATTGATGCATATTTTTAGGATCATCCAATATATATTGTATATCATATAATGAAGGTTCTCCGAAGATGGTAAGTTCTTCACTATGTTTTCTATGGAATCAAAAATGTCTACGGGATGTGACATGGGAGTGGGAGGTTGATGTATAAGTACAATGGAAATAATTGACCATAGATTTTTCTTCATCACAATTGGAAAGTGAATATGAGGATTAATTTCTTTAAGGGGGATGTTTTAAACAACTAGTTTCTCTCTTAAGGTATATAATATTTTATCGTATTAAAATTTAACATTTAAATTCTTAATTATGGACTAATATGAATGACATTAGAGGTCAAAAGGGGTTGGGGTTTTTTGGGGATTTTTGGGTATATGGAATCCATCTTTTGGGGTGAAATATTCTAGTTACATAATAAGTATAAACAATTCATGAACAGCCACATGGTAAAAAAAACCCTGCAAGGATGGGTATAGAGTAGGGGATCCCGCACGGTTCAAAAAACCTTTTGATTTGAGGTGCATTACCATGTCTCACTCTCAATGATTTTTGATAGAGGGTTTGAACATGTTATTATAATTTTCTGTCAACCCATGTGGGAAAACTGTGTGATGTACACCATCATGCAAAAATGGAATCATAGTTTGGGAGACCATGATGGAAACCTATGAGAACCATTTTTTGGGGAATTTATGAAATTTCCCTCAGTTTCTTGTGCCGATAATCTCATTGGATATACATATGTGAGTTCTCAATTACATTTTTATCGTTTCTTGTTTGGTTTTGTATGGGTTTCACTGTTATGGAGAAATCTAATATGCCCTAATTTTAGGTTCGGGTACTATTCGTTTTCCCCCAAATCTATGTCAAATGAGGAGCTGACAGTGGAAGAGAACTCCACCACCTTCTTACGATAGGTGGTCTTCTGCTTTTACCTCATTTTTTAGGTTTTATATATATTACTTTTGTCTATGATCCCGTTTATCAAGGTGATTCCCTTGAAATGGAATTTAATCATTTTTTATATTAATAGGTATGACCAACGTAATTAATTAGAACGTTGATAAACGAATGAAGGTTAATAACCTTGAATTGGAACCCCACCATTAGGGCATTGATTAATTGAAAGGACCACCATGGGTGGAATATGAGTTGGGTAACCCTTGAGGTGGTCCATTTAACATTTCTATCAGATTTCACTTGATGGATTAAATTTTATTTTTTATTGTAATTTAATTTTTAAATTAAATTGTGAGTTAAATTGATTAATGTAAGGGAATGGCATGATCATGTCCCTAGGATATTTCCATGTAATTACTCATTTATGCATGAGTTTCACTTCTTTAAGAAATTCCCATATGAGTTAATTAAGAGGCTAAGCCTTTTAAGCCTGTCCCATTATTTGATAAACCATCTGAGGTGAGGATTAAATGATTTGATCAGGGTGATTACCAACACATACTTAAATGATATTAACTAAATTAATATTTGTTTACGCCCCTATTGGATAATGGGTTCATACAAGAATTCCATTGAAGGACTCATTTGAAAAATATATATCTTACACCTGATTGGCACATATAATCCCTAGTGTGCTTTTAGTGACAGATTAATGGGGCCCAATATTATATGCTTGAAAAATACATTGACTCCTTATGGATTTATGAGGACAGACTTAGAGGAGAGTTGATCACATATACCATGGGTGATACATGGGCTTTATTAGTGATCCTCCAAGGATGGAATAAACTGGAAATAGTGTTATTCATCACATAGAGCAATAACAGGATTGTAATGATGAATTAATAGGAAGGGTTTGTAAGTTTCTTTGTACATGTTACTCCTAGAGCGATATTCGAAATCCCAATATGGAATGTCAAAAATGATCGCATGTTCTTAATTGATTAATTAATTAAAAAAATTATATGTCACATCTACAAAGCCAATGCAAATGCATGAAATTTTTTAGTGAATTAGACCTTAATGTTTTCTTGGTTTGGTTCATGTTGATAACGTCCTATAGGGTATGTTGGGTTATATTACCTTCCATGAAACTTAGTAAATAAATGATGCTAAATGACTAAATGAACTTAATTATTAAATGAGGTGGGACATAATATTTATTCATTGAATTTTTTTATAATGATGAAGATGGTAGAAAATGATGGGTTTACAAGGGATGCAAGACTTTTATGGGATGCTTACTATTTGTACAACCTTTAAATATTAATTCACATCATGTACAATATTATTGTTATATATATAACTGACTGGATTGCACTAGACATTTTGGTGATGGACTACATGTATTGTATGTCACACACTATTTGGGCCATCGATGTGTATCTAGAAAGATTATATGATTGAAAGAATAGACAATGTAATGTTCCCTTCTTTAGGTTCTTGACTACTCCTTAAGATCACATGTTCACATGATTGATTTGAGTCTCATGATGCTAGTTGGATACTTTTTCATCTTTATAAAATATTTTACATAGATTGTGTTGATAAAATGTATACATGTTTTGTATTCTATTAACACCTCAAAAGGCATGTTTGATAATCAGTTTTTAGATGATATCATTTATGGTATTGTTTTCTAATATCTATCTTGTTTGTTGTCTATTGCCTAACTAATTTACTAATTCCTATAATTATCTTTTATTTTATATTTGTTGTGTGATTATATAGTGTCGAAGAAATAGTATCTCAATTATCACACCATGGGCCCTTTCTTCTAGTAAGAAGCCTATACCATTTAAGGAGTTGTGCTTGGGGCCATGTGGCCAATCTGGCTTGGGTCACCATTTAGTGGTATTTAGGTCAGGAAAATTACAAATTCACTGCTCAAACAGTTTTTATATGAAAATATGTCCCAAATTGGCCATTATATAATCATAGAGGATGAATTGTGAAACAATTTTATTTAGAATAAGATAAATAAATGTGTAAAATAATTTTTTCTCTTATATTTTCAATTTAATCCCTGTTAATATCATTTATACCTTATCCTTGGTAATTAATTTTTACTCCATTCACTATTGTTTATGGTATAATTTTATGTTGAGATTATAATAAATTTTAAATTAACATAAATAAAAATATGAACTCCTATTTTCTAAATTTAATTTATTAATGTGGATTTTTTAAAAACATAATCTTCCACGAATGAATAGAAAATCAGTTTTTAAATGGAAAATGTTCTAATAATTATAATGTTTTATATAATAGTACATTTACAAATTATTTTTAAGACCTAAATTTTATTAATATATAAATATTTGATCTCATTTAATTATTAAAACAAATTGGATTTATTTTTTATCAATATAAATTAATTAAATGAAATTGAATTTTTCAATTTAAATTCAGGAATATACATTCTTCTTCATAAAATAAAATTTATCAATGAAATGCAAAAAAATAATCATAATATAATTTTTGAATTATGATTCCATAAATTATGTTTATTTTGGTAATATAAATTTTCATAACCGGGTAAAAATAAATTTTTAATTTTTAGGGAAACGTGGGACTAAACAATTTTTTACAAAAAATAATTCAATTTCAAATACAATTAAGATTTATTTTAAATAATACTAATGATAGTGAATATATATATATATAATAATCATTTTTAAATGATATATTTTCATAATTTAGTTAATCATATTCAAACCCTATAATTTAGAAGCTATGATAAAACTATTATTCTAATGATTAAAATTTTAACAATATACTTTTGTCCAGAAAAATTAATTATTTCCTAAAATGATTGTTATTGAAGAAACACATTATTAAGTTTAATTAAATATAAAACCAGTTTTCTGTGTAATAAAATCTAATGAGGAGAATTATTTTATTTAAAATTAAATACATTGTTATATCTTGGAGTTTTTTATTCCCTTCAATACTTATTCTTGTGTGACAAATATAGTATTAAACATATTTTCTATATTTTAAAATTTTAGATTGTTATAATATCTAGTGAAAAAAATATTTTATAGTGGTGAGTTGAAAGTCACTGAATGACTTACTACCGTGGCTGTGGTGGAACATGTCTATTAATATATAAGAATTTAGAAATTAATATTAAGATGGGAATAGTATAAAATTATTTACCTAGATCACTCAATGTTTATTTATAACTCCGTGTAATTGATAAAACATATGTTGATATATTATGAGGTAAATTTAAAAGTAAAAATGGTATGACAGAGAAATATTGAAACCATATATGTTTCATAAGGAGTGTATTAACCCTATATTGGGGGGGGGGGAGTAATGAACTTTAAAAATTTATGGTCAAGTAGTAAATGTTAAACTACACCTATGTCTGTGTGATCTATTCACATTGTGAAAAATTTCCAATTTCTATTGTGGTGTCTCATACATGAATATATGTGGTAGCTCTGACGATTATTTTATTGTGTTCCCCGAACCAATCCTCATGGATCCAATTAAGTATTATATAAAATACCAATAATGAAGGATTAATTATATCTGACCTCTTATAGGATTACAGGATAATAATATGTCCAATACAATGTCATGTGGATTATAATATAAGGCATTATCAATACTATCATTCATACTATTATCGTTTTCAACAAATAAATACCACATTATTTCCAAAAAATAAACCATTCTACTAGAAATTTATTTCATGAGATTATATGCTTATATAAACATTTAATCATTTATAAAAATATGTGAAATGTGGAGAGGAATATAATTGTGCAAGTTTCATTTTGAACAGGTCACAAATGAGAATTTTTAAATATTTCAAATAGTGCCTTTAATAAATTTATCCTTCATTTGTTCTATTGTATAGAATGAATGTCTTCATGTATGATGATATTGACTTCTAATAATGATGAAGCCCATATGGTTCCAGGTATCTCTAATGTCCTCTAATTTCAACCATTATACTGAGTGACTATGAACAATTTTCAACTATGATGGATTCGCAATGAGAGGAAAACATAAAACCAACACCATCAATTCATATGAATTCCATTCATCATTGAATGAGAAGTAAACTATTTTATTTAGGAGAGTAATACATATAATATACCTTTATCATCGAAGTCGGTTGCATGGATATATATATAGCCATTAAATTATTTATTCTATATGTAAAAAAGGATATATTTTATTCTATCAATGTGATACTAGAAAATCAATCATACAAATATATCCTAAAATATAATCAACCATTTAAGAAGATTCTCTATATTTCATATATTTTTTTATTTAATTTCATAGATTTATATTTACTTCTATCATGTAATAATTATTCAGTCATTGATAGAAATCATTCTACTTCATACACATCTAAAATATATTAAACTTATTAATTTATATTAATCATTACATTATATATTAATTTAAAATTAATATTTTAAATAATATATTATATTTATTAATCAAACCTAATTATCGACAAATAATTCCATGTTAAGAAAATTCATTTATTATTATTATCAAAATATCATATATGAATCATAAATTTAAGGGGTGAAAATGATGAATCACATGTGTTACCCCATATAAAATGGGAAAAATTAATCAGTGAAGAACCAATCGAAGGATTCATAATGATACCTTCACTTGAATCTATTTGCTAGAAAAGGCAAATGTGGTTTAATTAGTATCGAGCCATTAATGATTACAACTAATAACTCGATCAATGATTGTTCATCAATATCTAACTAAATATGTTATATCCCCTAGATAGTTAACCCTTCCCCCGGGGACCCCAATAAACACACTATAATGTGATTCAACATCTGATGTATTGATGTTATATTGCCTTCAAAGTGAGGGTCTTATGTTCATAGATCTCACCTCCTCTCCTCAGAAATTTCTATGATTGTAATAAGCACTAAAACCCAATATCACATAAACATGGTTGTCCCACAGAATAGAAACCCCCTCATCATCATGGAGATTTATGATCCATTAATAATAAACATTAAACCTGTGATTGGTGGAAGCCATTTGACCCATCTACTCGGGTTCCTCCTATACCTACTCCATATATCATAAAGAGATCTTGGATGAAATTTTATAATAAGATCTTATGATTCTCTACCAACAATGAGAGGCCGCTGCTCCACCTGGCAGGATATAACATGTTCATTGGAGGGAAGATCCTAACAGTTTTGACATTAAAAAATAACATTCCTCACCTCCCATAGAACCCAATCGACCATAATGAAAATTACCCAGCGGGTCTTGCTTCTTCCCAACTAGTTTTCCTCCCCTTGAAACAAATTTTACAATAACTAAGAAATTGTGTCCATGCCTCTACATAAACCCATATCATGCCCCATGGAATCCCAACCCTAGTTTCCCATTTCATTTTTAGGAACAAGTGTCTAAAAGTTTCTTATTTTGGAGGTTGACTAGCATCTGTAATGATATGCTAAGAGGACATCATCTCTTTGAACATTTGCATTATTGGGGATCACCAAATTCTTGATCCACCAGACAAAAACATCATATTATATAGGATATTTTTGTTGAATTTTTTTTCTTCCTAGTCATTATACATATATTTATCATGTATAGTCTCCTAAAAGTTTTTCATATTGAAGTGTATTTCCATATATTTTAAAAAAACATTTGGTTCAATATTAACATTGATAATATCATGGAATCAATTTTGATGATGATTGATAGTGGTATAGAAAATATTTGGGGCCCAACACACATTCATGAATGATATGACTTGAATATGGAAGCCAAAAAATGGGAGATATTTTCATGTTCAATAATCCTCCCAGTATTTGATATCTCTCCAACCCACTACCCATGTAACCTTATCTTTCAGCTCCTCCAAATGATTTATCATGCATTAATGTTGGCCAGAAATTAACCTGTTATGTTCTTCGGAGTGTTCCCAATTATTTCTGTAGATATTCCTTATCAAAATTGACAATAATGTATTCTTAATAATAATTTTCCGTGAAATACATTACTTTATAGACTTTATAGTGACAGAAACACTTTGAATATTAGCTCTACAATCCATAATCATTTTTGATATTCCCTTCCAAGATTCTTATGTTCACTTCCCAGTGTGCTTTTCTTATCTTATTAATATTTATAATTTTCATTAAATATTTTCAATATTTCACATTTCAGCCTTGATAATAAATAGAAAATGAATTAGTATGGATGATTACACTTTATTACCCAGTGAAATTTTTCCTCCAGAATATAGGAAATCCTTTTTCAATTATATATACCCCATAAAATTTTATGTATAATTTCATTAAAAATATCATTTTTAATTCTTCCCTTTGATATTTTTTCTCACAGATATACAATTGGAAAGGACCTACTATTCATATTTAATTTATCTTGAATATTACTACTGGACATTTTTGTAGATCTGTTAGAAATAAATACATTTATATTCGTTTGGATGTCCCTTTTACAAATCCATTTAGTATAGGATTTCATGAGTTTATTCAATCCAACATTATATTTTAGCATTAAATTTATGAAAAAATAATATTGTTGAAAAAATTATAATTGAGATGTTACTTCTCCCAAATGTATTTCTAAAATGAATTATCATTCAAATATCCACGTATCACTTTATGTTCCTTGGAAGAGTGTTCTAATCATGGATAAAAAGGTTGAGGGACATGGAATAACCCTTCTCTGATCCTCTAACACTATAAAATACATTTATTTTCTTCCACATAATTTATATTTTTGAGTCATGAGGAATCAAAACATATGAATCCTATGTCACAAACACACTCCCAAAAATTATAATCTTTCATAACACAAATAATAATGTTTCATTATAGTTATTCATATTCTTTATCTATATCCACATTGAACAAAATGATCAATCCAATAGTTTTTATATTGATTTCATCGACCATCTCTTTTTTATACCAATTCTCCCTTAGTTGATCCTCCCTTTACCAAATCCATGATGCTCCCATGAGATGTTCCACAAAATAACACGATTAAGATGTATGTTGATAAGGAAGGAAAATATTTTATAGGGAAAAATTATTTAGGTAGATAGGCCTATGCTGTTTGATTTAATTGGGTTATTCTAATTTGTTATCTGAACAACCTTACCTGAACACACTTCCCTATTAATACTACAATATTTTTAGTAGTCGCACACCATATCCCATTACTGGTTTTTAATAATCAGCAAAGAATCCACATAAAATGATACATGAAAATGTTATATCACATACACGCTCTCAAGATTCATACTTCACACAAACTCTTCCATATCACTTTTGTTTGGTGTATACTCCAATAGGATTTGGTTAGAGTCCTCAAGATTCCTCGATAAGAAATATAGTAATGTTTCCTCCCTAAATTCCCTGGAATACCTTCTAGTATTGTGTCTATTTTTACTTACTATAAGCTCTATGATGTGACCAAGAGCCAACATCCCAACCACCATAATATCATATGTGTAGTACCATCTTCCAATTTTTGGTTCTGTTTCATGGAAAACTTCTTATCCTTCACACACACCTAAATTAAATACACATATATTTAAGATATTATTTTAACAATGAAGTTATTATTTAAAAAAATTGTGTGTAAATTTAATTTCGTGTATAATAAAAAAACATTCAAAAACTACTAATTTTTATTTTTATATGTTAAAATAGATAGTTTTTTAATTGAGTATGATTTCACGAAAAAATAAAAAAAATATAAAATATAAATTTCCTTCCCAAATAAAAGTCACCTTTTGTTATTTGAAATTACTTAAACCTTAATTAATATTTTATTAATATGTACCTATAATTTCTAACATAGAATTCATATAAATAATTGTTTACGCCTAAAAATATTCATATATAAATATTTAAATAATACATTAAACATTGATAAAACATAAAATATCTAATCATATCATTAGGAATTATTCCCCATCATATTATGATAATATTCACTCCCAAAATATACCACCCATGAGTTATTCATATCGTTGTTCTTTAAATACCCAAACATAGTATCCTCTTACTTCACTAACAAAATGGTTCCCATAATTTCTCTATTATGCAACTTTTCTATCAACAACATGTTAGGATTTATTTTCATGGCTCCACATAATGATGTTTTATTTGATCATAACATTTTTTTCATTTACTTAACCAATGTGATTGTAGCTACAGTCTTTACTACTGTAATTAATTATCCTTTAGGTTTAGACTTCTGAATTTTGAAAATATGATTACAAATGTAAATATGGGGTGTTAAATTTTCCCATATTTATAGATATCTCATCCATTCAATTAATTTCACAATTATTAATTATCTTATGAAATGTAGGGATTCCCAATCCGAGCATCTATGTCCCAATATTTTTCTATCCCATTTAAATAATATTCTTTCAATCGTAAACATGTAATAGTTTTTATATAAAATCAATAATAACATTTCACATAACATCGGAGTGTCCAAAAATTGTAAAATCATATAAATCTCTTTACCAAAATATTTCATCCAAATTCCATGAAATTATATACCTCCTATTCTATAAATGTATCAACATAATTTTTCTTATAAATAAATTAAGATAAAAATTCATTATAAATTTTCTAATCATTAATATCACAAAACATAATATACAAAGATTCCAAAATTACCGATATTTTTATGAAATAATCATAAATTTTGACAAACATCCAAATCATTGTCTCAATTCTTGGCCATCAAATATTTTAAACAAATTTTTTTGAAATCACATACTGACCTCTAATTCCCTATATAAAAAACAATGATATAATGTTCTGTAAAATAAATTTATATTCTTCACAAATAATATTACTCTAATATTTTCTGAATCATGAATCATTTTCTATTTCTATCTGTCATATTTATTCTCCAAGTAATTATATTTCCCAAATAACCAAAATTACATCAATGAATATATAAATTTGATAGATTACATATATCATAAAAATGTACTCCTCGAAAATACCAATTATATCTAATGAAACATACTTACTGACAATGATATCAAGTAACATAAGGCCTCAAATGAGTACATATTTCCTTACACTTGATATCCCAGAAGTATCTCATCCATCTAGGATGTCTATAACCATGAAATTATTTTTAACAAATAATATCATTTTCTATAGAGTTATATAATAATTTTCTATAATAGATACTATATTACAAAACTATATAAACAAACTATAATTATGAGTTCAATAAAATGGGATTTTACTTTCTTACAATCACAAGATATTTTAGTTTTATAGTTTTACCAAATTAGGATATTTGTAAAATCAAAATTTAATAATTTTTCAAGACATGAAAATATTTCCCAACTAAACCCATTTGTCAAAATGATACACATAATTCATTGAGGGGAAAATTATCATAAATATTTTAATACTTTATAATCATTTTCATTCATATGTAATCCTTATAAAAATAATTTTAAAACATGGATTGAGTATAATATTCAGTGAGGGTTATAAAAGGCTGATAATAACTGTTATTCCAAAAAAAATTTGAATAACTATTAATAATACTGGAACATGCGTTATATAAAAACACATTCAAAAATGGAAAATTCATATTTTCTTGAAAATAATATCATAATAATGAGTACATAATGGGAAGGCTTGTAAATTTATATAACAATGATTAAAAGACCTTGAAAATTACTTATTTCTGTGAAGAAATTTAATGTTATAATAATATAACATTTCATCCAACCTGATACCTATGGGAATATAAAAACAATTCGTTACTCATGAAATAGATATCTTATTTAATAAAAACAAATGACTTTCTTTTGAAACTCAAAAAAATGTATAGATAAACCTAGAGGGAATATTGATGTATAATATTCATTACCCATGTTCAATCATAATGAAATAACATCACTAGTTATTTCAGAAATCATATATTAATAGATTCACATAGACAATTAAATTGAAAAAAATCATTAGTGTGACTTATATCTAGATAATTCTATCATCATTACTTAATGTATTAGAGAATAATATCCATAGATAAATCATCATCATATACTCTGAAAAAAAATGTTGAACACAAAATTGAATTCCATGCACAGTTAATAATTAATATTATTTAAAACATTCATTATTTTTATTAGAAATTAAATTTTTATATAAATTTTTAAATGGAAATAATTTCAATAAATTCATTTTTCATTGATACAGACTCAAAAAAGAACATTTTCAAGAAGGAATTATATTTTTAACATAAAAATGGTTTAAAACAAAGTAAACCTAAATTTGACAAAAAAAATACTATTTTATGTCCTAATATAATTTAAAATTTCAAGGGAAATTTATTTCAATGGAAAAAGTGTTTTTGATAAACAATGTAAAAGGACGAAATAAATTCTAAAATGAAATACATATAATTAAGATAATAATTTTTGAGAAGATGTAGCAATCCATTAATATAATCAAGAAAGATGAGTAAAATCTCCTCCCCCATGAAATAATCATTATAAATGAACATATAATGTGCCTCCATGAATGTTTCTTTTTAGTTATATGTACTCAATCATCACTTTTATTTTATTTCTAAAAATAATAATTTTTTTCATGGAAGAGAACTTTGCATAATATAGATAACCACTAAACATAGAGTAATCTCATATATTTAGCAACATCCTTAATATTATATATAAAATTATGTATTACATTTGTAATTTTTAATTGAAATATTTCTTTACCACTGATTATATAAGGTGATCCAATAAGATCTTTTCCATATTAAACATTATAATTTTGCTATGAAAATATTTTATAAAATATAAATAATTTAATTTTCAAAGTAAAATTTTTATTACACTTTATGAAGTAAGAAATTTTAATATAGAACACATTCATGAAATTAATTATATTGTTATGTACACATATTATAATATTATTGAATCCCTAATATGCGTTGCATCGTATGCGTCACTAGATATCCTTGAAGATCCCAACAAATGTTATCCCTCCTTGTACGCCACCTAAAAAATATGACATTTCAATATATATTATCAATAATATCTCACTAGGGTCTCAAATGGATAACTGGGTTGTTATAATTTATGTTATCAAGTCATAAAAATAGTTGACATGACTTCTTTATATTTAATCCCAATTAATTATATACCTTCTAAATGTGTAGTGATCATATTTTTTCAAATATATATATATATTTATAAATATATATAGTTCATTATGTAAATCATAAATAGTATTTCCATATTTCATGCATGATGACCATATGTGGGGTCTGTTTCACATATGAATATCAATGAAAAAGAAGTTTTAACATGGTGTGGTGAAAAATAAATGTCTATTTTGTAGCCACTTTGATGTTCTATACAACATAAATAAAAATATTGGAATATAGTAATTTACATTCTAATGTATTGATCTATGTAAATGTTTTGTAAATCAATATATGGGTAAGTATATCTATTCGTAATGGTGACAATATATTACCCTATGATATAATGATTTGAATATATATGTTGATAATGGTTGAATGGGAAAACCTAAAAAATCTTAAGGGTCATTAAAGGAATACAACCCTTATGTGGGAGGGAATTAAATTTATTCAATCATGGTGGAGTGTTGAAAATGCAACTCAACATCCATATATTTTTACATTAGTCAACAGGAAAATTATCATGTTTATATCAAGTTTTTCCCTT
Organism: Viscum album; assembly: GCA_963277665.1. Lineage (NCBI taxonomy): Eukaryota > Viridiplantae > Streptophyta > Magnoliopsida > Santalales > Viscaceae > Viscum > Viscum album. Next base: position 1,601,553,817 of record OY728153.1, on the reverse strand, counting down.
AATGAACATACATAAGAACACTTGAGGTTACTTTAAGACTCTTCTCAACCCAATATTATAGTCTCCCATAAAACATTCAATTAAATTCCAAATTTGAAATAATATTTATTTTCAAGATTTCATCAGCTTATATGAAAGTTGACGACTAATACCATAGCATGTGAATTATTAATACAAGGTTGTATAAATGCTTCAATTCAAACTCATGTGATCTTCTAATAACAACAATCTCTTACCATAACAATACACACTATTGATCCACTAGAAAGTGATTATGCATATTAATATATATATATATGTATATGTATTTCTCGAATTGAAAAAAATAATCTATATAATTATTAGAAGTGTGTGGATTAATATAATGACACATACATAATTTTAAAGGGGTTATGCATGTGTGACTTTAAAATAGCATGAATAGTGCTATAAAATAATTTTCCAAAGTAGGTTTCATAGTTCCAAATTGACTTCTTCATATATGATGATGTGTCTTTCCAAACATGATAATTTACATATGAATTCTTTTCTCACCATTATCATCTCATTCCGACTAATAATCATAGAATTTAAGCACCCTTTTTCTCTATATTACCTACACACCCATATATATATATCTTTCACTAGCTTTTCCAACACATTTTCTTATCTATTCAGTGAATGGTAACTCTTTTAGAGAAGATACGACTACATATAATATATATATATCCACCAATTATTCTACTTATATATATATATATATATTCCTTTGGTGAAAAAATAAATTAATTCAATCTAACGCTTAACTTTGAAAAAAATTACTCTAAAAAACAATTTTCCTAAAATATAATCATCCATTTAAGAGGTTTCATTATAGTTCTTATACACATTTTTTTATTTAAATTTTTATTCTTTAGGATAAATATTTTTTAATTAATCTTATATTTATAGAATACATTAAATTTTATACACGTATTGAATATAATTTCCATTTATATATGAAATTCTAATTACAATATATATTCTTTTAATATTAAAGTTATGTATTATAGAATTTTTTATAACACATTAATTTTTTACCATTATATAACTCCACTTCATTAATTAACATTTTTACCATATTAACCATATGTTATAAACAAAATTTTCTTAAAAAATTCATAAAAACATAGTGAAAATATAAAAATGGAAGTGATTATTTTTTAATATACTAATACATTCATTTTTTCAAATATAATTAAAATTAATTACAAAATAGATAAATATTTATTTCAATAAATTAAATTAGAATGTTTTTTTGTTAATAAAAATTATTCAAAATGAAAAAGAAATTAAAAAATATGAACTTTTACCAAAATAATATTCTTTTGATCAATTATAATTAACATACACTTGAGTTAAACCATTTTTAAAATTAACATAAAATTTATTATATAACTTATACAGATCTCCCTCTTTAACCTATAAATATTAATATAGAAAATTTAACTTATCACTAAATATTTAGTCAATATAAATTATGTCATCATATCTGTTTCTTTTATTCCAAAATAAATTTTAATAAATTTCCCTCCTTAATGATATAATTCACACAACCATCACATTTTCAGTATTTGAATACACATTACTCAAATCCTCTTACACAATTAACATTGTGTCTCTCAAATCTCTGTTTATATGAATTATCATTATCATGTTCTTTAAAAGAGTTATTGTTGACATTGCTCATGACGAGGCATTCTCTGATCATAATATTGTTTTAATTTTATTTTATTTCTTTATGGTGTTTGTTAGTGTATTAGTAACTACTATATTTTTATATCACTTGTAAATATATACATATGAATTTATGTAAATATGTTTATATATTAAAAGGTTGGGTGATGCAGTATGTTTTAGTATTTTGTCTATTAAACACATTACTCCCCTATTTTACAACAATTCCTCTACCCCTCCAACAAAAATAAAAAAGCTTGATTTTAAATAAGAGATTTTATTAAATATAATTTTGAATAATTTCTAAATATATGAAAGAGGTGCATTCGAATGATTGGGAAGGTATGAAATCACTATATTGGGTACGAAATGAATTTTCATTATATCATAAACATGTTAAAATTCATACATGTTGGAGGAAATACATTGTTAATGGAAAAAAAATTCAATCTTATGATGTGATCAAAAATAATAATAGCATGGTCCAAGATCATTTCATTTGAATATATGGTCATAAAATGATCATGAAGTGAGAATAAAATTCAATATGTAATTAGGTTAAGATATTATAATAAAAAAATTAATTAGGAATGTAAACATAAAAATAGAAGGTGATAAAGTCATATACATCTAAAATAATGACATTTTTAACAATAATTTTTTTTTATTTTTATGTAAATTTTTTTGAACATAGCTAACCACATCGTTCCCATTCAGAAAATGAGAAATTTGCCACATGTATAATGTCTACACATAAAACAATAACATCATTAGACAAAAGTAATTTCCTAATACATTTAAGGGATATAAAATTATATTCCCAATTACTGAATTATGATAAACCATTCATATGTTTTCCATATAAAACATTAAAACAACATCCCATAAAAATCATGAAAATATACTGGGGTTTATAATATTTTCAGAAGTTATCATATAATATGAAATCTTTAAGTGGGTCATAATGATACCCAATATCCAATAATCAAAAAAATATATTGTATAATTATAATCTATGTGGTAGATAAAAAATAGTTTCATAGATGAGGGATCATTTTTTTCTATAGATGAAAATGAATGTGAAATGATGAAAACTATTGAATTTATGTTTTGGAAATATGTCAAAAATGATAAATTGTAAGAATTATTCAAAATCGATCCATTGGTGTAAAAATGATTTTAAAATTTTATTTTAAAACCGAATAATATAAAAAAGGATCCATTAATATTAATAAAATAGAATTATCATAAATATTAATTGAAATATATGAATTAGTAAAAAAGCAGAAATGCGATATTTTTATCTTTTTTTACTATATTAAAATCATCACAGAAACATAAATGATAAGATATGTATCATTCTGAAAAGAGGAATAAAATTATAAGATTTATATAATGTAATACATATTTTTCCAATGATGTAATCATAACCACTCATTATTGTAATATTGAACGTTAACATAGAATATAAATGGATAGAAGAATGGTTTGGAACTGTTAACAATGAAATCCTATTCTTAATAAGTGAAAATTGATTCTATAATAAAACTTCATAATCAAATATTTCTATACTAATGGAGAGGAAAATGTGTGTTGCATCATGTCCCAACATGGCATGTTTAATTACTACCCCTAAAACTTTCTCCAATATGAAAGGGGCTAGAAACCCATCATGAGTAATAATATTACTCACATGGGAGGTCTTAGCTAAAGGTATTTATACACACAAACATATCCAAGCCCATAAAATACTGAAATGTAAGAAAAATAATTAAACATACATGGATACATATAAATCCCCCTATCAGAGTATGAAAAAAAGTACTAAGAATGAAAAGTTACTAATACAAGCCCACCACACTGATTTTGAAAAATGTTCAATATAAAATTATAAAGGGGGGATACGGTCTAGTTAATTTTCAGAATAGACAATAATTATTCAATCTTACTAGGATCTTCATGGTTTTGGTCCCTCTATGACTCTATCAAAAAGTGTTTCATCTAAATAAGACATTTCAATTTTCAGAAAAAACCAATGTAGGGGTGAGTACAATAGTACCTGATAGGAGAACCCAGAATCACTAAGAATATAACATCAAGAATAAAAATATTATCAAAACAATTATACGTAAATAAAACAAATAACAAAAAAATTCAGATACATTCAACAGAGAAATATCACCTCTATATTAATTCACAACAATAATTTAGGCGTATGAATCATGGTGGATGGTTCTATATCACATTCATCCTAGAGAACATGCTCTATGCATCAGATAACACATATGGATTCTGGTCAATATGTTATTCCCATCAGGTCTCACCGTAAGAAATTTATTAAGGAATTTTGAATATAATGCTACACCGATTAGGATCACACCCTAGTGCAAGGTGTATACCTACAACTCAATATAGAATAACCTGATTTGTAGTGGATCAATTCCCTTGTAGTGTTGGTCATGATGACACCAACAAATTCACCTATGGAAATGATGATGATTATGTATCTCACACTAGACTTCATGGAAGGATTGTAAGACCTCTGGAAATTTAGTCCAACTGAAGGGAAAAGTATCTTATGTGTGCGATTTGATTCTATACTAGCACTCAAGGATGGATCAATGGAATGAACCCTAATGAATATTTTCCCATAGGAAGTGGAAAATTATCTATATCATATTGAAAGGAGTAAATATTAACTACTATAAATTCATGATGTGTTGTTTTTATGTATGTGCCAGTGTCAGAGTGCATGGTGCGCCTTATCCCATGTAATCTAGATTTTTTATACATATTTTATTAGGCATACAAAAATATTATATTTTCAGTGGCATGTCATGTAATTTGGGTCACACAATTTTTTATATTTAACTTTATCAAGAAACACTAGAACAATAGTATGGGTCCCACACATTGGTTAACCCTGAATTACACACATTGTTCTGGAGTATTTTCTAAAACCGATGGATATTCCTCCCATGTTTTAATACACACCGCTATAATAAAATTCATCGATGAATTATGCCTAGAATGGTGGATCTCATTTGTCTGACTTTTACCTACACTAGTCATTAGCATTCATCCACAAAAACACTCAGAAAACCCTCATCATTAAGTCGTTCCACTATTACAGACCATAATGAATCCCATGAAAACAAAATCCAGAATTAATCCATCTCAACTACCATCATGCTATGATCCTCGCATATTTACAATCCCATCTCATCAATATCAAACCATTTATCCATGAAAAGTGTCTGTAACAATTTATTCTTTGGAATTTGGGGTGACCCACGAGTCAAAATGATTACTGAGGATGAATGTACAATAATGGGTGGAAAAATATAAGAAACATGCATAATTAGAATATACCTTAGTTATGTTTGGGTTCCCTCTATAAATTTAAATTATAAAGGTAAATGAAGCACCAAAAAAATAAATATTTCTCCTAATAATCATGCAAATAAATCCCATACACCTAATATAACCACTCCTTGATTAAGTCTGTCAGTTGATTAAATCATTATAATTTTAGATATAAATAATTGTAAAATGAATTTAAAATTCTTCCAAACTTGATTTGGATCAATATTTTTTAAATAATTATTCAATATTATTTTTATTAGTGAGATAATCAAGATCAATTATACACTGGGTGGTGATCCCTGACCGGGTCCACACTAGAAAACAAGAGGTCCTTTAATAGCCAGCAATAGATCCCCTTGATTTGTGGGGTTAAGGGGATAACCATAAAAATCCATCAAAAATGTATTTTTATAGAAATTTTATTCGGTCAATTAAGGTAATTATAAAAAATTATTTATTAAATTAAATAATTAAAAATTTGTGCATGACCGCTACCAAACCGAATGTCTATCTTGTTCCAAGGTTGTATCTTCCCTAGGGTAAAACCCACATCCTTAACTCAATGCTGGCCTTATATTTGTAATAAAACACTCCATTAATAAGTAATTATATCTAACATGAAAAAAAACATGAATATGAATTTAATTTAATTAAGATATTTCAAAAGTTAATTCTAGGAACATATTGAATCAAAATCTCATTCCATCTCTACACCTAGAGAAAAAAAAATCTACATAATATTCCAAAAAACATGAAAGACATCAGAGCCATTAAATTCTACCCACCATCTAGATTTGTGTCCCAAAAATCAAAAATGGAAGGCTATAGAAACATATGTTGGTACTGATCAATAAATTGGGTCTCTCACTCTGAGGTTCCCTCTTGATGATCCACATGCTGCCACTAAACCTAACCTAAAGGAATCACTCGCTGATATAGGATACACTCATGTTAATACTAAATCACTACAAGGTACTCAAAAAATCTATTTCAATCCTTGATGTCCTGATCACCCTAGTAAATAACATGTGACAGACTGTGCACATACCTTTTTAGCTATGAAACAAGAAAGACATTTTGTACCCAATATAATAATTGTAGTGCATCTAAATTATAAGCCAACTCAAGAATGCTATTTTGTATATAGAAAGGGATAATTAATACTGAGATATCATGTAGTATTTCTTAAACTATCTTATTCTACATCGATTTGAAACTCATAAGAACACATGGTCTCCCTCCTTGAACTCCAATGGCTTCCATCCTAGGTCTGTACAAGACATCTCACATCTCTATGAATTCCTCATTCTCTCATGGATGATCCTCACCTTCTCTATAGTGGATCGAATGAACATAGAAACCATTAGTGTTGTATCGCTAAAATCAGTCCAATAATGGTCTAACTTATAGGATCTCTCATACACACCCTTAAATTATTCCATACTGATGGTGGAATTTCGTACATTGTTTTATGCATTGATACAAATGGTATGTGATCCTCCCAAAGGTGGCCCAAGTCTAACCTGAATTCTCACAACATATACTTTAATACATGGACGATCCACTAAGTCTAACAATTAGTTTGGGATAGAGAATGCATGCAGAAAATTATCTAAGTCCCAAAAACCACATGTAATCCCTCAATAACCTAGATTTAAAGTGAACACAACATTCTGAAACGATCATTGTTAGAACTCCAAGGATAGGATTATCTTCTACATGTATAGGGGTCCTAATATCTCACCCAACTCTTTTCTCATATTGTTATGAAGTGGGATGACTTGGATAGTTGGTCTATGATCACCCTGGTGGAATCGTTTTCCATTTATGTACGTTGTAACCCCATCAAGAAGTACACTAATATCTAATTACACTAACATTTTATCATAACAAGGGATTGTGCTAAACTCACTAGATCCTAGGGCTCCGCCTTTATCTGCATACATGCAAGTCATTGAGATACTTTTAGTAAAAGTTCCTTCTTCATCCATAGACAAAAAAATTACATTGGAGGACTTCTTATATCATTTCCAAAGTATGATATACCGCAAAATTAATTTTATAAACCCCTCTTGGAACCTACTTCTATATCATCATGGGTTTAATATTGTTTCCACTAAGAAGAACAACATTATCCCCACCTTCCCAAAAACCAACAGGACCATGTCCATTGGAAATATGAGTAACTAGGGTCCCATAGATGAGATTTACCTCACATACTCACATTAAATGTGGATGGTTAACAACCATGAAATGGAGTTAAGTTGCTACATCCATATCCACAAGGGACCATTATAGTAAGGATGAATTCTATGACACCCCCTCAATAAGTGAGAACAAGATCTACTATGGAATGAATCTACAACCACATTCCCCATACATATAGAATAGACAATATCCAAGTCATAATCCTTGTGGAACTCTTGAGATTTCCCTATTCTCTAGTTATAATCATTTTAAGGGATTATATACTTGAGACACGTGTTACTAGAATATATGATTGATTACTCACCCATATGAAAGTGTAGCCTCATAATCATGGTGAAGAATACCACAACTCACTCAAGATCTTGGGTCATGTAGTTCTTCTCATATGTTATCAGCTTATTTGAACCATAAGAAATTACCATCTGCCTCTACATCATTACACAACCAATATTGATCCATTATGTATAATTGAGCACTATGAACATGACACACTTATATGGAAGTCTAAAAATGTGAGCAGTCTTAAATATTTTTTATCAAATCATTATTTCCTTTTTCCACCTATCTTTCCACATATAGGCTACCCTTTTGGGTCAATGATATCAAAGTAGATGATATCCATGAGACTTTAGGTAAGAATCTCATATAGTAATTTTTAGAATGTGTAACCTCTGCACCTCAATCATGTTATTTTGTTGTTCCCAAGCTAACAGTACCTTGAACTTCAAGGAGTATCCTTCCAAATCATCTATTATGATAACAACTTCTATAATGTTGACATCCATAACACAAAACCAGAACACAAAGAGATTCTCATAAATATGGTTCTCCATGTGTGTGTCCATAACCATCCTCAATTGTCTTGAATTTTCCTCCATGGACACTAATGAAATTAGGATATCCTTGAAGAACGCATATATAAACAATTCTTTGAAATGATGCAGGATACATTTGATGTTTCCTATGAACACTAGTTGGGTTTTAATCATGCCAAATGGAATCACCAAGTACTCATAGTGACCATAGAAACATCTGAATGTATTCATTAATATACCCTCATAACATAATTTCAACTGCTGAAATCTGGATCTATGATCAATCATTGAGAACCTTAATTTCCCCACCAATTTATCAATGTAGTCATTGAATCTCTATTTTCGATACTATTTTTATAGTCACAATGTTTTGGAAATGGTAGACCAAAACCATCCTCATTATCTCATCGGTCTTCATAGAATAAATGTTGAGTCTCCCAAGGGCAAAACACTAGGTCTAACAAATACATTACCTTATAAGTTCTCCAACTACACCCTCAACTCATGAATCTCTATGAAATAATCTGATATACTGGTGTAGATATTGGGTTCATCTTGATGTGTAGATCAATCTATATGTCTATATATCAGAGGGGAGCTAATCCAGGAATTCCCTTATTAAGATTTCATTATACTCTTACACCATCCCATGGAATGTGAAAACCTTTGCATCCACAACATAAAGGGTTATTATAGACAACCTATGAGTAATTGGGTGTACCCACATATGCATGAGTCCATAAAATATAGCTATTGTTTAGTTTTATCCCAAAAATAAAAATATGGTACCATCAATGCATATACATTGCATCCATTGCTGGAAGTATTCTATCATGGAATGATCTATAGATAAAAATAACATACCTAAGACGACATCATAATGCATCATTACTAAAATAATTAAATCAAAAATGAAACCTGTTTCCCTATGATTCCGGTCACATTATCAACATACATGTGCAAATGTTGAGTCTTTTATAGTATAAGAATCTAAGTGAAATGGTCGATCCAAGGGCACCACTAGAATCTGTTTGACCAAAACTAGATTAGTGGAATAAATTAACGAGTTTTACTTGTGTATATTAATAGAATAGATATGTTGTAAAATAGAATATGATACTTTGTATCATACCTAAATCCACCAGTTCACGTTCCATAACCACCTACAACTACTAATGACCCTTTACTAAGATCCCCATGCCTAGAATAGATCACATGGGGGTCGTGGTGGTTAATAGTCAAAGCATATACCACCTCTAGATTCTCTACTATCACGTCTTCAATATCATTCTCCTTGAAGACCAGATTTCTAATATCAATACCTCATCATAGCCATCCCATCAATTTTATCCTTTCCATCCATATAGAGAGTAGGAAACACTCATGTTAGATTTCTACTACAATTATAATAGTATCCCCACATCTTCTTGGACTAACTAGAACTATATTCTCCTCTATGAACCATATACCCACTATTATTGGATCAACTCATGAAATGTATCACACCTCATGGACCCTAAATGTAACATCATCTCGCAGCTTCTTATGTCTCATGTCTTGTGTTCCCACTTTTAGAAATAATTATCTGCGTCTTATCATCCAGGAAACTATAGACAACCAATGAATGGTCCACAAATCTAGAATATGTAGAAATGTATAATGCTATAACACTAAATCCGATCTCTCTACACTAGCCACACTCAATGGTCCAAACATGAATATACTAACCGTGTACCATATACATCGAGTACAAAGAGAGGTTAGAAAAACCTCAATGAATACACATCCATTTTCCAAATACCTTACAAATGTTGTATAATCTCCTAGATGGGTACATCCCTAATCATAACAAGAGAGTTATCCTATTTGAAATTTCAATCAAAATTTAACCATGATTGAGTCACCTTTTTGTATGAATGGGTCACTAAACCCCAAAATTATATAACAGATCCAAAGATAAGTTTCACTTTTATGACCACTATCGATTCATCCGATGTCTGAAAAAGGTAGAAAACACAAATCACCACCTCATACCAATCCTCATCTGCCTATGGGTTAGGCTCACATCAGAACCAAAAGGGCCATCATTGGTAATTCTCGAGAAGCAACATCATCCAACTCACCACATCTATGGGTATTTGAGGCACAATCAACTAGTCAATAGTTTGTGTCATAACATGTGCACCACATAAAGATTTCACCTATTGAAAATTTCCCTATATCGATGCCTCATCAGTGGCCATGTCATCCTTATGATCCAAATGATGAATCCTAGCTAGATTTTATTGTGCATGAAGCATGAAATATAAAATATATTCCATAATAAATTTGTATATCTAGAGATAAGACTCATGAAGTACCTGAAAATCGAAATACATTTCTATATGATTCATACACCATTTTTATCGCTTAAAAAATGGTCTACATGTACTGAGTTAAAATAGAGGTAATTAGATTCCCAGTGTATACATCTTCTGCCACACCAACAATGGAGTCCCTGGACTAAAAGGCATACTTCCAAAAATAAACACTATTACACTAACCAAACTCATAGACTCAATTCTTACGGTTGAAATGACTATTTATCACAGTACTTATTGTGAACCATCATAAAGTGGCATATCTTGTGACTACACCAATCCCACCTTAAATAGGCCACGGGATGGCCACTAAGATGAAGTCGTAATATCACTCAGATGGGACAAATTTTGTTATGGTACATGTATACACACACATAAACATCTCAATGACCATAAAATGATGAATGTTACAATAATAATAAACCATGAATACACAAATCTAAGTACACCAATGAGTGTATGAAAACAAGTATCAAATGTGAAAAGTGAAAAATATTGGCCCTTCCACAAATTTTCTAAAGACAATCTAAACATGAACGTAGAAAAGGCCAATGTTATCAAAGAAACAACCATAATAGACCATATTTTATCTTTCTCTCTACGATTCACCTAGTCTAGGTCCCTCTGGACTCTATCAAAAATTTGATCATCTATGTAATATATGAAATGTGATGGAAAATCCCATGATGGGGTGAGTATAATAATACCTAGTTGGAAAACCCATAATCACTAATGAATATATAATGAAAAATAACAATATTTTCAAAATTGTTATATGTTTACAACACATATTATACAAAAGTAAAAAATTGACTTAACAAAGGCATTCTACCTCAAACAAATTCATAACCGAAATTGAAGCCCATGAATAATACTTCATGTTTACATATATAACTAATCTAGTAGAACAAACTCCATATGTAAGGTAGCACAAAAGATATACATTTGATTTGTACTTAATATTGGGTCTCTCTATGTGCTGTATATATAATATTTATTAACATAACGTTACAAAAATGGAGATCACACCCAAGTCCATTGGGTATACGGACAACTCATTCTATAATAACCAACTATGAATAGGATAGGTTCCCACATATTGTGGGTCATAATTATAACAAGAACACTATTAAGGGAAACTATAATGACATGGGATCTTATTATGGGCATCACAGAAGGATTCCAACAACTCTACCCAACAAGTCCCACATAAATGGATTACCATCCTATATGTTGGCCGTGTTTCTATACTATCCCTTAGGTAATGGATATGGGGTGGGAAACATAACAAAAAATTCCAAGCAAAATATGGAAATAGATCTATGCCGTCTTGATAGGGGTACACTACATATACTATAAGCACTTGGTTTGTTCTTTTAGCATCTGGTTCTTCCAATGTATCATGGCCGGTTCCATTGTCTCTGTCCATGCCCACATCAGAGTAAATGAAATTATAGATCCCATTTACTTCTAACTGTGTCTGTGTACCCTCCAATGTGCCTTCATATATTTTAGGTTTAGTCACATGTAGTGTTGTAGGGGTCACAACTGGGGTGGTATTTAAATTTTTTTAGTAACTCTATAATCATATCGGGGGCCCACATTCCATGTAATTGTGGATTAGATGTTGTGTTCTTCGTAAATTTCGAGAACCCACTGTTCTTCCTAGCACATCGTCACATTATTTTACAGCTTAAAATCCAACCATGGATCACCCCTAGGAAAGGTGATCATGGTTTGGTCGACCCTTACCATTACCGATCGTCAGAATCTTACCACTGAAATGAAGAGAAGATCCTAATCGTTGGGTTTTCCAACATCTCACACTGTAATCACAACTAGGAAATTATAAATACAAACCAATCCACTAATGATACCATTTTAACATCATCTTCACATTATAACAATACCATGTATGAAAAATAATATCATTTTTGCATGAAATGTGTGTGAAACCTATTATTTATTGGTATTTTGGTTTAACCACCAGTCAAAATGAATACTGGCATTGAATTCATAATAATGGTGGGAGAAATAAAAGAAAACAAATAATGTGTAATGAACCTTAGACTATTTTTGTTGGCCTTAATCAATTGATTTTAGAACAGTGGATGAAGAACAAAAAACAAATTCTCCCAATAATCCCTAGAAATAAATTCCATTCAAAAAATATGACTGATCCACAAATCAATCCAATGGTCAATTGAGTGTAGTTCAGTATAGAAATAAAATAAAGGGAATAAATCCAAATAAAAATACAAACTCCTTTGATTTCTATCAATAATTGGTGAATAATGGTTTCATTGCTTGATTTTTAGTGATATCCTCGAGCTCAGTTTCACACCAATCGATTATCAATGATTTGGTCATTTATCTCCATCAAGAAACCCCTCCAATCCCCTCCAATGTATCGTCATGATTTGTAGACTTATGTAGATAACCCAATAAATTCACTATTACATCAATTATATATAATTTTATTAGTTCAAGTAAAATAAATAAATAAATAAATTTATTAAATTATTTCATTTAAACCTCAACCCACTACGGTGCCCAACACAATCTTCTGATGCTTTCAATGAATATTGTGTTTGTGTTCTTTTAATATATTTAATATATTTTAAAAATCAATTCCTCTAACAACATGCCTCAGAATCTCACATCATCTATGCACATAGCTTCATAAATATCCATATAATATTCCAAAACAAAACATGAAAAATATGAGTTTTTAGAATAGGAGATATATAAGGGAAAAATATATCAAACATATATGATAAAAGACTAATAATAAAGGCTAAAACTAAATTAAAATAACATTGAGTCAATAAAAACATGTACTAATATTTTAAATTATGCATATATATTTAATGAAATATAGATATTATAATGTAAATTTAAATAAATTTAATCATATCTAAAAAATATAATATATTGGAAAAGGTTATTAATTTCACAACATATATGAAAATCGGTTAAAAATGTTATGCATGTCTCATAGAATGAAATTTATGGCAAAGATCCCTAACCATAGATTCTCACATGGTCAAATTAAATTTAAGCTTTTGTATTATAAATTTTGATTTATTATTAACCTATGAATCAGACTAATTTAACATTATTTCACTGAATACAATTCATAAATTAATTCCTTTTACCCATTTACTAATTATTCATCATTAAATATTTTAATCTATAGTAAAATATTTTATTTGTTTCACGATTCCTATAGCGTGGACGTTTTGATACATGATCTATAGTTATCATCACATAAATAATAGTCCTAGAAATGATGTATTTTTTTAATGATTTTTTAAATTTAATAACTATTTTACAGTTGTTATAATGACTATTTATAATGAATAGTCCTAAATTCTATTTTCTTGCTATCACCGATCAATAAAAAATAGTAGGTGTTTTCAATATATAATTACACATATAATACCATATGGAAATTATAAAAACCTATAAAGTTAACATATATTATACCATACTACCATTAATTATGTTTTATTAAACATTCATTATGTATACATTATTCCATCATTAATGTTTGTGGAAATCCATGAAAAAAATAATGTGTAATGTGAATAATAGAGAAAGAATATTCAATTGAATAATAGAAATATAAAGTTTATAGTTTAATAATTATTGAAATTAAATTTTATTATTGTCATAAATAATATTATATAAAATTTGGATGAATAAGGTAAAAAAATATTGGGGAGAACATAACAGTTATATTGAATAGTTGAATATTTTCTTGAATACCCTCCTGAAAATTATGGATTTAATGGTCTTTTTTTTGAGATTGTTGAGATTGTTGCCTCTATATTATGGTAAAGAATAAATTACATGCGTACAAATGTTTGGATTTTACATTGGTATCTTATAAAGGCTTGAAACATGTCCCTATGTATTGTAGCAGACTATGTGCATCACTCTTCAACGATGCCTTTATAAGCCATGCCATCTGCAATGTAATTTGCTTCCTGAAAATAAAGGGAAATAAAGTAGTTGATTAAGGAAATCATGTCAAAGGTAGTTCATCAACTTAGTTGTGATCTTCCATGATAGTTGATATGTTACCATTTAAATGACTTTGATAATTGTGGCAGAATTGCATTTGAAGCATATGTTGTTCCATCCTCATTTACATACGTGATTAATTCTCTTTATAAGCCTAGCCATTTATGCTACCAAAGCTATAAAAATTTCCACAAGGTCATACAAGAGTTCCAATAATTCTCTATTGTGATCACGAAAAACAATTTCATAGCTCGAATGAAATGGGTTCCCCCTAGAAGCATCATCTGTGTGGCACATCAAATAACCTAGAAGGATTATTACAAAGAATATTTAAGAAGTGTTGCATATGGAAAACAATTGATATTTGTAGTTTGAGATATAATAAGCAGGTGAGTATTCATAAGAATTGTGAATATAGTCAAAAGGAATTAGTTATTTAATATTTAATAATCCCATTTTCTCAAGTGGTCCACTTATCCATTAGTAACCAATGTCTTTGAATAATTATATATTATAATTTTCTGGTCTGAAATTTTACCACAAGCACTAACATGGTTGATTTTTATTATTTTTATATATTAATCGTTAAATATTTATTTTAATTCAAAATTTTACATTGTTTTAAAAAATTTACCAAAATATAAAAACAATTAAAATTCTCTTAATTTGTAAATACTGATTCCAAATTTATATTTGATTTAAAAAATTAACACTCAAAAATAGATAATTTTTTTAATAAATGTATAATGCATAAAATACCATTAATCCAAAAATATCTTATCTGCCATGATATTATTTTTTATTAATCCTTAATATTTATAATAATCCTTATGATTGTATTATATTTAAGTAATATCATCTAATTACCCATTTCAATTACATTCATTATGTTAAAAATACTCAACAAGTATAAAATAATGTTTCTAAAAATACCACTTTTTAATATAAAATCAAATAAATTTTTTATCTACTAACCATTAACAAAATTTTATAAATATATTTTTGTATAAAAAATCATTTAGTTTTACAATTAGTCATAATTGATTTCATTCATTGTATGTACTAAATAAAAACTCTCAGTGTATAAAAATTCATATAATAATTGTTTGAAAAATATATTTAATTTTAATAGAATGTTCTTGTTAAATTATTCCTAAAATATACCTAGAAAATCCCTTAAAACCTCTAAATAATCCCTTACAATGAGATAAAAAATGCAGATAACTAAAGGTGGTGTTTCAACTAGCATATTCCACGTAGTTATTACTTGAAGATTATGCTTCTGTTCTGGATGATTTAACTCAACAAGTACATGTTTTTGTTTAGTTTGAGATTGGTCAAGGGAAACACCTACTGAATTATCCTTCTTCCCAATATCTGGAAAAGAAATTTTCTAGTGGTAATTTTACTACATTATGTCATAAAGTCATTAATTATATATTAATTTTAAATTGTAATTTTTTATTCCATCCATATTAATGAAAGTAATATAATGATCCCATATTATAATTACTTTAAATATGTTTCCTTGTTATACTAGATCAGACTACCTATAATAATGGTGCAAGAATTGAGTTATGGAATTAGTGGACTCCTTATTTCCTACATGAGACTAATACTTATAAATAAGGGGATTATATTGATTTAATAAATATTTTATTCTTTATTGTGAGTATATACATTAATGATATGGTGGTTTTTTAATTGAGTTATATTCATGTAACTTTAATATATTACTGAAAAATGATTACATAGACTAACTTTGAGGATAATATTCCATGGTTAAAGTTATAAAAAAATTTATAGAGGATTATTATATAATTAATTTTTGGATGGTATGAGTTTTTTAGCTACAAGACCCTCAGTTGAGCATCATTACAATAGCTATGATGGAATCAATGTTCTCTTAACTGATATGTTAATCCACAAACATTGTACATAATGAGTTTTTTTGATCTATAACGTTTTATATAATACCAAAGAGGGTGATTTGAGTGGTCATGTAACTTTATAAATCCCTATAAAATATTGGAGTTCAGAATAGATCCCATGGGACAAATAGTTTTCAGTATATGGAACGACTAAAGACTAGGGTGGTTTATTTCTCACCGAGGTGTGTCTATCAATAGTAGTTATCCGATGAATGGTGTTAGGGGTCCCATTATTGGAGGTATCCACATTCATGATACTAGTCAAGGGATTCAATGGAATATGGATCTTGTGTAGGTACAAATCATTAGGGAGATGATCTTTTCGAAATATTCAAGGATATAAAACAAATAATTTTTCTTTTCCACATAGACAAGTGGATAATGGGATCCAATGTGTCATCATGGACAAGTATCTATATCAATTGAAACATCATGATTAGGGGTCTACTGATGGTGGATAAGGTAACCCTTTATGATTCTATTTTTTAGTGTAGAATGTAGAGAAGTATGATGTGGTCTACTTGGAAGATGCTTTAAAATAATTCTACCATCACTAAACCAATTTCTTCCTCATTAGGAACAGGTGATTAGAAACCAGGCATGGAAACAATTTTATCCGGTCAAGGGATATGTTATAGTAGTTACAAACAAGATTTTTGGTAGGATATCTGTCTATTATAAACTATAACTTGTACATAATAAAACGATTATATGATAGTATTTTATTATTTATTTATTAGTTCAAATGTTAGGGAAACTAGTAGATCTCATAGACTAACCTATTCATCTAGAGAATCAAAATAGAGGTTGTAATACTCTCACATTAATCATCAAATATTGTGACATTTCATTATACAGAGAGAGATTTTCTTAAGAACTCATCATGGATGAGATGATAGATAGAAATAACGTTTTTATTAAATTGTAACTATTAGTATTTTAAAGGGTAGATTTATACTATTATATTGTCATTTACCAATTATAAGATGGGTCATGATCCTGGATTACTGTTGAGTTTTACACGCATATATAATAAGATTGACCAACCCATAAGAAGTTATATGTCACTTCCAAAATGACATGGAACATACATTTTTAAAATGTGGATTCTTCATAGTTGATTTTTTCAAGAGAGACCCTAAATATTCCTCATTATTGAGAGATTATTTGTAGTATCACCATTCTCCTCAAAAATAATCTTATATAATTTTAAGATAATAATATGGTCTTAGAAGAGTTATCTAAATATAATTTTATTATTATTAGTAAAGTTAGAGTATTTTTTTATTCTTACCATGTATATTACCCTCTATAGCTCATAGTCTTTTCGGTAAGTAATAAGATAAGTGTATGAGTCATTTAATGGAATATAAATCCTTAATCGTGATAATTATCATATATATATATATAACATATTTTTCATGATTGATGATCTATTATAGAATCATAATAGATAAAATTGTTTCCAAACAATCAATCATAGACTTGGATATCGTCAACATTTAGTTTAGAAGGAAATCAAAATATCGACATTTATGTACTACTAAAGAATTAAAAATTTCTAGGATACAATTATGAGTTATTAATTCCACCAAAATCATTTTTTATTTCTCAAATAGTCATTCCTACATTTTGTAGAATGGTCAGTGGTATTTATCATCAATGACGTCCTCAGTTAATCCCAAATTTAGGATGTGTGTGTTGAATGTTTTATGATTATTCGTGGTGGTCTACAAGATCATTGTTATTATAATAAAATATATAAGTGACTTTTTTTAAATATAATATTTTTATTTCATATGGTTTTACATATCAAAAGTAGGATTATAATTGACCTAAAAATGACACTGCTATAATTGCTTTGGATCCGCCATTTGTAGTGTTCATGGTTCACCATTTCCTTGGGATAGTAGGATATTACCAATTATTTTATTTGAATTTATTTAGGATCCCAACTATTTTTTAATTCCATTCCCAATAGGGGATCCTTTGAATGAATTAAAAGATGCTATCAACCTATTTTGGAGAAAAATAGAATGATTACTAGTGATCTAAATTAGGGTTTTCAAATGAGGAAGTTTAATATGGGAGTTTCTGATGATTTCATTAGTGTTTTTCATTAATGGGAGAAAAAATAGAGGAATTTTTTTATTTATAATAGGTTCCATAATCTCAAAACACTTGAGTAAAAATACATATCCATTATGTTTGAAAATATACTATGTAATAATTTTCTTTTCAACTACAAGAAAAAACATTTTTAATGATAGAATCATTGTTTACTTGAATTATAAATGTTCTATACAAATATTATTCTTGTGACATCGAAAATGATGATCGATATGAATACTATAGTTCATAAATGATTATAAATTAGAGATTGGTTATACTCTATAGAAATTTATCCTGATTTCTACATTATAATGGCATACATCCTATACATAGTTAGTGTAGGATGAATTTAAGCATCTAGACACGATTATTTTGGTCTTATTACAAGAAGATGATTTATAAAAAATTTGATAGATATAGGTGGTCCCCAAAATTGATCACTAAGAGTGAGAGTGTCAAGACATTGTGGAAACAATTCTACGGGGTTTCAAAACCAAATACCTTTAGGAATGCACATGATATATCCATAATAGTGGGAACAATGTCATCATATTCCAAAGGAATAAAGATGGTTATAGATTATTTATGTGTGGAATTATTATTGGAGTTATATAAAATACTTTGGTGGTGTATCATGGAATTGTTTATATGTAAAAAGACATTACTTTTTCGTTTGGGCATTGAATCATAAAGAAGGGTGTTTCCACATTCACATTGTAGAAATTGTTCTATAATTAGGTGATGGATGACTATAAAATTCCATCTATATTCATAAATCTTTTTCATAGTTTATGTGTGACTATAAATTTATGGAATTAGGATTTGGACTACTATGAATAGTGGAAAAGGATTATTCTTTCTAGGATACTATTAACCGATTTATCAATATAACTAACATCTTTTATTTTTGGTAGTATATATTACTGGATATAATTTGATTCTTATATATAGAGGATATTATGCAATTTCATATAGTACTCTATATGATGATTTTTTTCTATGAAACATGATCCACAACATAATTATAGAGGATCATGTATGATGAATTTGGAATATGGTAATTATTGAATATTAAATTCCATCCTTACATAAATTTATAAATAGAGGAAAAACATTAATTTCATGTGGGAATATAATGGCCATCAATTCTAGACATTGAAATGAGATAGGCTAATAACCAAATATTATTTCATTTTTTTTAAAAAAAATACAACCAAACAATGGCCATTTCATATTTTGAGGTATTTTATGTGATACCCTAGAGTTCTCTCCATTATTTCTCAATTATTTTTGATGCATCACAAATTAATCAAGAGTTGGTGATATTTTTGAAAATAATTAGAATAAATATCTCGGAAATGAGGGAATTTTATTATCATTACAGTCCCTAGATATACCAATGATACATTATTTTAGAGTTTCTACATGGAAGACTATGTGTTACTAATGGATTTGAAAAAATAAGGATAAAAGAGATTCAGTCTGGGATGATAAATGTTCATGAGGATCAATAGGTAATTCTAGATCATTTGGTGGGTAGGTCAGGGGGATCCTCATATAACATTACACACATAGTAAAACAAGGCTCTAAATTTCTTCTATATGTAAAAAAAATATGCATCATACATCTGATGATATTTACAAGGGAGATCATGAACTTGAGGATGAAACTAAATTTAAGAAGTACATGGTCTTGATTGTGTACTAATAAATTCATGAACCTTTAGGTATTTGTGATATTAATGTTTATTTACCATTGAGGTCATGATAATTTTTAGGATAAATCATAGTAGTGCATTAATAAAATTAATGATTAGTTCCCTCAATTATTTGAGTATGTTGATATTTTATGGAAATAAATATTTGATGGTGGGGAAGACATAACAATCCAAATATTCTTTATATGTCCTTTAAACTATTTTTCATAATATTTTTATTATTTTGACATGTGGTCTAAGAGGAAATGAAAAATGGTAATTTTATAGTTATAAAAAAATCGAAATCACCATTATATACAAAATGATTCAATTACCCTCAGGTAGAAATTTTTTTCTAGTATATTTAGTTTTTTCACATAGATGATAGGTGGTATTAGAAATGTTTTACTACTATATTTCAATAATACATTTTAATTAATAATTTTTATTTATAAATGATCTTTGTTGGTGATAATATATTTATAAGAATGGAAATTAATATTGAATATGTGACTATTTGGGGGGGGGGGTATTCTATCATGAAAGTGAGAGAGGGGATATATAATGTGAATTAATGGAGGAATTTAAAATGTGGTAATGGAGGAAAAATTGAGGAATTATTGTAAAGATTCATTTATTTGTTATAAAAACTCCTCCACCATTAATATTGTTCCTCTGTTCTATTGGGGAAGAATGTTTCCCCTCTATTCTCTTTAGATAACATATTTTTTAAAACATATCGAAAATACCTTATTGATGATAATGTTGATTTTAAAAATTTCATCATGGTTCATTATAATTTATCACATGTGTTATGCTATTATTTAGGAATATGGGTGGATTCATTGGTGTTGGAAATGGAATAAACGTACAATAAGATACATTTGGACATGATATATGTGTAATATGTTGATCCAAACATTTTTTACTAAGTTACATGGGGTGATATACACTTTTAAAAGGTTATTGTTTTTACTGTGGGTATTATTTCAATTTATACCTTTGATAATTTGACCTTCTCCTATAACGTAAATAGTTGATTTGTTGTATTATACAACATCTTTCAAAATAATTTTGAGTATTATCATAATTTTTGTGGATGTGAGCCTTATTACAATCTTACCATTTTGGGACTCCAACTAAGATAGTTATGATTTTAAGAATAACACACTATTCATTCCACCAGTAGTCTAGAAATAGGGAACTATCAGCAAGGGTATAATATCACACATAACCCCTAATATTTATTAATTAATAATATTGATAAACTTATTTCATGTTATAAAAACCGAAGAAAGAATATAAAAACTAACCTTAGTACTCTCATCATCATTATACCTATGGAAATGTATAATGTCATAACATCATCCCAAAAATATTCTATTGTCCATAGATGACTTCCCAAAACTCTAGATATATCCATATCTATAAAATATGAAAAAAATCTATTATTATAATTTCCCAATGAGAATATGAACATACCCAATAGGTTCCTCCCCAAAACTCTATTATTTTATTTAGAATAATTTAGATAAATACATGCATTTATAATATAAATAAAACCAATCAATCAATCACACAAATATCCTAAATTAAAACTATTCAACCACACCACTTCCAAATTAAACCATTACACTTTAAAAACCCCATTATATATTTCGTACATATCTTTACATTACCATCAATATAATGACACCAATAACTAATCCATATCCATGTTTTTCACTCCCTTTTACCTCACTACAGTATCACCACCCACCAATATGATACTAAAAATTTCATCTTTCATCACCGCTAATAATCTATCAGCATATCAGGAACTCAAGAATCATCTCTCAACAACTAAAAGTTGGTTTTCACCCATAGGGAATTTTTATTATTACATTTTTTGTGGATAGTTTTTACTAATCATATAAATTGTCATTGGTTTTCTTGGTGTCCACCCACTATAACTCTCCTCATCCCAACCTACAGTCACTACAATATATTCAGGTCTCATGGAACCATAAAATATTAACATTTCTACATTCTATTTTAATATCACTTAATAAACATATACCCACACTAAATAAATAATATATCTATATTGACTACATATGCTAGTCACACCAACATCACATCACCTTCAAATGACCCCAATCAGTTGATCTTCAGCATCTACAACCTCTTATGAATTTATAGCTCCATAAATTCACACAATAGTAGAATTATATTGTTATTTATAGATTCATTTTCTTCCAAAATTATCATATCATTCCAAAAAATATCTTATCTAAAAATAATAAGTTTCCATGACCATATTCCAATGTCCCACAACCCTATTCGAATCACATAAAAATCGGTAACTCCTTATTGTATTTGTTATCATTCTCTTTAGTGTCACATGTACTTATGATTATTTGGTATGGGCCAATGTAATATACTTCATCTTCATTCCCAACTAAGAACAGCCACATAAACACTTTTTTTATAAGCAGGGACAACACCCATCCATTATCCGTATGACTCGGGATAATGTTCATAGAATTAATGAACACACATCCAATGTATTTTCAATTAATTCCCACTGTAAAAAATTCCATATTTATAGATATATAGACTATTTAATAAGTATCCATAAATAATTATCAAAACGAAATTCCCACCATAGACATATACTAATTAATTCATGTATTAATTAAAATCAATATTCAGTAAAAATTTATTTCATCATGAAAATAACTATAATTCTTAATTTTACATCTTATTAATTTAATTTTATAAAATCATGAATTATATTTCTAATATTTTTCACAAAAATATTCTTCCAATTATATATTCCAATAAAAATATATGAAATACTCAATCTATATTCACTCAATTATTCAACATGATTATTTATTGCACTGATTCAATATTCACCAATCGTCCCCCAATATAAATTTATTGAATATTCATTTTTGATGATTTCTACTATTAACCATCTCATAATGGAATATGATAATCATGGTATATTAACAATGATTATAAAAGGATTAATATTTGACTCACATAGCTCAATTTATTGACAAATAGAATCAGTTTATCTATTGATAATCAATACTAATAATTTATAAAAACCACATTATTTGTTCTCCCATCTCCAAAATAACATTATAACCTCATCAATGGTTAACTCATTTGATTTAATTAATTATGGTCATCATTGATATAAAATTTAAATTCTGTAAAATATATCATACCCAATGAATTTATTTGACCACCACTAACAATTCAATTTCTTAATTTGTTCATTACAATCCTTTTATACAAAAATTAGATTTATCTTTTTAATTTATAAAAAATTATATATTGTGAAATTAATAATATCTAACACTAACACATCTAATAGTTCATCATCATCAAAACTATTTGAAAATATCTCACCTAGCAACATTATTTATTTTAAAAAAAATTCTCCCTACAATATGAATTAATTAAATCATATTGAAAAATAGAGATACACCACTTTATAACACTCAATGGTAAATCTAACCACGTAATAAAAATTTCAAATCATTTCCAAAGGTTTATAATCACATAAAAAATTAGTAAAAAATTAAAAAATTGATGTTAAAATATAATAAACACTATTTTACTCAATATAGATAAAAATCAATTAAATATCTAAATCTCCAGTATTCAGATTTATAAGTCTCCATATCTCACACCACATTATAAACTTAAATCATCAAAATGTTTAAATAATATTCATAAATAGTTGTAATTACCGAATAAAACATTCCATTCAGCTTTAGTAAATTCTCTAAAATTTTATGTCACACAATAAGATGAAAGTTAAATAATTTAGTGTGAAATAGTTGTAAATTTGTTTTCGACTTCAATTTGCTCTCCACTATATCAACATGTTACCAATGAAATCATACTAAGAGAATAAAATATAATTTAATGATTTATTCTCTTACAATCATAAATTATTAATATAAATTACATATATGTTATATAATTGTTTATTTCCATATTTATAAAATCAATCACTTATGATGGAAAGGAAAATATTTATGATGTTGTGACACATAAAACATATCAAGAGCATTCTCTAATATTGGTTGTAGTACCAAAATATAATATATCTATAAAACATAATCCTAAAATACATATAAATTAATAAATCATAGTGATACCTTATATCCATTAAAAACCCCTACTACACTAATGTAAAACTAATAAGAACACATTCTCCCTCTAAGATCCTATTTTTATTGGGGTAAAAATCCATTAAAATTCAATGAGAACCTCTTATTTTAATTATATTGAAGTATTTAATGATATCATGGAGGTTTTAGAATCCATTGACCTTGTTTTAGGGATTTAAGCTCTAGTTTTGAATGAAACTGGTTGAGGGAAATTTTAATCACATATTTAGTAATAACCATGCGGCGCATATATGTTGACCATATTGGGAGGATCAGGTTTAGTCAATAAATTTAGTTGAAAATACATTTTTAAGAGAAACCTAGAATTTATTATGGAGAATCCAATATATATTTTCACGTGGTTTGAGTAAACACTAAACTAAAATATGTGGTATGTTGGAATTGGAAAAGATAAAAGTGAAAGAATTGTGCAAGGATTTTCTATCCATGTGCATGAACCATCCTTCATCGTAGGAGATCCAGGCTGGTGCATGGTTAAGAAACCGATGAAAAAAATATGAACCCTATTAAAAACCATCGAAATTATCATTTTACATGAATTAACATTTAAACCTATATCTTTATTAACAATATAACTATCGAAAAGTAGGCTACACCTGGGAACTTTTCCATCCCACATATATTGGATATGATGAATTTCATTTATCTGATCTCCATTTTGATTATATATTGTTGTGTTAGAATGATTTTAGAATTTTTATTACCCTGTTACCTTGTTGTTATGTTTCTATCACCTTCTTATGTGTTATATATATATATAACCACATATACTCTATTTATCATCAGTTTTAGGGATTCTTATTTTAATTCGTTCAATCAGGAATTTGAGGTTGATACTAGATAAGGAGTCGTCAAACAAGACATGGTAGGATTTCAACTAATTTTGTTGAAATTTATTGTTGTTTATGGTTTTTTAATTCAACTGTATGCTTTATATTCCACCCAATTCTCTGAAAGTGAATAATAACTTGAATTATTTTTTAGATTGTAACAATGATGTTCATCAACCCATTTGAAATTGTTGGATTTTGAATACATCATATAGAACCACCCCTCACAGTGGGATCAACTAATTGAATAAACAATCATTATTATAATGTGACTAAATGAAGCCATTTTTGGGTTGAGATTTATAATTTCTATTAGAATCCAAAAAATAATAAAATGAATTTTTAAATTTATAGGACATAATATTATTCATTTTTATGACATTTATATAGATTATTAAATTATTGGAATGATTTTGGAAATGGTATAGGTGTTTCTAGTGGCCTTCATGATCCCTCATAAATGGAATGGTCGAATTTAGTTAGCTTAAATAGATAATAGTATAAAAAATAACATGGTATTTTTATTATATTTATATATTATTATTTTCTAGGTTTATGAACATGGATCACATTAAAGGCATTTCCAACAATTAGTATTCCTTGGATTCCCAGAGAGGAATTCCCTTAATGTACTCAGTGGATACAAGATGACTCATTTATGTATCCACTATGTGAGATACCAAAATAGTGTTTTGTCAATGTAATATATTATTTAACTCCTTTTTATCTCATCAATTAATTACCTTAATACCTGAAAAAATAGAATACTAGGATTATCTCGTTGTATTTATCTTGATATCCCGAGACATGTGATTCCATGTATTATGAGTTCAGGCACAAAATCAGGATCAGTATGTTTGTACCTAGTAAATTTACTTTTTAATTAGTTAAAATCACATACTGTATAATTCATAAGGATTATCTCTAAAATTACATGTATTACCTTATAGAAATGTTTCATTGTTTTTACTATGTGTTATCTCTCCATCCTAAGGTTAAGGGGGGATTGTTTATTCTTTGATTATATATTATTATAGTATATATAATTGTTTTCTACATACATTTGTTTAATAGATAAACTAAAATGGTCTTATGTGAAGAGACATTTATCTTAGATTAATACATGTATGGTTGGTTAGGTTCCCCAAGAAGATATTGAGCACGATGTGGTTAATATTTAGTAATATCTATTGTATTGTACCTACACATTGTTACATTTAATATCAATTGGATATATTTTTATTCTACATTATATTTGGTAGCATACATATTTTTAATCATTACCTATTTGGGACATTGATTTTTACAAAGACATACTTCATAGATTCGTGTTGGATAATGGGGATGTGAAAAACTATGGATTCTTGATCACATTATATGTGGGTTTGAGCGGAGATGATTAATCCAGTATTGTAGATTCTGATGGAATCAGGTTTTAGAAATTTTTCCTTATATTATATATGTTATGTATTATAGTAATAGTTTCTTTTTTCTCACTTCATGTTTGTATAGAAATTACCTCATTTCCATATGATACATCTAACAATGTTTTATTATTTATTTTTATATGTATGTTTACTTCCATTCCTAAATATTTTATTTTTTATTTTCTAAATATATTCTTATAGGATAATCTATATCCAATGTTTCAATACCCAATGTTACTACATCCAATGGGAAGAAATCCAAAGTTTCAAGATACTAAAACACCACTAGCTACAAAATTTACAATTCAAAATCCAACACTGAACTCGATGCCTCAATCATTGAGTCACAGTTGTTAGTCAGGGTCACATCACCTATCATTAACCATCGTCATCAATACTGATACACCATCATCTTCACCACCCATCACCGTTAGTCGGTGATGAAGCCACCAGAATCAATCAACATCATTGTTTAGTACCATCATCATTATCGAAAAATATGGTCACCAAAGACAACAAAAACTTTTATGTCATCAAATCACCTTCATATAAAACCTTACTCAATAACATAATTCACCCTTAGTAATCATAATATTTTACTGAAATATTGTAGAATAAAAAACCCTGATCCATCATTATGGTCTCTTCGTCCATTACATACATCATATCTGTGTTATCACCATCATGAATGAAGTGTTGGAATCATTTTCTTAAAGACCATGTTAGAGAAACATTCCGCAAAAAAATAATTGAAAAAACCTCACTTAAAAATATCAAAAAACACCATAACAAATAGAAAGTGGGTAATCTCTCCCACAATAAAACTATTGAATATTTATATAGATGTATGTCCTTGGAATAAGGTAATGTGTACTTGAGGCCATGTGGAAAACTACTTCATATAATTATGAGTGAACCAGGACTATAATGTGACAATGTGGTATCATCGAGTTTATTTTTCCTTTTTATAAAGATATTTATTATATAGAAGTTACTCGGACATGTTTGATCACTGTAATAATCCATTCAGGGGAGTATCTAACCTGTTTTTTGGGGAATATCGTATTTTCCATTGAATGGGAATTTTTAATCCAGATTTCACCAGTTAAAGTTGATCAATTTACTTATTAGGTGAAACACATGGTATCTATGGTTTTCCTATTATTGTTGACCTATACCAATTGAGTAGTATGTAAAGGGATTGTTTCCTCATGCATCCTCATATAACATTTTTTATTTATAAGACTTACTTATTCCCTGACTTTTCCCTTCAAATTCTATAATTTTTATATCATATTAAATGTTCCTTGGTTTTAATATCTATAACGTTTCTAACATTTCAGGCAGGAAAATGGTGAAATATAATTGGTTACATAAGATTCTATATACACCAAAATTGTTCCTTCTTATATACTTTGATTTTGTAACATTAACAATGTAATTATTACATGAACATACCAAGGATCAATAGTTAGATAGAATAAAAATATATTTTTAGGATTAAAGGAATTCCAATTACAATTTATAATGTTTGACCATATATGAATTTGGAATTATGATCAATATAATCAAATCATACTATGTTAGCATGTTACAAGCTATGAGTGGATGTAAGGGTCTGGTTGAAGTTACATGAAGTATAATTCGTAACATATAGTGATCTGAATTTATTATCATTGAAATGGTGGCACATATTACATAATAGCTATATAAAATAAAATAGCATATTAAATTAAATCACATGGATGAAATGTATAACATTAACTAGGATTTTAATTTCAATAAAAATAGTGTTTTAATCTAAAAAATATTATTTAAACTATATAAAATTGAACACCCTATAATTACATCATGAAATCTTTCTAATACCTTACATATATATTTTGGAAATTGGGTTTGTGGCTTCTTAATAGGGATCCCATATGCTTGTCTAATTATCCTAAGGAAAATAAATTCCATTATGTTGATGTTTATT
The DNA here is from genome assembly GCA_963277665.1 of Viscum album. Classification (NCBI taxonomy): domain Eukaryota; kingdom Viridiplantae; phylum Streptophyta; class Magnoliopsida; order Santalales; family Viscaceae; genus Viscum; species Viscum album. The sequence goes on along the minus strand of OY728153.1, from coordinate 1,601,525,176 downwards.
AGGGTGTTCTCTTGGAATTGTATATATAAGTATCCATGATAGTGTAAGATCAAGTGCTAAGAAGGTTTTGATGACCATACTCTTATATTGGATGGACCTAACACTCCTATAGTGCCTCTAGAGGTACCTCAAGTAAATCAACAAGAAATACATGGTAAAGGAACTCATTGTCATATTTGAATGTGTTTCTTCCTATTGTTTCATGTATCATATAAACATATTTAGTTATATTTTATTTTTAAATAAATTCAATCTCTTTCATATCCTGTGATGCATAAAACACCATGTTTCTACAAAACACGATACTCTATTAATATATCATTATTTAGACTTGACAATTTTAACCCACCTATTATATAGGGATGTATAAATAGAAGTAATAAAATTTAAAATATTATCTGGTTTATATGTGTATAAAATAAATGTAATAATTTTCAACAAATTAAAGATAAAATATGAACCATTTGTAATAAATGGAATGTTTTATGAAAGAACTGTATTTTTTAAAAAGGTGTATATATTAGGCTTTGTTCACATACTTTAAAATTAAAAATTAAAAATTTTAGAAAATTTATTTTTGAAAAAAAATTTAATTATAACGTATTGTGAATTTTTGGTATTTTTAGAAAATATTAATTTCTCCATGAATAGGTAAAAAACAATAATTTTTTTAAAATTAAAAAAAAATTTCCGATAAATTAACCCTGATTATTATTTTTGATTAATTAAATGTCCCCATAAGTATTATTTAGTTATATAAAATCCAATTAATTACATTTCATTCATGTTTATAAAATATTTTAGTATATTTATATTCTTATCCATTAGAAACACCTTTTTTCAAAAGACTATTTTATAATGTATAATTTTTATCCATTTTAAATAATCACAATAACTACTAATCAAAAATGATTGAAATTACATTTCTATATTACTTATATAAAAATTAATGTATATTCAACTAAATATTATTACATTTAATATAGTTAATATGATATTATCTTCTCGTAAAAAAAGCATTTCTTGAAAACAATTTTTGACACATTTATGTGTCTAATTGTAAAATCAAATATACTAATAATGTTTTTTTTATTTTGGAAAACAAAATTCAATATTATGAATCAGAAAAATTTATGTTATCCAAAAATTTCATCATAGTTTTTTAGCATATAAAATATTGAAAAAATAGAAACTATATTCACTTTTAAGGTAAAACAGGTTTACTGGTGGTGAAACAGAAAATATAAGTGTTAAAAATGTATCTAAATTTGACTAATTACAATTTATATGAAATATTTAGACCTTGAATCTATGTAGGTTAATAAATGGTCAATTATGGAAAATTTTATAATTGGTAAACCATGAAAGGATTATTTATTTCCAACAATTCTATGTGTGTCTTATTCCCAAACATATAAAAGGCCAACCACTCTCCTTCCATAAACCCACATACATGAACCATTGGATTAAACTATCCATTACATAATAATATTCATATAATTATCCCCTAATACAATATGCCTTGTTTTGTCGTAAATGAAAATTAAAAATGATTTTGGTGCAATGTAGAGAATGTTTTCTCAAGAAGTGGTAACAACCTTAAACAAGCTAGTTATTTTATTTCTTCCATCACCACCATAAAATAATTTTAAATCATGATAATATAATAAATTCAACATATTCAATATAATTATAATTTTTTATGTTATGATCATAATCTACAACCATCTCATCCTCTTGAAAACGGTAAACTAAACTGGTTATAGTGTGTCTAGATATATTAAATAATTATACCTATATAATTATAATATCACATATACCTTATTTCATTATATTTTATATATAATTTTATATCATCGGTCATGTTAACAGTGAATTACAGCCTCAAAAAGTTATGTGGTTCACTTTTCCCTCACACATTACATGGAATGTAATAAGGATTAATTTAATTCCTATGATAATAATTAAATATTTATAATTATATATAGGTAATATATAATATAATTTTATACACAAAAATACATTTAAAATTATAATTTATTTCATTTGTATATTTTATAATCGTCTAGAAAAGTGATCTATTCAGTTTTTAAATTTTATTCATACCACATCAATTGGATGGCATTTTTTGGGATATTTAAATAAGTACTATGATATTAGTTATATAATTATAATTAAATGATGAAAAAAATCACCTAACATACTTCAATCATGATCTTCAAAAAATTGAAATGATACTCACGCGCACGTACAACCTTCTGTCTCCATGATTGTAACATAGTTCATTTTTCATAACCTTATTTCATGGATGGTTAAATAATAATAATTTATGTATAAAAATTCTAATAATTTCAATGTTACCATTCTATATATGACGAATTTATAATCTATTTTATCTTATTCATCTAATTAAATTGATTTTTGACGTATGATATATTTATCATTAATATTCTAAATGTAGATTTAATTGTCGAGGGGTCTTGTATTGGCGAAGGCTTGTTATTGGATCACTTTATGGGATGGGGTGGTCCAATTGTTTTATTTGGTTGTATGTGGTTTCTTACTTTTCCCTTAAAGTGTTTTATAATAAAAAAGTAATCTTCAGTCAGAATCATGGTCATGAAACACATTTTATCTCCATGGGTAGTTATTATCTTATAAAATATGATAAATTCTATTTTATGGAAAATATAGATCATGAAACAATTATTAAGGGTCCTACATGATATCGATATAATTCAATGGGTGAAGCTTTAGTCACATGATGTGTCAAGTGTGGGATTAGGGAGTAAACGTAATCTGTTATGGTACTTTGTCTACCAACTGATATTTTCAATGATGTTTCCCTTGAATCATGTCCATGTCATGTTATATGTTGATTCCACATTTCCTATGATTCCTTGATCATATTATATGCTGATATTTGTGAAATTATTCCATTGAATTACCCTTGAGCCTTATCATCGATGGTATAATATTATACCTTTTACGCAAATAATATGTTTCTTAACAAGTTTATTACCTGACTAGGTGTTTTAGATCATCTGTTTCATTCATGTATTATATTTGTTATCCAATATATATTTAGGATCCCAAATCTATTTATGGGCACACTATAGAAAATAAAATAAGGATTCCATGTTTTAGTGTCATATTAGGTATTATTAACCTTGTTTTTCAATGAAACTAGGCCATTACGACTCTTATGTCATAATTATGTGTTATTTATGTTTATGAATGATGAAATAATATTTTCAAAATTATTGGGTCACTATATATGATATCATAGATTGTTTAAGATAACCTTCTGAAACTAGGTGGAGAATAATTTAGTGTAACCCTTGGGATATGTACAAGGATAAGATTAACAATATACCAAAGTGTTGTAAAATATCATCGAATTTTGGTGATATACATAGATAGTTTTTTTCACAAAATTACAACCAAGGATAGGTAGTAAATGTTCTCACCATTTTAGAATTGTTGTACCAATGGATAATAACATCGAAAAAATCATCTTCGACATAACATGATTTTAATCCTGAACATGACAATGTGCCTTAGTGCGCACCTGTTTTGAAGATCCCATAGTATATGTTCTTGAAATTCATACCCATTAAGAACCATTATTAGGATAAAAACATAACACAAGATTTAATATTTTGAAATAGTTCATTGATTACATATTTTCAATCCTATAAATTAATATGATAATGAAAATATGTTATCCATTTCATGTTCATATTTTCCCATATATGTGTTTAATTATTTAAATGTAATCATCTATAATTATATTTTTTTCTCTAAAATGGCTAGAAATATGAGAATCCAAGTCAATCCCATTTTTTGTGGAAATGTGATGATTGAACAAATGTCATTCCCAGCCTGATGGAATCTAGAATTAGGATATTTATGGATAAAAGATCCCAAATAACCCAAATCTTGAACTGAAATGTGAATTAGTAGGAACAATCAAATCTTCAAAAGAAAGTGAATGTTCTAAATAAAACTATTATGTGAAAAATTACTCCAAAATTCAGTGGATCTTATGATCCTTTAATTATAGATAAGTGGATCTACTCCATTTAAAATATATTTTCTATCATTTAGTGATTTATAAAAGACAAGGTTGTTATGGATATATATCAAATATAGGGAAAATATACATATTTTTGGGAAGAGATAAATAACCAAATGTCCAAATATCATTGTGATTCCATGGAATGTGAAGTCTTAAAGAAAATATTATTCAATAAAAATCGTTGAAAATCACTCTTTCTTCAAATGGAGAGGTTATTTCTCATTAAAAAAATAAACGCATAAGGGTATATTGGAACTAGTGAGAGAAAATACATAAATATTCCATAGTATATCTTATGTACAATTATTAGCCAAAAATATTAGTTGGACTGTATTATTATTGGGTTAAACTTGAGTTTTTGAATAGATTTTGAAATTTGATGCTTTTATAGTTATCAATAATTTTTTTTGCCCTCAAATTTGAGATGGAGATTAATTACAATCATTGGTATCATGGTATTAGAGAAAAAATATTTAAAATTGGGATTTATTCCAAGTATTGATATATATATATATATATATCTCAGGGTGGAATGAAAAACCAACATCCCAAATTTCAAATGTGTAGGAAGAAGAATTGTGAAAATTATCTAAGGGGAACTAGAATATTATTCATGTCTGTATTAGTGGGGAATCAAGCTAATTAGTGTTGAAGGGAGATGAAGAATCCAACTAATGAGTGTGAAAAAAAAAACGAATTTCTAGATAAATAATTTGGAAGTTATATGATGATTTAAATTTCTGAAACATGGTAATTAATCATGTAATTCCACTAATACATGGGTTTTCAAAGACAATATTTGAAAATAACCCCCTAGGACTCAATGAATTTGGTATTATATCACTAATGTTGTGATGGATGTCAAATACAATATTGTGATATATATTCTACATGTTCAGTCAGAAATAATAAATATACATTTTTATTCTACTTCTATGAATCCAGTCATATATTTAAAGTTTAGTAGAATTGTATAAATATTACCTCAAACATGGGGGTTGAGTTAATTTTTATAAAAGAAATTGGAAATATTCTTTCATCCAATGTATATAACACCTCTCCAGTAAATATTTATGGTCATAATATTTATAAAATTCCATGTTACATTATTTAGTGGAATTTGATGATGATTTGGGAATGGGTTGGTGGTCCTCATATAATGATAATATCAATTTCTAAGGGAGGGAGATCCCTATTTACGTCCCATGAAATCCTTTGATTTTTTACAAGTTCTTGGAGGATTATGAGTCTCCCATGGAATCATCCGCTAATGAATGTATATTATTTCCTTATAAACAACCACATCTAGACTTATTTATTGTGGAAAAGTAGAGAATCATATTTGAAGACATCGTAGTTGTGTGATAATATTCTGATGTATTCCATGATTATTTTTAATATCACCTACCTAAATGAGAGGATGGTTTATAAATTAAAATTATACAAAATATCAAAACCCATATCCAATAATCCTTATATAATGGAAATAATTGAGTTAGAGGAAAAAAGGATCAGTTACAAGAGAATATGAAAAATAATTTTACATAACAGATTTCATTTATTATGAGTTGAGTTGTTTGTCTTAACGATGAAAAATTATGGGTTAATACACTATGGTATTGATTATCATGAACACAAAAAAATTATGATAAACAAAATGTATCTGATTCCATGGATAGAAGACATGTTCACAAAAATACATAGAGATATTATTTCCCTATAGAGGACCTTCGGTTGAGATATCAACATATATGGGTGAATAAGGATGATATTTCAATAATAATATTTCAAACAATATATTGAATCTTTGAGTTCATAGTGATTCCATTTAATCCCACCAATTATCCCGAAATAATTACAAACTCGATAAATATATTCATAAGAGATTTTTCCAAAAAAAATGTAGTAGTATTTTCTAATGATATTCTGATTTACTCCAAAACAATCGAGAATCATGAGGATAATTTAATTTAAATTATAATTGATTTGGGTAAAGGATAATCTATATGAAAAGTACACAAAATGAAAGTTCTGTTTGAAGGATTTATCATTCATGGGGTTTATTTTCACTATAAATGGGATATATGTGGACCCTTCTAAGAAAAAGGAGACTAACATCAAGAAAATAATATTATATGTAATGAATATTTGTAGTTTCTTTTAATAAAAATGATATTACAATATATTTTTGAAAAATTTTTCACTATTATATAATGACCCATACAAGATAACAAGAATGGGGTACAAGTGATATAGACTTGTGAATGGAAATAAATATTTAATGATTTGAAAAATATGTTTATCAGTATACTATTAAATACACATCCCACATGTGGGGAACATTTTTTAGTTCAAATATATTATTCAAAGAATTATTTTGGATGGGTACTACTTAACGATGAGTTGGTTGTAGTGATCATTTTTTGGAAGAAATTGTGAAAATATTTATACTAGTAGAAGTGTGAAATATATATGGCTTATAAGACCCTAAAATATTGATTCACATATAAGGATCCAGAAATTAACAGACAAAGATGGTTAAAAATGATCATGGAGTATGATTTTTCAATCAATTACCAACATGGGAAAGTAAAAAAACTAGTATAGTCTTTATGAAGAATGGATCACCCAATTTCATTTTTGAGGAGAATTTAAAAGGACCCAATATTCATAGTCTTGAATTGAATTTATATTCTAATAGTAACAGAATCATCATGGTACCTTTCTAAAATAACTGCTCAACTATATAGTCGTGATATTATCTTGGTTACCCAGAATGATGATTAGTCTCCACATGAAAAATATTTTCAATATACAAATGTTCAATTTCATTCTAAATATGGAGATAAATTAATTGGAACCAATATATATTTCCAATAAAAACCAGATCTAAATAGGCTGATTTTGAATTAGTCTCATAGATCCTTCTTCCCTATAGATCTGGGAAGTAATAATAAGAATATTGATATAAAGAGAAACCACTAACAGAATAGCATGAAGTGTGTGATTACAGAATTTGTATCTCAATGTTTGTAATTCCAAAAATTCAATGTTTAATGATAGATGAATAAGGGAATAATTTAACTATTTCCCATATTTGTATGGAAAATGTAAAAGAATACATTGTATTTCATCATATTACTACACATGACGCCCAATGGAAATGAATCCATCTTGTTGTTAGTTGAGAACCTTTAAAATTTTAAAAATTTAATTATTATTAATAAATATTTCTCAAATGACCAAATCAATTTGATATACAAATAGGATGTCTTAATATTTCATTAAGTTCCACTATCTATTACATATAATCAATACTTGAGGTTAACCTCTTGGTTCTAGAGAAGCCGTCATCTAGCGCTGACTACATGACCTGATTTCAAATATTTTGATCTTCATTAGAAGTATTATATGTATGAAAATTCCATTTAAACTATAGATCATAACATAATGTCTATTACATTACATTTATAAGGATATGGGGATCAACACATTCCCCTAGTAGTGTTCTCATGTAACATATGTTTCTATTCTAACATTTAAATGGAACCTTATGAGGCTCTGTTTGGGAATTCATGTTAGTATTTGAAATAATGGGATGATGTTTGAGATTACGAGCTAATGGGACTTTATATTTCCAAGGATATTAAAGAGAAATTATAATATGTTCCATGTCACATAAAATTTGTTATATGTCTAAATAAACTTTATTAAAATAATCGTGGATGAAAATTGGGGCCTAAATTTATAGTTCAGGTGTTAATCTATATTTGAATATGGAAAAAATTCGCGAGGTTCATGACTTAGTGAATTCGTAGTCATAGACACATCGTCCCCTTTGGCATCCTTGATCAAATTAGAAAAATTCCCTATCGACTTGAAATCCCACCTAATCTATCTCAGCTACGTAATGTGTTTCAGGTATCTCCGTTGAGGAAGTACATACAAGACCCTACACATCTGCTAAATCTGGTGGTAGTACGGTTGTATAGATACCATTAATATGATTAGAATTCGGTGAAGATATTTTAATTTAGATAAAATGTTCTATGTATCTAGAAAACACATATGGTCAATGAGATTTAGAGAAACTATAAATTTGAGGAAGAAAATTAGGAAATGAAAAAGGCGATGAAGTTGATGTACCGTCTCCCATTTCAAAAACATCAAAACGAGTATTTTCATTTTACTCGATAACTCTTTGACCACTGTTTTCCCACCTGGATATCAGTCCCACTTCTCACATGAATCATTGATGTGTTATCCCTGCTTGAAAAATCGCAAGAACATGAACATGTGAGGAGACAAACATCTATTTCCTAGTTCAAGAGAAATTTCAACGTACCTAATTTATTCCTCTCAATTAATGATTTCATTGATGAAAATTTGGATAATACCTTGCCTCCCTGAATGATATATTTGGATTTAAGAATCAATTTTAATACCAATTTTCTTCATCCAAATTTGATTTCCAATGGTTAATCTCCCAGAGGCCTATAATCCACCGTGAATTGCTTTCCAGGATCTCTAGGTGTGAGAACGTACACAGAGAAAGGTAAAATAGGATTTTATAAAGTTCTTATCATGTATCAACTTGTTCCCCAGACATATAATACATGAACAGTCCCCACAAGGACAACCGTTTAATGATTTCACACAATTATCATACTTTTATTTCTTGCATGAACTCATCAACCGTTTAATGATTTCACACAATTACCATATTTTTTGGTGATAATTATGGTAATAAAATCATTGGGATTCGTAGGTGTTCTAGTGAAAAAGGTAACATCAAGAGAAATTCTAAAATATTTTGTTCCCATAAGTAAAATTTTATTAATAACCTTTAGGTTGAATTTGATATTTGATGTTTGATTTAATTGTTGATAATTCGAATAATATATTTTTTTCATTTTGTAATACATGTTCTATTGGGATGAAATGGTATTAATTACTATGTGAATAATGTAATTTCTATAAAATTTAATTTTTTTGGACAGTTATATGTTTTTATTAAATGAAAATATTAATTTTAATGAAGGTAAATGTTGAATTATATTTTGGATGCATATATAATTTTAGTTGGTTTATTCTGATTTATGTTATTTACTGAATAGTTTATAATTTTTCTGATATTATATGATTATGGAATTTTCATTTTTTATATGATAAATTATTAGACATTGATTTTGTTTGGAGGAAAATATTAATCCTTGTAGGAAAGGTGGTCAAATGTTATTAATCATTTGGTATAAATTTTGGGTTAGTATATTTTTAGATTTTTGAAAAATTAATTTAGTGGAACATTGGGGTTTATTTGTAAATTATTTTGTGAAAAATTTAGTATCTCATCATATGATGGTTTATAAATATATGATATTATCTAATTTGTATCATGATTTTTTTGTCCTCCTAAAAGGATTAATGTAAGGTAAACAAAATCTTATCTAGTTGTGTTTTTTTATCTCTTAAGTGTTAATTGTGGTTCTTCATTCATGGAAATTCTTTCTATAGATTACGAAACAAATTAGAGGTGGGATACTCCATGAAACTGTTCCCATTGATGAAATGACCCTTATGTTTAAGAATTAAATCATCTATGTATATTTTATCTTATTATATCTACTTTTGGAAAAATAATTCATCAACTTAATAAAGATGAATATAAATTTATCCATAAATATATAAAAAATACCACCAATTATTGAAGGTATTAATTACGAAACACTTATACTTGAATGATCCTCATTACATTAAATTCATTATCATAGAAATGTATAAAAAATAATATGACTGATAGTATAAATATGGAAATTAATTCCTATTTTATATGGGAATTTTAGTAATTTGGACAAAAATATGTGTCTTTTCACCTATGTATATTTGACATCCACACATGGAAATTTTTTATGAAAATATTTTAATTTTTTTATCCTATTGGAGATAAAATTAAAAGTATTGCATTTCGTTACGACGGTTTAATGTAACCCCATAATATTCTAGTTTATATTTCTCTCAATATATTATTATTTTCAATATAATGTGCCAAAAAAACTGAGATTATGACAATCATATTATAATATAAAAAATTAATTACTCTAATATGATATTTATAACCTAGTTTTTGGCTTGGAGGGTATGAATAGTGAAAACAAATTTTGAAATAATTTTTGAAACATTTGTTTAGTTTAAATTTACTGAATATTTCATTGTAAATGAATAATAAATTATGAATAATAGTAATTTAATAATTTAATAATTTAAAATCATAAAAATATAAAATGAGATTTTCCTATGATATATTATTTTCATTATATATTGTAAATTATTTAAAAAGGAAAATAATTTTAAATTGAATTTGATAATGCTAAAATATGTTTTCCAATCATCATATAAAATACATCATTTAGAGAATTTTCATATTTTTTTTCAAAAGAGTAACTTTTTGGTGAAAAGAGAAAAATAACGATTTTTATAAGAAATTTCATTATAATTAATTTTTTTATAAATATTGATTTTATTTTTTATCTTATTTATTCGAATATTACTCCCCATTGATTAAAAATAATAAAATGTACTCATTGGGAATCAAAACTATTCATGATTTCAGTAAAAAAATCAATTTATGCTGAAACACGCACTTTTCAAAAAAACAAATTTCATTTTATTTCATGAAATTATAATATTATTAATTCTTTATAAATGTTGGAAATAAATAATTGAAAATGAACTACTTATTTTTAATCCTAATACACAAATTATTTAATAATGGAAATTTATTTCAGCCATATTTTATAGTAACTATGTAAAATGTTTATCGAATAGGTAAGGGGGGAATGTGTTAATCAGGGTTGAGTCTTTGGAATAAGGATTCAAAATAACCCATAAAATTTATATTATATCATTTTATGTGTCTAATTTTAATATCACCATCCTATCATTGAAAATATGTAATTTTGATATCACATTATTTTGATTACATAGTTTATATTAATTTTAGGTGAGGGGAATTACACAATTTCACACTTGTTAACATATTTTTTATTAAATAAATAGATATAGATAATAAATATATATTAATTAATATGTATTATAAAATTTATAATTATAATAATAAATTATTGTAATAATTGTTAAGTCCCAGACCCTAGTATCCAAGATTTTGTGGTTAAATAATTACATTGGTGATAGATACAACAGATCACATCTTAAAAGACATAATAGATTTCTAGTACCCGTTAAATATATAAATATTTGAATATAAAATTATATTTTATTACATGAAATAAAAAATGGTGGCTGTAAAAAAATCATATGTGAATTCATTGAAACAAATCCTTCTTCATATCTTTGGGAGAGGGAAAAAGTAATAGTGAGCAAAAATTATCATGAAGGGTTACAAAAATTGGATGCTATAATGAATAAATAAATCTTCATAGATAAGTAATTATAAATACAGAAAAATAAATATTGTAGAAGAATTTCAATTTAATCACTAGGTGAACAATCTTGACTGGATATGTCATAATCCATATGAATAGGTAAGAATACTAACACAGATGCCATTTAATCTCTATCATGAACATATAATGAATCTTGGGATATCATCAATGAAATAATATCATGGATAATAATTATAAATTTACTTTTAAATAAGGAAATTATTATTATTGAAAATTATGATTCCATGATTCATAATATAAATACCTTGAATAACATTCAAAGGGTAGTTTAACCCATTTTGTAGAAACCAATTTATTTCTTGCTTACTAATTCACATCATTAGACTATAAATCCATCGTATGAATATATAATCCATTATCCCACCTATGAATTCATGTTATATTCATTCCTAATATTTAAAATTGTTAACATTGCTTCTCAATAAATTTATTTATTTATTTCATGATATGATATATCTATATTTCTTCAATCAATATTATAAAATTCAAAGTGATGTACCAATGAAAAATGAATTATGTAAAAAGAATATCCTTGATAAATAATATATATCTAGGTGAAATTTGAAGTTCAATGACAGAATAATATAAATATTCCATCTCAATGTTAATGATTTAAAAAATTAATCAAGAATGAGTATTTCAGAAACATCCCTGGTCATATTGGTATAGACCATCAAAAGGAAGAATACTGATGGTATCTTCTCTATTAGATTATATGTATTATAAAAGGTCAATATCTTAAATGAATATGAATTCCCTAAAAATGTCATTTAAAACATTATTGAAGAGAATATAATCTTCACTTTAAAAATAACATCTAAAAACTATAAATTTTTGAAATATTAGGAAAATAATTATTGTAGAAAATATTTTTGAAAACCTGTAACTGATGATTCTATGAAATAAATTTTCATTATGTATGAAAAACTCCATTAATTATGAGTACATTAAAACATTGATTCCTTTCACATTTTTTTATGAAAATAAAAAATTACATTCTTTGAAAAAATATAGGAATATTCCTTTTAAAATATTTAAAAAAACTCTTTACGGGTAAAATCATCGTTATGTAATATTGTCGTTGATTTTTATAACATTTTATTAAAAATACATATGAAAATAATTTTCAACCAAATGGTAAAATGTTGATATATATTACAAAAAAATTATCAATAATTTCAATTAACATAGAGGAGAAACTGATATTATTAATTTAAATCCACATGAATAACCACATGATAATAAAATGAATTGGATTTATTTTAAATAGATTAAATAATTTTCATCAATGTAAAATCAATCATAATGAATCATAATTAAAATGATATTAAAATATAAATCACTTACAAATTTGGTAACATTTGAATTGTAATTGCAATTAAAGGAATAAAATCAAATGAAAACATAAATATCATAAAAATAATCAATTCAAGATATAATATATCATTGGGTAATTATATGAACCTCATGAAAAAATATGTCTGTATAACAAGACATATGTTCCATGGATGAAAATTTGAGTGGAGAAACACCAACTATAATCATAATGTTGTATTTAGAATTAATAAATGATTAGATATTATTTGTTAAATTTAAATAAATTTACAAATTATTAAATGAAATATAATATATTAAAATTAATTACACACATAATCATAAAATATGGGACACTGATGTAGTTATATAACCAAATGAAATGAAATTTAGTTATGAAACTCTTTAGAACTATGCAATTCTCATGTCAAATCCCCTAAGCTAAAATAAATCGATGTAAAGACTAATATACCCTAAAATATGAAGGATTTATGATATTAAATTTAAATATTTATATATATGAACTATATATATAAATTAGGTAACTAAAATTACATTGTGTCTCGATAAAAGGGAATTGAGAAAATATCTCTTACATTGCATTTACATTTATTTGAATGTGATTTATTATCCTATATAATATTTCAATCATGTTATTAATTTAAAGAGGAATCATATTTATGTTTATAATGTCATATATCTTCCAATTATAACATCATATCACCCATTCATTAATATTATTTCATTATTTAATTTATTTCGGATTTTAACACTATTATTTTATCATTCATGTTTTTCATAAATGTTCCAGTTCTGGTGAAAATATTACGGATAAGTAATATAGATAGTTATTTTAACATTATAAATATAATATAAAAACATTAAATTTTTTTTATAAACCTTAATTAATTATTTAACTGAAAAACTTATTATTTCATTTCATAGAGATGGTAGATCGTAAGTACATGAAAGGGGTGATATCATTCCCCCAATGGGTGAAATGGTAAGAAAGTGTTTGGCATAATATATTTTTAGAACCGATATCTTTACATATATACTTAATATATTAATTATTATCATTATTAGGACTATATGTTCCATTAATTAAGGTGAAATAAATTATATCGGTTCATGAGGTCATCGTATGATGTAGACACAAATGATAGTTTATTTCCTATTTGATGGAGATTGAGTGTAACGCCCCGACCCCAGTTACCCAGAGTCGGTGCATTATTACATAACATTGGCATGATCACAAGAAAGATCAAATCTCGAAAGACTGATTGGTTTAGTATCCTTGGAAACACTAGATATATTCATAAGTTTTACATTACATCATAAAATGAAAAACTACTACAACAACATAATGTTTCCACAGTCCACACTATAATCCCCTCATAATATCCCTGAAGGTCATTCATAACTTACATCTTCACATCCTGAGAAAAATAAAACATAGAAAAGGGGTGAGCTCAAATGCCCAGTAAGGATAACAATATAGTGGAACATTCCAAAATAAGCACAAACATTTAAGGCAATGAATTACTAAAACAAAAGCCTTTTAAACATGAACTTCAACATAATATGGAAAAAGTAAAATGAAATAATGCGATTTAATTATTCACATGGATATTCTACTAATCGAATAATCAATTTCAAAAATCAATAACCACATTCATAATGTTGGAATACATAATGCCAGACTATCATAACCACATAGTCAAGGCCTCGTGCCAAGACTACAAATAAGATTTTGTCAAGGCCTTGTGCCAAGACAGTAGTTTGTCTCATGAGACCTACCGATGCATCGAGGAGCTATAGCGGGCTCCACCCGTCACATATTAAGTCCAATGCATTCCCATATGAAAAGGTTTAAACATAGCATAAACATTCGTATTAAAACTAGCATACGAAATGTCAATACTTTCACCATAAAATATGAATGGTATAAAAATAGCACATCCACAGTCAAACATATCACAAAACCTTCAATACAATATAGAAGTTTTGTATCATAATAAATCAACTTCAAATAATCTTAAAATCCATCAAAGGATGTTGACATAGATGAAATCAAAATTCTTTTTAAAGAAATATCTCCTTTTATTTTGAAATCATTTAAGATCCATATAAAATAAAATATTTTCTTTGAAAATATTCTTATAATATTTTAAGTGAAGCTTTGAAGATTTTATAACGGCGGAAAATAGCCGCACCCGCCGTATAATTTAAAAAAACATTCTTACCTTAATTCTGTCGAAAAGGTTAAAAAGGACCTTGTTTTGAAAACGACGGAAAGATTCCTTTATAAAACTCTTATAAAAAGTAAAACAAGGGTATAAATTACTTTAACCCATATTCTTGTAAATAATAAATATGTTTTGAAATACATTTCGAAGAAACATGGATGTGGATGATAAAGAAATCCCAGTAGATTATTACGTATAAACAACCTCGGATAATGAAGAGATTGTGAAATAACCCTTACCTTGTACTTTTCCTTGGTTGGGGTAGGTTAACCTCCTGTATAATGGTGAAATAATTGTTATTAAATTATACAATAATCATATACATTAATATGATATCATATATGATCTTTTAATATTGCTTTGTTAATAATATCTTAGTATTATCGTTGTTTCGGGTGTTAACTTACTTATTTTCTTTTATATGTTTTGTTACGTAAGACATGTTTGTAAAGGATAGGTTTTATATTATTCATATTCAGAATGATATCAAGTCCTTAAAAATCATTTTTAAATCATCAAATGATAATTATACTTGAATGGATATGATGGAGAATGAATCTCATCGCGTTCGTGGAGACGGTAGTCCGTACGTACGCACGAGCGACAATATCATTCTTTTGATATTAAAATAATATATAAATGGATGGTATATCATATATACAGAATCATTAACATGTTATATTTATTATTTACATGAGTTACACATCATTATTATACCCATCCAAATAATATTATATTGAATAACAATTACACCACGACGTGGAGACGGTAAGCCGTACGTACGCACGTATGGTGACATGTTATTCAAAGGGTGGATAGAATACTGAATATGGTTGTACCATATTTATAATAACATCACAGTATATATATGATACTGGATTTATTATTTTAGAATGGTAACAACAAAGGAAGAAGAAGTGGAAGAAGAAATGAACTTAGAAAATGGTGGTGAAATCATTACCTCTTCTTCGGGTTCTTCCTATTGATTTGATCAAAAGGGCTCTTTAGGTTGGCTTTCTGATCAAACTAAGGCCTCTAGGTTGTAGTGAGGGATGTTGGGAGAGTATTTGGGCAGAGTTTGGCCGAACCAAAAGGCTTTGAAGGTGTGAAGAAATGGGAAGGAGGAGTGCCCTTTTATAAGAGGGGTGAGGGGAACCTTTGGAAAAGCTAGAGATATTAGTTTATAATAAATTCATAATCGGTTTCAATGGATCCAAAGTTTACTATTCAAAGGTTAAGGTGGGGATGGGTCGAAAACAACACAACCAATAGAATTTAGACAGGTTTGGGTACTGATATTAACCTTATCTTTAAGTATTAACTTTACGTTAATTAGTTTCACTTTTACAATGTCTCTTTGTATTTTTATATAATATGGTTAATAAACATACTACATACATCCAAGAGACCCCAAAGTGGTCCATTAATGATGAACCTATCATGATATAAGTCTCTTGGCCGATCCTTAGATTTTTAGGAATTTAAAATCAATTAATAATATAATATTTGTTTTAAGAACTCTATTATGTCAATTTTGACAATATTCAATAGTTGATTTTTGTGAAACTCATAACAGATTGATTACTTCGAAAAAAGTCAATTAAATCAATCCTAAATATAATATTATCCTAGAAAATTAGTTTAATTAATTAAAAGTTTCATATTATATTTATTAGAGAAATTATAATATCAATTAGTTTAATTTTTCACTATTATAGTAATTACTGCATCATCATTGTGTCACAAATAAAATAAATTATATAATGTCTAAAAATTATAAATAAAATATCATTATGTAGGAAATCATTTTATATTTCTAATTAATATTTATAATCTAAACTCCAACATATATAACCCTATGTAACAATTGTTTTTCTAAAAGATATATGCTTGTGTCATTTTTGTATTCATTTTAACTTAATTAAAATAAAGTGTCATTATCACTTACAAGTGGATCCATGGGGTCCCGAAATCGACCCAAAGATGACCTTGGTCGACCATGTATCAACCAATAGGGTTAATACACGTTTTAGGGTAACTTAGTATTATTATAATATTATTTTTTAACCCTTATTTACCGGATTTACCATTAACCATGGTAAATAAAATATTTACCGCAGTAATTATTCAAAATGTCTAAAAATAAAAGCTACCTATTTACACAATTTGAACATACTGATTCCAAATATGGAATCCATTTTCCTAAATTCAAAACACATAAGTGGAAGAAATTAATTTAAAATTAATTCCCGCTGTCAAAACAAAAAGCGTGTTTTTAAGAGATAATAACTATCAAAAGATTGACACTTGTTTATGTTCGGTTTAATTGTAAAATTATGTCCAATGACCAAAATTATATTAAATGGTAAAAATATATTCTAAATATACTTTAAAACTACTAAAATTCATAATTTATCACTATTAATTATTTTGATTAAAAAAATTGTTTTTAATTAAAATTTAGTAAGTTTCACTATTCATCAAAATATGAAAGTTATCCGAAAAGTACCGAAATTTCACCTTAGGCTAAATTAGATATTACGAATCCAAAAATGAAGTCCATTTTGAAATATAAAATATATATTATTTCAAAAAGTAGGTATTACTATTCACAACGGCTAGTTTAATTAGTTGTGGTGTGTGTTAGAACTCGAGGTTGCGTACAACACACGCTATCGCATTATTCGAAGGGAAACGTACCGTGGAAGCTTGGGGTGTTACATTCTCCCCTCCTTCAAATAATTGCGTCCTCGCAATTTCTAGGGTATTAATGCATAAAAAGACTCGGGTGGTTCTTCATCATATGTTCCTCGGGTTCCCACGTTGCCTCTTCCATCTTATGATTTCTCCACAAAACTTTTACCAGACGCGTCGTCCGGTTTCTCATTACTTGTTCTCTTGTATCAAGAATCCTGACAGGCTCTTCACAATAGGAAAGATTGGGTTCCAGTTCTAATTCCTCATAGGTGAGTACATGCGTTGGATCATGCATGTATTTTCTCAATAGAGATACGTGGAACACATCGTGAACTTTGGAGAGACTTGGCGACATTGCCAATCGGTAAGCTACAGCCCCAATTCGTTCTAGAATTTCGAAAGATCCGATATACCTGGGACTCAATTTACCTTTCTTACCAAAACGTATGACTCCCTTCCATGGAGATACCTTCAGGAAAACATGATCACCGACTTGAAATTCCAAATCCTTCCTTTGATTATCGGCATAGCTCTTCTGCCTACTTTGAGCTGCTTTGATGTGATTTTGGATTACCTTCACCTTTTCCACCGTTTCCTCCACCAGTTCTGGGCCTACAAGTTTTATTTCACCAACGTCATCCCAACAGGTTGGTGTACGACATCTCTTTCTGTATAATGCTTCATATGGTGCCATCTGAATACTCGAATGGAAACTATTGTTATAGGAAAATTCTACCAGTGGTAAATATTGATCCCACATACCCTGAAAATCAAGTGAGCAAGATCTCAACATGTCTTCTAAGGTCTGAATAGTCCTTTCTGATTGTCCATCTGTCTGAGGGTGGTAAGCAGTGCTCAAATGAAGTTCAGTATCCAGGGATTTCTGAAGACTTTTCTAAAATCTTGAAGTAAAACGGGGATCACGATCAGAAACAATCGATAAGGGTACTCCATGAAGTCTCACAACTTCATTAATATATAGTCTTGCTAGACGTTCCAGGGGTTGATCTTCTCTTATAGCAAGAAAATGTGCTGACTTGGTAAGACGATCAACAATCACCCATATTGCATCATTCCTTCTAGGAGTTTTTGGTAGCCCCATGACAAATTCCATCATAATATTGTCCCATTTCCACTCCGGTATGGGAAGAGGTTGCATGACTCCTACAGGCTGTTGCCTTCCAGCTTTCACTTGATGAAAATCCATACATCTTGACACAAAATTAGAAATCTCCCTCTTCATGTTTTCCCACCAAAAATGTTCCTTGAAATATCTATACATTTTGGTGCTCCCAGGGTGTATAGAGAAATTGGAACTATGAGCATCATCCAGCAATTCCCTTTTTAGATCAGGTAAATCGGGAACACAAAGTCTCTTCCCGAATTTCAAAATTCCATCTTCATACACAAAGTCTCTCAATTTCCCATCATTCACAGCTTTAATCTTCTTTTGGAATTCTTCATCATCGGTCTGAGAACTCTTAATCCTTTCTAGTAAAGATGGTTTGGCAACCATTTGAAAAAACATTGATGTTTCACCTTCCCTGGTTATTCCCATTTCCATATTCACTAGATCCATGAAAATTGGATCCCTTTCAATTCTCATATTATTCAAAACTCCATGGTCTTTTCTACTCAAGGCATCTGCCACCTTGTTTGCCTTCCCCGGGTGGTATTGTATTGTACAATCATAATCCTTGAGTAATTCAAGCCATCTCCTTTGCCTCATGTTGAGTTCTTTTTGTGAGAAAATATACTTCAAACTCTTGTGATCAGTATAAATCTCACATTTTTCACCATAGAGGTAGTGCCTCCATATCTTCAAAGCAACGATCACAGCTGCTAACTCGAGATCATGAGTAGGATAGTTTTTTTCATGAATTTTCAACTGTCGTGATGCATAGGCAATAACTCTATCATTCTGCATAAGGACACAACCATGTCCTTTCTTCGATGAATCACTATAAATAACGAACCCATCATTCCTCGATGGTAGAGTCAATATAGGAGCATTGACTAATCTTCTCTTCAGTTCTTCGAAACATTCTTCACACTCTTTTGTCCAAACAAATTTAACCCCTTTACGTGTGAGCTTCGTTAATGGGTTAGCCAATCGGGAAACATTCTGGACGAAACGTCGATAATAACCTACCAAACCAATAAAACTACGTACCTCAGTTATACTCGTAGGTGATGGCCAATCTTGGATTGCCTTGGTCTTAGAAGGATCAACAGAGATTCCATCTTTAGAGACAATATGTCCAAGAAAAGAAATCTCCTAAAGCCAGAATTCACACTTGCTAAACTTCCCATATAATTCATGCCTCCTCAGAGTCTTCAAGATAATGCGCAAGTGATTTTCATGATCTTCGTAGGTTTTGGAGTATACCAAGATATCATCAATAAATACCACCACAAATTCATCGAGATACTCCTTGAAAACTCTATTCATCAGATCCATGAATACAGAGGGTGCATTAGTCAATCCAAACAGCATTACAGTAAACTCGTAATGCCCGTACCTGGTTTGAAATGCTGTCTACGGAATGTCTTCCTTCTTCACACACAACTGATGGTATCCAGATCGAAGGTCAATCTTTGAAAAGTATTGAGATCCATGCAGTTGGTCAAATAAATCATCAATACGAGGTTGGGGATACTTGTTCTTTATCGTTATAGCATTGATCTCCCTCTAGTCGATACATAACCTCATAGATCCATCTTTCTTTTTAACAAAAAGAACAGGGGATCCCCATGGAGAAACACTAGGGCGAATAAATCCCTTATTACTAAATTCCTCTAGTTGTTTCTTTAGTTAGACTAACTCTACAGTGGCCATTCTATAAGGGGTCTTCGATATAGCCCTTGATCCAGGAATCAAATCAATGGAAAACTCAACTTCTCGTTCTGGAGGATGTCCAGGTAAATCTTCCGGAAATACATCTACAAATTCTTTCACAACAGGTACATCCTCTATTTTAACATTCCTTTCCTCACCCGTAGTTATTTCATTCTCTTCCTCCCCAATAATTGAATTTAGTTGAGCTATTGAGGGTGGATCTAAATAAGAATTAGGTGGTGACGATTCTGCTCTAAAGATAAGGTATTCCTTATCATTATCATCAAGAATCGTAACCTCTTTCTTCTTACAATAAATCTTCGCATCATAGTCTGAAAGCCAGTCCATACCGAGGATTATATCAAACTCAATCATAGGTATGACGATGAGATCAGAAGATAAAGAAAATTTATGTGCTCTAATGGGGACTCATTCACAAAACTTTGTTGCAGTGATACTTCCCTTAAGAGTTTTAACTGAAAACTCCCATATTAAATCAAATTGGGAATATCTAATTTTCTTAGCAAAACTGGGAAGATATGAAACAATGCGACGATCCAGAGTCAAATAATGCATTTTCTAAACTTGAGGAAACCATTAAATTACCTGCCACCACGTCTTTTGAAGCTTCTACCTCTGCAGTAGTGATAGCATAAGCCTGGCCTTGATCCCTTGGCCTTTTTTGAGGTAAGTTCTCCCGATGCTTAGGACATGCATTTGCATAATGCCCCATCTCCCTGCAATTATAGCACTGAACGTTGGTAGCTTCCTTCTTCCCCTTGCAATCATGAGCTTGGTGGCCTTTTTCACCACACTTGTAACAGACTCCCATTCCCTTCAAGCATGTACCAGGATGTTTCTTCCCGCATTTTCCACAAGATGGATACTCAACCTTTCCCTTCTTCCCCTTATTTCCATTCCCAGATTGATCAGCAGGTCTCTTCTTCTCTTGCTTTGCTTTAAAGTCCTAAGACTTAGAGAATTCCTTTTCGGTCTTGATAGCACATGAGACAATGTCTTCGTACGATGAAAAGGATTGTGAGACTAATGCTCGACAGAGAAATAGTTTTAACCCATCAAAGAAACGATCAATCATACTTCTTGGGTTGCGAATATAATCTCCATCATACCTCACTAACCTTGTAATGTTAGCCTCATACTTTGTGACATTCTCATCCTCCTTTTGTCTCAGACCCAGAAATTGCCTTTCCATATCTGCTCGATGGTCGCGAGGAAAGTTTTTTTCTAAAAACAGATCTTTGAACTCCCTCCACTCCATATTTGATACTTCAACATCTTCCTTCATGTTTTGAATCAATGACCACCATTGATCAGCATATCCAGTGAGGCGGTAAACTTCCATGATAACTTTTTCCCTTTCACTGCTCCCCAAAGCCTGAAATATTTTCTCTAGGGAAAATATCCATTGCTCAGCTACTAAGGGATGTGTATTCCCATTGAACGTTGGTGGTTGTTGCCTCATGAATCGATCTAACATTGATCCTCCACACTACGGATTAGGGTGCTCCATACGGGTAAGGTTATTATTCATAACCTGAGTAAGTTTTCCCAGTATTTTGATTAGATGATCGGCACCAGTTGCATCACCAGCCCCACTATAATTATCTTGAGCAGGAGGGAAATCCCTACATGGAGTGTGTGCATTGATACGGTTTCCATTTCTTCCACTAGGCGCCATTTCTAAACAATGGCATAAACTAGATCAGTTTATGAATCAAAATACATAATCCCGTACTTATAAAACACTTAACATAAATTGAACTATTTATGGATATAATCCATAATCATAAAAATGTTTTCTTTGAGGAAGTATATACTCATAAACCCTTAATAATGATTTGTAAAGAAAATGAGAGTTATCCTAAGCATATCCCCCAGGAGTGTCGTAACCAAGAGCGCAGCAAGGCCCGTTGTCGTGCACCAGTTCCCGTTCGAGTCTAGCTCAAAGCGGTGTTTTCAGGTTTTACCCCTAGGTACATCTGTGCCAGAGCTGCCTCTACCTGCTCGTATCCAGACAGGGATGTATTGCTCGGAAAACTCACAAAATCTCTACAATACCAAAATTCTAGAAAGTTCTTCTATACTAATCCTCAAAGTTCATCTTAGGTCTACGTGCTCTAATGAGAGTTTATCTAAATCTAGCTTCCAAAGTTTGTACTAAACCTCCCTCTGATACCAACTGTAACGCCCCGACCCCAGTTACCCAGATTCTGTGCATTATTACATAACATTGGCATGATCACAAGAAAGATCAAATCTCGAAAGACCGATTGGTTTAGTAGCCTTGGAAACACTAGATATATTCATAAGTTTTACATTACATCATAAAATGAAAAACTACTACAACAAGATAATGTTTCCACAGTCCACACTATAATCCCCTCATAATATCCCTGAAGGTCATTCATAACTTACATCTTCACATCCTGGGAAAAATAAAACATAGAAAAGGGGTGACCTCAAATACCCAGTAAGGATAACAATATAGTGGAACATTCCAAAATAAGCATAAACATTTAAGGCAATGAATTACTAAAACAAAAGCCTTTTAAACTTGAACTTCAACATAGTATGGCAAAAGTAAAATGAAATAATGCCATTTACTTATTCACATGGATATTCTACTAATCGAATAATCACATGCAAAAATCAATAACCACTTTCATAATGTTGGAATGCATAATGCCAGACTATCATAACCACATAGTCAAGGCCTCGTGCCAAGACTACAAATAAGATTTTGTCAAGGCCTTGTGCCAAGACACTAGTTTGTCTCATGAGATCTACCGATGCATCGAGGAGCTATAGAGGGCTCCACCCGTCACATATTAAGTCCAATGCATTCCCATATGAAAAGGTTTAAACATAACATAAACATTCGTATTATAACTAGCATACGAAATGTCAATACTTTCACCATAAAATATGAATGGTATAAAAATAGCACATCCACAGTCAAATATATCACAAAACCTTCAATACAATATAGAAGTTTTGTATCATAATAAATCAACTTCAAATAATCTTAAAATCCATCAAAGGATGTTGACATAGATGAAATCAAAATTCTTTTTAAAGAAATATCTCCTTTTATTTTGAAATCATTTAAGATCCATATAAAATAAAACATTTTCTTTCAAAATATTCTTATAAGTTTGTAAGGGATGCTTTGAAGATTTTATAACGGCGGAAAATAGCCGCACCCGCCGTATAAGTTAAAAAAAAATTCTTACCTTAATTCTGTCGAAAAGGTTAAAAAGGACCTTGTTTTGAAAACGATGGAAAGATTCCTTTATAAACCTCTTATAAAAAGTCAAACAAGGGTATAAATGACATTAACCCATATTCTTGTAAATAATAAATTTGTTTTGAAATACATTTCGAAGATACATGGATGTGGATGATAAAGAAATCCCAGTAGATTATTACGTATAAACAACCTCGGATAATGAAGAGATTGTGAAATAACCCTTACCTTGTACTTTTCCTTGGTTGGGGTAGGTTAACCTCCTGTATAATGGTGAAATAATTGTTATTAAATTATACAATAATCATATACATTAATATGATATCATATATGATCTTTTAAAATTGCTTTGTTAATAATATCTTAGTATTATCGTTGTTTCGGGTGTTAACTTACTTGTTTTCTTTTATATGTTTTGTTACGTAAGACATGTTTGTAAAGGATAGGTTTTATATTATTAATATTCAGAATGATATCAAGTCCTTAAAAATCATTTTTAAATCATCAAATGATAATTATACTTGAATGGATATGATGGAGAATGAATCTCATCGCGTTCGTGGAGACGGTAGTCCGTACGTACGCACGAGCGACAATATCATTCTTTTGATATTAAAATAATATATAAATGGATGGTATATCATATATAAAGAATCATTAACATGTTATATTTATTATTTACATGAGTTACACATCATTATTATACCCATCCAAATAATATTATATTGAATAACAATTACACCACGACGTGGAGACGGTAAGCCGTACGTACGCACGTATGGTGACATGTTATTCAAAGGGTGGATAGAATACTTAATATTGTTGTACCATATTTATAATAACAACACAGTATATATATGATACTGGATTTATTATTTTAGAATGGTAACAACAAAGGAAGAATAAGTGGAAGAAGAAATGAACTTAGAAAAGGGTGTTGAAATCATTACCTCTTCTTGGGGTTCTTCCTTTTGATTTGATCAAAAGGGCTCCTTATGTTGGCTTTCTGATCAATCTAAGGCCTCTAGGTTGTAGTGAGGGATGTTGGGAGAGTATTTGGGCAGATTTTGGCCGATCAAAAAGGCTTTGAAGGTGTGAAGAAATGGGAAGGTGGAGTGCCCTTTTATAAGAGGGGTGAGGGGCACCTTTGTAAAAGCTAGAGATATTAGTTTATAATAAATTCATAATCAGTTTCCAATGGCTCCAAAGTTAACTATTCAAAGGCTAAGGTGGGTATGGGTCGAAACAAACTCAACCAATAGAATTTAGACGGGTTTGGGTACTTATATTAACCTTATCTTTAAGTATTAACTTTAAGTTAATTAGTTTCACTTTTACAATGTCTCTTTGTATTTTTATATAATATGGTTAATAAAATTACAAAATACATCCAAGAGACCCCCAAGTGGTCCATTAATGATTAACCTATCATGATATAAGTCTCTTGGCCGAACCTTAGATTTTTATGAATTTAATATCAATTAATAATATAATATTTGTTTTAAGAACTCTTTTATGTCAATTTTGACACTATTCAATAGTTGATTTTTTTGAAACTCATAACAGATTTATTACTTCGAAAAAAGTCAATTAAATCAATCCTAAAATATCATATAATCCTAGAAAATTAGTTTAATTCATTAAAAGTTTCATATTATATTTATTTGGCTATTTATAATATCAATTATTTTAATGTTTTACTATTATAGTAATTACTGCATCATCATTGTGTCATAATTAAAATAAATTATTTAATTTCTAAAAATTATAAATAAAATATCATTATGTAGGAAATAGTTTTATCTTTCTAATGAATATTTATAATCTAAAATCCAACATATATAACCCTATGTAACAATTGTTTTGCTAAAAGATATATGCTTGTGTCATTTTTGTATTCATTTTAACTTAATTAAAATAAAGTGTCATTATCACTTACAAGTGGATCCATGGGGTCCCAAAATCGACCCAAAGATTCCCTTGGTCGACCATGTATCAACCAATAGGGTTAAGACACGTTTTAGGGTAATTTAGTATTATTATAATATTATTTTTTTAACCCTTATTTACCGGATTTACCTTTAACCATGGTAAATAAAATATTTACCGCAGTAATTATTCAAAATGTCTAAAAATAAAAGTTACCTATTTACAAAATTTGAACATCCTGATTCCAAATATGGAATCCATTTTCCTAAATTTAAAACACAGAAGTGGCAGAAATTAATTTAAAATTAATTCCCGCTGTCAAAACAGAAAGCGTGTTTTTAATAGATAATAACTATCAAAAGATTGACACTTGTTTATGTTCGGTTTAATTGTAAAATTATGTCCAATGACCAACATTATATTAAATGGTAAAAATATATTCTAAATATACTTTAAAACTACTAAAATTCATAATTTATCACTATTAATTATTTTTATTAAAAAAGTTGTTTTTAATTAAAATTTAGTAATTTTCACTATTCATCAAAATATGAAAGTTATCTGAAAAGTACCAAAATTTCACCTTAGGATAAATTAGATATTATGAATCCAAAAATTAAGTCCATTTTGAAATATAAAATATATATGATTTCAAAAAGTAGGTATTACTATTCACAACGGCTAGTTTAATTAGTTGTGGTGTGTGTTAGAACTCGAGGTTGCGTACAACACACGCTATCGCATTATTCGAAGGGAAACGTACCGTGGAAGCTTGGGGTGTTACATTGAGAGAGATAAATATCATCACATTAACATAGTAAAATCAATTTATATGTAATATTGTTGTTTAATTATATTGTAATTATCAATACATAATTTATTAATTTAAAAGAATATGTTAAAATAAATACCTTTATTAAGATGATTATGTTTCCTTGGAGAAACACACTTTGGGTCTTTTTTTAATGCCAATGGGGATGGTATTTTGTGATGAACATAAGCTATGTAATTTATCTAATTATTTTTGGGAGATATTTTTGTTTTCTTGCATCATGAAATATGTATTTATATGTTTCATGATGTTAGGGGGAGTGTGTCCTTTGATAATTGAGGAGGAGTGAAAATTTTGTAAATACACATATCTATTCAATATTAAGAAGTCACATTCACCACAAGTGCATCCAAAATTGATAAATAATGTATTTAATTAACTTTATTGTGGATCCAAATCTCAAAAAAGAATAATCATATTTAAAATCTTATATTCATTTATCTATAAATTTCACTCATATCGTTTTATATTTCTCCAAGGTAATTAGTATTTTAACCTATGTAATTTACACTTTTAGTCAAAAATGAAATAATATGTATTAGATAAATTGGATAAAATGATACTAAAAAATAAATACAACAAAAAAATAAAATTATATGAGTATGTAAAATTACTTTTAGCATAATTTCAAGTAACACACAAACGCTTATTTTAACATTAATTGTGGTATAGATATTTCACCTTCCTTGATAATCATTATGCACAAAAATTATATTTCCATTATTGTATAATATTAATTATTATGTTTTATTTTATGTAATATATTATAATGAAATTATATTTGTTTAATTGGATGGATTTAATTTAAAAAACCCCAAAAATCATGTTAAAAACGTGTTTTGAAGAAATGGATTTTCCACCTATAATTTGATCATATTGTAACAATATAAATATTAATAGTAATTAAATTAAGAAAAATAAATAAATGAATTTAATATATAAATTTAATTTCAATCATTCTTCATTATATGTTATTTTAATTAGGTAAAATGGATAATCATTATGCACTTTAAAACAATTTTCAGAAAAAATGTGTTTTAAATCCTAAAAATATATATATATATATATATTAATATTTTGTTGAAAATTTTAAATGGAAATAACATAATAAAATATGAATCAATAAAAGTTATTTTAATTTTAAATAATTTTAAAATAATATAGTAACTTATATATTGCTCAATTTATTTTAAATAAAAGATAATTTTACAAAAACAAATATGTATTTTATCACTATTCATTGAAAATAAAATAGTTTTTGAAAAAAACATTTAAACAAAATTTAATATCGATATTATGATTTAGAAATTTTTTTCCATTTAATAAAATAAAATTCTTGTAAAATCCTGAAAGTAATAATAATTTTTTTTAAAAGGTAATAAAATTCATTTATGAAGGAACGATTTTGTTGTAGAATACTTTTTCTTTATTAAGAGTTCGGTTCTGAGTTATTAATAATTAATTAATAAATTCATATTTGTATGTCCTTTATGTATATTTCGCGATTCATTTTATCTAATTCATATCCTGCAATTTAACTTTGATATCATAATGGTAATTTTTAAAAAATATATTTCACATGTTGTTTAAGGTCGATATTGTGTGTCATTTATGCTATAAAATTCAAGGTTATTCATTTTATAATGTCATGGATTCCTGCAAAAAAGCTATATATGTTATTATATTTATCTAAAATGACATTACCTTAAAATATTGGGGGAGTACCATTCTCCCCCCCCCCCTTCAATCAATTATATCATGTAAATTTGAAAATTCAAACAAAAATCAAGTCATTGTTATTTGAAAAATCCACAGTTTAAAACACAAATCATGAAAAGGTATAATTAAAGATTGTCCTACATGGGGGTTTGAGAATTATACATTTCATCTATAATAGAACATATGCTAGATCCTGTGATGGTGAAAAATGGTGGGAAGTGAAAATGTGGATGTGGATAAACAGTGAAAAAAATTATGGAGAGTGATAGATATCATTGATGATAAGAAAGAGAATAATCAAGATAATTTTAACCAAAATGAAACTATTAATCTTTGATTAGTTGAAAAAATAATAATTCATCAGATATAAAGGTAATTTGGAAAGATTTTTTCCAATGTCCCTTTCTAATGTTGGGTATTATTTTACTACCTTGATTTATAGCAACTAAAAAATAAATAATTCATGTATTATTATTTCTTGTTCAAAATTTCATCATTTGTTGGGCAACGATCAATTTCCACTACATTTCATTATTGATGAAATTATTATACTAGATTAACTGTTATCCCTAATACACAAAAATAAACATCAAATGGATTACATAATCCACAAAAGGATATTAATCAATTCTTCCAATCATTACAACAATCAAAATGAGTAGTCAAATTCATGCAATATGGCTAAATGATATACATTAATATATAACAAATAAATATTTAATACTATAATTCAACTTAATTCATCCCATATATTTATATTCGTCAAATAATATATGTAAAAACAACATCATTATAAACATTACACCGCATATGCTAGTGGTAGGAACCACACCCTTGTCATCCTTCGGTTGTGGGTTATTACCCCGCAAACTAGTCATATGTGACGAGTTCTCTGCCACTATATAGTTTTTCTTTTTTCAAAATACATGTTAATGTAATTAAATAGAAATTATCAAAATATTATTATCGATAAAAACCATAACACTATTTATAAGATAAAACTTAATGGTTATATATACTTTGAATATTACATTTAGAAAATATAATGCCATTATTACTCATATAACATTTCTCATTTAAAACTAATGGACTGTCTTTCAATTATTGTATCGCAAAAATTCATTAATATTGATAAACACACATCACATAATATATATTAAAAGTTGTTCCATATAATTAAAATATAACCAAACATGACATCATAATCCCATGATAGTATCATTAACTACGATTTTAACCATACATGAAAACATATATGTATAAACAATTATTTTAATCCTTAAATATTTCATGATTTTAATTACCAAAATAAAATTACTGATTAAACTTCTTCAATATAGATTTTAAATACTGAAACCAAAATAATAAACAATTTAACTTCAATATAGGTCCTTTAATGGACATGGAAATTACCATTAAAATATAGAATTTTCTAGGAAAATGACAAGGATCCACATATTTAAGACAATGAATTTTAAATGGATTACTATGATGATATTTATTTGTCATTTCTGATCTACTCCCTTATTTTACACACATAAAAAATTCAATGTTTCTTTGATAGATTCTCCAGTGTGTCTATAAATATATTTCTTACATGAAATAATTATATTACTTTTCCCACCATAGTCTCCTCCACCCGAGTTCTTATCATATTTTATCCTTTTCATCTTTAGTGATTCCATCAGTAATTTATTGTATTGTTTGTAAATCATATATTTGGATAACTAATTTGGAGTAATGATGATATATTTAACACTATTAATCATATATTTTGGTTTCTCATAATCATAAAATTGTCCATTTTATTCATTGGTATTGTGGTTCTTTTTCGATCCATCTGTTGACTAAAACAAAAAATTATTATAGTGTCAGTAATAATAATCATATAGGTAAAACCATATTATAATTTATAGGATTTCCAAATCATGTGACGTTATTTTATATCTAAGATATAATAGGATTATCCTTGTTCATTCATTACCATTACCTATTCAAACCAATAATAATGGATTGTTAATAAAAAATGAATTATGAAATTAATATCCCCTAGGAGTATCAAACCAGGTACACCATAAGTCCACATGTCAGGCAATAAATTATAATTTAGTAAAATTCAAATTATCCCTTTTTATATTATTAACCTTACGTAAAACTATTCTAGAACCACATAAAAATTTAGTATCTATATAGGGGTGTGATTCTAGGGAAACCACCTAATATATTTCTCACTAAAACAATAGGATGTTCTCCGATACATATCTTCAATGTCTATTATAGGCTTATGAAATCCGTTTTCTATTTTCCTAAATATATTTTCCCAAGATTCTACTACACTTTTTATAATACAAACTGTAGAGACTCTAACCCCATTAACATTGAGTTAGTGGTTACATAATTACATTTATATTGGATACAAGTGATCACATTACAAAGTATCAATTAGTTTGTGTTACTAGGAGATGAGACACATACATTAGCCTAAAACTAGATTTTAAAACATAAAAATAAATCATGAGAATATAAAATTTTCACATCCTTCAACTCATTCCCAAATTAAGTCTTCATATATTAGGAAATAAAATAATCATGTTTTATAACAAATTATTAGTAAGTTTTTAATAAATCAAAAGTTATCATTAATAAATAATGAACAATCAGTAATGAATAATCAACATTTAAAGGTAACTATATAAACACAAATTCAATTTAATCAATTACTTGAATAGAACTATTAGATAAGGCCTGATAAATATGTAATTGTAAATACAGTAACACATATTCAATTTAATTAGTGTCTTGTGAAAAATGCATCCATGGGTTATATCATTTTAATAATCTCAATGGATAATAAAAATAATTGATTTCATAATGAAGGTAATTCTATATATTGGATTTCAAGAGCATATAAATCATTTTATCTATATCACTATAACCTTACATAACATGGCTTAAAATTATGGGTAAATAACTATTTTATGAGTTATTTCCCATTCTCCTCATCGTATTATTGATAAATCCTGGGGATATATCATTATATGCCCCACCAATCATTATATTTACAATTAATTCCTTATATACAAAATGATAAATTAAATTCATGATCAATATTCTTTGATAATATATGTCATAATTGAAAAAAAATAGAATGTAAATATTTCCTCAGTCAATAAAATAACATTAAAAATAAAATACCATATGTAAAAATGAATTATTATTTAAGTAATAATCAGACCCTTGATAATTATTGAGGATATTTAGGGAAAATACAATTTACGATGATCATTGAAATGTATATATTTTACGTTAATGTTAATGATTACAAAAATTAATCACAAAATATAAATTCAATAATTTACATCAACCATGTAGTTGTATATTATCCAAAATAAAGAATAAGGATTGTATCTTTTCAATGTTTTTTGAGTGTAGTATATTTAAAATAATGGTTTTTTTCATTTATGAATATAAATATCATTAAAATATAATTGTAATGTATTAGGTTTTTGGGTCGTGATGTATACCACTCCCAATTTGAACTTTTCAAATAGTGGCTATTATATTTTATTTATCATTGATTAAAAATGAATCTTGAATGAAAATTTATCTATATATCACTTTTATACAAGAGTTTAAATCTTTTGACAAGGCCTCAGGTGTTTTGAAGAGGTGTTGGGAGTGTAAGAGGATGAATGGCCCATTGTTGGTTATAGGAATAAAGTGTACAGTTTGGGGTAAATCATTTTGCCCCTTCAATGTAACCATGAGGCTCATTTTAAAATGTAGTATATAATCTATATGATGGATTATAACAGCCATGTAAGCTTCTCTTCAATTTTTTATGAGGGTTCCGACATAGTTTTATCATGGTTAGGTGAAACTATGTGAAAACTCTATGAGGGTTTTCATTTGAAATGTATCTCTTTATTTTAGAATGAATAATTACTACATAATTTGGAAAACATGGGGGTAAACGGTGTGGCCAGTATAATGTTTTTTAAATTTTATTCTTTTATTTATTTTTTCATTTCCCTCCCTTCATTATACTTTGTCATGCACACATTAAGAGGAAATATCATCCTCATCACCTCTGGTGGATTTTGATCCATCTCCTTCGTCGATGTACCAATTTTATATCCTTTGGGTTCATTTGTTTCATTACGTCAAGGCCAATCTCAGTCACCCTTATTAATTGTTTATATTAAACCACACGAATCACTAAACCTGTTAATGAATTTTCTCCCTTATTTGGGAGTTGGATGGAAACTCATATATACTCTAATAATCTTCAAATTGGAGTTTGATATATCGTTATCATGAATCTATGAGCTTGTGGTATATAGTGTATATCTTGTTTTGTACCCATTATAGATGTTTGGGTGGTGAAAAATTTAGTGTCATATTGTGAAATTATAATGAGGCCCAATTATATATGTCTCTTCCTATTAATATGATCACTTGACCCATCAGTTGTTGTTGGTCATGCCCAATACCTATTTCCTTATAGCGAGGCTAGGTTAGATTCCCTTTCACCTTGATATGGTTTGGTTGTTATTTCAAATTAATATAAATTGATTTGTTTAAATTTTTTTATTAATTAATTGAACATGTGGAATTTATGTCAGTAATAAATTGATATGTTAGTTTAGTTGGAGAAATCCAATTGTAGTGAATTGAATTTCATCCATAACTGAATTATTTATATATAAATGCTTGTGATATACTAATTAATCCCTTAGTATTATGAAGGTCATGTCTTAGGGACTTGAGGTAGCTAGGCCGTCAGGATTGATGCAATTTTGATCGTCTAGTTGGGCTTGGTTCAAAATGTGGGTGATGTTAACCATCAGTTGGGCATATTGGACATCATGATTAGGCGGATAGGCTCTTGCTTGGAGTATGGCCCATGATATTTTCGATGGAATGGCCATAAAACATTAGAGACATTTTCAATTGGGAAAAAGGTTCTTTTTGTTGTGGATTAGGGACTTTATTAGTGATTTTTACTCACCCGTGATAGCCATAGAGCCATATTTTAGTTGTGTGAAAACATAATGACTCCATTGATGAGGTGATTTTCACCACATGTGTGGGTAGAGGACCTCAATAGTGATGTTATAGAAATGGTTTAGAGGTTTGTTTCATGAATATCCACATGGATGGAGATGAGACTTTATTTGATAATGATGAGGCAATCTTTTGGGGGCTAAGGCTGTCCCTACTTTAGGTTGTGGGAATTGATATAAATTTGAGGAGTGTTCATTATTTTACCTTGGGATATTTTTCTTTGTACCAAAAGTGGATATTTTGTTGATGGAATATATTAGTGTGCCTCCAATTATAAGGCTTTGAGATAACATGTGCTTTTGAGCAGGGGTCTAAAGGATCATATTGTGTTGCTTGCCCATGCCATTGGGACATTATTTCTATTATTGAGACATGTGTTATCAATAAGTACATGATGTTGAGATACATTATTGATGTGTAACATGAGGTTTCACATATAATATGACATTAGGATACCTTGGTCAACGGTCCAATGGCCTTATTTACTTCTTGTATTCTTGAGTTGGCTGAGGTAGGTGAATATACCTTGGTGGCTATTGAGAACCAGAGGAGTTTGATTTTTTAATTTTCACATCTTGGTGGTTAGATTTCTTTTATTACACACATATGCATAAACACATATGATTTGTATGAACACTTGGGTGGTACCCTACAGTGATTCATCTCAAACCCTACATGAGTCCTCTAGGACATGTGAATAAGTAGGTGAATTTATTTTCAGGTAATGGACCAGAATAAAGAGCTAGATTGTATTAGTTACATGAATGTATTGTTCATGGGAACTTGAGTTCAAGCCATCATGATGTTTCTATTTTAGTTCTTTCTATATCAGCATGTTTTATATGTGTATGACTTCAATCAGATGTAAATTTTTGCCCCTTTTATATATTCACATGTATGAATTGTTATAAAATTCATGCTTGTTCTATTTATTTTCTACCACTAATGTTTCCAAGTTGATCTGCTTGTTTTTTTTACCGAGATTCAATTTTTTACTACTTCTGCAATTTCCCATTACTGACTACACTTCCACTTTGCGAGTCTTGGTCGTGTCTTGTAAGTCTTTATTCCTGCTGAATGTTATACACTATTTCTAAAATTAGTATTATTTTATATCCCTATAAGGTATATTAACCCCCACATGTTAACATCCAGCCTCACCACAAGTCAACATCCTTTTGCATATGGGGAGGCATGCATAATTCTTGTCGCACACGGCCTGATAAAACTATTTGTGTGGCTAATACTGTCGGGGACTCTACAAATCGTATCATCGAGGATTATTTTACATATTTTATTGGGAGTACTATTTTTGATATAGTAAGATGGAAAATAGGTGATTTAGGTCACGGTTAGAACTCATGCTTGGGTGATTGCTTGCCCATGTATGAGAGAAAGGCCAAGTTACCATGGGTTGGAATGATGTTCTATTTTTCTCAGATTCCATTTTAAATGATTTCCACAACGAGTAGTTCACTATGTATGTAAATTGTAAAATTCCATATATATTTGACCCTTGACCTGGTAAGTTAAGGGAAAATTTCGAACAATGTCCTGTAATTAAAGGTGAGGTAGATTGTGATTTCTTGGTTTTTTGGAATTTTATAGGCATGGTTTTAGTTATTTCTAATTTAAAAAATAATGCGTGCATTGTAAATTATAATGCCATGTGATAAAAAAATCAATGAAATAAATGATTTTGAAATGTTAAATGTGATATTTAATTGATATTCCATGTAATATATATATATATATAATTTCATATGTTATGTGAAATGGGTATGTATTTTATAAGAACATGAAGGTGACATGGTTGATGTGATTTGGATCAACAATATTGGGAGACTTAGTCGTCGGATTGAGCCAATGATGGTTGTCCAGATGGGTGTCACCTAAGGTACTACATATTCTTGGAATTGATTATGGTCATTAAAGAATCCATGAGGCCGGTTATAAGACCATTTTCATTGTTAATTCCCACCGGGTTACTGTATTTATAAATTAAATACATGAATAAAAAATAACAAAATTCAAGTTAGTATAGGATATGAAATTATGAGGTTGAACCTATAGAGAGAGGGTTGTAAAACAAATTATTAAATAAGATACACATAGACTAATTTATATTGAAATAAAGAAATCTAACCTATTTATCATTGGATGTTAATGAAATTATGAGAATAAAAAATAAATATTCTTCCAGATAGCAAGTAATCCAAGTTCATGGGATCACTAGGTAAAAATTATTATTTCATTGGAATTGTGTCTTAGGGAGTACAATAGTCATATAAATTACTATCCAGATTAATGATTTTGTTCCTGATTAGGTACATCAAATTTTGAAGAATGGGTAACCCGAAAATGAATTTAAAAATACTGAATAATTGAACCTAATGGTCATGGTGGAAGTGTAAAACCTAGATAACATTTTAGTGAAATTAATTCAATCAATCTATTCAATGGTCAGGAAAAAAGAAAGAATTAAATTACACTATTTCTCTAACCCCACTCACAGTGGTCATGCAAGAAGAATCTGTGAATAGATAGAATTGAAGAATCAATATAACATCCCATCAGTAATTTCATTAAAATATAAAATACCACATATATTCAATACAAGTTCATCACTCACATAACAAAATAAATAAATCAGCCACTCATTCTAACCATGAGTGGCTGGACTAAATAAAGAAATTAAAATCATACCGAAAGGTGGTGAATTAGTAAGTGCACCTTCGTCCTATTGTGAATCATTGTCTAAGTTTTTATCCCCAATGAATTTCATAGTAAGAGTTAATACCTCTATTTATAGGATTAAAATTTGTTCTTCTTGCCCGATTTTACAACTTGTAATGTGCTTAAACAACGTGTAATATTGATGTGCATTTACCTCCATGTATTTGGAATTTGCACAAATCCCGTACACAGATTTGAATCATTGACAGGTTTCACGAGGTGTAATCAGGACTCACGATGTGGAACTAGATTTCATAGAGTGTATCTTTTTCACGACATGTTCATGTGGTGTATGTTTCCTTTAATTATTTCATGACGTATAATTTCATTACATGGCATGTAATCTCTCTCCTTCAGTTTTTAGGGCTTCAAATTTACACCAAAAACAGTTGTGTCTTTTAGCTCTATTTGTTGTCCCATTTCATTCTTATTTCATAAATCTTTTGTTTCCTAGTAATACATATAAACTAAGTCACTATTATCCATAAATTTTCAACATTATTCAAATAAATATATAAATTAATATATTAGAATGCCATAATAATTATGCATTGAATACACATATCAAATAATCCAACACTTGAATTCATCCATGTCCTCAAGGATGGAATGTCAACATAATAAAAATTATGTTGGTCGTACCATTTTTTAAAATAAATTTCCATAAAAAATTGATTAAATGGAAAATCAAATGTCTTATCTTCCCATATAGAAAATTTATCAATGCTTGAATTTTCCAAGAAACATGTCAACCAAGTATTTTACTTTTCCCCTTTCGAAATAGTCACACTTCATCAATCATCATTTTTTCGTTTTCAAATTATTATTAATATGAAATCCATTTTCAATTTACGTCACATTAATTTTTTCACTAATCATCATGGTAAATAGTTTTATATAATTCTCTATATACCTAGAATCATATAACATTCCATAGGCTTGCAGTAAATCTATCATATCCACTGTATAATGATTGAGATCACAATTAATCATTAGGTATTTATCGTTAAACAACAAATTACTCTGATTATATAGGGTATGTAAGTAAATGATGAAAAAAATAACCTTCAAAACGGATTTACAGATCTAAATAATTTTTCATTATAACAAATATATTCTCAATGAGTATCTCCCTTTACAGATATTGTCTCCATATTCCCATAAAAAGCTCAGAGATGGACCATGATACATATAAGCACAGTGAATTAATCAACCACTCTATATATATATATATTGAAGGCTATGATTTTGAAAAACATCACATACATGACCTAACAAAATACAATAAAAATATCTTCAATTTGGAAAATGGTTGATTTTTATCATCCCAGAACACAACCCATTTTTTCATCATTTTTTAAATGTTTCCTAAACACGAGTGATGAATAGTAAATTATAATAAAAAAATTCATTGCCTCTCCTTATATCATCATAAAAAATGCCCCAATAATGTTTCATCAATTTATTACATCTTCGTACACCCTATAATGTCACAACTACACACTTATTCTTTTAAATATCATGAAAAACATTAAAGGGAGGGTAGTAATGGGTAAAATTGGATTGTAACATGGATCATTTCCTAACAATAAAAATCCAAGATTTTATGTGTTAAAATGGATTAATATCAGGTTGGTCTCAATATAAGGCCTAAGAAAATAATTAATCATTCATTTCAAAATGAATTCATTCATTCATAGCATGGATAAGATGCAAAAGAAGTTATAAAATAATAAATGCCTAAGATTCTAAAAAAATATTCCTGGGAGTGAATGGGAAATATTGGCTCAGTTCATGTCTTAGGAATGAGACAAATGATGGGGTAAATTACTCATAGCAGTTTACATGAACATTAAAATGAAATAATGAAAATATAATAAATTCAAAACATTGAAAAATCACCGAAAAATTCATTTAAAATGATATGCATGATTCCCTAAATTTCAATTTAGTAAATCATAATTTACATTCTTATCAATACAAAAAATTATCCATTTTATCTTTAAAATTTATTGATAATTAAATTTAAAGAAAGGGCCTGATAATTATCCTAAGCAGTTTCATGTCTACAATTTCTCTTGAGTAAATTTTAAATCATGTTCATGCATGAAATTTTGAATTAATGCTCTAAATTAATTATATGTGAGGAGTACAGTTGAAAAAACATAAATTCAGACACTTACTCCACTTTCATATTGATGCTTAAAATTAAGCTATATAGGTACTCTATTCTCCAAATTCACAATGTGTAAATGAAATTCATGCCGTTTAATTTTTATGAATACAATTTTCTCCCATATTATTGATGTATGTTTTCAATACCTTAGATGGACATGAAAATAAATATAAAAAATTGAATGTAAATTCCCATAAAATATTCTTAAATTAATAATCTAGGGATTCAAATTAAGAAACTAATATAATATTAAATCCTATGAAAACAAAAAAGCAAAATTCATAGAAAGAGATAAAATCGTGGGTTTACTATCAAAATATGATCTTTTTTAATTGTAATATAGCTCGACCATTACTATGTCCACTAATTGAAATGTGGTATAGGGATAACTGTCGTATTTTCACCCGATTTTGATTATGAAAACCTCTATGTTCAGATGGAATTTTCTTAAATTGAATTAGAATCAACCATGGAGGTGGTGACAAGAGTGTGAACAATGTGAGTATATCAAAGATAATTTTTGCATCTATCCGCACTTAGTAAAATTCATCTTTTTCAATGGATGGATTCATATATTAGAATTTTTCATTGATTTCTCTAGGTTCCACAACTAGCTCCTAAATTGGTTATTGTTTTGTCTATTATTTTGTTCCTTTGTGTAGTTAATGCAGAGTGCCGCTATTAATTCTTCATATTCATGTAGTGTACCTTTATTTTTTATAAAAAGTTTGATGAGGGTTTTAGTTGTCTCTTCCTCTTCCTATTCTTCATCATTATTATCTTATTTCTTTCTCTCTTATTCATTCATTTTACTAAAATGTACTTCAATCCATTCAATTTCTACAGCAATATCACCCTCTTCATTATCTTTTGAACATAAAATTTCACGTTTATCGTGATTAGAATAAAAACAAGCTTCTGAAGTGTTAAATGACTATTATTTGTTATGAATTTGTAATTTTTTGGATTTTACTCATACGTTTTTGGCTCCATACTACTGGGTGTTTCTAATTCAGTGATTGGGTATAGATGTGGGAACTTGTAGATTTGACTATTCATCATTTTTACTTCTTTGTGTAGTGGTGCCATATCATCAAACTAGAA
Source organism: Viscum album (assembly GCA_963277665.1). NCBI lineage: Eukaryota > Viridiplantae > Streptophyta > Magnoliopsida > Santalales > Viscaceae > Viscum > Viscum album. The sequence goes on along the minus strand of OY728153.1, from coordinate 1,601,485,702 downwards.
TGTTAACATCACCTTGGTATTCCTCATACATTTCATCCCATTGATCATAAATAAAAACACCCAGTGTGGTAAAAATTCATAAAAATTAAATAAAAAATCATATGGTAAAATATGAAATAGGAAATATTAGGAAATATTTCTTTTCTAAATATTTCAATTAATAAATTATCCAATCATATCCCTGCTAATGATGCTAGAAATTTTATAACCCCACAGGCGTCATTAATTCCTTCCAATTTACTTAATTTAGAAATTTAAAAGAGGAATCTGAAAAATAAATAACATATATTTTTTTCATTGGATATGGATGTCAGTGGTCGAACCCCTATTGATAGTTTTGGAGAAATATTAATTAAATATGATAAACCGAAAAAATCAGTTTAATGAAAAAAAATCAAAACTATCGATCATAGGATTTTTGATCTAATTGGGAGAAGAAAATATAAGTTTTTTTGGATATTAATGAATCTAGGTTCAGGGGATGAAAATGAATTAAATAATTAATTAACAATTATAAAGGTGTTAGAATCTGGTCATAGCGAGAACAATGGTCATGTATAACACTCTCCATCTAAAGACTTACTTTTCTCATGGTTAGGTACATCAAATTACAAAGAATGTGTAACCTGAAAACTTTTGTAAAAACATTGAATTGAACAACCCAGTGGTAATGGTAGAATTCTAATACCTTGATAGTTTATTAAAGAAATTGTTTCAATAAATCTTGGAAATATTCAGGTATATAGAAAGAAATAAATTACATCCATTTCCTAACCCTTTTCAAAATGGTCATCCAAGAAGAATCAAGGAAGAGATAGAATTGATGAATCAATATGAAATACCAACATTAATTTCATTAAAATATCAAATACATCATAAATTTAATCCCCTTTCATCACACATGACACAACATGAAAAAATTACACATTTATTATAACCACAAGAAGGTGGAGAAATTACGGAAATCAATGTCCTAAAAAAAGTGGAAACGTAGTAGGTGCTCCTTCATCTGGTGATGGATCCTTTCTGCAGTGTGAATCTGGAATAAGTTTTAAAATAGCTGGTAAGACATTTAGTTATTGGATTTATATTGGTTTTATCTGATAGGTTTCATGATGTGTATTGTTATTACACATCGTGTAATACCTATCTACATTTTATCAGTGTATTTTGAATCTATGAAAATCACATTCCTGAATTTGAAACGTAGAATACATTCGTGATGTGTAATTGAGATGCATGACATGTAACCATTAAACATTCAGACCCAACAAATCTTTTCATATTTGTGTTAAAATACTTGTCCCAAAAAAATTACATTTTTAATATAGTTACACAACGTTTATTAGTCGTTCACAGCATGTTTTTATTTCATGACTATTCTTGAGAGGTTACATTTCTTGATGTAATGAAATTGTGTAATGGAATTGCATGATGTGTAATAATTCTTAGTCTAATTATTTAGCTTTATCTTTCTCAAAAATTCGGATGTCTTGAAACATTTCTTCTTTCACTATGTGAAGTTTCTTTTTTCTCCAATTTCAATCTATTTTTCTTCCTTTATTTAATAATTCATTACATACTACCAAAAAATATATAACATATATATTTATTCAATATTTGGGAATAATAGTCAATTTAATAAATAAATAAATGTATTAAAATATCATAACATTTATTGATGAAATACACTTATCAGCTAGGATTCCAAGGGGCATGGTTGTGGAATGGGATGATAAGGGTTGTGAGTCGACACTACCTTTTTTACTTCGTTACATATATATCAATTCATATACATATTGTTTGTTTGAATATTTTATTGAATTCAGTGAGATTCCACCTTGATGGATCAGATGGAGTGTTAGGTAGGTGAGGACGTGGTCCCGCTAGAGCATGAGTAGGTTTTTACCCCTGTGTGTTTGGCATATCATGTGGTGTACACTTTTTATTAGGTGTAGGCACATGATAAATTACAGGAGGGGAAACTGCCATATCATTCAACATTTGGGTTATGGATAGATGAGAAGCTATGAGCGAGTATGGTCTAGGTTCTCTAGGGCTTGGACCAGGGTGCTCGTGGAGCAGAGCCATTGATGGAACATGTGATGTGGGACTTTTAGTCAAAGCACTGGCTGCTAAAAATTTGATAGAGAGTATGCATATAATAATTGAGTTGTTGGAGATGGCTCTGTCACGACCCGACCTCGGGGCCCGTGCCGTGACTACCCCAAGCCCGCCTTCCATAGGCCAGGGGCTGGCGACTAGCACCAAGGCGTAAAATCCCGGTAACAGTGAAGGCATTGCCTTTATAAGTAACAACCACCACAGAGTCAGCAAGCGGAAAGTAACTACAAAGTGCAGAAAAGTAAAGGGGGCCGGAATACAAGCCCAACTGAAAGTACAACTTAAAAATGAAAAGAACAGCAACTGAAGAAAAGACGGCGGCCTCGTGTCGTCCACTGGCAATCCCACCTGAAGGGTGGGTACAGATAGCCTCCAGGCTCCTCGGGTCCCACGTCCGCTCCGAGCACGTCCCGCCCAGTGGTCCACCTCCAGGTACCGTCCTGCTCCACGCCCCAACCGTGATCAGCGCTGTCCATCGTCTGCATCCAACACAACAAGGTGCGGGCATAGCCCGTGCAGGGGTGAGTATAAGCTACTCAGTAAGGACCCCGAGACCCCCGAAGGTCTCCCGAAATCCACAAAGGATATAACACAAAAGAAATATGCAATCACGAAGTAACATCTGACTCGACTTAGGTATATGCCCATACATGTACCTAAGTCCCCAATTCTAGCTCTGCTCACGAGCTCAAGAACAACTCAATCCACGCAGGAAAGCAAGACTCAAATCCACAAGGAGAGTAAACAGTAAATCCACAAAGGATAGTTCAACACAATCCACAAAGGAGAGTAACATAAGATTCAGCTCAACCAGGTATACTTTTTCAGATGACGTCAAAGATGATCACTGATCCATCTAAGTCGTCGGACCCACGAAGGATCGATAGGTACTAACCCCCGCAAAAGACCCACACAGGATCGGGCTCACACAGAACCTGTAGGCAGTGGCTCACACAGAACCGGTAGTAAGGACCCACATAGGATCGGGCTCACACAGAACCTGTAGCACTGATCCACGTAGGATCGATGAGTGAAGTAGTTGACACAGTCCACTGAGGATCTCTGCACAGTCGTCTCCGCAGTCCACGGAGGATCTCTGCTCTGCCGTCGTCGCAGTCCACGGAGGATCTCTGCTCTGTCGTCGAAGTCACAGCCAGCGCTAGGGTTCCCGCACACAGCGAGCTCGTTTAGGAGGGTCCACTCCACGAGCCGAGAGGCTGATACATCAACTGACACGTAGTCCGAAGTTGATGTATCCAAAAGTTCCGTATTGACAACAGGATCTCAACGCAACAGACGGCGCGTCAATCGGACGCCCGTTCTGAGAGTTATTGGCATTTCCGTCCCAGGGGCCCGGTTGGTTTTTAGGGCAAAACCAACCCGACCGTACTCCGCCTGTGTCCGATCCTCGGGCGGAGTATGCAAAATGTTCCGTCTCACTTAGAGGAAACTACCACAGCTGACAGTACGTCGATCGGATGTCCGTAGCTCAAGTTAGGAGCGTTTCCGCTCCGACGGCCCGGTTGGTTTCGTGTACGAACCAACCCGGCCGAACCCAAAGTCTTCCGAAACCTTGAGTGTAATATAGCAAAACGACCGTGTCGATCCAAGGATCGCGTAGCCGCTGACGGTTCGTCAATCGGAGGTCCCAGGCCCATGATATGGGCAAAAGACCGAAGAAGGCCCGAAAACGGGGGTTCTGGGCCCGGGGCGACCTGGCCCGAACACCCCCCCCCTGGGTCGGCCCGACCCGGCCCGACCCGGCTATGCCGGGTCCGGTCCGGCCTGGGCGCGGCCCGGCCGACCGGACCGGCCGGCTCGGCTTCGGCCGAGCGGCCGAAGAAACCGCCGCGGGTTTGACCCGCGGCTTGGAGGAACGCGGCCCGCGCGGGCCGCGTGCTGGGTGGCCGGACTGCGGACGCGGCGGAATTTCCGGCACCGCGCCGGGCACCGCCGCCTCCAGCCGCCGGAGTTGCTCCGGTGGCCCGTTTCCTCTCCCGTCTGCGCCGTTGCTCCTCCCGGGGGCCGATCTTCACTGCGGGATCAACGGATCGCTCCTGCCGCACGATTCGTCGTCGTCCGCCAAAACCGCACAACAAAAGATCGGCGGAGGGTTGCCGGGTCTTGTTCGTTAGACCCGCACCCTCCGCGTTAGTCATAAACAATGGGAGAAAAAGAAATAACCAATCAAAAATTTTAAATAAATTAAAATTGTTCCGTGATCGGGTTCTTTATTTCAAAAGAATAAACACGGGAAATAAAATATTCCAACAACCCCTGCCTCGATGTCGCCGTCGGACGTGAGGTCGTCGCGGAATCGCTCGTCGCGGAAGAAGGGGATCGTCGCGTCGTCGCGGAAGAGACGTTCGTCGCACCGCGGAAAAAGCGTCGCGCCGACGATCTCCGGATTTAGAACAAACGGATTTAATTAATTAAATCCGTTGTCATTGAAATTAAAAAGGGAGAAATAAACGATCCGATTCTCACCTTAGTTGCCGAACGAGGATCGGCCGTGGAAGAAGAGGCGTCGCCGAAGAACATCGCGGGTAGAGCTCGTCGACGTCGCAGATCACGGTGTGCGTCGTCGAATTCCGGTCGCCGGCGTTCTTCGCGTTCTTCGCGTTCTTCGCGTTCTTCGCGTTCTTCGCGTTCTTCGCGTTCTTCGCGTTCTTCGCGAGGAGGGTGGAGGTTTAGAGGATCTCGCACAACAGGAGGATCCTCCAAAATAGACAAGTTTGTCTATTTTATTATTTTGCCAACAAACGCAAAACGCGTAAGTAACGACCCATTAAATTCGTTGAATTAATTCAACGAATGAAACAACCCATTTAATTCACGAAATAAACCGCCCAATTAAATGGTCTGTTAAGAAATTAAAGAAAACGCGTCGGTTGACTTTTCAGTTACTTTGACGGGTTTTCGCGGGTGCGTTACTTAGCGAAAGAAACGGTGGGGCTCGTGCGGGCCCCACCGCACAAATATCCTAACAAGGGGTAGGATATTTCCGGATAGCACCCTATCCGCTTTAACTCAGTTCAAGTGGCTTCCAAGTGACTTCCAAGCGGCTTAAGTGAAATAAAATAAAGTTGTCGCACAACCTTTATTTTATTTCCGACTTAAAGCCCAAAAATTTAAAAACCACGTCTGAGCAAACGCAACTCCGGAAGAGGCGTTTCTAAGCAAATACCGGCGCTGCGATTTCATCGGTGTCCTCAGAATTTGATTCCGGGCACCCGTTCGAAAGATAGAAACACCCGCTCGTCCGTTCACTGAACGTACCCGAGCCAAACTTCGGAAATTGATTCCGGGCACACCGGGCCTCGGAATCAGGTGCCGTCTGAAGCTGCGCTCTTGTAAAATTCCAAAGAAAATTAAGAAAAAAAATTCCTTGAAATTTGTGGGTCTTTACAATACTCCCACCTCAGGGCTTTACGTCCCCGTAAAGATACATCAAAACTAGGGGAACAAATGGGGGTACTGAGCACGCATCTGAGCCTCCCGCTCCCAAGTGCTCTCCTGGAGGTTCCCGTGCTGCCATCTGACGCGCACAAGTGGAATCGACCGCCCACGTAGGACCCGCTCCTGTCGATCCTCGATCTCCACTGGGACCTCCACAAAAGTCGCCCCATCGTCCACGTCCAGCTCCCCAAAGTCGATGATGTGCGTCGGGTCGTGCACATATCTCCTCAGCTGAGACACGTGGAAGACGTCGTGCACCCGGTGCAACTGAGGTGGTAGAGCCAGGCGATAAGCCAACTCTCCTATCCTGCTGAGGACCTGGAAAGGCCCGATGAAGCGTGGAGACAACTTGCCGCCTCGGCCAAATCTCTGTAAACCACGTCGAGGTGAGACACGCAAAAAGACGTGGTTTCCATCCTCGAACTCTAGTGGCCTCCGCCTCCTGTCAGCATATGACTTCTGCCGGCTCTGAGCTGTCCTCATCCTCTCCTGGATGATCTGGACCTTCTCTGTCGTGGCTCGGACCATCTCTGGTCCCACGAGTGCTGACTCCCCAGGGTCTGTCCAGCACAACGGTGATCTGCAGGGTCTGCCGTACAACGCCTCGTATGGTGCCATCTCGATGGTGGAGTGGTAGCTGTTGTTGTACGCGAACTCCACCAAGGGTAGGTGGTCCTCCCAACTGCGACCAAAGTCGAGAACAAATGCACGGAGCATGTCCTCGAGTGTCTGTATGGTCCTCTCAGTTTGACCATCCGTCTGAGGGTGGAAGGCTGTGCTCAGATGGAGCCGCGTCCCGAATGCCTCCTGCAACCCCTTCCAAAGCCGGGAAGTGAAACGAGCATCTCGATCGGAGACGATAGACGATGGCACACCGTGAAGCCGTACGATCTCCTGGACGTAAAGACGTCCCAAGCTCTCCACTGAGCCCTGCTCTCTGATGGGTAAGAAGTGTGCCGACTTGGTGAGTCGGTCGACAATCACCCAAATGGAGTCGTGACCTCTGGAAGTGCGTGGATGTCCAGTCACTATGTCCATAGATATGTCGTCCCACTTCCTCTCCGGGACCTACAAGGGCTGTACCAAGCCTGCTGGTACCTGATGCTCTGCCTTCACCTGCTGGCAGGTGAGGCATCGTGAAACGAACTCTGCCACAGCTTTCTTCATGCCCGGCCACCAGTGCTGTCGTCTAAGATCCTGCTACATCTTCGCCACTCCGGGATGCACCGCCAAGGGAGAAGTGTGAAACTCTCTCAGCACCTCCTCTCGAAAAGCGACTGGTACGAAGGTACGTCCTCTGAAAAGGATGTCGTGCTCTGCTCCAAGGGAGAAGCCATCAGGCGCCTGACCTGAGGATATCAGTGCACGCCGGGTCTCACAGTCAGCGTCCCCATGCTGAGCCTCTCTGACCCGCTGTAGAAGTGGAGGAGAGACTGTGAGAGACTGAAGAAAGGCTGCTCCGTCTCTATCCACGAATGATATCTGTAAGGAGGCTAGCTGCTCCGTCGCCTCCTCAAGTAGCTGAATGCCCGTCCTCCTGCTGAGGGCATCGGCTACCACGTTCCCCTTCCCAGGAGTATAGACTATCTCAAAGTCATAGTCCTGGAGGAACTCAATCCATCTCCGCTGTCTCAGGTTGAGGTCCTTCTGAGAGAAGATATACCTGAGACTCTGGTGGTCAGAAAAGACTGTGAACCGCTCGCTCATCAGATAGTGCCGCCAAGTCTTCAGAGCGAAGACCACTGCTGCTAACTCCAGGTCATGAGTGGTGTAGTTCTGCTCATGCGGCCTCAACTGACGTGATCCGTAGGCGATCACGGCCCGCTCCTGCATCAGGACGCACCCGAGTCCAGTCCCTGATGCATCGCAGTAAACTACGTATCCAACCCCTCCTCAGGCAACCTCAAGATAGGTGCGCTGGTCAATCTCTGTCTCAGCTCCTGGAAGCTCTGCTGACATCTGTTTGACCACACAAAGGGTTTCCCCTTCTTTGTCAAAGCTGAGAGTGGTGCCGCAACTCTGGAGAAGTCTGGCACGAATCTCCGATAGTATCCGGCTAGGCCCAAGAAGCTCCGCACCTCCGTCACGCTCCTGGGTGGCTCCCAAGCTAGAACTGCCTCGATCTTCGCGGGATCCACTGCAACTCCCGCCTCATAGATGACGTGCCCCAAGAAATGGACCTCACGTAACCAGAACTGGCACTTTGAGAGCTTGCCATAAAGCTGGTGCTCTCGGAGTGTGTCTAGCACAACTCGCAGGTGGTAGGCATGCTCTTCCTCAGTCGTCGAGTATACCAAAATGTCGTCAATGAAGACCACAACAAATCGGTCGAGGTATGGCTGGAAGATCCTGTTCATGAGGCTCATGAACACTGCTGGAGCATTGGTTATGCCGAACGGCATAACCAAGAACTCATAATGGCCATACCGACACCTGAAGGCCGTCTTCTGCACGTCCTCGTCTCGAACTCTGAGCTGATGATAGCCTGACCGGAGGTCTATCTTTGAGAACCACCGCGCTCCCTTGAGCTGATCGAAGAGGTCATCAATCCGTGGCAGCGGATACTTGTTTCTCACTGTCACCTGGTTCAGGCGACGATAGTCGACACACAGTCGCAAGCTCCTGTCTGCCTTCTTGGAGAACAATATCGGGGAAGCCCAGGGTGAAACACTTGGTCGGATAAACCCCTTGCTCTACAAGTCCTCCAACTGTACCCGCAGCTCTCGAAGCTCGGCGGGGGCCATCCGGTATGCTGGAGTAGATATCGGGGTTGTCCCGGGGTACAATTCGATGTAAAAGTCTACCTCTCTATGAGGAGGTAGCCCTGGAACGTCGTCGGGAAAGACCGCCACGTACTGGTCCACCACTGCAGGAAAAGCTGGACTCCGCACGTCCACTGCTCCTAGGATGAGGCTAGCCAACTGATGAGAGATGGGCTGCACTCTCCTCCGTGGAAGTCCATCCTGTGCTGCAAAGGTTCCCTTCTCGCCGGTGAAGGTAAACCTGCTCCCATCGGTGCGAACACATCGCACCTTGCGCCTAAAACAGTCGATCTGGGCATGAACCGTGGATAGCCAATCCATGCCCAAGATGACGTCGTAAGGCCTCGATGCCGCTACAAGGAGATCCCAGCTGAAGCTCTCGCCTCCTAGAGTAAGCTCACACTGCCGGCACCAGTGCGTAATCGTCGAGTCTGCTCCCTTAGGAGTCTCTAGCCGTAAGGATCGAGCCAACGGCTCAGTCGGAATCTCCGAGCTCCGAATAAGGGCAGAGGCTATGAAAGAGTGACTCGCTCCTGTGTCTATAAGTACTGCAGCAAGGGTGGAATAGACACAGATCGTACCTTGAATCATCTCTGGCATATTGGGGTCGTAGGCCTCCACTGCCTGGAGCTGGGCCTGTCCCTGCCCGCCAGCTCCCTGTGGTCGAGGTGGCCCTCCTGGTGGTGGTGGGGGTAGAGCCTGGAAGCGTCGCCCACCACCCGCTGCTCGGCCAGCTCCTCTGCCTCGTCCGCCTCCTCCCTGCGGACCACCACGGTCGACCCTCTGCCTCTGCCTGGGTGGCCCCTCCACCGTCTGCTGCTCCTCTGGTCGGCGAGTCGGGCAGTCACGAGCCATGTGACCCTGCCCGCCGCAGGAGTAGCACAGCCTGCCTCCCGGAAGGCTGGCACTCCGCTGTGTGCCCCACACTGCTGAGCCGGTGTCCTGAGGCCGTCTGCGTGGGGGTCTGGTCTGCCTGGACCCGAGAGTCATCCGTCGGCTACCTGCTGCCGAAGACTCAGCTACCTGCCACCCTGCGCTAGGTCTCGCCGCTGAAGAAGGCTCTTCCAGGAATCTCTCGATCAAGAGGGCTCGCTCCAGCACTCCCGCCTGGGTCGGAATGCTGAGGGAGATCAGCGACGCCCGAATCTCCTGTCGCAAGCCCTGCTCGAAGGTCCGGGCCCAGAAGAAGGGGTCCCGTACCATGTCGGTCGAGTAGCGAGATAGGTCAGTGAACCTCGCCGCGTACTGAGCGACCGTCATGCTCCCCTGGCGCAGCTGGAGAAGCTCCTGGATGCGCACCGCTTGGAGGGTGGCCGGGACGAACTCAGAGCGGAAGAGGCTCTCGAAGTCCGTCCAGAGCAAGGATGCCTCATCGTGAACCTGGAGCATCAAGCTCCTCCATCGTCCTGTCGCCCCCTGCAGGAGGCTCACCGCGAGAATCACCATGAGATCCGCTGGTGTCCTCACTAGCCTAAAGATCCGTACCACCGCCTCTAGCCAGTCCTCGGCGGCCTGGGGGTCCGCCTCACCGCGAAACCTGGGCGGTCGCTGGCTCTGAAACTCATGCAGTGCCCTGAGGCGACGTGCATCGTCAGCGTCTGGTACTGGTAGCATCGGTGGCTCGGCGGGTAAAGCTACCGCCGGTGCCACTGCTGGAAAAGGGCCCTGCACTGAGGCCTCGTCGGTCGGTGGGCTGCCGTCGCGCCCTACACTCGGAACCCTAGCTGGCTGTCGTCGCGGGGCCATCCTGAAAAGGAGAACAAGAGCACCACAGTCAGAACAGTATACCTGGTGAGCTGGCACAAGTAATCACAAGGAAAACTTGAGACTTTCATGAAGCAGATCAGTATACCCGGTGAGCTGACACAAGTAATCATAAAGAAAACTTGAAACACACACGCAATCAATGCTTTCATTCATTAAGTCGGAAATCAGGAGTCAGGGTCCTGGTGTACGGATACGTCGGCCTCCGCACCAACACTGGGCTCCCTGAACTGATAACCACACTCAATACACTAAACACTATTGCTTCATATAGAAAGAAAAGACGATCAGAGTCTGCGGTAGAACCGACCACCTCTGATACCAATTTGTCACGACCCGACCACGGGGCCCGTGCCGTGACTACCCCAAGCCCGCCTACCATAGGCCAGGGGCTGGCGACTAGCACCAAGGCGTAAAATCCCGGTAACAGGGAAGGCATTGCCTTTATAAGTAACAACCACCACAGAGTCAGCAAGCAGAAAGTAACTACAAAGTGCAGAAAAGTAAAGGGGGCCGGAATACAAGCCCAACTGAAAGTACAACTGAAAAAGGAAAAGAACAGCAACTGAAGAAAAGACGGCGGCCTCGTGTCGTCCACTGGCAATCCCACCTGAAGGGTTGGTACAGATAGCCTCCAGGCTCCTCGGGTCCCACGTCCGCTCCGAGCACGTCCCGCCCAGTGGTCCACCTCCAGGTACCGTCCTGCTCCACGCCCCAACCGTGATCAGCGCTATCCGTCGTCTGCATCCAACAGAACAAGGTGCGGGCATAGCCCGTGCAGGGGTGAGTATAAGCTACTCAGTAAGGACCCCGAGACCCCCGAAGGTCTCCCGAAATCCACAAAGGATATAGCACAAAAGAAAGATGCAATCACGAAGTAACATCTGACTCGACTTAGGTATATTCCCATACATGTACCTAAGTCCCCAATTCTAGCTCTGCTCACGAGCTCAAGAACAACTCAATCCACGCAGGAAAGCAAGACTCAAATCCACAAGGAGAGTAAACATTAAATCCACAAAGGATAGTTCAACACAATCCACAAAGGAGAGTAACATAAGATTCATCTCAACCAGGTATACTTTTTCAGATGACGTCAAAGATGATCACTGATCCATCTAAGTCGTCGGACCCACGAAGGATCGATAGGTACTAACCCCCGCAAAAGACCCACACAGGATCGGGCTCACACAGAACCTGTAGGCAGTGGCTCACACAGAACCGGTAGTAAGGACCCACATAGGATCGGGCTCACACAGAACCTGTAGCACTGATCCACGTAGGATCGCTGAGTGAAGTAGTCGACGCAGTCCACTGAGGATCTCTGCACAGTCGTCGCCGAAGTCCACGAAGGATCTCTGCTATGCCGTCGTCGCAGTCCACGGAGGATCTCTGCTCTGTCGTCGAAGTCACAGCCAGCGCTAGGGTTCCCGCACACAGCGAGCTCGTTTAGGAGGGTCCGCTCCACGAGCCGAGAGGCTGATACATCAATTGACACGTAGTCCGAAGTTGATGTATCCAAAAGTTCCGTATCGACTACAGGATCTCAACGCAACAGACGGCGTGTCAATCGGACGCCCGGTCTGAGAGTTATTGGCATTTCCGTCCCAGGGGCCAGGTTGGTTTTTAGGGAAAAACCAACCCGACCGTACTCCGCCTGTCTCCGATCCTCGGGCGGAGTATGCCAAAAGTTCCATCCCACTTAGAGGAAACTACCACAGCTGGCGGCACGTCGATCGGACGTCCGTAGCTCAAGTTAGGAGTGTTTCCGCTCCGAGGGCACGGTTGGTATCGTGTACGAACCAAACCGGCCGAACCCAAAGTCTTCCGAAACCTTGAGTGTAATATACCGAAACGACCATGTCGATCCAAGGATCGCGTAGCCGCTGACGGTTCGTCAATCAGAGGTCATAGGCCCAGGATATGGGCAAAAGACCGAAGAAGGCCCGAAAACGGGGGTTCTGGGCCCGGGGCGACCCGGCCCGGCCGGCTCGGCTTCGGCCGAGCAGCCGAAGAAACCGCCGCGGGTTTGACCCGCGGCTTGGAGGAACGCGGCCCGCGTGGGCCGCGTGCTGGGTGGCCAGACCGCGGACGCGGTCTGGCGGTTCGCCGCCGCCGCGGCTCGGCCGCGGCGGAATTTCCGGCGGCGCGCCGGGCGCCGCCGCCGCCTTCCGTGGGCCGCCGGAGTTGCTCCGGTGGCCCGTTTCCTCTTCCGTCTGCGCCGTTGCTCCTCCCGGGGGCCGATCTTCACTGCGGGATCAACGGATCGCTCCTGCCGCACGATTCGTCGTCGTCCGCCAAAACCGCACAACAAAAGATCGGTGGAGGGTTGCCGGGTCTTGTTCGTTAGACCCGCACCCTCCGCGTTAGTCATAAACAATGGGAGAAAAAGAAATAACCAATCAACAATTTTAAATAAATTAAAATTGTTCCGTGATCGGGTTCTTTATTTCAAAAGAATAAACACGGGAAATAAAATATTCCAACAACCCCTACCTCGATGTCACCGTCGGACGTGAGGTCGTCGCGGAATCGCTCGTCGCGGAAGAAGGGGATCGTCGCGTCGTCGCGGAAGAGACGTTCGTCGCACCGCGGAAAAAGCGTCGCGCCGACGATCTCCGGATTTAGAACAAACGGATTTAATTAATTAAATCCGTTGTCATTGAAATTAAAAAGGAAGAAATAAACGATCCGATTCTCACCTTAGTTGCCGAACGAGGATCGGCCGCGGAAGAAGAGGCGTCGCCGAAGAACGTCGCGGGTAGAGCTCGTCGACGTCACAGATCACGGTGTGCGTCGTCGAATTCCGGTCGCCGACGTTCTTCGCGTTCTTCGCGTTCTTCGCGAGGAGGGTGGAGGTTTAGAGGATCTCGCATAACAGGAGGATCCTCCAAAATAGACAAGTTTGTCTATTTTATTATTTTGCCAACAAACGCAAAACGCGTAAGTAACGACCCATTAAATTCGTTGAATTAATTCAACGAATGAAACAACCCATTTAATTCACGAAATAAACCGCCCAATTAAATGGTCTGTTAAGAAATTAAAGAAAACGCGTCGGTTGACTTTTCAGTTACTTTGACGGGTTTTCGCGGGTGCGTTACTTAGCGAAAGAAATGGCGGGGCTCGTGCGGGCCCCACCACACAAATATCCTAACAAGGGGTAGGATATTTCCGGATAGCACCCTATCCGCTTTAACTCAGTTCAAGTGGCTTCCAAGTGACTTCCAAGCGGCTTAAGTGAAATAAAATAAAGTTGTCGCACAACCTTTATTTTATTTCCGACTTAAAGCCCACAAATTTAAAAACCACGTCTGAGCAAACGCAACTCCGGAAGAGGCGTTTCTAAGCAAATACCGGCGCTGCGATTTCATCGGTGTCCTCAGAATTCGATTCCGGGCACCGGTTCAAAAGATAGAAACACCCTCTCGTCCGTTCACTGAACGTACCCGAGCCAAACTTCGGAAATTGATTCCAAGCACACCGGGCCTCAGAATCAGGTGCCGTCTGAAGCTGCGCTCTTGTAAAATTCCAAAAAAAAATTAAGAAAAAAAATTTCCTTGAAATTTGCGGGTCTTTACAGGCTCTATGGTTTATTGTAAAACAGTAAACCGATATGCTTAGAGGGCTATCAATGTTCTAATTAGATGTGTAGGATCATGATGACATACATGATGGACTGTACTAGAAATAAAATGTGGATAGATTCTTTGAGCATTACATTCTGGAGATGTTGTGTAAATAATGGAATCTATAGTTCCTAATTTATTAGTTGGAATGAGTGCCCATCATAGACTACATAGTGATGTTCAATAAGTTATTTCTCATTTCACATAGCATGTTCAGGGGTGACACCTTAATGGTGAGGTGCTTCAGGTATGGTTTACATCACACCATTCAACAGTAGGAAAACAAATTTATATTGGATCTTTCTATGTGGAAGTGTACCTAGTGCTCATATTCAATGGTCTCCTGATGGATAAGTCATACTTTAGCTAAAATGTAATTTAATGTGATGATATCGGTGATGGTTCTGAAGGTAGGATTTGATTTGGGGATGAATTCCAGTAGGGTAGTTAGTCTAGGGACTTGAGCAAACAATCTCTTGGTGGATACTTTATAGTTTCCTTTCAGTGTGGAAATCTATGATATATCCATACTAAATGTGAATAACCTCGAAAATAGTGTTGGGAATGTGGAATGTTCAGTCATCATAGGTGGTTTTGAAGGAGTCATTCTCATTCAATATAATATCTTGTTTAGTGGAAAACACATTCATCTAAGGTCAGTTTTGGATCGATACCAGGTGATGGTGGTCGATGTTCATCTTCACACAGAAGTCTTGTTAGAGACATTGAAACCCAACTCAAAGATAATGGTGGGTGGTTAGGGAAACAACATTGGATGATCAGGATTCATTCATTCATGCTATAGGATAGGTTAACATTATGGAGCTACCAGGGGATGAGTGGGTTGGGGGTCCAATGATAGTGATATGTACATTGCGGATGTGACAGTTATTTTTGTATATGGCTTATCGAGGCATGTCCATTTTGATTTTTGAGATGAAGATGTTGTATGTTAACTAACTAGACACTTGTTTGAAGGTTAAAATCATATAAAATAATATATATATATATATATATATTAGCTTCGTGGAATCATGTTTCCAAATTGAGAATCGTGGGATGCATGATTTTGTGGTGTTATAGAATTGGTGAATTGATGATAAGGGTTATATGAGGTGGAGTCTGAGAACCCTGAATGTGTGGTACATGAACGAGGTTTGAGGAATAATGATTTTTTTTTCATCTATGGAGTTTCGGAACCTAGATGTTTTCATGGATTCCATGGGATCAAGGAAGGCACTAATGCAGTGCAAGATGTGATTGGGTGTCGGGAGTGACACGGAAGCACCTTGTGAAGAGCATTGGTGACGATGTAACATGGGAGGACCATGAGTATGGAAATTAGTCGTTGGACCATTGATTACATTGATTTTTTTGGGATGGGTATGATCATCAATTACTTTATTTTTATACTGATCGCTCGAGGATGAGCTATGTTATGGTTGGGAGATTGTAATGTTTGGGGAATATGAGTTATGTCGAAAACCACTGCTAATTTTATATTTTCATGTAATGGCTAGGTTCATTTATTCTTGTTGATTGGGATTATATTATAATAGTTACATTATTTTTATATCACATTTTTACGTTAGCTTCTATATTTGGAGCCATACATGGCTTTTCTAATGAATACCCGAGAGTGTCGGAGGATGAAAGGTCTGTTTTGGGGTTTTTAAATGTGGTGCATGATTTGGGGAAAATTTTGTGGCCTTCCAGGACACCATACAACTCATATTTACCTACTATATGATTTTTGTAAACCATGGGAGATTCTATGAAATTTTTGAAATGTCCTATAACACGGTTTGAGAATGGTTAGATCAAACTGTGCCCAAACCATGGAAGGATTCCTTTTGATTAGTAGCTCAACAATGTTTCCCACACAGTTAGGAAAATAATAAAGGTAAATTTTATGGCATGTATGAGATGTTTTATTTGTTTTTCATTTTCTCAATATTTTTTCCTTTCTCTATCCTTACTTCTCCTTAGTCACATGCACAGTAGGAGGAAACCACCACCACATATTTTTAGGTGGATTTTGATCCCTCTCCCCAATCTGTGGTCCAATTACCAATTCTTTGGGTGTGTTGGATTCATGGTGGTAAGCCTAACCACACGTGAAATTCTTCTCTGTTTATATTTCTCCTTGTGGAGCACTACTTGTGTTAGGTTTGTTTCACCATATTTTTAGGGTGTTGGGTGTAAACTTAGATATACTACAACCCACTTCGAATTGGAGCCTTATATTAGATTTTCCTACATATACAATTATAAAGTAACTTTTTCATATCTTTTTTTGTTTTTTGGAAAGAAATTAGCGGTGTGGAATTTAGTGTTCTTTTTCTTATTTTGAGGGGGACCCAATTATATATTTTTTCTTCATATCAAAATGATTTTGTGACTCATGGGATGTCGTTGGGAATGCCCAATACCTCTTTCCCTCAAGTGAGTCCAGGTTATATGTCATTTCTCCCTGGTATGGTTGGTTCGTGGATGTCAAATTGATTTAAATTTATTATTTTTAATTTTTTGGTTTACTTTATCATCCTATAGGCATTCGAGGCCTCTATAATATATTGATATTAATGTTTAGTTAGTTTAATTAAATTTTAGGAAATTTAATTTCTTGTTTATGTGAATTACTTACGTATAATTTCTTCTGAGAAACTTCAAAGACCCCTGGGTCCTAACATGAATGGCTTGAGAACATGAGGAGGCTAGGCCATTAGGATTGAGGTGATTTCGATCGTCTAGTTGGGATGTGACAAGATACTTGAGTGGTGTTGAACATCATTGGGGCATTGTCGATGTCAGATTAAGGTAGTGAGACCATCTTGTTGGTCATGTAATGTGACATTAGAATGTATAATCCAGCTGAATTGATCTATATGTTCACAGGGGAATTAGCTACCGATTGATGAGGCTTTAGGACTTTATTGGTAATTTTTGATCAATTGGGATAGAAAAAGTGCTGAATTTGAGTCATGTGCATACATGACCACCACATTGAGGATGTATTTTTGACAACTCTTGTCGGTAGAGGCCCCAAGTAGTGTGGATTTGGAAATAGTTTGTGGTTGATTTTCTTAGAAAGGCATGTGGAAGGTGAGGAGCATTTGGATCATAGGTATGATGTTATCTTTTGGTGGATGAGGCTCACTATGGTGGAGGATGTGGTCCTAGATTTATATTTGAGGTGAGATATCACCATTCCTCAAGACATTTTTCATTGATCCAATAGTGGTTGTTTATTTGTGGGAAGATATCATTGTACCTCTGGTTGCTGATCATTGAGATGATGTGTGCATTCGGGAAGGGGTCTGAGGGACTGAATTTTGTTTATTGGTGTGCCTTCAAGAGGTTGATTCTATTTTTCACACATAAGGTTTGAGGAGGTACATTGTTTCATGATACATTATTGAGGAGGAAGCTGAGGGATCCCTAGGATATCAAATTAAGGGTACCTTGGGACATGGTCAAAGGACCCTATTTATTTCTAGTATTTCTCCATTGGTTGAGGAAAGTGACTACTCCTTGGTAGTTTTTGTGAACTAGAGGATTTTTGTTCACTTTTTCATTATTTTGTTTATCACCCATTTATTATACACATCTACTTAAACACTTATTCATTGTATTCACACATGGGTGGTACCCTGCTGATATTCTCTCCACACCCCGCACAGGTCCATCAGGATACATGATGATTTTTTTTAATTTATGTTCAGGTAAAGAACAATCCTCAATAGCTATATCATAGTATATTCCTTCATGTAGTTTTCATTGGACCTTGTCGTTTTTTAAAGATTGATTTCTTTTTTTATTTTCTTTTTTGTATCAGCATGCTACATATTTGATTGATATATACATATTATCCATTGGAACCCCCATTGTATATTTACATTTAAGACTTGTTATGAAATGCCTGATTTTTATATTTAGTTTGTATGAGTGGTTTTGGCATGATGATATTCTTGTTTATTTCACAATACTTTCATTTTTAATTACTTCTACTATTGTTCATAATTGACTATGATTCCACTTCGTGAGTCTAGTTCGATTATGATAAGGAATTCTTTCTGCTATAAGTAATACAATATTATTCAAAAAAGTATTAATATTTATCGATAGAGGGTTTATTATCCCCCCTTTTCAATTTAAACCCTCATTGCTAGTATGTTGCCATTGGCCTACGGGGATGCACATTTACGTCTTGTGGAACTCAGCCTGATAGCACTATTCGGTTATATATTCAGGTCATGGACTCTATTATAATGTAAAACATTATTATGTTACAAAAATTCACTTTGAAAAAAAAATTTAAATCGGGAAATTTAACGAATATCTGTAAAAAATATTGGATTATAAAATAACCTTCTAATCTTGGATGAGAATATTTACAATAGTGAGTAGTAATAGGGGAAAAAAGATACATTCATGTAGAATAAAATAAAATAAAAATTTAATTTAACTTTTTGAATGAAAATATAAATTTATTTTCATTCAAAAAATATAAGATGGTTCATTTTAAATATTTTTTTCAAATCTAATAATGTGTAAAAAAATATGATAAACATTTATGGTAAATCATTTTTTAATCTTTTTTAGAAAACATGGAGTTGGAAGAAAATGATTTTTGATCAAAGATAGAAATATAGTCAAGTTTTATTATTTATGTTTTCTCCATAATTTTATTTACCAAAAATATGAAAATTATATTATTACATGAACAAACAAATTATAATAAAAATACAGAGTTTTATTATATAATGAAATGTAATTTACATCAAAGGTAATTTATTCATAAAAACACAATTTAAAGATTCTAAGACATAAATCTCTTACAACATTGACGTTTTTTTAATTATTAGCCCCATGAAACGAATAAATTAAAATGATACATTAAAAAAGCATGAATATAAATTTATTCTTGATATAATAAACCATATGTGATGTAGATACAACTCGTAAAATAATATAGGTGTATAACATGAAAAATGTCCCAAAGAACAAAATTTGAGATGAGAAACCCTTATAATGATCATAACATAGAAGTGATAATTAAACAATGAATCAATTATATGTGTCAAATTTAAATAAAAATAAAATAAGTGACATTAAGGAAATATATAATAAAAATATATTTAACACGTAATCAGATAATACCAAATACACTAAATAATTGAAAAAACCTAATTAAAATAAATTGAGTTATAATATTGTTTAGAACCTAGAATCCACATGTAAAATAAACATGGTTGCTATAACTAACAATTAATACCTAAAATGTAATGTATATTTATGTATTTAGGATATTAATTTCACAAGAATCCTCAATGAAATGAAATTTAAACAAAGTACCTTACCTCATGATTCCCTTTAGATGAAATTTTTTTAAATTCATCTATAAATGTAATAAACATGTTATTAATTTACAAAAGGACCATATTCATATTTATAATATCATCTATGGACACTTATAAAATTGTACCTCTAATTCATTAATAATATTTAATTATTTCTGGTGGATTAAGTGTTAATTTCCAATGTCTTTCAAATGTGTTATATCATGAAGGTTCCATTACATTTGAAACTAACATATATTAATATAATAAAAAAATATTTAATCATCACATACTTTCTTATCAACAATAATGAATTTTTTACATGGAAAATTAATCGCATAGCTTCATTGAGACAACATGCCAAATGTACGTGTCAGTGATGATATAATTCAATTAATTTGTAAAATGGTAAGGAAGTTGATTATATTATAATTTTTAAGAATTAAAATCATATCTTATGTATTATATATATTCATAATTATGACTCTCCATGTAAGTCAATTATGTAAAATAAATTACATCTTTTTAAGGCTAAATAGTTTTCTGTACACACGAGGAATGGATTTGATTCCCATTTTATGAAAAATGAGGTGGATAAATATTATTAAATAACCCTAAAAACATATTATTATATTTGAGATATTTTTGTTATTATATTTTCATTTTTTAAAAAATATTGGCTGTTGTAAAAGTTGAATGAAAAGGAAATAACTTCGTTAAGGTGATTAACTTATTTTAGAGAAACCTCCTTTGGATATATTATTAATGACCCTTGGGATGGTATTTTGGAAGGAAAAAAATAACTATATTGTGGATAATGATGTTATAAAAACATTTTAGTAGAATTTGGTAGAGATAAATAGATTGATAGGTGTAATGATGTGAGAATAAGATGTGCCCTTTTATATTTGGGGAGGCACAACATTTTTATAAAAACAAAATACAATTCAATAATGAGAAGTCAATGTCACCCCATGATCTTAAAAAAATTGATAAATAATTAATGGTATGTATTTTATGGTTGTGAAACACCCCAACCAAATTTTTTAAATAAATATTTTATTCCCTTATCACCTAAGATTGATTACTTTTTCCACTATATTTTCACCATGGTGATTAGTTTTTTATCCAAGGAAATTTATGCATTATGGATACAATAAATTTAAAATTATGAGATTATTCGAATTCAATAATTATAAATATGAAATAAAAATTTCCCATTAAATATTTTATGTGTATATATAATTAATTTTAACACAAGTGTCTCTAACATGCAAAATCAGGTTTTAACTATAACCACGATTAATAAAATTTACCACCATTACTAATCATTCTGACCAAAAGAAAATTTGAAATTATTATATAACATTAATTATCCCTATTACAAATATGTAATTCATCATAATTATATTCAATTCACAGATTAGTTAGTATTTGATTTAAAAATACAGTTTTAAATAAATTTTGTTTTAACGAAATGCAATTTTCTAGAATATGATGATATTGTAATAAATATGAAAATAAATAAAAGTTAAATGAATTAAAGGGAATATTTTATAATATATCATCTATATATACATTTAATTAATTACTAATTATGGTTTCTTTTTATTTGTTAAAATGGAGAAATATTATGCACCTTAAAATGGGTTTGAGAAGAAATTTGATTTAAAGCCTAAAAATATGTGTATAATAAAATTTAATATGAACAAGATAAAAAATAATTAATAAATTTATATATAAATAAATAATACATATGTTACTTTTATATCATATTAATATAACATTGGTTATTTTATATTTCCTAATTTCTTAAAAACTAATTACAATTTTACAAAAAGAATTATTTTTCAATTATTCACTTTAAAATTAATAATTTTTTTAAACAATTCACAATATTTTACCTTATGTTAATATAAATATGATAATTTTAAAAATTATATTATTTTTATAAATTAAACATTAAAAATTAATTTAAATATTTTCACTAAAAAGGAAAGAAAAATTATTTTTTTTGAAAACATATTTTTTACTTAATAAATGGTCTTTATTTGATGTTGGGTGATTAATTATTAGTAATTTATCATAGAGTATTTAATACTATTAATAATTTCACATCTAATATCTATGTTATAACATTTTTATTTTACTAATATATTTTTCAGGACGTTTAAGTTATGTATTGTGTTTCATTTATACTATCAAACACAATGATACTCAGTTAAAATGTCTTGGTTTCATGTAAAAATGCTATGTAATTTATAAAATTTATCTAAAAAAATGTTTAAAATTTTTTGAGATAAAATAATTTATTATTAATTATTAATGAATGTATAATTAACTAAATCTCTTTAATAATGTCAATTAAGTTCTTCTCCATGCAATATAAAAATAATTTAAATAATTTTAAAAACATTAAATGTAATTACTTTTGGATTAATTGTGAAATATAAATAATTATTTTTATATTTATTCGGGGAATTTTTTGGTGAATGAATTTATTTTTTATTATATTTTAATCCAAATATCATTGTTGTTAATATTTTTAATAGCCCTCAAAAATGGAAATAAAATGTATTTAATGAAAAAAAAGACAATTTAAAATCACAATAAAATATTAAAAACACTATGAAAACTAAATTTTATGTAAAATTATTGAGGAGATAATGAATGGTATATTTTGTCCCACTTTAAATTTATAAAATTACTTTCATGGCCCTTATCGATTGAAAAATTTGTTAACCCGTTAAAGGTTAAATTGGTTAATCTGAGAGTGAGGGTAGTTGAGTGGATAAACTGGTTGATAAGGTTTATAATGACACATTAGCATTAAAAATGTTTAATGGTTTGTTTTTTATTTACCTTACAGTCATTTTATTTCACTATATGGAACATTAGATCCTTTTTAATGAATTTGACCAATATTAATTATTATGATTTCATGTATTTGGAAAAATTCCCTAATGTCACATAATGGGGAGACTCCTTTCCTCTAAAACTCAGACATATTGAGAAATTTAACTTGACCAAGATATATCCAATTCCTTTACAAACCTTATATTCTCTTATAGGTTATTTTTCCTTCAATGGATAAATATAGAAATCTCATGGTTTAATCTAAATGAGGTTTTCCAACGAACACATATATTATATTACTATGTTTTTTATTGTTTATTTACTATTAGATATCCTTATAATATTCCATGAAAATGGTGACAAGATAATTTAATTATATTAAATATAGTGAAATATTATTATGTTAATTTAATGACCCTTTTCCATCTTATTATCTGTTATATGGGAAATGAAAACATCGTTTCTTTGAGCAAGTGGACAACCCCCGCCACGATGTGATGTGTTTCATTTTTCATCAATACCGCATTAAGATGGTTATTATGAAGTATTTAGTTAATATATATGTTATTAATTACATAATAATGATTCAAAAATGAAACTATTTTTATTACCTTTATACCTATTTATATATTAGATAATGTTAAAATAATTTGTGCGTACCTATGGAATACCCCTTCATGATGCGATGTGACTCATTTTTCAAATCCGTATTTCATGATTGGTTGAAATTTTTTTACTATATTAAATTAATAATTATTTCATGATTAATAATCATTATGTGATTATATAATTTCCCATTTATGCATGGTGAATACACCGATGTTGATTTAGGGTTATGTCCAGAATGTGTTAAAAACGAATGACATGAACCTAATCAATTTAAAAACTATATAATAAATTGTAATAACTGAAATAAGGATTATAATATTGTAATATGACTTAAAAGACTCCCTAATCATGTAAATAATTATTTAAATTTTATTATACATTTTTTAAATAAAGTATTTGGAGACCCAAAGATGAAGTAAGATGTTTTAATTTAAAATGTTTTTATAAATGATTGAAATATTTTTTCATATATGTTCTTTTAAATGCATAAATAATAAATTTAAATATACATAAATTGTCCTTAAAATTAAAATCCAAAACAAATATATAACTTTCAAATGTTTTACAAAATATCACTTCAATGATTTCAAATGATGGTTTTTACATTCTTTACAAGAGGTGTGAAATGAATTATTTATTACGGGTCTGAGATGATTAAGATTTCCTAGTTTTAGGTAATTTATTCTTGATCATGTTTTCTCTAAATTATTACATTTATTTTCAAATAAATTACTTTTCAAATTTTTCATCGAATATATAGTTTTTAATGGTTTTCATAATAATTGGATATTTCTTATCATTTTTATTAGATAACTAAAAGTTATTCTTCTATTGGGGTAAATGCGTCTTTTATAATTTTTTTGATGAATATTGAAAACTATAAATTAGTTTTAAAAAAAATTCATTAAAAAGTGAATTTTGTTAAAATCGTAAAATTTATAAGAAAACAAATGGGTTTTATTATTGAAATAAATAAAGGGGAGTGAACCAAACACCTTATGAGACTATATACATTATGTGAAATGTGGTTTTGTCAAATCCCATAAAATAAATGGGTAATGATAAAAGGATAACTATTTAAGTTTATTCATAATTGAATGTATACATATTTTATAACAATTAAGAAGTAATATACATAACTTATGTGATTTACTCCAAAGAGTATATGGATGGAGTTATTTATATTGATGAAGTTATAGAGTTAACTGATGTTATATACTCTTAATTGAATATTGTGATTATCTTTTTAGTTAACTGCGTGTGGAGTGTTTGATTCATAAAGTTTCTTATAGGTCATATATATGATTGTAAAAGGATTTTCTTGTAAATTTTTTTATTTAAAAATGTATCTATTGATTTTATGATTTGATGGAATTTCAATAATCATTAGAAGGTTGAATGATTATTATCGTGGTAATGATTTAATGAATTTTTATTTTCTACTTTATTCAATTTATAAAAAATATTCACCAAACAGTGATAATTAGTTTTTCATTCATGAGTTGTAAAAAAATTGAATGGGATTAAAATATTATTATCTAAAAAACTAATAAAATAATTAGGGTTTATCATGAATTTAAAATGGATTAACATGTTTTACTAAATTATATATCCCTTACTGATTGTGGTTTTTTTGTAATCAATTTTTAAATAATTTTAATACAAAATAACACTGAGTGGTAATTATTATGATTTCTATAATAGATTAAAGTGAATTTTAATTAAACAAAGAAAGAATTTTATAAATGAAACATGGATGAACTTATGAATCCCATTTTTTGTGAAAGAATTAGTACAATATGTTTGTATTAATTATGTAATGTATGAGGAATAAAAAATTTCTAAATCATAAAACCTAAAATATCATATGGATATTTGAAAATTAAATCCATTCCATTAATATCATATGTATGGTTTATTAATGGAATTAGTTGAAATCAACCGAGTTTTCAAAATTTATTTTCCTCAAACAAATATTATTTTAGTATCCTTTTCTACTTGAAACAATGAACCAACAATAATTTTGGTACAAGATATGAGCCATATAATTATTTGTATAATTTTTTATAATAATATATGTATCCAATTTATGATGTTTTTATAGAAATAAAAGATAATTTTTATTATCCAATTTATGTAATGATAAATAAAAAAAAGTGTTTCTAAAGTCTAATAATATATGTTTTAACTTGACAAATTTATCTTACGACATTTTTTTAAAATTTATTAAAACAGATGATTTTTTTGTGACTACTTAAAAATGATGTTTCTTTACCAAAACTGTAAATTATATTACATTAATGTTATATAAGTAAATCCTAGTTTATTAAAAAAATATTTTATTTTTTAATGCTCTTAGGATGAATGACTATAAATTTATAATAACGTTATGAGTATTATAATTTGAGAAACTTATCTAATAATTTCCAATAATAACTATTTTTCGTATCATTTAATTAAATATTATTTATGTAAAATTCAATTTTTGAAATATTTTATTGACACATAATTGGTTTTTATAATATGAAAATTTATATTAATAAGATAATTGGAATTGATAATTTTATAATACCTATAAATTTATTTCATAAAAATGAATCCATTCTGAAATCGGATTTTACAGATTACATGCACTACTATTATAAATTTAATTTCATAAAGATAAAAATTTCATCATAAAAATCAATTTAAATTTTATAATTAATAGGCCGAAATTATATAATAAGGTCCATTTTATATTTATGAATTAAAATTAAATTACTTATTTAAGAACTTGTTATGAAGATAAAATCAAAAATATTAAAAAAGAATATAAAAAGATTAATGGACTTAAAACATGTTTTAAAATTGTGTAAAAATCAATGGTTGTGCGGTAATTAACCATAAATGTCCCAACTAAAATATCATCTATTTTTTCAGGCTTACTGAACTATAAAACATGTTCCTTGTGGATATTAAGTTAAAATAATTAAGAAAACATCATACTCATCAATTATAATATGAGCCACTCACCATCCCCTCACAAAATCCCTAAAAGTAGAGTTCCTATTTAAACTATTATCTATTTCCTTCCCATATAATTTTATTCCTTTTCCATAAGCCTCGGGTCACTATATATTTTAATAAGAACTCTATTTTTAAGAGTCTTTCATGGTAAAGATTAAGTCGTCAACGTCTTTGATTGTTTTCTTAACTACGTATCAGCTCAATCATTATTTCAAAAACAATATACTAATATCTATATATTTAAATAATTATATATTACATATTGAATAATTTTATTCTAATGTATTAACAATTAATTATTTTTTGAAATTTTATTTTCTGGAATGTAATGTCATAATTCATGCATTGTGTAGACTACCGCCTCCACTGAGTGAAAACATTAATTTTTTTAATCAGAATACCTACTAGCTAGTTATAAGGGTGAGATTAAAGAATAATCATGACAAATATAATTTAATTTTGATTTTAATATATAAATGTTTATACACATTTATCCCCTAAAATTATTTATTAAAATAAAATGTTAATTGTGTTTTTTCATACTACCACCTCTTAAAACTAATTTATCTTATTTTTAATTAGTTTATTTATTATTTATTAATACCTTAAACATCTTATTTAATACATTAAATGTATAAAAAATATAATTTTATTATTTAAAATTTATATTATTCCCAAAATAATTGACATTGATAATCATAATCATCCATCAATTATGGTATATTAGTGTTTGGTTCGGTCAAACCACCCACTTGAACAATGTTATATAATGACACCCTGGATAGTTATGAGAAAATTATTATGGATAATATAGGAGATAAATAATAAAATAAAAAACTTATATATGTTCTATAATGGTGACATTAATTTTAAACCCCTGAATTAAGATACCAACATTCAATCGTACAAAATCAACGAAATGTACTCATCACACATTTCATCTTTAAATATCATAACCCAAAATAAATCAGACTTAAATTATTAAATTATAAAAAATTAGAAAACAATAATTAATGTTATTTTAATATTTTTAATGATTACCTATATAAAAATAATGAATAAAAACACCACTATTAAAAACCTAGTTAAAAACAATAAAGATTACTCACAAATAATATTGAAAAAAGATAATAACTAAAAATTTACATTTAGATAAATTATATATTAAGTTTAAAAAAGATTATATATTTGAATATCATTATAAAATCGATGAAATTTGTTGTCAAAGTTGTTATATTTCATATTCAAGGAGTTTATTGGCTGTTAGAAATTAAGGTAAGGGTTTCTGGTCATGAATATTCACCCCTTGTGATATATTTAATAATTAATATATGATTTAATTACAATTATATATCTACTAATAATTTATTTTTTATTTATTAAATTTTTTATAATTTATGTAATTTATTTTTTTACATGAAATCATATCCTCTAATTGGTTTTCACTCGATTGATTTTAAGATTATAACAAGTTATATATCGCAAATTTAATTTCATGAGATGAGTATATTAGTAAAAACAATTGTTTTTCTATATGGTCTTATCACTACATTATTTATTTTTTGTGTGAAATATTTTTCAATATATGACATTAAATTTTCCAATTCATTATATTCTTATCAAGATCATTTTATTCTTATGTTACCGATACCATGACTGTTTTCACCTATTTCAGTTTCAAATGGACAGTTATTTTGAAATATTCCACAAAAAGGTAATTTATATAATTTTCACCTTAAAACGTTATAATTTTATTCTATAGCCTTTAAGAATTATTTTTTATGTATATACACCCTATTTTATTACGATATAGGAATATTACTTAGGATTTGTAAAGAAACCATCCTAAGTTTTTCTTTTCCATCAATGACTTCATTTTTTTGTGTCCAAATTCATTGGATGATTTTTTTAATATATTAATTTTTTAATAAATAAATTATTAATGTAATTTTATTCAACATTACAATATTTAAACTATTAAATGTAATTTTTAAATATTTATGACTGGTTCATTTTCATCCATGTGTGATAAAATATCGTTATAATTTTTTTGGTGTGAATATGTCATTCCACCATATTTTTTTGGTTTATATGAATATTTATCTTTACATTTTATTGGATTAAATACAAATACCTTATTTTTTATCAATATTTCTTTTAATATTTTATGAAAATTTTATGAATGTAACATTTTTTCAAAGTGATTTTTCCTACAAATGCTAAAAATTGTTTTCCACCTATTTCAATGTCCTTTAATATATATTATACTATATCAAGGATATTCATAAAATGATTCCATAAAAATTATTTCATAGGATTTATTATTTAATGTACTAATATATATATATAATACTTGATACATCCCTACCATTTTATCCTAAATAATCCTATAATATATGCATAATCGTTCATCCAATTCATTTCTTCTATGAACAATCTATATTTCCATCCAAAAATTAAATAGTATCCACCTAGATACCACCTGTTGATAGATTATGGATATTATTGAAATAACCATATTCCACTTACACATCATGGTTTCACTTTTAAGGATGCATATATTTTTTTATATTCCATTTATTGATTGGGGAAAATATTAAAAATTTGTTCCTTCTTTATTTCAATATGAATAAAAATTATATACGAACGCAAGTTGGTTATGTATTGAAAATTTGATTAATTAAATAATATAATGAATTAATTGAAATTAATTAGTGATAGGTGGGGATCAGTATAGATTACCATATTATTCATCTATATGCCATGTGAGTCAAACTAAATTGGGTATTTTATGCATTCCTTCTTCGAACAAAATATTCAGTAAACACAAGGATGTGATGGTAAGATCATGATATCAATGACAATGATGTCTTTTATTAGGAAAATGAATTATTTTATGAAATTATGCATTATATAATTGGGAAATGAGTTATTATCATCAGTGTGATTAATTATTGGTTAGTTAAAAATTTATTTTTTATACTCATATTTTATTTTTATTATGAAATTAATTTTAATTATTTATTCATTCTATATATTATTTTCCCATCATATGCTAACTTATGATCCTTGATTGTTATAATTTTTTTTATCTAGAATGAGATTATTGATCAACCCATCTTATGTTTCCATCTCCCCAGGCAGTGAATAAATTTATGAAAACTGATATATCTATTATAATTTCTTATGTTATTAATTATTTTGGAGCAGTTTAAGACTTATTATAGAATAAATAGTTCCTTATATAGTGGGAAAATATGTTTATTTGGTGTGATTTACATGTGAAATATTAGTTTAAATTTTAAATAACTTTTTATTACTCTAAAACTAAAACATCCTTTAAATGTATGAGGCACATAATGTTTTTCTAAAAATGTAATTATTGATGGTTAATATTGGGTCTCTTTTGTTCATTTAATGGTTAGTGCATTATAATGTAGTCTATTTAAACCAAAATTTAAGAGTATATGATTGGGGCATCATATTTGGAATCAATGAAGGGTTTCAATTACATTAGACGTCCATATATCAATTATGGTTTTATAGTTTTAGGTTGATCATAATTTCATAGGTATAAATATTCCTTTAGATTAGTTATGTAAATATTTAATATTTTAGAGATTAGGATGAGAAATAATTATTTAAAACCATCATGATATGTGTAACGGATATTCTTATTTATAGGATAACATCATGACGTTGGAAAAATATATATTTTGTGGAATTATTATAAATTAAATCCCTACCTCTACCTTGAAAATTTATGTTAGTATGTCATAGATTCACATTAGGTTGATCACCCTAAAAACGATGGTTGAGGATTAACTGAATCCTTACTCTGGGGCATGCTTTGTGCGCCTATGATTACACACCTAGATAGACGATCCATAATGATATGATTTTCTTAAACATATTCTATTTAGAATACGTTATAAATTATTTATTATGTTAAGAAATTAGGTTAAGGATTTTGATAAAAAATTTCGTAAAGAAACCTATATCCAACTGAGAGTGATTTCAGTAGAATATTAAAATAATTCAATTATTTTTATGTGACCAAAATTTTGATGTCGAAACATTCATGTGGTTATAGAAAAAAATTATCTTAGGGTATCAATCACTAATTATAAGCTCTTATTAGACTCAGTAATTTTCAGAACCCAAAGGAACCATGTTAACAAAGGATGATATAGATAATATGAATATTCGGTAATGGTAACCAAATGTGATATGAGATGGAATGATACGTCCAATGATTATTCTAATGAAAATATCAATAATTAGGTTTAAAAACTTTAATGTTGTTTAATCTTGAAAAATAGTGATGAATATAAGGAATGTGCCTCATTGACAATCCACTGATGAAAATGATAGATGAAGAAATATTTATATTTTTTTGAGTAAATAATTATGTAATAATCACCGAGTATAATGAATTAGTTAAATTGGGAAATATTTTTTATGTAAAACTAGGGAATAGATAACATACTTTTCAAGGAAATTTGATGAGATCAGTAGAAATGTTGAAACGTAATAGAGTTTGTTTGGAGGATACACTAATTGATCAATGTATGAGATCTGGGAAACATGGACATTATCCAAATCAATGACTTATCCCAAGGGATAAAATGGTTTATAGGCACAATATAATTCCCTGAAAAGGAAAAAAATATGAAAAAAACTATGGAAGTGGGTTTTAATGATGATATGAATAGAGGATGAATGGTCACCTACTCAAGAACTATGATTTCTGTATTCGTATGTTATTACTATGTACTAGGAACATATTACATCCACCCAAAATATTAGATGTCTAATTATTAATAAAAAAATTATTCAACAATGATTATTATATAATGATTACATAAATCCTCTCTAATGTATGTTCATAGTAATCATCTTCCTAAAATCGTGTTTTCCTTATTTTAGTAAAATAATACATAATATTTGGCCTGTATTTTCTCTCATTAACTATTGGACATGATCGTTTGAAAGATTGGAAATTATCATCTAAAAATAAACCCTTGATCACCTATTAAAGAGGACTATAAACTATATATGAATATTAGTACTCATAATATATTTGGTTATTCAGAATAATTTATTATATAATAGCTCTGCATAATTAAAAATCCTATTATGTCAGAAGAAATAAATTCTGTAGTTATACCAATGATATTGAGAATGAAACCTATTTTGGTATTAAATATAATGTTATTCTTATATTATGGGAACCCTAAACGATGTCATTGGTAATGAATAATAAAACTTTTTCTAATACAATTTATTGAATAGGTTGAATATAATAATTTTAATTTTCAATAAAAAATTTCCTTAAATGAATTATGTTAATGGTCACTAATACAGGCGTCACCAAGCCAAAATAGTCCATAATATATAATAAAAGTAATAAAAATTATACAAATAAT